>CM065296.1:43268602-44481919 GCA_032871835.1 Dipteronia dyeriana
AGAACTAAATCAATTTGAGAGGAATAAAGTATGGTCCTTAGTTCCTAGACCAAAAGATGTCAATGTGATTAATACAAAATGGGTGTTTAGGAATAAGACCGATGAATGTGGCAAGATAGTGTGAAATAAAGCAAGACTAGTGGCTCAAGGATACACTCAAGTTGAGGGTGTAGACTTTGATGAGACTTTTGCACCAGTTGCACGTCTTGAGTCCATTAGGCTTTTGTTTTCCAATGCATGTCTTAACAAATTCAAATTGTTTCAAATGGATGTCAAAAGTGCTTTTCTCAATGGATATTTTCAAGAAGAAGTGTATGTTGAACAACCTAAGGGTTTTATAGACCCACACTCTCTAATCATGTGTTTAAGTTGAAAAAGGCTCTTTATGGCCTTAAGCAAGCTCCTAGAGCTTGGTATGATAGGTTGACTCAATATTTTTTGACAACCAATATAGAAGAGGTGGTATTGATAAAAATTTATTTGTCAAGCATTATGACAATGACATTTTTGTTGCACAAATATATGTTGATGACATTGTGTTTGGGTCTACATGTAAAACCAAGGTTGATGATTTTGTGAATATTATGTCAAGAGAATTTGAAATGAGTATGGTAGGTGAACTCAATTACTTTCTTGGTTTGCAAGTGAAACAATCTAGCAATGGTATCATGTTGTCTTAATCTAAATATGCTAGAAATCTTGTTAAGAAATTTGGCCTTGAAAGTGGAAAAGAATTTGAAACACCTATGAGTACTACTTTAAAACTTGACAAAGATGAAAAAGGGAAAAATGTTGATCAAAGTCTCTATAGGAGCATGATAGGTAGCCTTCTCTACCTAATGGCTAGTAGGCCGGATATTTGTTTTAGTGTTGGTTTGTGTGCTAGGTTTCAAGCCGATCCAAAAGAATCTCACTTGAAAGCCGTTAAAAGAATCATTAGATATATAAAAGGAACACATAATCATTGTTTATTCTATTCTTTTGATACTAATGATATTCTTGTTGGCAATTGTGATGCGGATTGGGCAGGAAACATTAATGATCATAAAAGCACATTGGGCAGTTGCTTTTACTTGGGGAATAATTTGGTTGCTTGGCAAAGCAAGAAGAAAAATTCTGTCTCTCTTCCTTCATCTGAAGCTGAGTACATTGCGGCCGGAAGTGCTTGCACACAACTTCTATGGATGAAACAAATTCTCAAGGATTATGAGATCAATCAAGGTAAAATGACTCTCTATTATGATAATATGAGTGCCATTAAAATCTCTAAAAATCCGGTTCAACACTCACGCACAAAGCATATAAACATTAGGCATTATTTCATTAGAGAACTTATTGAACATTCAATAGTAACTCTTGAACATATGCCTACTAAAAATAAACTTGCAGACTTGTTCACAAAGCCCTTGGACAAAGAGAGATTTGTATCTCTTAGAAGATCCATTGGCATGATTTGTGTTTATTAATGCTTGTGTGTTGTTATGAGTGGCATGATAAGCAAAACTATATTGCATATCTATTTCTTTGAGAGCTACTGATATGAGAAGTAATGATCTTGATAAAATAGCTTTTATTGCTTCTAGACCATGCACTTAAGTCTTTGTAAATCTCGTTTTTAAAAGTGCACAAATGCTTCTCTTATATGTTTAAGTTTGAGTAATTGAGTTTGAAAGCATGTAGATTATGGATGCATCTTGAAGTTCATTGTCTACTACATGATAGATGATATATGGTTAGTATCCATTTTGCTTTGGCATCTACATAGAACTCAACGAGCACCTTCATGGATAGGGCTACACACCATGGTTGTAAAGCCGCCCAATGTAGGAAAGGGCTACACCATTGTGATGAGTGAAAGCCGTCATGAAGAGTATATGTTTATGTAAGAAAAATCAAATAAGAGTTGAAAAAGAATCATTTAAAAAAAAACTTTGATACAAAGCCTTAAAAGAAAAAGAGGAAGGCCTAAAGTAGAGTATAGTTGAAAATTGTGATTGCTCGAGTTGAAAAATAGAAATGGGATGACAAGCCACATGCACACACACACTCACATGTTGAAATCTATTCTCTTTAAAGCAAAAAACCGGATGATAATCAGTTTGACCTTGATTGGAAAAGCTTTAGATGGATAGGTGTTGAAGTGGTTTGCATGTTGATATCACAATCACTCCTTTTATATATGCTAGAAGCATTTTCACACACACATTTTTGCATAATGTGCTTGATTCATTAGCAATGAGAGATTATTTTTGAGAGAATAATGAAAATCTATGATTCTCTTATTAATTTTGAAAAAAAATGGTTAACTATCTTTTATTGCTTGAAATGTGTGATTGTGTGATTCCCTTGTGAACAAGTTTACTTACTTATTAATATGTGGAGCATATGTTAAGGAGGAGCTTAGTTTGTTAAACTTAGTTCTCTATACAACTTGTTTTCTCATTATCTCATGTTTTTATTATGCATCCCTTATTGCCTTGTAGGTATTTTCAATTGGCATTTATCTCTCTCTCTAGGTTGTGTAATATGTTTTTGTCTATTCCTTGCCAAAAATGGGGAGAAAGTGTTTTCCTCACCATGTTACTTACTTTTGATATAAAAGGGGAGACAATTCATTAAGGGGGAGAAATTTTGTCTTAAGGGGGAGAGAGAATTCTTGTTTGCATGAGATAAGAAGAGATAAGGGAATTTTTGTTTTGTTTCGTATATTGTTTGTTTATCTCACCTATCTTCATTATAGAAGATTTCTTTTGGTTGTTCTGGTCTCACAGGTGCTTTGAATGTGTGAATATATTCTTGAAGATTCTTGAAGACTCTTGAAGACATGTTAGTCTAGGAATATCTCCTTGTAATGTGAGGATGTGAGAATGCAATCAACATTGATTATGAGTGATCTTTGTATGGTGAGTTAGAGGTTTTGTCATGGAATAGCCAAAAGGGGAGATTGTTAGGTTTTAGATTTGTTTTGGCATAATTCCATAACAAAACTTCATTTCTTTGTAATGCTTAGTTGCTTAAGTGGTTCGTGATGATAAGAGCTTCAAGGAAGAAAAGCAACTTCTCATGATGCAAAGTTCGTCTTCAAGAGGATTGGTACTATTCTTGGATGCTAAGGTATCGAGATCCTTCTTCCTATTGCAAGGCGTAAGCGCACACACACAAAATTCATTCATATGTGTCCCTACTTAGCTGTGCATCATTAAATGCGCACACACACAAAATTCATACATTTGTATCCCTGCATCATAGCGCATCATTTGGTATAACAATTTCACACACTTGAAGTTTAATGCTCATGCATTGGTATGAAAGTAACATGTTTTGGAAAATGCATGATTGGAGACTATCTCTATGTAGTTTGCATTCTTGTGTGAAATGTGTTTTTTTGTTTATATGTTTGTATAACATGGATCTTGAACTTGATTTTAGTCTTAGATTTTTCATGATTGAGTTCTGGTCATTTCAGTTACTCATACTATTGATTTCGAGTTCTAAATCAAAAGATACTACACTTTCAACTCATGTTGCATACATTGTCTTCGTCTTCATATATCGAGTCGAATTCTTATTTTGTGGGTTGAGTATCTTATATTTCCATGTCTGTGAGGGAGTCTCGGTTTGTAATCTTCAAACGGATTCAAATTCGGAGTTTGGAGGCCAAAGATCGGTCGAATAACGTGAGAGGAGAGCAATGGAAGAGATGTGATGGCATAAGCCATAACTTGGAACCATCCCAAGATGGCGCGTGGCCATCTCGGCCCCAAAGTTGCTCTGCCCCGAGATGCCCACACGCTATCTCGGGGAGGCACTAAAGAATGAGGGCTTTTTGGTCTTTTGGTTGTTCTCTCCTTAAAACCTCTCCTTCCCTCTCATTCATTATGAAGTTGAGAAAAACGAATTTGAAGAACAAGTGCAAAAGTTTTCTCTCAACATTTGATTTTTGTTTTTGTGATAACTTCTTCATTTCAACTCCAAATCACTTGATCCAAAAACCGATTTGGAGTTTATTGAAGATTTCTACAAACCCCAATATTTTCTAGAACCAAAGGATGTCTAGTGTGTTCTTTGTGACCAGATCTTCAGTTCGTGATTTTCATCCTTGTTGGTAAAAACATCTTCTTCTTAGTTTTCTTCTTAGATCTTCATATTGATTGATGCTATTTGATTCAGAAGCATGAATAGGATGATTTTGATATCATTTTATGGGTTGTTGAATTGATTTTCAAGTTTAGCTAGATTTGTGATAAGTTGATTGATTTGTGCTAAACTTGATAAACATGAAATTGTTTCTAGAAATCTTTTGTTTTTATGCTTGATTGACTATTTCTATATCTAATTTCATTTTCTAAGAACTAGGTTGTGTTTCAATTGGTGTCTATATCCTCATATATATTTTCTTAGTTGATAACATACTTAGGTTACCTAGATACATTTGTGATTGTTCTTTGAAATCATAATCTCGCTATCTAGTTGCATGTCCATAGAATTTGTTGATCATCATTTTCTATGTTGAGTGCTTGTTTGCGTTTTACATTCATGATCACTTAGATGCCTTGTGAAGTGGTAGAAATTCTCATATCTTAGAGTGATTCTTTGATTTGAGCAATTGGAAGTCTTAGCCAGAGTCGGGAGGACTTGGATAGCTAAGCAAGTGGAAGTCTCGACAAGAGGTGTGAGACCTCGGATTGTTGAGCAAGGAAGTCTTGACTAGAGTCGGGAGGACTCGGATAGTTGAGCAAGAAGTCTTGCCTAGGGTCAGGAGGATCCGGATAGGTGAGCAAGGAATGTTCCTAGAGACAGGAGAACTTGGATAGGAAGTTGACTTAGTAGATCACTAGGTTCAAGGATAGAGTGAGAGTGATAGCTTGGAGAACTTGTGTTGATTGTTTGAGTGTGTAACTCTTATTTGAAATAGTGGATTTGCTTTTGCCGGTGGTTGTGGTATCAACCCGTGGATGCTTCATCTTTGGAGGTTTACCGCGTAAATATTGTGTGTCATTGTTTGCAATTTTCATTAAGCATTGTTAAAATTGCATTGTTTTTAAATGAAGACAAAAATTGGAGCATATACCTATTCACCCCCCCCCCCCCCCTCTATGTATATTCACACTATAAAGATAAAGGGAAATTTCAACCCCTTGGGGGGTTATTCACGAAACATAAAGCTCAATTAAACTTGGAGGCCGTAAGTGTTCTAAAACACCTTCTCCCACTCAATTGTTTGAGGTGTGTGATCGAATTCCAAAGAATGATTTACCATGTTATCTAGATGCCAATTTAGATACCTAAATCATTCTATGCATGTTCATACCAAAAGAGATATATGAGTGGCACTCTTATTCTATATGACATGTTATCAAACAACGACAAACATTGCAATATTTACAATAAATATAAATAGCTTCAATTTTGGTCCATCCTAGAAAAGCAAGTAAATTACATGTCTTGGATTACAAAAAACTCTTTTCTTGGTGAACATGTCTTGACGCGACCTTCGTCGTCCGGACTCTCTCGGCTGCCTCCCATGGGCGTGCGCACCCTTGGCCCTTACCCATGGGTGTGCGCATGCCACAACCCCATAAAGGGCTGCCATGCACTGCCCATGGCTTCCATAGGGCTGCCGTGCATAGCCCATGCCACAACGAACGTGGTTACGTACTCTTCGCACGCAAGTTCGTTGCTACGGCTCGCACGGTCCTAAACTTATTCCGGTTGCTCCTAATTCTTCAAACCTTCGAGTCTTTGATACTTGAATGTATTACAGAAAAATTTAAATAATAAAATACTGCAGTTTTTTTTTATTATTACAACAACAACAAATTTAAGAAAACTTAGCAACTATCAAGAAGGAAATTTTGGCGTTGATAGACCACCCTTCTTGTTACAATCCCAAAATAAAATTACATTAAAATTCTAGAACAAAAATTGAGCAATAACAAACCACATATAAAACATATATATATCTACATTCCAATGTAAATATATTTGTGAATACCTAGAGTGTCATCTCTTTCTAAAACATGCGTATATATACAATAAAAAGAAAAAGATTCACGTACACATACATCAATTAATCAAGGGTACAACCAGGCTCTGATACCAATTGTAGGGAAAATAAAAACCCAAATAGCATAAGCGTGAGAAAATTTAATTAAAATTATAAAATTAGGGTTTGCGTATAAATAAAAAATTTCCCTTTGACTAACAAGAACCTTAACCTTAAATTAATTGATGTATATAAAAAGTGTCGTACCTTTTTCTCATGACGATTGAACAAGCGCTGAATTGATTCCGTAAGATCTTCCAATCCAATCACGAACTTGAATCACCTAGGAGTGTGGGCTTCCTTTCTTTAAATCATATACCTGAGGATGGAAACAAATAAAATCTTTCTCTTTGTTAGTTACAATAATCCTCCAAGAAGAAAACAAAGAAGGTTAGGTCACTTGTGAATTATCAATCAATTTGATTGAAACTTGCGTGAACGTTGATTCGATGTTGTACACAAAACCTTTTGATGTAAAGGCTACTAGTGTACTATCGAAACCAAATGTTCTCTCTTCCTATTTCTTCTTTCCCGAATCACACACTATTTCTTAGATTTGATCGAATTTTGTCTAGAGTAAAATCAAATTTTTCTTCCTCAAAATTCCTATGATGGCCGAATTCTTTTCTTAGAAAAATAGGGCTGGCCAAAATCTCTATGAATTTTTTTTAATTAGGCTAGCCGAAATTAACACACATATATATAGGATCATAAATCCTCCCCTAAGAAAGATTTACTTGGTAGGCAAGAATCCTTTCCTTAGGTGAATTTAATTGGTAGTTAAGAATCCTTATCTAAAAAGAATTATATCCTCTCCTATATATACATGGGCTAGCCGAAAATCATAGGATATATATTAGGAGACTTAATTCTTTTCCTAAGAAGGATTTACTTGGTAGTTAAGAATACTTTCCTTTGGTAGATTTACTTGGTGGTTAAGAATCCTTTTCAAAAAGGAATTCCATCATACACCAAGACTCCTAATCCAAATCAATAGTGTATTTTTAACCATATTATAGACTTCCTAATTTGATTAGATAAATAATTCCATTTATTTATCTAATTATCAAATATAGTCCTTAACATTAATTATACTACCAACAATAGTATAATTTTAGGAGACCATCTTCTACTAGGAAAAAGATTTTGACTTTTAAATAAATAATTAATTAATTAATTTCCATTTAATTAAATAATAAAATAATATAATATAATTATGCTATTCTAAATATCCTTGCCCCCCAAACCATATATATAGGCCAATATATTATTTTCTTATTTTATTAAATCCATTTGACCTTTATAAAAAGTCCACATGTCAACTAGACCCATTATTACAAAAATAAACAAGTCCACGCGCCTCAATACAATTATGGATAGACCCCTAAATTGGTCTGGTAGAATATATCAAGTGATCCATGCAAGTTCGTATGGATTGGGGATCTTGGAGGGCTATCTAAATTTAAGCTCCAATAGACACAACCCAGTCACAATCAACAAATGATTCATTTAGGTCCGATCTATTTAATTTTAGTTCATTCCTCTAAAGAACAAAAATTGAACTCCTAAATAAATATATAATAAGTTGATGTTACTCATTCATACCTAGACAACCTTATTGGAGAAAGTGTATCCTCATGAAGAATACAAGTAATCGCCAAGAGCTCATAGACCGCCTATAGCTCTCCAAATTACCATATTTACTCATATGACCACATTCTGAACTTGGATATTTTGACTTGTTCAGAAGCCCTGTTTCAATAGACACTATTGATAACTTAACGTTAAGATTTAATATCCAATACCTAAAACGTCCATATGATGGTATTCTACTCTCATTTAATAAATGGAGCCACGATGTCCATATCTATAAATGAAATCCTCTATCGATTAACAAATGAATACCACCAAACTATCGAGGATAGACTATGCTATATAATCGTACTCATTGATAGCTCAAATGATAACACTTGCAACCATAAGTCCATCTTTTATTTCAGGATTGAGATAGACTCTCTGATTGTCTTCAACTGTAAAATTTTATCCATTGACGGTTCTAGATAAAGTGTTTCATTGTGATCCTATTCAATGCACCCAGTGCACTAGATTCTTTTGCCCAAAGACGCCTTACTTTGATGATTTTAGACTCATCATAACACATTTGATCCCATTCAAATGCTAGAAAGAGAATCTACAACTTTGAAAAGATAAAGACGCCCAACATTTTATCTTAAGTTGTGTATATTATTCATGACTAACTAAAGAATTGTGTCTACCTCATACATATTTAGATGTATGAACAATTCTTCTTTTCTCATAGTATTTTGACTTGGGATGCCAATTTGACCCGCACCAGCGGGTACCCATCTGAACCCGACACTGTAGTGTTAGGTGTGGATGGTCAATTTACGACCCGCGAACCTGTTTATTGAAAAACCTGTTGGGTTCGTGGGCGGGTATGAGTTGAAAAACCGAACACGCGTGTTAGACCCGCAAACCCACATAAATAAAATACTTGTATATAAACAATTGAATTATTTTTTGTCATTTTATTTTTATAGTCATTAATGTTTTGTAATGTATCAAGTAGGGAATTAGAAATGGAAATTTAATTCAATTAAGTATCCAATAGGTGATTACATGTGAAAATTTACAAATGACAAATCATGGGTTCGTGGGTTCGTGGGTATCCCGCGGGTGAAGTATCCACCCATGAACCCACATTGTTTCATGGGTCTCGCGGGTGAGGGTATGGGTGCAGCCATAACCCGCAGGTTCAAACCCGCCCATGAACCCGCTTACCTTCGCAGGTTCGAGGGCGGGCGGGCGTGGGTGAGGAAAATTTTCACAGGTGAGGGTTTGGATTTTACAAAACCCACCCGAACCTGACCCATCGCCATCCCTACTTTTGACCTTATGATTGTTTACTTTTGACAATTATAATAATTAAACTATAAATGGTATAAGACTTGCTAAACTAGAAATCACTTTATTAATATGAAAATTTGTCAATTACATTATTACACTCTTGCTATCGAGCATAATCCTAACAACAGCTTCATACCTGTAGATAAGCAGATAAAATGGAAGTCGTGTTCCCCTTAGAGAATTTAGGCATACATAAAACTCTATTCACTGCTGGTAAATGTAAGTTTTGATTTTTTGCCTCTCCACCACATGTATTCCGGATTCCGATCCCTTTCTTCATGTTATGATGCACGTATTTATACAAGGTCCAATTAAGTTTAACTCGTCATTTCCTCACCATTTATATCTCAATCAACCCCTTTATCAAGCGCGATCTTCCATTTAAATGTCATTGACTTTTGTTAATCAATGGATTTGAGAATATTTTGGAGGGAGATCAGTTTTTTCCTCTTTGAACTTAATGACTTGATCTGCACGTATGTAGTGGTTTAACGACGTTTGAGTGTAAATGTGATCATGTGTGTCTTCATGGTGAGATGCCTCATGGAATAGCAAGGTACTTCTCTGTACCCATCTTAACATCTGGAGCTGGATCTGACCCTTCCATGTCCCTTCCGGAGCTTTACGTGCTTCCTTTTTCTTGCCTGGGAAGTTCAAGCTTATCCCTTAGTGAAACAGAGAGATACTGTTGGGCGAAGTTGTCATCCTGAAGGTCTCTTTATGTGACTGGAAAAGGTAGCCTGCTTCTAGGGAGGACACGAGATATCTTGGCCTCGGAGAGCTTAGGTCCTCCCCCATCGGCCTTGTTTCTGGCTTGTGTTTCGATGTAAGGAGATTGATTCGATCACATCAGGCTTTTCCTGGTGACTCTAAATACTTGTAAGGTATTTTAAGGGTATGGGTGACCTCACCTTGTTCTGCATAGTCGCATGGTAGCTCGACTCTAGGAACCCTGGTACATTGCTACATGAGCTGGGATTTGGACCCCTGCTTGGAAGATGGAAAATTTGCCTTTTGTCCCTAGCCAAATTTGGCTATTAACATACACTATTGAGTTGGATTAGAAGTCTTGGTGTGGAAAAGAAATGATCTTTGAGTAAGGATTCCTGGCCACCAAGTAAATCCTCCTTAGGAGAGGATTTGGACACCTATATATACTCCTATGTCGATTTCGGCCAAGCTAATATAATTCTAAAAAAGATTTCAGCCAAGAGAGAATTTGGGGAGAGAAAAATTTAGTTTTTGCTCTACATAAAATTTGGCCACCAAATATTGTGTAGAATTCGGCCAAGCAGAGAGAAAAGAGGGAACGTAAAGGGTTTTGTGTACAAAAACCGGATCAGGTTCACACGAATTTCAATTAAATTGATTGATAATTCACAGGTGACCAAACGTTCTTGAGTTTTCTCTAGGAGGATTATTGTGACTAACAAAAGAAAAAGATTTTGTTCGTTTTCATCCTCAGGTATACAATTCAAAGAAATGGGAGCCCATACTCTTAGGTTATCCACATTCGTGATTGGATTGGAAGATCTTGCGGATTCAATTTAACGCAACTTCAATTGTCATGAGAAAAAGGTACGATACTTTTATTATATGTTAATTAATCAGGGGTTAAGGTTCTTTCTTTTAAAGGAAAAATTTTAAAATATGCCAAACCCCTTTTCTGCTTGCCGCGTGATTTTTCCTACAATTGGTATCAGAGGCTGGTTGCACCCATGATTAATTGATGTATATATATATATGTGAATCTATTTCTTTTTATTATAAATTTACATGTTTTAGAAATAGATGGCTTTCTAGGTATTCACATATATATTTACATTGGAATGTATGGATATATATATATATATATATATATATATATAAATGTTTATATAATGTGATTTGTTATTTCTCAATTTTGGTCCTAGAATTTCAATGTATTTTTGTTTTGGAATTGTAACAAGAAGAGTTGCCTATCATCGCCATAATTTCCTTCTTAATAGTTGCCAAGTTTTTTATTTGATTTTATTGTTGTTATAATAATAAAAACAACAATAATTTATTGTTTAAAATTCTGTTGTAATATATTCAAGTATTGAAGTTTCAAAGATTTGAAGAATTGGAAGCAACCAAAAAAAGTTTGATACCGTGTGAGCCATATCAACAAGCGTGCACGAGAGTTAGCACATAGCTATGAAAAATGTGGTATGGACTGCGCAAGGCAGCCTTATAGATGCTATGGGCTGTGCATAGTAGCCCTTTATGGTGTTTTGGGGGTGTGCAAGCCCATGGGAGGCAGCCAAGGGGTGCGAAAATGAACGAAGGCCACATGAAGACTTGTTCGCTAAGAAAGGAGTTTTTGTATTCCAAACAAATGTAGTTTACTTGCTTTTCTAGGATGGACCAAAATTAAAGCTATTTACTTTTCCGTAAATATTGCAATGTTTGACATTGTTTGATAACATGTCATATAGAATATGAGTGTCACTCGTTTATCTATTTTGGTATGAACATGCACTGAATGGTCTAGGTATCTAATTGGCATCTAGATAACTTGGTAAATCATTCTATGGAATTCGATCACACGCCTTAAATAATTGAGTGGGAGAAGGTGTTTTGGAACACCTACGGCCTCCAAGTGTAGTTAAGCTTATTGTCAATAACCCCCCAAGGGGTATTCATGAATTGAATTAGCAAGATACTTCCTTAAATGGATTGACTAGACAATTAACTCAAACGATATATACTCTCAAACGAGGGACATTTGTGAGGGAATATATTGAAGGTCGATAACTTGGTAATACACTCAATGTGATTTTATTAATATCCTTTCAAGAGTTCTTGCTAATAAAATCGTAAGGTTAAAATTGAAAATGTTGGTTTTTATGTTAACAATTAGGCGGGATCTAGTCTAACTAGTAGATGGTGCGAAATCCCAAAGTATGCGTGACATTTATAAATATTGGATCACCATTGAATTTTATGATTAAATTATTTTATTTAATTCAAGATAAATATTCGAATGTGTTTTATCATGATCGTTTACTTATATAATTTTTATAATTATTCTGAAATCATGACGCCATCCCTAATCAACATCCTAAAAGATAATACTTTAACTGATGATAATTATGTCAAGTGGAAAAGAAAAACTGGGTTGTTGCTGCAAGCTGAAAAGCATAAGTTTGTTTTGTGTACCCCTAAACCACCAACTCTTACTAATGAATCTATTAAGGAGCAAATAGACGAGTATCAGCAGTGGAAGACTTCAGATGAGATGGCCAAATATTACATTATGGTTACCATATCCAACATGTTGCAACAGCAACATGAAGGAACGGAGATTGTGTAGGGAAAAATCAAATCAAAAGCGGCAGAAGCGGAAAAAAGGGTTTAAGTATATTTTAAATTTTTCCCTTTAAAAGAAAGAACCTTAACCCATGATTAATTAACATCTATTAAAACTATCGTACATTTTTCTTGTTACGATTGAAGTTGCGCCGAATTGAATCCACAAGATCTTTCAATCCAATCACGAACGCGAATCATCTAAGAGTGTGGGCTCCCTCTCTTAGAATTGTATACCTTAGGATGGAAACAAACAAAATCTTTTTCTTTTGTTAGTCACACCAATCCTCCAAGAGAAAACCCAAGAACGTTTGGTCACTTGTGAATTGTCAATCTATTTGATTGAAACTCATGTGAACCTGATTCGATTTTTATTCACAAAATCCTTTTGACTTAAAGGATACTAGTGCACTATCGTGCTCATAAACATTCCCTCTTTCCTCTATGGTTAGACGAATTCTACACACTATTTCTATGAGTTTGCCGAATTTTATCTAGAGCAAAACTAAATTTTGCTCACTCGAATTCTATGTTAGCCAAAAATTCTCTTAAAGAAAAACTAGGGCTTGGCCGAATTTTAAAGCCATATATATAGGAGACTAAATCATCTCCTGAAGAGGATATATTTGGTGGGCAGGAATCCTCTCTCTAGGGGGATTTACTTGGTGACCAAGAATCCTTACTTAAAGAAGATTTCTTTTCAACACCAAGACTCCTAATCCAGCTCAATAGTGTATTTATTCAAAAACCAGTTATTGAATAAAAATTAAATTGTGACTATATAAAAAATTCCTAATTTGACCAATTGTCAATTTAGAGTTTTAATAGAAATCAAATACTTCATAATTTGACTAGACAAATAAATTCATTTTATTTATCTATTTATCAAATATAGAATTTGATACTTATCATATTACCAACAATAATATGACACTTGGAGACCTTCTCCAACTAGGAAAAAGATTTTGACTTTTAATTAAACAATTAATTACTTTTCATTTAAATAAAAAATAAAATAAAAACAATATAATAAGCTATTTTATATAGCCTTGCCGCCCAAGTCCATACATGGGCCTATATATTGTTTTTCCTATTTTATTAAATCCATATTCCCTTAATAAAAAGTCCACGTGTGAACTAAACTCATTCTTACTAAAAGAAACAAGTCCATATGCCTTAACACAATTCTAGATGGACCCATAAATTGGTCCGGTAGAATATATCAAGTGATCCACGCAAGTTGGTGTGAATTGGGGATCATGGCGAGCTATCTAAATTTAAGCTCCAATAGACATAGCCTATTCACAATCAACAAATGATTCAATTAGGTTCGATCTATTAATTTTAGTTCATTCCACTAAAGAACTAAAATTGAACTATTAAATAAAGAAAGAATAAGTTAATATTCCTCAATCGTACCTTAAACAATCTTAATGAAGATAGTGTATCCTCGTGAAGAATACCAATAATCGCCAAAAGCTCAAAGACCGCCTATAGCTCTCATAGTTACCATATTTACTCATATGACCACATTTTAAACTTAGATATTTTGACTTGTCTAGAAGCCATATTTCAATAGACACTATTGAAAACTTAATGTTAAGATTTAATTTCCAATACCTCAAAACATTCATATGATGATATTCTACTCACATTTGATAAATGGAGTCACGATGTCTATATCTATAAATGAAGTCTTATATCTATTAACAAAAGAATATTGTTATATGTGTACTTTTGTCAAATGTACACGTCACTGACAAGGTGGATAGTCCTTTAAAATTTCCAAGTAGATATCCGAATAGTCATCCAGAAAGTACCCTTCAAGACATCGCAAAGGAATAGGAACCCGAGTAAGTGAGAATACAAGTATTCGGAAAAGTCCTAACCTGCTCAGGACCAAGTGATGTCATACTAGGAACAGATACGAGAAACCCGAATAAAGAAATCCAGTACATGATTTACACGTGGGTGAACCAAGAGTCATGCTCAAATACGCAAGACACCCGTATCAAGAAGAATTTCTAGAAGAATAAAATACCAAACAGGAAACAGGTTCCAAATCAGGCAACAACTCTACTTTAAGAAGGCTGCACATTTATAAGAAAATAAGTCCTAAACAGACTACATCACCAGAGTCCCACTAGATCTCTATACAATCTCCGCAATAGAAAAGAAGATAAAGATTTCTCCAACAAGCAACCAATTGTAATTAAATACGAATTCTACTTAAACAACAAGGATTAGGGTTCTATGCATATATAAATAGACCCATAATCTCATTGTTAGGACATAGAGAACAAAAATTACACAAAACTCACTAGTAGAGAGAGAGAAAAGAGATCGAGTGGAATAATTCTTTATTTCAACAGTGGATTTGGCTCGGTTGTTTATTCAACCACCAGTGGACGTTTCTCCGATCATATAATTTTTACCACGTAAACTCGTGTCTTTTTCCCTTCAAACTACATTCTTTTTCTCTTTCTCTTTGACAGGTCACAACTAAATCCAATCTTGTTGACTTTCTCATCCATCGAGAAATCGACGTTAACAATTGCTGCTAGAAGAAGGGTCGGTTGAACCTCCAATCTGATTAAGTAATGGCTGGAAGCGGAAGCAGAAACAGTTCTGGGGATATCCAAAAGTCTCCAAATAATGCTCATATAGGTGGGAGTTCACAAGATCCCGCCAAAACCACCGAGAACCAACCAGTATCCCTGTCTTGTATCCAACAAATCCCTCCTACCAGTGAGGACATAGCACGTAGTTTTTGTGAGGTACTGCAACAGCTACTGGCGGACACAACAAGAGAAGGCATAGAACTATTAGCTACGGAAGAGGCACGTCCTCCAAACCCCTCTTCTACAAGGCTCCATTCGGTTATAATTGGGTCGGAACCAGACATACAAGAAGATGGTAGAAACTCAGGTCAAATCAATCAAGCTATGGGTATAACGTGTAACCAAGACAAGGATCGTGAAATGTTCGAAGAAGAACGACCACACCAGAGGAGGAGTCATGGTTAGATGGCCCATGATAGACACCGCAAGTATGACCGGAACAAGGATTGGTCATCATCATCTGAGGATAGCGATCGACACCATCGTAAACGTCATCACGGAACCATACGTCTGTAAGGATTGGCCCACGAGACTCGAGAACGGAGTGAAGAAGGCCTGGAAACAGGTATGACGATAACCCAACAGTTTAATCGTCATGGAGAACTGGTGGGGGATAGGAATGTTATGATTCAGATCCTGACCCAAGAAGTTGAAAAAACAACAGGCGTCAGATGGATGCGTTGGTTAGGCGATATGGATATAACGAGTTATCTGATGATGATTCTGATAGTCCTTTTACCAGGGACATCCTACGAACCCCATTCCCAGAAAGGTTCAGGATGCCACACGTGGAACAGTTAAAGAAAGATACCGATCCTAAAGAACATGTCAGACGGTATAAAAGCACTATGGCTCAGTATGACTATAGCGACCCTTTGTTGTGTCTCAATTTTCCACAAACTCTGGGAGACATAAGCTCAAGATGGTTCAGAAGATTGCCCCCGGCAAGCATTGGGAATTTTGGTGAGTTGAGCAAAAGTTTCTCAAGACAATTTCTGGGCAATGTGCATAGGAAAAATCAGTGGCTTACATTTCTCAGTTGAAACAAGGGAAAGATGAGTCGTTGAAAAAATACCTGGGGAGATTAGGCCAGACGGTCTTAAAAATCGGTAGTGCGAATGACGAAGCAATAATTACTGCATTCATAAACAACCTGCATAATGGACGACTGTCTTTTGACCTAAGAAGGGCTTGCCTAACCATATATGCAGATATGATGGATATGGTTGGAGGATATGCATTAGTCGAGGAAGAGGACTTACCAAGAGGGGGTTGCTACATGCATAGAGAGAGGCCCGAACAAAAAGATACCGAGTCGAAAGTACAGAAGCACAAAGGAAAATAAAAAGGAAACAATAAAGAAAGAAGCAAGGATGGGGGAAGTAGGTGTAATGCTGACTAGACCACGGAGAAGTTCCAAGGAAAATACACAAAGAATCTGGTGAAGGAGCCACGATGACAATCTCAATTTGCTCGGTGAGACATGACAAAATACTACAGATTCCATAAGGAAACCGGTCATGAGACCTCTAAATGTTACTAGCTTAGAGACTATATAGAGACCCTCATTCGGGAAGGACACCTTCAAGATATAATCCTGAAGAAAGATGAGAAGTCAGAAATAAAGAAAGAGATCAAGGCCGATCATTGTTTGAGTCAGAACAAAAGGGCCAGTTCCGAGGTGAATGAAGTAATACAAACCATCTTCGGAGGACCATCGACTGGGAGAAGTAATCGAAAGTGGACTCAGGAAATTCGAGAAGCAGTGGAGGCAAGGTAGACTTTTGATGTCAACTCTGTCGAACCAGACCCGATAGTATTCATAGAGGCCGATTCACATAGGGTCGATGTTCGACCAAATGACACCCTCGTTATAAGTGCCCGGATTGGCCACAGGGAAGTCAGAAGGATTTTAGTGGGCAATTGCAGTTCGATCGATATTCTCGTTATGGCTGTCTACGATCAACTTATGTCGGACCGAAAGGATTTGTAACCTTTCCATACCCAGCTCAAAGGATTCGGGGGAGTCGAAGTCAGATCTCTCGGGACAGTGAAGCTGCCCGTGAAAATCGGAGTAGCACCTTGTCAGAGAACAGTGTTACTCGACTTTGTAGTGGTAGACCTGGACAACTGGTCTTATAATGCGCTGTTAGGTCAACCATTCTTGAATAAAACTAAGGCAGTAAGAGCTACCTATGCTCTAATGATCAAATTTCCAATTGAGTGAGGGGTAGGAGTAGTTAATGGGTCCTAAAAGATGCCTAGAAGAGCTAATCTCTTAGCTTACAAAGACAAGGACAATAGTGAACAAGTGTGCACCATAACACGATCAGATCATATCAAGAAAGAACCATTGTTGTTAGAGTTCGATCCAAGAGAAGAATCGAAGACGTCTAAAAGTGAACCAATAAAGGAAATAGTCTTAAAGGAAGATGAACTTGATAAGAAGATCAAAATCGGGGCTAATTTAGTAGAAAAGGTTAAGCAAGACCTTATTGATCTACTTAGAGAATACAAGGATGTATTCGCCTGGTGCCATGAAGATATGATAGGAATAGATGCTCGAGTTATATCACATCACTTGGCAGTAGATCCAAATGCAAGACCAGTAATACAAAAGAGAAGGTCATTCAATCTTGAAAGAAGTCAGGCGATTAAGCAAGAAGTGGAGAAGTTACTCGCTGTAGGACCAATCAGAGAAATCAGATACCCTCAGTGGGTAGCAAATGTGGTCCTGGTCCAGAAGAAAAATGGCCAGTGGAGAATCTGCGTGGACTTCAAGGACCTCAACAAGGCTTGCCCAAATGACAGTTTTCCACTCCCAAGAATAGACCAATTGGTCGAAACTACATTAGGCCATGAGTTACTCAGCTTCATGGATGCTTACTTGGGGTATAATCAAATCTGAATGAATAAGGTTGATGAAGAAAAAATAGCATTTACAACCGATCAAGGCTTATAATGTTACACAGTAATGCCTTTTGGGCTGAAAAACGCTGGAGCAACGTATAATAGATTGATCAATAGGATCTTTGCTCACCAAATAGGTAGAAACATGGAAGTTTACATAGACGACATGTTAACCAAAAGCATCTCGGCAGATGAACATGCTTCAGACCTATAGGAAACATTCGATGTCCTAAAGAGATATCATATGAAGTTGAACCCGAAAAAATGCCTATTTGGAGTTCCATCAGGAAGGTTCCTGGGTTTCCAAGTTCACCAGAGGGGAATCGAAGTGAACCCTGAGAAGATCCAAGCCCTTCAAAAAAATGACTTCGCCAAGGACGCTAAAAGAAGTACAACGCTTGACAGACTGCTTAGCTTCCTTAGGCATATTTATTTCAAAGGTCACAAATAGATGTGCTCTCTTTTTTAAAGTGATCAAAAAAGGGAAAGGGCTCGAATGGAAAGAAGAATGCGAGCAGGCATTCTTTAAAATCTAAGAGTACTTAGGGCAGTCTCCCATCCTTTCAAAACCTAAAATTGGAGAAATACTCCACTTGTACTTATCAATTACGGAATTAGCAGCAAGCTCGGTTCTAGTCAAAACAGAAGATGGGGTACAAAGGCCAGTATACTATACCAATAAGGCTTTTCTTCCAGCTGAAACTAGCACAGGCAGAAAAAATGTCTCTAGCATTGGTTTCAACAGCAAGGAAGCTGAGGCCATACTTTTAGGCTCATACAATTCAGGCTCTCAAAGATTGCCCACTTAAGCAAATCTTACAAAAGCCAGAAATTTCGAGGAGATTAACTAAATGGGAAATCGAGCTGAGTTAATTCGATATTCAGTACATCCCCAGGATATCTCTCAAAGGCCAAGCAGTGGCAGATTTCTTAGCAGAATTCATAGAACCAAACCTGGAAGCAAAAAGGATGTTGGGCAAGAGTTTCTCGTGGAGGTTATATAAATTGATAGTTCCTCGAATACTCATGGCAGCGGGGCAGGGATCGTAGTATGCACCCAGGAAGGAGATGATGTTGAATGTGCCATGAGATTCGACTTCAAAGCAACAAATAATCAAGCTGAGTACAAGGCGTCACTAGCTGGACTTAGAGTATGCATAGCCCTCGGAGCAGATGAGGTCGAGATATTCAGTGACTCGCAGGTAATCACCGACCAAGTCCTGGACGAATACCAAGCTAGAGATGAAGAACTGATAGCTTATCGAGGCATAGTAAAACAACTCCTTCAAAAATTCAAAGAGTATAGGATTGTCCAGATTCCTAGGGAAAAAAATGAAAAGGCAAACGCTTTATCCAAACTAGCAGCAACAACAACCACAATCAGGCCAAATACTATTCTGGTCCCACATCTCCTCAGACCGAGTATAGTTGAGCCGAAAAACTTTGAAATCTCAAAAATCCAAACACCGTCAGACGGTTGGATGACTTAGCTAAAAAGGTACCTGGAAGAAGGCATGCTTCCGAAAGATCCCCTAGAAGCTAAACGTATCAGATACCAGTCAACAAGATACACATTGATTGGAGGAGAACTGTACAGAAGGGGGTTTTCCCGAACACTCCAAAGATGTGTATCAGAGAAAGATACATGTCAGATACTATAGAAAATCCACGGCGGAGTATGCGAAAACCATACTAGGGGTAAAAGTTTAGCACACAAGGTACTCAGGCAAGGTTATTATTGACCTTATTTGTTCTCGGATGCACATCGATGTTCAGAAAGTTGCAATGCATGCCAAAGGAAAGCCAACGATATCCAACAACCCCCAGAACAACTTAGAAGCTTCACATCCCCATGGCCATTTGCTGTGTGGGGCCTGGGTTTAATTAGCCCAATGCCGGTAGGGATAGAGGGTGGAGCAAAGCATGCTATAGTAGCCGTTGATTATTTCACAAAGTTGGTAGAAGCTGAAGCATTAGTACATATCACAGAAGCAAATACCATGAACTTTGTGAAGAAAAATATACTATATAGATTTGGAGTACCGAGCACTATTATCACTGACAACGGCACCAGTTCGATAATCAAAATTTCAGACAGCTGTGCAACGAGTACCAGATTACAAATTATTATGCCACACCTGCCCACCCTCAAATGAATGGCAAGCTGAAGTAGTAAATAAAATCATCAAGCACACACTCAAAGCAAAGTTAGATGCCAAGAAAGGCAGCTGGATCAAAAAGCTCCATGAAGTATTATGGGCGTATCGAACGACAACAAGAACTTCTATAGAAGAGACTCCATTCTCTTTGGCATTTGGAACTGAAGTTGTTATAATGGTAGAAATATTATACATGTCACCTAGGGTCAAGCTATATAATGAAGACCAGAATGTTGATATGTTGTTACAAAGCTTAGATGAGCTAGAAGAGAAAAGGGAAAAATCCTGAGTACGAAATATTGCATATCAGCAAAGAGTGGCCCGACACTACAACTCTCATTTTTGATCAAGAAATTCCAACTAAGAGACCTAGTCCTCAGGAAAGTGTCGCTGAACACAAAAAACAAAGTTGCAGTCTTGTTGGTAGACAAATGGGAAGGCCCATACAAGATTGAAGGAATAGCTGGTCATGGAGCATATTGAATTGCCGACCAGATGGATGGGTTTTACCACAGCTATGCAATGCCCAATATTTGAAGATTCTTTATCCTTGAAATTTGTTTCTTTTTTAGTCAGAACTAAAACAAATATTATGGCGTGTATAATGTTAATCTAGAGGGGGGGTGAATAGATTTTTAAAAAAAATTACCCAATTTTGTTAAAGGTCAAGTTGATGAAAATGCCCCTAGCTAGTTACAAAAATATCACAAGTGTAAAAAGTGCAGAATTAATAAAGACACTTGAGATATACGTGGAAACCCTCCAAATAGGAAAAACCACGGGCTGATATGTGCGCCACACATGAACCTCGAATCCACTAATGGCAAAGGAATTACAACCTAATCCCGGTATAAGTGAACCTAGTCCGCCTTGCTTGCGATTTAAGCTACCCACTCCCGGAAGCAACACAAGTCTTACTTCTCAATGAAGAGATAAAATGTCCTACGTGAATATATGATAATATTCAAACAACAAACAAGGCTAGGGTACCTTATATGCTTATTTAGGATTATGATATGATAAATAAATGCAATCTTAGATATCAAGTGCTAAATGACATGTCATAAAGTTTAGCTAAACATAGAACAAGCAATCCTATGAAGCTATCATAAAGGCCAAATCAACACATGTTGTCATTAAGCATGTCAAGGACTATAATGCAATCACTAAATGCAATCAATGAGTCCTAAACAATATCTAAATTCAAATCATAGTGATTTAGCTAGAAGTTATCAATAACAACAATCCTAGCTATCACAATACAACACTCAATCATGTCATCACAACAATCTCTCATTTGTATCTAGAATATGTTCTAAGAGCATACAAATAATTAAAGAGATGGCTTAGCAAGCAAAACACTTAACTTGTAAGATAATAGAGAAGAACTTACCAAACAAGATGTGATGAAGCAAACCTATCCATAGATGCACTCTAAATGAACTTAGATGATGCAAGATGAAGTTTTTATGCATATGGGAATGCTTTGAGTGTTTAAAGATGAGTTCTTGGAAGAGATTTTCCTTTGAAATGTGTTCTTAGGAAAATATATGAAGTTCTGAACTCTTGCACGACCTTAAACCAAAGAGTTATATATATATGAGATCAAAACAAAGTGAGGTCGTTTTGGAAAAAACATTCCAGCTTCCTCTATGTGCGCTGGTGACTTGCACTGGTCGAGTAGCGCACCACTAGCGCATAACCTAATTTTTTCAATAGGTGTTGGTCGACCGGCTCAGCTCAGTGGTGCAACATATGATTTTGCACTGGTGAGGTGCGCTGGTCGAGTAGCGCACCACCAGCGCAATGCCTATTTTCAACACTCAAACACATAAACTCAATAAGTTCAAGAGTGATGAAAAATGCATCCTATTCTAATGCCAAACATGACATAAAACATTTAATTACAAGATGCAAATAAATCAATAGGAGTCATTTAAACCAAAATGCACACAAGAATAAACACACAACATATATGAATAAGAGTAATGCATGAATTTGTGAGTGTGTGCAACTATCTCTTCAAAGCAAGTAAGCACAAGAATTTTACCTTCGGTGTTTCTCCTCATGAGGTCATGAGAGCCTAAGCTACACTTACATAACACCCCATAAATGTGGTTTGTTCACGAAATAAGCCAATCAACAAATGAGGACTTTACAATCTCCCCCTTTGACTATTTCGTGACCAAAATACCACTCACATTGATCCTCACAAAACAAAATAAAACATCGGGAAGATATTCTACATTACAAAGAGATAAACATAAAAAAAAAACTTCAAATCTTCAATCTCTTGTAGAACTATCAACCCTACACACAAAGCAAACACAAATACAATTTCCAACCAATTGCATGTGAGATGATCAAGTGAATATAAAACAAAAGCAATTGCATTCAATAATATGAGTATGACATAGTGAAATGCTCATGCAATGCTCCTCCTCAATGGGTTACTCCCCCTACATGTAATCTCCCCATCAAACAAGTACTACTCCCCTTAAAGAAAACACATGCTACTCCCCTAACACTACAAAGCTAGGTCAATGTTACTGCCCCTTTTTGTCATGATATAGGCAAAGGAGAAGTCCCCAACCGGGTCACTCAAGGCAAAGAAAGCAAGGAGCATACAAGATTGTTGCATAATTATATAAGCCACATTTATGAAACTCTATTAATAGGAGAGAAACAAGGAGAGTTATTTGAAGAAAATGTATGAATCAAAAATGATTTGCATACAAGACATGTTGCATTCAAGTCCAAAAATAATGGTATTTGGCAAAGCAAATGACACAGGTTTCCAATATAATTAAAACCAATTTCACCATTTGTCATAAGAAAAACAAGGATATAGAGTTTTTATTGTTGGGGTTTATGCCCTAAAGATGTAATTTGTAAATGGATTTATTAAATAAATAAAAGGAAAAGTTCAATACATTCTTGTTGTGCTGTTTATTATATAACTTGTGCATAAATTTAACATCCAAGATTGCCGGATGTAATCTCGAATTGTGTATATGAGTGTCATATACAGATGGATACAGTAAGAGACGTGCAATCTGAAGAGTCCATAGATAGCAAATAAAGCTGGGTACTTTATTTGTGGTTAATCTATAGTAGCGGTCCATTCCGTAATGTACGGTGATTCTATCCTGAATCATTCATATGGAGATATGAGAATGGAGACACCTTGTATGATGTGATCATATAGAACTAGGCCATGATCTATATGAATCTCTTACCAAGATCCGTTTACCAATGAGATTCATATATATCAACTAATGATGGCTATATGTTGGTGATCTTAATACTGAGTGTCTTATCGACTCTTTCAGGTTAGATCGTGGTCTTTGATATACCATGGGTGAGGTCATATGCATTTCCTGATCAATATACTCCGTATGTTGGGATTGCAGTTTGGCTTGTGGCTGGGAAGGTTTGTACACAATAATGGAATCCACTCCTTCTTGTGTGAAGTGGATGGTAGTTCCCTTAAGGGTTGATTCGGAGATTGGACAATATGAGCGCTTTCCTAATTCTGTGAGGAAATAAGATTTATTATCTATTAGAGAATCAATGGTACTTAAAGGATATATGTAATTTGAAGGGTATGACGGACATTATGACCAAGCTCTAATTATGAACTATTGTGGAGGATAACACCATATGTAATAGCTATATCGATGGACACCGAGTTAAATCGGTCTATGTAAAAGCGTCTATAGTTGAGAGAGTACAGCTTCGGGTTTTTAGTGGAATAACACCGAAGTTAATAATCAAGGAATATTAATTAAAGAGTTTAATTAATGATTCCAAGGATTATTGAAGCTCAAAATACTGTGGGTCCATTAGGTTCCCTTGCTAGCCCGATTGATTTAGGTAACAAGGGTCACGGTTAATTAATTGGATTGTCCAATTAATTGTAATACAAAAGTAACACGTATATATTCGGGAATTAATTGAATAATGAGATTATTTAATTAATTAATGTTAATAGTTAAATTAATTAAATAATTAGATTATTTAATTATATTGATAATTATGAATTATTAATTAACTATTAATTGGAGGATGTTAGTTGATATATGAATTAGATGAAGATAAAATAATAGGATTGTTTTATTCTTACTAAATCATTTATCTATGTATTTTAATTTAAGTTTTAAACTACTTATTATCACTTTTATATATTAGATATATTTGAAAAGGATAATTAAAAGATATATATCAATTAATTATACAAGAGATTGCATTGGATGCAAACTAATGTGTACACATATATAAGTGTTTGTATAGGATACGAACAAGGATATATATATATAAGAAAAAAAAAGTTGATTTTTTATCAAAAGTACGAATTCACAGCAAAAGTTGAATATATATATATATTTCTTTTGAAAACAAAAGGGTGCAGGGGGGTGTTTTTTTTTTTAATGAAAAATTGACTTTGTTTTTGTGTGCACCTGATTTACACGTAAAAAAAAACATAAGTTTTGCATGAGACGCAATTTATATGTGCGTGAAATCAATAAACCAAATTGAGGAGAAAGAGTTTCTCCAAGTATTTCTCTACATCCTCCATTCAAGTCCCTGAGATCGTGACGCCCCTACACGTAGTTACCAATCCCGGGAGATAGCAAGGAAGATCAAATGGTTCAGACAGGAGCACATCGTAAAGTGAAGGAGCTTCCAAACGTTGGTAAGAATGGTTCAGACAGGAGCATAACGTAAAGTGAAGGAGCCTCCAAACATTGGTATGTTCTTCTAATTTTATTGATTACAATTTCCTTTGTTTACATATTGTATATATTAGTTCCAAAAATAAATATGATCCCAAGTTCACTGGTCCTAGATAAAGATATGATCTGTATAAAAAAAATTAAAACCTAGTTCCGCTGCGTAACCGGTGAACGAGGTTCCAACAATTGGTGTGACGAAGCATGGCTCTCCGCCCGGGGGCTTTTTAGAGGAGTGCTCTGATAGGTATCTGTGGGTGTCACCCCAAAGAGTTATGAATGGGCCCACATCTATGAGATGGGAATTTGAGTCAACAATTGGTATCAAAGCCTGGTTATTTTTCGGAACAGGAAATTGTTTTCGATGCCCCTGTATGTATGAATGTGTAGGCACCATCTTTATTATTGTATGAATGTTTATAATTAAATTGTTTAATTTAAATATTGTTGATCGTAAATTTTTATGGTACTGTGGATTTAGGGTTTATGGGTTGTATAATTTTATTATTATTATTATTATTTTATTTTACTATTATTGTATTGTAAATAAAAAAAAATTGTAATATGTAAATGAAGAACTGGAAACGCGCGCAACGACGTACTGTTCACGGGGGGTACTGGTCATGACACTGTTCACAGTACTGTTCATCGCACTGTTCACGCGTACTGTTCACCGCTCTGGTCATAGTACTGTTCATCGGGTACTGTTCACATGGTACTATTCACACACGGTTCCGTTGGCAAGTATTGCCTAGTGCATTCCGTACAGATTTCCCGTTTCGAATTCATGAGATGAATCGGAGTGACCTGAACAGACTGGAAGACTCGGAAATTACAAGAAGACCAAGGAATGCCTTGGGATTTTTTTTGTAATTTTAGATTCCAATTTTTTAGGTTAAATAATCCACAGTACTTTGTCAATTCATGTATGCTTTATATTATGTGATGATAAAAGCATTGTCATGCATACATATGTCATTTAGATTAGATATGCCTACACAAATATATTTGATATGTCATACATGAATCATAGTCTGATATTTTATGTATTTTTTTTAATGTGATTAAAATGGGCAATATACATATTTGGCTATGAATAATGAGATTAGTTTTTAATGGTTAGAAAACTTGGTAATTCTCATTAATATTAATCTAGTTATTAAAGAGTTTAATAAGTTAGATGTCATTTATTGTAATTAGGATTAATATGATTAATTACCTAATAATAAATGAACCGAATAAAGTGTTAGAGTTTTAATACTTAAAATTTGGTAAACACTAACATAATAATCTGACCTTAGTAAATAGTTTACAAAAGCTTAGATTATTCACTAATAGATTAGATTTTCAATTGTTAAAAATCATTAATAATTTATTAGTTAATTAGAATTTGTTTCTAATTAGTTAATGCGCTAGATAACTAGATTAAAGTTAGTAGTTTAATCTTGTAGAATCTAGGTGCATTAACGGTTAATAGAAAACCCTAATTTTAAAATAGTGAGTGGGAGAGGGATATATGACATATATATCTCGCGGTCTTCATCATTAGTTCAACACCGTGAGATCCGAGTGGGGCCTCATGACGGCTTTGCTTTCGTCCTCCCTAAGGAGGGTTTCCACAAAGGTTAATACCAAGGTTGACTTCCTAACATATAGGATTTCTGAGGGTATTTCGGGATTGACCGACCCTAAGGAGGTAATTCTCGAGTTAAGCTCATGAGATCTGAAATGATGGGTTACACTCACGATGGTTTTGATTAAGTTTGTTAATTAAAATCCTGACTGAATGAACGATGGTTGAATGATAATGAATAAGAGTTATTCTAGAATATCATTTGATTGAGAATGTCTCGGTCTAACATGCAAAGACTTGACCGACCCTAAGGCGGCACTTCTTTGTGGTATGTTGGATTGTCGTGGTATAGTAACTAGTTTTAAGGTAGTTCTAGTTCGTTAAACATGTGCATGTTAGGATTATGCTCGATAGCAAGAGTGTAATATTGTAATTAACAATCTTTTCATATGAATAAAGTGATTTCTAGTTTAACAAATCTTATGGCATTTATAGTTTAATTATTATAATTGTCAAAAGTAAATAATCATAAGGTCAAAAGAATATGAGAAAAGAAGAATTGTTCATACATCTAGATATGTATGAGGTAGACATAATTCTTTAGTTAGTCTTGAATAATATTCACAACTTAATATAGAAGGTTGGGCGTATTTATCTTGTCAAAGTTGTAGATTCTTTTGCCAGTATTTGAGTGGGGTCAAATGTGTTATGATGAGTCTAAAATCATCAAAGTGTGGTGTCTTTTGGCAAAAGAATCTAGTGCACTGGGTGCATTGAATAGGATCACAATGAAATACTTTATCTAGAACCGTCAATAGATAAAAGTTTTTATTTGAAGACAATCGGAGAGTCTATCTCAATCCTGAGATAAATGATGGACTTATGGTTGCAAGTGTTATCATTTGAGCTATCAATGAGTACGATTATATAGCATAGTCTATCCTCGATAGTTTGGTAGTAGTCATTTGTTAATCGATAGAGGACTTCATTTATAGATATGGATATTGTGGCTCCAATTATTGAATGCGAGTAGAATACCATCATATGGATGTTTTGAGGTATTGGATATTAAATCTTAACGTTAAGTTTTCAATAGTGTCTATTGAAACATGGCTTCTAGACAAGTCACAATATCCAAGTTCAAAATGTGGTCATATGAGTAAATATGGTAACTTGGAGAGCTATAGGCGGTCTATGAGCTCTTGGCGATTACTGGTATTCTTCACGAGGATACACTTTCTCCAATAAGGTTGTTTAGGGTATGAGTGAGTAAACATCAATTTATTCTATCTTTATTTATGAGTTCAATTTTAGTTCTTTAGTGGAATGAACTAAAATTAAATAGATCGGACCTAAGTGAATCATTTGTTGATTGTGATTGGGTTGTGTCTATTGGAGCTTAAATTTAGATAGCCCGCCAAGATCCCCAATCTACACGAACTTGCATGGATCACTTGATATATTCTACCGGACCAATTTAGGGGTCCATCAAAAATTGTAATAAGGCATGAGAACTTGTTTCTTTTTGTAAGAATAGGTCTAGTTCACATGTGGACTTTTTATTAAGATCTAATGGATTTAATAAAATAAGAAAAACAATATATGGCCATTATATATGGTATGGGCGACAAGGCTATTAAGAATAGCTTAAATATATTATTTTTTATTTAATTATTTAATTAAATAGAAATTAATTAATTTGTTGATTAATTAATTATTTAATTAAAAGTCAAAATCTTTTTCCTACTAGGAGATAATCTCCTAAAACTATACTATTGTTGGTAATATAATTAATGTTAAAGACTATGTTTGATAAGTAGATAAATTAAAGGAATTATTTATCTAATCAAATTAGGAAGTCTTTAATATGGTTACAAATACACTTTTGAGTTGGATTAAGAGTCTTGGTGTTAGGATAGAATTCCTTTTTGAAAAGGATTCTTAACCACCAAGTAAATCTACCTAAGGAAATGATTCTTAACTACCAAGTAATCCTTCTTAGGAAACGAATTAAATCTCCTAGTTATATTCATATGAATTTCGGCCTGCCCATATATATATACAAAAGGATAGAATTCCTTTTAGATAAGGATTCTTAACTACCAATTAAATCCACCTAAGGAAAGGATTTTTGCCAACCAAGTAAATCCTTCTTAGGATTGGATTTATGATCTTATATATATATATGTGTGTGTGATTTTCGGCCAGCCAAAAGAATTCTATGATGAAAATTTCGGCCATGCAAGGTAATTTTCAAGAGAGAATTTGGCATAGCAAGAGAGAATTTTGAGGGAGAAAAATTTAGTTTTTGTTCTAGACAAAATTCGATCAACTCATAGATAAAGGGTGTGGAATTCGGCCAAGGAGAAAAGAGAAAAAGAGAACGTTTTTGTTTTCGATAGTACACTAGTATCCTTTACATCAAAAGGGTTTTGCATATAACATCGAATCAAGGTTCACGCGAGTTTCAATCAAATTGATTGATGATTCACAAGTGACCGGATGTTCTTGGATTTTTCACTTGGAGGATATTTGTAGCTAACAAAGAAAAGATTTTGCTTTGTCTCCATCTTCAGGTATACAATTTAAAGAAAGGGGGCCCACACTCCAAGGTAATTCACGTACGTGATTGGATTGGAAGATCTTGCGGATTCAATTCGAAGCTAGTTCAATCGTCACAAAAAAAAAAGGTACGATACTTTTTTATACATCAATTAATCTAGGGTTAAGGTTCTCGTTACATAAAAGGGAATTTTTTTTATTTATACGCAAACCCTAATTTTGTTTTTTATCACGCTTCTGTTGCGTTCTGAACCGTTCTTTTCCCTACAATTGGTATCAGAGCCTTGTTGTACCCTTGATTAATAGATGTATGTGTTCGTGGATTTTTTTCTTTTTATTGTATATATGCATGTTTTAGAAAGAGATGGCACTCTAGGTATTCGCATATATATTTACATTGGAATGTATGGATATATATATGTTTTATATGTGGTTTGTTATTGCTCAATTTTGGTTCTAGATTTTCAATGTAATTTTGTTTTGGGATTGTAACAAGAAGGGTGGTCTATTATCGTCATAATTTCCTTCTCAGTAGTTGCTAAGTTTTTTTTTATTTTGTTGTTGTAATAATAAAAAAAAACTGAAGTATTTTGTTATGTAAATTCTATAACACATTCAAGTTTCGAAGACTCGAAGGTTTGAAGAATTAGGAGTAACCGGAACAAGTTTGGGACCGTGCGAGCCGTAACAACGAACGTGTGTGCGAAGAGCGCGCAGCCACGTTTGTTGTGGCATGGGCTGCGCACGGCAGCCCCTTTGGTAGCCATGGGCTATGCATGGCAGCCCTTTATGGGTTTGTGGCATGCGCACGCCCATGGGTAAGGGCAAAGGGTGCGCACGCCCATGGGTAATGGCAAAGGGTGCGCACGCCCGTGGGAGGTAGCCGAGGGAGTCAGAACGACGAAAGTCGTGTGAAGACTTGTTGGCCAAGAAAGGAGTTCTTGTATTCCAAGATATATGTAATTTACTTGTTTTTCTAGGATGGACCAAAATTGTAGCTATTTATATTTTTGTAAATATTGCAATGTTTGTCATTGTTTGATAATATGTCATATAGAATAGGAGTGCCACTCATATATCTCTTTTGCTATGAACATGCATTGAATCATTTAAGTATCTAAATTGGCATCTAGATAACTTGGTAAATCATTCTTTGGAATTCGATCACACGCCTTAAACAAAGAGTGGGAGAAGGTGTTTTTGAACACCTACGGCCTCCAAGTTTAGTTGAGCTTTACGTTTCTTGAATAACCTCCCAAGAGGTATTCATGAATGGAATTTAGCAAGATACTTCCTTACAAGGATAGACTAGACAATTAGCCCAAACGATATCTACTCTCAAATGAGGGATATTCGTGAGGGATTATATTGAAGGTCGATAGCTTGGTAACACACTCGATGTGAGTTTATTAATATCCTTCCAAGAGTTCTTGTTAATAAAATCACAAGGCTAAAATTAAAAGCATTGGTTGTTATGTTAACAATTAGGTGGGACCTAGTCCAACTGGTAAATGATGCGTACTCCCAAAAAAGGCGTGACTCTTGTTTGGAAGGTAAAATGACCAAAAGGTCGTTTACGACCAAAGGAGTAAGAGCCATCGAATGTTTAGGATTGATACACACTGATGTGTGTGGACCTATGAGCATTCAAGCTAAAGGTGGATATGAGTACTTCATCACTTTCACGGATGATCACTCAAGATTTGGCTATGTGTATCTCATGAGACATAAGTCGGATGCTTTTGATATGTTCAAAGCATTTAAAACTGAAGTAGAAAATCAGCTTGAGAAACGCATAAAAATATTAAGGTCCGATCGTGGTGGAGAATATCTATCTGGTGAGTTTCAGCAATATCTTATTGATAATGGAATAATTTTTCAGTTTTCTGCGCCAGGCACACCTCAATAAAATGGGGTGGCAGAAAGTTGAAATAGAACTCTTTTTTAATATGGTTAGGTCTATATTGAGTTATTCAACACTCCCTAGTTCTTTTTAGGGATATGCTTTACAAACTGCCATGTATATTCTAAACGATGTACCATCTAAGTCGGTTCCTAAAACATCGCATGAGTTGTGACCGGGCAAAAGCCTAGTTTACAAAACTTTAGGAAATTTGGAATTCATGCACACTTGTTAAAAGGAAAGACAGAAAAGATGGAGTCCCTTTCAGAAACATGCATATTTGTAGGGTATCCAAAAGGAACAAAAGAATATTATTTTTATAGTCCTTCAGATCTTATAGTATTTGTTTCGACAAATGCAAAATTTCTAGAAGATGACTATATGAATAATTTTGTGCCTAAAAGTAGAATTGTCCTAAATGAGCTATTAGGAGATACAATTCCACAAGAGGTTTCATAACCAAGCCCAATTGTAAGTTCTGTACCAACACAAGATCAACAATCTACCATACCTCGTCGTAGTGGGAGGGTTGTTAGATAACCCGAGAGATACATCGGTCTAGGAGAATCTGTAGAGAATCTTCCGGTCGATGATGATCCCTATACGTACAAGGAAGCAATGGAAGATGTTGATTGTCGCCATTGGCAAAATGCAATGCAATCCGAAATTGAATCTATGTTCAAAAACAAAGTCTGGTCTCTTGTAGACTTGCCTTAAGAGATAAAACCCATCGGGTGCAAGTGGGTATACAAGAGGAAAAAAGGAATGGATGGTAAGGTGGAAACCTTTAAAGCTAGATTGGTAGCTAAAGATTATACACAGAAGGAAGGTATCGATTATGAAGAAACATTCTCTCATGTGGCCATGCTTAAATCCATTAGGATACTCTTATCCATTGTGGTATCTCTAGACCAAAAGATTTGGCAAATGGATGTCAAGATAGCTTTCCTTAATGGAAGTGTTGATGAAAGCATTTATATGATACAACCAGAAGGATTCATTGAAAAGGGCCAAGAGGAAAGGGTATGCAAGTTGCCAAGATCCATATATAGATTGAAGCAAGCATCTAGATCCTGGAACATAAGGTTCGATCAAGCTGTAAAAGGTTTTGCATTTATTCAAAACCTTGATGAACCTTGTGTATACAAAAGGATTAAAGGCGACAAGTTGGTTTTCCTAGTTCTTTACGTTGATTATATACGACTCATCGAAAATGATGTAGGTGTATTGACATCAATAAAAGAATGGTTGGCAAAACAATTTGATATGAAGGACTTAGGAGAAGCAAGTTATATTCTTGGTATCCAAGTCATAAGGGATAGAAAGAATAGAACGATTGCATTATCCCAAGCTTCATACATAGATAAAATCTTGTCTAGGTTTTCCTTGCATGATTCCAAGAAAGGTATGTTACCTTTCAGACATGGAATCAAACTTTCTAAGGAACAAGTTGCTAAGAATAAGCATGAAGAGCAATTCATGAGAAGGATTCTATATGCTTCGGCAGTAGGAAGTCTCATGTATGCAATGCTCTGTACTAGACAGATATTTCTTTTACTGTAGGCATAGTTAGCAGGTTTCAATCGAAACTTGTCCTGATCACTGGACGGCAGTCAAGCATATTTTTAATTATCTTAGGAGAACAAGAGACTATATGCTTGTATACTCTGGAGGGGATTTAATTCCTGTTGGGTATACAGATTCTGATTTTCAGTCAGATTCTGACTCCAGGAGATCAACATCAGGATATGTGTTTACTATTGGAGGAATGGAAGTTATATGGAGGAGTATCAAGCAATCTTGTATTGCCGATTCCACCATGGAAGCCGAGTTTGTTGCCACATGCGAGGCTGCTAAAGAGGCTGTCTAGCTCTACCAATTCCTGATTGACTTGGAAATGTTTCCTGATGTGAATAAGCAGATCACTATATATTGTGACAATAATGGAGCAGTGGCTAATTCGAGAGAACCAAGAAGTCATAAGAGAGGGAAACACATTGAAAGAAAGTATCATCTTCTAAGGGAAATTGTGCATAGGGGTGACGTGACGATTACAAAAATCGCGTCAACGGAAAATCTAGCTGATCCCTTTACAAAGGCTCTTCCTGAAAAGAGTTTTGATGGGCATCTAGAGAACATGGAGATGAGAGATATGACACATTTGCTATAGAGCAAGTGGGAGATTGTAAGGATTATGCTCGATAGCAAGAGTGTAATATTATAATTAACAATCTTTTCATATGAATAAAGTGATTCCTAGTTTAACAAATCTTATAGCATTTATAGTTTAATTATTATAATTTTCAAAAGTAAATAATCATAAGGTCAAAAGACTATGAGAAAAGAAGAATTGTTCATACATCTAGATATGTATGAGGTAGACACAATTCTTTAGTTAGTCTTGAAAAATATTCACAACTTAAGATAGAAGGTTGGGCGTATTTATCTTGTCAAAGTTGTAGATTCTTTTGCTAGCATTTGAGTGGGATCAAATGTGTTATGATGAGTCTAAAATCATCAAAGTGTGGTGTCTTTGGGCAAAAGAATCTAGTGCACTCGGTGCATTGAATAGGATCACAATGAACTACTTTATCTAGAACCGTCAATAGATAAAAGTTTTTATTTGAAGACAATCGGAGAGTCTATCTCAATCCTGAGATAAATAATGGACTTATGGTTGCAAGTGTTATCATTTGAGCTATCAATAAGTACAATTATATAGCATAGTCTATCCTCGATAGTTTGGTGGTATTCATTTGTTAATCGATAGAGGTCTTCATTTATAGATATGGACATTGTCGCTCCATTTATTGAATGAGAGTAGAATACCATCATATGGATGTTTTGAGATATTGGATATTAAATCTTAACGTTAAGTTTTCAATAGTGTCTATTGAAACATGTCTTCTGGACAAGTCAAAATATCCAAGTTCAAAATGTGGTCATATGAGTAAATATGGTAACTTGGAGAGCTATAGGCGGTCTATGAGCTATTGGCGATTACTGGTATTCTTCACGAGGATACACTTTCTCCAATAAGGTTGTCTAGGGTATGAGTGAGTGAACATCAACTTATTCTATCTTTATTTATGAGTTCAATTTTAGTTTTTTAGTGGAATGAACTAAAATTAAATAGATCGGACCTAAGTGAATCATTTGTTGATTGTGATTAGGTTGTGTCTATTGGAGCTTAAATCCCTAATCCACACGAACTTGCATGGATCACTTGATATATTCTACCGAACCAATTTAGGGGTCCATCTAGAATTGTAATAAGACATGAGAATTTGTTTCTTTTTGTAAGAATAGGTCTAGTTCACATGTGGACTTCTTATTAAGGTCTAATGGATTTAATAAAATAAGAAAAATAATATATGACCCTTATATGTGGTATGGGCGGCAAGGCTATTAAGAATAGCTTAAAAATATTATTTTTTATTTTATTATTTAATTAAATGGAAATAAATTAATTTGTAGATTAATCAATTATTTAATTAAAAGTCAAAATCTTTTTCCTAGTAGAAGATGATCTCCTAAAACTATACTATTGTTGGTAGTATAGTTAATGTTAAAGACTATATTAGATAAGTAGATAAACAAAAGGAATTATTTACCTAATCAAATTAGAAAGTCTTTAACATAGTTACAAATACACTTTTGAGTTGGATTAGAAGTCTTGATGTTAGGATAAAATTCCTTTTTGAAAAGTATTCTTAACAACCAAGTAAATTTACCTAAGGAAAGGATTCTTAACTACCAAGTAATCCTTCTTAGGAAAAAAATTAAATCTCCTAATTATATTCATATGAATTTCGGCCAGCCCATATATATATACAAAAGGATAAAATTCCTTTTAGATAAGGATTCTTAACTACCAATTAAATCCACCTAAGGAAAGAATTCTTGCCAACCAAGTAAATCCTTCTTAGGAAAGGATTTATGATCATATATGTATGTGTGTGATTTTTGGCCAGCCATAAGAATTCTATGATGAAAATTTCGGCCATGCAAGGTAATTTTCAAGAGAGAATTTGGCATAGCAAGAGAGAATTTTGAGGGAGAAAAATTTAGTTTTTTCTCTAGACAAAATTCGATCAACTCATAGATAAAGGGTGTGGAATTCGGCCAAGGAGAAAAGAGAAAAAGAGAACTTTTTTTTTTCGATAGTACACTAGTATCCTTTACATCAAAAGGGTTTTGTGTACAACATCGAATCAAGGTTCACGCGAGTTTCAATCCAATTGATTGATAATTCACAAGTGACCGGACGTTCTTGGATTTTTCACTTGGAGGATATTTGTAACTAACAAAGAAAAGATTTTGCTTTGTCTCCATCCTCAGGTATACAATTTAAAGAAAGGGAGCCCACACTCCAAGGTGATTCACGTTCGTGATTGGATTGGAAGATCTTACGGATTCAATTCGACGCTAGTTCAATCGTCATGAAAAAAAAGGTACGATACTTTTTTATACATCAATTAATCTAGGGTTAAGGTTCTCGTTGCATAAAAGAGAAAAATTTATTTATACACAAATCCTAATTTCACTTTTTATCATGCTTCTGTTGCGTTTTGAACCATTCTTTTCCCTACAGTGCATGCATCATGTTTAAATTTATGCCAAAGCACTCACACTTGTTTTAAATAAATGACTGAATGAAGGTTTTATTTATTTTAGCAACAATGTCTTCTGCATTACTTCAAAGTCTCGTAAACGACATATTAACTGGTTATAACTACACTTAGTGGAAACTTAACATTAATGCAATATTGGTCACCAAAGACCTCAAGTTTGTGCTTACAGAGGAATGTCCTCCAGCGCCTGCTGCTAATGCCACACGAACTGTTCGAGAGGTATACAAGCGAAGGCTAAGCCTAAACCTAAGAAAGCCCAAAGCAAAAAGAAGTCTAAAAAAAGTAAATATGATTTACTTGTTCTTGAGTCGTGTTTAGTAGAAGATTATTCTTCACCCTGGATAGTTGATTCGAGGGCCATTAACCATGTTTGTTCTTCTTTACAATGGACTGATTCTTGGACACAGCTAGAGGAGCAAGCCTTCTCAATGCGTGTGGGGTCAGGGGATGTCGTGTCGGCACGAGCAGTGGGCATAATTAGATTACGTTTTTGTAATAATTTAATATTGTTGGACAGTGTATTTTATATTCCTAGATTTACACGGAATTTGAGTTCTGTTTCTAAGTTGTTAGAACAATTTTTTTTTTTTAATAATAAGTCTGTTATTATTGGAAAGAATGGTCTGAATATTTGTTCAGGAATTAATGAAAACAATTTGTATGTGTTAAGACCGTTAATACATACTACTCTGCTCAACACCAAAATGTTTAAGGTTGAAAAACCAAAAACTAAACGACATAATATATCTCCAGGTAATGACACGTATCTCTGGCATTTAAGGCTTGGTCATATCAACCTTGACCGGATAGTCAGACTAGTAAAAAACGGACCTTTAAGTGAGTTAAAGGTTGGCACCTTACCTGTCTGTGAATCTTGTCTGGAAGGTAAGATGACTAAGAGACCTTTTACTGGAAAAGGGCTTAGAGCTAAGGAACTACTAGAGCTTATACATACAGACGTCTGTGGACCGATGAATGTTAAAGCTAGAGGTGGTTATGAGTATTATGTCACCTTTATAGATGACTACTTAAGATACGAATATGTCTACCTAATGCAAAGGAAGTTGGAAACATTTGAAATGTTCAAAGAATTTCGAGCTGAAGTTGAGAATCAATTAGGTAAAACTATCAAGTCACTGTGATCGGATTGTGGAGGTGAGTACCTTGACCAAGAGTTTGAAGACTTTATGGTCAAGCATGGGATAGTTTCCTAACTCACTCCCGGTACACCTCAGCAAAATGGTGTCGCGGAGATGAGAAATAGAACCCTAATGGAAATGGTGAGATCTATGATTAGTTTCTCATCATTACCAAATTCCTTCTAGGGATATGCGTTACAAACAGCGACATACATTTTGAATGTGGTGCCATCCAAACCTGTTCCTAAGACTCCCCTAGAGTTGTGGAATGGTTGTAAAGCTAGTTTGTAACATTTCCCTATATGGAGGTGTCCAGCATACGTGCTGAAGAAAAGAATTGGAAAGCTAGACTCCAAGTCTATCGTCTGCCTGTTAGTAGGATACTCCAAGGAGACCAGAGGCGGACACTTCTATAGTCCCGAACATAACAAAGTATTTGTATCGACAAATGTGACATTTCTTGAGGACAGTTATATTAGTGACCATAAACCTCGTTCTAAGATTGTATTGAATGAGTTGGAGCCTGGTGAGACTAGTGCTTCATCAGCAAGAGTTGTTGATCCACAAACATCTGAGAGTCAGATGATTCCTGATCAGGATACACTACCATCTAGGCATAGTGAGAGGGTTGTGAGACAACTTGAACGCCATTTAAGAATGCAATGGAAAATCCTGATAAAGAGGAATGGCTTAAAGTCATGAATCTCGAGATTGAGTCCATGTACTCTAACTCAGTCTGGAATCTTGTAGACTTACCGGATGGGGTAAAATCCATAGGGTGTAAGTGAATCTACAAGAGAAAGAGAAGAGTAGACGGGAAGGTAGAGACCTTCAAGGTAAGGCTAGTGGCCAAGGGTTATACCCAGAAAGAGGGGGTCAATTTTGAAGAGACCTTCTCGCCAGTAGCCATGTTTAAGTCTATTAGGATTCTCTTATCCATTGCTACCTATTTCGATTACGAAATTTGGCAAATGGATGTCAATACTGTATTCTTGATTGGCAATCTTGATAAGAGCATCTATATGATGCAACCAGAGGGATTCGTGTCTCCAGATCAAAAGCAAAAGGTTTGCAAGCTGTAAACGTCCATCTATGGACTTAAGCAAGCATCTAGATCTTGGAACATTAGGTTTTATGATATGATCAAAACCTATGGCTTCGAGCAGAATGTCGATGAGCCTTGTGTCTACAAGCGTATCATTGATAAGAAAGTAGTTTTCTTGGTCTTATACGTAGATGATATCCTACTCATTGGGAATGATGTGGGAGTGTTGTCTGATGTAAAGGGCTGACTGGCTAGCCAATTCCAAATGAAAGATTTGGGAGAGGCGAGTTATGTTCTAGGGATCCAACTTATAAGGGATCGTAAGAACAAACTCCTAACACTATCTCAGGCATCATATATCGATAAGATTCTTGTGCGATTTTTGATGCAAAACTCCAAGAAAGGTAATTTACCTTCTAGGCATGGAGTTCACTTTTCTAAGGAACAGTGTCCTAAGACACCTCAAGAAGTTGAGGATATGAGACGTGTACCCTATGCATCGGCAGTAGGTTGTCTCATGTATGCTATGTTATGCACGAGATCGGATATCTGCTATGCAATAGGAGTTGTCAGCAGATACTAGTCCTACCTAGGATTGGATCACCGGGTTGTTGTCAAGACAATTCTCAAGTATCTTCGGAGAACGAGAGACTATATGCTAGTGTATTCCGGACAGGATTTGATCCCGTTAGGATACACGGATTCTGATTTTCTGTCAAACAAGGATTCTAGGAAATCCACCTCTAGATCAGTATTCACCCTGGGTGGTGGAGCCGTTGTATGGAGAAGTATCATGCAATCTTGCATTGCTGACTCCACCATGGAAGCCGAATATGTAACCGCTTGTGAAGCTGCTAAAAGGGCTGTTTGGCTCCATAAATTCTTGAGTGATCTGGAAGTTGTTCCAAATCTGGATAGGCCTATCACATTTTATTGTGATAACAGTGGTGTTGTGGCTAATTCCAAAGAACCAAGAAGCCACAAGAGAGGGAAGCATATAGAGAGAAAGTTTCATCTCATTAGAGAGATAATGTAAAGAGGAGATTTGATCGTCACAAAAGTAGCCTTACAAGACAATCTTGCTGATCCATTAAAAAAGACCTTACCGGCTAAAGTGTTTTTAGGTCACTTAGATGGTCTTGGGTTACGAGACATGCCTCACATGCTTTAGTGCAATTGGGACATTGTTAGGGTTTATGCCCTAAAGATGTAATTTGTAAATGGATTTATTAAATAAATAAAAGGAAAAGTTCAATACATTCTTGTTGTGTTGTTTATTATATAATTTGTGCATAAATTTAGCATCTAAGATTGCCGGATGTAATCTCGAACTGTGTATATGAGTGTTATATACGGATGGATACAGTAAGAGACGTGCAATCTAAAGAATCCATAGATAGCAAATAAAGCTGGGTACTTTATTTATGGTTAATCTATAGTTGTTGTTCATTTCGCAATGTACAGTGATTCTATCATGAATCATTCATATGGAGATATGAGAATAGAGGCACCTTGTATGATGTGATCATATAGGACTGGGCCATGATCTATATGAATCTCTCACTAAGATCCGTTTACCAATGAGATTCATATATATCAACTAATGATGGCTATATGTGGGTGATCTTAATCTTGAGTGTCTTATCGACTCCTTTAGGTTAGATCGTGGTCTTTGATATACCATAGGTGAGGTCAGATGCATTTCCTGATCAATATACTTCGTATGTTGGGATTGCGTTTTGGCTTGTTGCTGGGAAGGTTTGTACACAATAGTGGAATCCACTCCTTCTTGTGAGAAGTAGATGGTAGTTCCCTTAAGGGTTGATTCGGGGCTTGGACAATAAGAGCGCTCTCCTAATTCCGTGAGGAAATAGGATTTATTGTCCATTAGAAAATCAATGGTACTTAAAGGATATATGTAATTAGAGGGGTATAATGGATATTATGACCAAGCTCTAATTATGAACTATTGTGGAGGATCACACCATATGTAATAGCTATATCGATGGACACCGAGTTGTATCGGTCTGTGTAAAAGTGTCTACAGTTGAGAGAGTACAGCTTCGGGTTTTTAGTGGAATAACACCGGAGTTAATAATCAAGGAATATTAATTAAAGAGTTAAATTAATGATTCCGTGGATTTTTGGAGCTCAAAATACTGTGGGTCCATTAGGTCCCCTTGCTAGCCCGATTGATTTAGGTAACAAGGGTCACGGTTAATTAATTGGATTGTCAAATTAATTGTGTTACAAAAGTGACATGTATATTCGGGAATTAATTGAATAATGAGATTATTTAATTAGTGAATGTTAATAGTTAAATTAATTAAATAATTAGATTATTTAGTTATATTGATAATTATGAATTATGAATTAACTATTAATTTGAGGATGTTAGTTGATATATGAATTAGATGAAGATAAAATAATAGGATTATTTTATTTTTACTAAATCAATTATCTAAGTATTTTAATTTAAGTTTAAATTTAAAATAATCATTATCACTTTTAACATATGATATATATTTGAAAAAGATAATTAAAAGATATATATCAATTAATAATACAAGAGATTGCATTGGACGCAAATTGACGTGTACACATATATAAGTGTTTGTATAAGATAGAAACAAGGATATATATATATATATACTTATAAAAGAAAAAAAAGTTGATTTTTTATCAAAAGTATGAATGCACAACAAAAGTTGAATATATATATATATATATATATATATATATATATATATATATATTTCTTTTGAAAACAAAAAGGTGCAGGGGCGTGTTTTTTTTTTTTTTTTTTTAAGAAAAATTGACTTTGTTTTGGTGTGCACCTGATTCACTCGTAAAAAAAAAACATAAGTTTTGCATGAGACGCAATTTTTGTGTGCGTGAAATCAATACACTAAATTGAGGAGAAAGAGTTTCTCCAAGTATTTCTCTACATCCTCCATTTAAGTTCCTGAGATCGTGATGCGTCCACACGTAGTTACCAATCCTGGGAGATAGTGAGGAAGATCGAGTGGTTCAGATAGGAGCACATCGTAAAGTGAAGGAGCTTCCAAACGTTGGTAAGATTGGTTCAGACAGGAGCATAACGTAAAGTGAAGGAGCCTCCAAACGTTAGTATGTTCTTCTGATTTTATTGATTACAATTTCCTGTGTTTACATATTGTATGTATTAGTTCCAAAAATAATTATGATCCCAAGTTCACTGGTCCCAGATACAGATATGATCTGTATAAAAAAAATTAAAACCTAGTTCTGCTGCGTAACCGTTGAACGAGGTTCCAACAATTATAGATATCAAATTTTAATAGCACTATATCCAACTTATAAGCTAAACATGGCATAAGAAAATTTGCACCCTATTTGATTTTTCCGGGAGGATACCCGTATGATAGTAGCCATGTTCAACTAATAAAGAAAAAGAGACATTGATGCAACATTTTAGTCTCACTAGCTTTTTCACACAATTTTTGCATTCAACAATTGCAATCATCAATTCATGCTTTATCATTTTTCATTTGCTTGTCATTAAAGAATCATCATGTCATGGAGATAATTATAGATCAATCAATATGTACTTCCTATGTAGATCTCCTAGTCAAAAAATGCATGTTTGAACATAAATATGACATGGATTGTAATCAAAGCAAAGTTCACACTTATTGAAGAAAAAACAATATACTATAATAAGTGCAACCAAGCTACTCAAGTAATCAATAAAAGAGCATAAACATTTAAAAAAATGGGATGCAACAAGTATACAATAGCTCTCTTTGCTTGAGTTCCCCTTATAAGGTCAAAGACCACAACTCATCACTCCATGTGACAAATCCCAATAGATCTACTAAACCCTTAGACCTAGTTGAGCTTATGAGTGAAAACTTAGCACAATGACAAGCGGGTTCATCATTTTTAATCCACTTAGGTGACACATTGTCATTCTTAGTGGTCAAGATCATCATATTACTCCTAGGATCATTAACAACAGCTTTCCTAGGCACATGCATATTGGCTCTACCCCTTTTTCTTTCAATCTTGCTCTTAGTTCTACACATGTTAATGTACTTGAAGTAATTTGGTGTAATATGACCATCAACACCATAAAAATGACATGAAGGAATAAAATGAGGGGTCATACCATTCCTTTGTGAGGACAAAGGTGCTTTCCCATGTCTTTGAGCTTTCCTTTGGTGTAGTATTGATTCTCCTCTCCCTTGTTGTTGAGTTGGAGAAGATTGCTTCCTTTGTTGAGCTTGCATGAAATGCTTATTGGCTTGATTGCTTCTTGGCTTGATGGCTTTTAATTTGAGGGATAGTTGCTTGAATTGCTCTTATTGGTTGAGCTTGAGCTAGACTACTTGGTGCCATCTTGACTTGGACATTTCTAGAACACTCTCCTAGTTCAATTTTCTTCTTAGGATGAAGTGGAGGAAAAGGTTCTTTGAAGTCCAAGCTCTTGACAAATATCATCTTGCTAGGAGTTGAGGTCTCCTTGTCATCTTCAAACCCTAGACCTCTCTTGTCACTTGGCTTCTTCCCAACTCCCAACATATGGTCAAGCTTCTCCGTACTAGAAGTCATCTTAGCAATCAACTCTCTAGCTTCTCTAAGCTCCTCCTTCAAGCTTTCCTCCACTTTTCTTCCATTCTTCACTTTCTCACTTAAGTGAGTAACTTCGGTTGATAGCTTGAGGTTCTCTTCCTTTAGCTTTCGAGCCTTTTTCTTCATACTCAACCTTGAGCTTTGAAAATGCTCAATGACCCTTCAAGGTTCATACTCTTTACATTTCCATTTGTAGAGTGAGATGAAGAACTCTTATCACTACAGTCATCACTAGTGTCACTTGTTGCCATGATGGCATCATCAATATAAGTAGCTTCACTTATCACTATCTAAGCTACTTTTTCATCACATCCATCTTTAAGGTTGCAAACTAAGGCCTTGTTGCCTTTTTCTACATCTTCCACAAAAGAGACTCCAAAAGCCATGTAGTTAAGAATAATCTCTTCATCACTAGAAGAATCATCTCCTTCATTGGAGTTATCACTTGCATTATCAATTGATGAGGTGGCCACCACCTTTCCTTTCTTCTTCTTCTTCTTCTTCGAATTAGCACATTCGGGGGCAAAGTGACCTATCCCACCACATTCATAGCATCAAACCCCTTTCCTTTCGATTTTTTCTTGAATAGGCTCAAACTTCTTGAAAGGAGCCTTTTTCTTCAAGTCTTTACCCTTGGATCCGAAACCTTTTCTCTCGGACTTGTAGAATTTCTTGAACTTCCTCATTAGCATAGCCATTTCCTCATCTGAGTCATCATTTTCCTCCTTCTTAACTTTGGAGGCTTTCAAAGCAATTCTCTTTTGCTTTTTAGGAGATGTGGTGGTAAGACCCTTCCTAGATTCATAAGCTAGTAGCCTCCCAACCACTTCACTCGGCTTCATATCCTTGTAAGCACTATTCTCTTCTTAAGCCGTCACCTTAGACTCAAATCTTTTGGGTAGAGATCTCATAATCTTTTTCTTGATTCTCTTATCCGAATAAGGGTCACCAAGTTGATGACTTTGGTTCACAATGTCCATCAACCTCACTTCAAAGTCATTGAAGCACTCGTTCTCATCCATCTTGAGCAATTCAAATTGTGTTTGGAGAACTTGAAGCTTTGATTCCTTAACCACATCGGTTCCCTCATGTGCAACTTCTAGGATATCCCATGCCTCTTTAGCTATCCTAGTATTTTTAACCAACTTGTACTGGTTCTCATCCATTGCACATAAGATGGCATGCATTGCCTTCCTATTCCACTTTGATGCCTCAAACTCTTGTGCGTTCCACTGTTCCATTGGCTTGAGTACATCATCTCCTCCATCTGTAGGAGTCATCATGGGTGGAGTGTAGCCATCTTCAACCGCCATCCATTCCCTGTCATGAATTTGGAAAATATACGACTCCATCTTGCCTTTCCAAGAGGCATAATTTAAATCGGTGAGAAGTGGAGGTCTAGTGCTAGAAGATCCCTCGTTACCACCGTTTCCACTCATTGTGTTTAATGAATGAATGATATGAATGCAAGTGTATGAATGATCAATACACACACAAAATGCAACACACACCAAAATGAGCAAGGATTACTTATGTATGTCTAGGAACCTGTTCTGATACCAATTGAAACAAATATTGTGGTGTTTATAATGTTAATCTAGAGGGGGGTGAATAGATTTTAAACAAATTTAACCAATTTTCGTTAAAGGTCAAGTTGATGAAAATGCCCATAGCTAGTTACAAAAATATCACAAGTGTAAAAAATGTGAATTTAATAAAGACACTTGAAATATACGTGGAAACCCTCCAAATGGGAAAAACCACGGGCTGATATGTGCGCCACACACGAACCTCGAATCCACTAATGGCAAAGGAATTACAACCTAATCCCGGTTTAAATCCACCACCACTACTGAATCCGTCTTGCTTGCGATTTAAGCTACCCACTCCCGGAAGCAATACAAGTCTTACTTCTCAATAAAGAGATAAAATGCCCTATATGAATATATGATAATATTCAAACAACAAACAAGGCTAGGGTACCTTATATGCTTATCTAGGATTATGAGATGACAATAAATGCAATCCTAGATATCAAGTGCTAAATGACATGTCATAAAGCTTAGCTAAACATAGAACAAGCAATCCTATGAAGCTATCATAAAGGCCAAATTAACACATGTTGTCATTAAGCATGGCAAGGACTATAATGCAATCACTAAATGCAATCAATGAGTCCTAAACAGTATCTAAATGCAAAGCATAGAGATTTAGCTAGAGGTTATCAATAACAACAATCCTAGCTATCACAATACAACAATCAACCATGTCATCACAACAATCTCTAATTTGTATCTAGAATATGTTCTAAGAGCATACAAATAATTAAAGAGATGGCTTAGCAAGCAAAGCACTTTACTTGTAAGAAGATAGTGAAGAACTTAAGAAACAAGATGTGATTAAACAAACCTATCTATAGATGCACTCTAAATGAACTTAGATGATGCAAGATGAAGTTTTTATGCACATGGGATTGCTTTGAGTGTTTAAAGATGAGTTCTTGGAAGAGATTTTCCTTTGAAATGTGTTTTAAGGAAAATATATGAAGTTCTGAACTCTTGCACGACCTTAAACCAAAGAGTTATATATATATGAGATCCAAACAAAGTGAGGTCGTTTTGGAAAAAACGTTCCAGCTTCCTCTATGTGTTCTGGTGACGTACGCTGGTCGAGTAGCGCACCACCAGCGCACAGCCTAATTTTTTCAATAGGCGTTGGTCGACTGACGCAGCTCAGTGGCGCAACACATGCGGTGATCCACTGGAATGTTATGCTGGTGAGGTGCACTGGTGAGGTACGCTGGTCGAGTAGCGCACCACCAGCGCAATGCCTATTTTGAACACTCAAACACGCAAACTCAATAAGTTCAAAAGTGATGAAAAATGCATCATATTCTAATGTCAAACATGACATAAAACATTTAATTACAAGATGCAAATAAATCAACATGAGTCATTTAAACCAAAATGCACACAAGAATAAACACACAACATATATGAATAAGAGTTATGCATGAATTTGTCAGTGTGTGCAACTATCTCTTCAAAGCAAGTAAGCACAAGAATTTTATCTTCGGTGCTTCTCCTCATGAGGTCTTGAGAGCCTAAGCTACCCTTACATAACACCCTATAAATGTGGTTTGTTCACGAAATAAGCCAATCAACAAATGAGGACTTTATAAGAACAATTTTGTTAGTCAGGATATTTTTTAGTTAAGATTTTATCATTGTTAATTTTATAGTTATAAATAAAGGCTCAACACAGGATTTCAAAAATCTAAGCATATGATAATAAGAACATATGAAAGACGAGCATGATAATAAGAACATGAAATAAAAAATAAAATGCCCGGGACCATTAATTTGGCAAAATTCCGGAATAGGCGGAGAAGCTCGAAGGAGCTTGTCAGTCGAGCAAGGCCAGTCGACCTTAGCCAAAAGGCAAACCCGGTACACCGGATTCTAAAAAAGGCCTCAGGGTACCGTCGGGGAAAAACATGGTGAGATGCGTAGCTGTGTTAAGAAATTTAAGAAAAAAAATTAACGATTCAGCAAACCCCTGAAAAGAAAAACTAGGAAACGTCCTCAGTGATCTACGTAGGGACTCGAAAATATGATTATGGTGAGTCTTGATGTAATGTTCGGGTAGCAACCGAGTATGAAGCACAAGCATAAATCTGCTTACCTATTTCAAGATGATTCAGTTAATAATATTAGTCAGTTTAATAAGATACTTGGCACAAAGAAATTGCATTAGCGAGTTTAATAAGATACTTGGCACAAAGAAATTGCATTAGCCAGTTTAATAAGATACTTGGCACAGAGGAATATCATTAGCCAGTTTAATAAGGCATTAGAAACTGTTCGGGTAACGAAACCAAGTTGAATAAGACACGGTGAAGTTATTCGGGCAATAGCATTAGCCAGTTTAATAAGGTACTTGGCAATAAAAATGGTTTCGAGAAACCAAACCAAGCTGAATAAAATACTCGGTGAAGTTATTGGGCAATAGAGTTAGCCGGTTTAATAAAATACTTGGCAAGCCGAATAAAGCAGTTGGCTAAAATAAAACTTCCTTGATTAAATTTTTTACAAAGCAAAATTTTTACAAAAATGACTAAAGCTGGGATGAATATTTAGAACTCTTGCCGAAGCTCGAGTCAGGCACCATCTCATACTTCTGAAGGAGCTTTCATTCGAAGGCTAAGCGATTGTGTCGACCAAATCATCCATCCACTCGCTATAATCTGCTCTGGGGACCGGACCAACATCAGGCGTCGAACCATCCACACCAGATTCCTGATTGGCATAGAAGGTCGAGAGAGAATGCTCTGATGGGACCTCTAAATGCATAGGATGGGACTCTTTACCTCGGTTGCGACAGTAAGCTCTTCATTCCTTCATCTAAGTATGAAGAGACTCCAGAGACCAGTTCATATGGTTTTTGATCGACAGCTCCCAGTTGGATAGAGCTTTATCAGTTGCCCGATTCTTTACCTTAAAGAATTCGCCAGCTGAAACTAACCCTTGCTGGAATTCCCTAAAGAGAAGAGCGTCATAAGCTGGAGACCTTTTGAAGCGATAAACCTCCTGGAGCTCAAGTTCCAGCCTAGCCTCCTTTGAAAGGGATTCGACTGTCAAAGCTTGGCGCTTCAAATCTTCAATTTTTTGCTCATAAGATGACCTGGCCTGTTCAGCCTCCTGTTCGGCCTTAAGCATCGACTCCTAGGCAGTAGATAATAAATTTTGGAAAGAAGTATCCTTCTCTTCTGCCACGGAAGCTCTCTCCTCAGCCTCCATTTTCTTATCCAAGCAATGATCAGTGAATTCTTGGGCAGAGCTCACATTTCTTTGGTAAGCCACCTCAACCCGAGCATGGCTATCCTCACTCTCCTTTAGCTGAGCTTCAAGATGCCTTATCCGATTAGTTTGATGTTGTTGCGTCTGAACTAACTCAGTGAACTCGGCCACCACCTGCAAAGAAAATTTGAGTTAAAAATCTAACAGGCTTTAAGATAACAGTTGAGATAGAAGACTTACACGTAAGACGCGCTGTTGAAAATATTTTAAAGACGATCTGTTGGAAAACCATCTTTGAAATGGCTCTAATGATCATCCCCAATGAAAGCCCGACCAGAGGACATCGCCCTTAGCATATCTTGGTGAGTGGGATAAGAAACCCGAGGATTCCGCCCTTACGTCTTCAACCTTAGGAGGTAAAGAATCTTAATTCAGGTTTAAAGTTTCCGCTCTTTCTACAGGCGCTTCAACTTGAACGCTCCAACTTGAACGCTCGTGGAAACTCTAACCTCGGTATCATCATCACTCGACTCAATAAATGATACCACCCAAGGGAATTTATAAGAACGCGGGAGAGTCGACCATCTTCATTTTCTTAGCCTGAGTATGATGTAAGCTGAGGTCAGCCATAGGATCTTCCTGATCAACATCTTGGAAGGATTCAAAAAAGCCAGGATTGAGATTTACTTATTCATCTGTGGTTTTCCTAATTCTATCTCCATCCCCGGTAGCGAACTGCTCGGTAGAAACCTCATCAATCGGGAAGTTTGGCTTGCTAGACACCTCGCCGCTAAGACGACCTTCTTGCCCACCTTCATCTTCAGGCAATTTCTGGGCATTAGCAGTTTCAACAGAGTCACTCGGACAGCCTGATTCCCCTACGGTCGACTGAATGACCTCTTCAGAAATGTACTCAGGAATTTCCTCATCAAACTCATCAAACTCTTCATTCGTTCATCAGGCGGAGCAATACCTTTCCTGTTTTGGCAAGAAGCTTCGTTTTGGCTCGCCTGAATGATCGATTTCACTTGGTAAGCTTGAACGTTGCAGATCATATCCGACTCATATACTGCACAAGAGAAAAACCAAGTCAAAAATAATAAATGAGGAAGTAAAATAGAAATGAGAGATTTTACTTACATCGTCTGCGATAATTAGAGATCTGATTAAAGAAGCCAAGGTTAATCATTTTCTTCTCGTCAAAAAGATAGGACATGCTCCTCTTTTCTAAGGTACGCACAGCCGCCCGAGCGAGCCTAGTTAACTCGGAGTTAGTGAGAATAAGTTTCTTCTTATTGTAAACGTCAGGAGAACAGAAAAATTGGGGAACCCTTAGCACCTCCTGATTTTCCCCAGTTGAGAGATTGAACTCAAGTCCCAAGTTTCCCCCGGTAAAGAACTAGTTATTCTTTAATGCTTGTTCGAAGAAGGGAATCCCCATATAAAGCCTCTCTTCTTAGCATCAGAAGAAATATCAACTCCCCGATTCACTTTCGTCCCTTCAGGGACCCAGCAATCTGGTGGGTTGGACATAAGAAAATAAGTTTCAGTCCGACCAGATTGCCTTAGTGTGAAGAAATGCCTGATTTCACTAGGTGAGGGTGGCGACAAGTTCATCCGACTCCACATGTGCCACATACACCTTAGTATTCTATAACCGTTTGGGGTAAGTTGGGCCAGAGCAATCCCTACCTCGGCAAGAAACCAACCGATGAACGGCTGGAGAGGAAGAGTTACACCAAAGCAGAGCATGGACCGATAAATCGCCACCATGCCCGGAGGTGGGTTCAATGCGGCTCTATCACTAGCAGGAGTAATTATAACCGAGTCATCTAGGTCAAACCGAGCATAATACTTCTCGGTTTCATCTTTCCCGACCACGTTTGGCTCAGCATCATATCCACTCGGACGATCAAGAGAAAAAGGGAAACGAGATGCACTATGTCCCTTCACCACATCTTTTTCTTCAATTATTTGCCTCCTGATTAAAAAACAGCTTGAGCCATGTTTGTGAACTTCACATTTACTCTGATGTTTTCCCATCTTTGATCGCGAAGGAATCCTGCGATGATCAAAAATAGAAGATTCGGAACTAGAAGAAGATTCAGAGCTAGAACTAAAGTAAGCGTCAAGATGAAGCCTAGAAACATCAACATCCAAAAAAGGAGGCTCGTCATGAGGAATTTCCCCCAATAATCTACGAACACAGAAAACCATTTGAAGGTCTCTGCTTTCAAGCACTTGAAAAGCTATAGTAAAAAGGTGATGGCGGGAAGCTGGATCCATCGAAACTAACCTTTAAAGTAAATAAACCTGGAAAAGCTTCAATGGAGAGTTGAGATGAAATCTCTGCGTAATAAAATCTGGGTTGAATATTTACTTCTGCTAAAAATGAACCAGAATAGTTCCATTTCTGCATTTTTAAGTTATTCAAAAACGAAAACGAGAAACCCTAGAATCACAAAAAGCGGGAAAAATCAAAATTCCATGACGTAAGCGGCATATCGGGTGACCCATAAATCACTTCTCATAAATACTACTAGGGGGATGAAACGGTTGGAAGACACGTGTCAAGGAAAAAACTGACCAAGCCGTCAAAATTCCAAAATGTCGTAATCAGAAAGATTTCGCGTGAAGGGGCAAAATGAATTTACGTGGTAGCCATTAAGACACGTCATTACTGCAAGGCGCTGTTTACATATTATTATTCTGGTATTAATGAGGTGTAATAGATTAAATGGTCGATTAAAATACTTTTTCCAAGAACCAATGCCTACTCAGCAAAAATATTTTAAGAGGGTATTGTTATATGTATAATTTGGTCAAATGTACATGTCATTGACAAGGTGGATAGTTCTTTAAAATTGCCAGGTAGATATCCGAATAGTCATCCAGAAAGTACCCTTCAAGACATCGCAAAGGAATAAGAACCCGAGTAAGTGAGAATACAAGTATTTAGAAATTCATAACCTGCTCGGAACCAAGTGATGTCATACTCAGGACAAACACGAGAAACTCGAATAACGAAATCCAGTACATGATTTACACGTGGGTGAACCAAGAGTCATGCTCAAATACGCAAGACACCCGTATCAAGAAGAATTTCTAGAATAATAAAATACAAAATAGGAAACAGATTTCAAATCAGGCAACAACTCTACTTCGAGAAGACTGCACATTTATAAGAAAATAAGTCCTAAACAGACTACATCACCATAGTCCCATTCGATCTCTATGCAATCTCCACAATAGGAAAGAAGTTAAATACGACTCCAACAAGCAACCAATTGTAATTAAATACGAATTCTACTTGTACAACAAGGATTAGGGTTCTACGCATATATAAATAGACCCATAATCTCATTGTTAGGACATATAGAACAAAAAGTACACAAAAATCAATAGTAGAGAGAGAAAAAAGAGATCGAGTGGTGTAATTCTTTATTTCAATAGTGGATTTGGCTCTATTGTTTATTCAACCACCAGTGAACGTTTCTCTGATCACTGGAGTTTTACCACGTAAACTCGTGTCTTTTTCCCTTCAAATTACATTTGTTTTCTCTTTCTCTTTGACAGGTCACAACTAAATCCAATCTTGTTGACTTTCTCATCCATCGAGAACTCGACGTCAATAAATATCACCAAACTATTAAGGATAGACTATGCTATAAAATCATACTCAATGATAGCTCAAATGACAACACTTGCAACCATAAGTCTATCATTTATCTCAGGATTGTGATAGACTCTCCGATTGTCTTCAAGTTAAAACTTTTATCCATTGACAGTTCTAGATAAAGTATCTCATTGTGATCCTATTCAATGCACCTAGTGCACTAGATTCCTTTGCCCAAAGACACCACACTTTGATGATTTTAGACTCATCATAACATATTTAATCCCACTCAAATTCTAGCAAATGAATCTATAACTTTAACTAGTTAAAGACGTCCAACCTTTATACTGAAGTTGTGAATATTATTCAAGACTAACTAAAGAATTGTGTCTACCTCATACATATCTAGATGTATGAACAATTCTTCTTTTCTCATAATCTTTTGACCTTATGATTATTTACTTTTGACAATTATAATAATTAAACTTTAAATGCTATAAGATTTATTAAACTAGAAATCACTTTCTTAATATAAAAGATTGTCAAATACATTATCACACTCATGCTATTGAGCATAATCCTAATAGATTGCAGCTGATATATTGACGTCTCTAGAAGAGATGTTTGTTATTTAAGTTCAGGATGACTAATAGAGAGACAGTGACTACTTTTATGTATCTTAGGATGAAAACTGAACAGGTTGTGAAATATCACATGATGAAAGTCATAGCATATCTTTACATTGCTGAACTCAATGGTGCTGAGATAGATGGTGAGATGAAAATCGACATGATTGTAAACTCACTATCGGATTCCTTTGATCAGTTCAAGTTGGACTACACCTTGAACAATAAGGAATACACCTTGTAGGTCCTGACGCAAGATGTACAAAGCATCGAGAAAATCCTTGTGAAAAGCAAAGGACAAGAGATTCATGTTGTAGGTAGAGTTGTTACTGTTATGACCCGTAAGAAGTCACGGAACAATAGAAGAAAAAATAACTTTGACCTACCAAGAAGAAGACTAAGAAAGTAATCAAGATCAAAGGGAATTGTTTCTTTTATGGTGAAAAGGGACATTGGAATAGATATTGCCCAAAGTCTTATGACAAGAAGGAAGAAGGTAATATTAGTTATCATGGAATATGTTTTCTATAGATTTTATAGATTCTTGGATCATAGACTCTGGAGCCACTAATCATGTTTGTTATTCCTTACAAGTGTTCAATAAAAGAAAAGGCTATATGTATCTCATGAGACATAAGTCTGATGCTTTTTACATGTTCAAAGCATTTAAAGTTGAAGTAGAAATTCAGCTTGAGAAACACATAAAAAACTCGAGGTCTGATCATGGTGGAGAATATCTGTCTAGTGAGTTTCAACAATATCTTATTGATAATGGGATAATTTCTCAGTTTTCTACGTCAGGTACACCTCTACAAAATGGGGTGGTAGAAAGGAGAAATAGAACTCTTTTGGACATGGTTAGGTCTATGTTGAGTTATTCAACGCTTCCTAATTCTTTTTGGGGATATGCTTTACAAACTGCTATGTATATTCTAAACGATGTACCATCTAAGTCGGTTTCTAATAAACCGCATGAGTTATGGACTGGGCGAAAACCTATTCTTCAACACTTAAGGATATTTGGATGTCCTGCACAAAGGTTAAAAGGAAAGATAGAAAAGATGGAGTCCCATTCAAAAATATGCATATTTGTAGGGTATCCAAAAGGAACTAAAGGATATTATTTCTACAGTCCTACAGATCTTAAAGTATTTATTTTGACAAATGCTAAATTTCTAAAAAAGGACTATATACATAATTTTATACGTAAAAGAAGAATTTTCCTAAATGAGCTTTCAAGAGATACAATTCCACAAAAGATTTCATAACCTAGCCCAATTGTAAGTTCCATACCAAAACAAAAGCAACAACCTACCATTCCTCGTCATAGTGGGTGGGTTAGTAGACAACCCGAGAGATACATCAGTCTAGGAGAATTAGTAGAGAATCTCCCAGACAACGATGATCCCTACACATATAAGAAAGCCATGGAAGATGTTGATTGTCGCCATTGGAAAAAGTTATTGCATTTCGAAATTGAATCCATGTTCAAAAATAAAGTCTGGTCTCTTGTGGACTTGCCTAAAGGGATAAAACCCATTGGGTGCCAATGGGTTTACAAGAAAAAGAGAGGAATGGTTGGAAAGGTGGAAACCTTTAAAGCTAGATTGGTAGCTAAAGGTTACACACAGACAGAAGGTATCGATTTTGAGGAATCCTTCTCTCTTAGGATACTCTTACCCATTACAGCATCTCTAGACCTAGAGATTTGGCAAACGGACATCAAGACAGCTTTCTTTAATGGAAGTCCTGACGAAAGCATCTTTATGATGAAAACAGAAAGATTCGTTGAAAAGAGTCAAGAGGAAAAGGCATGCAAGTTGTAAAGATCCATATATGGATTAAAGCAAGCATCTAGATCCTGGAACATAAGGTTCGATCAAACTATGAAAAGTTTTGGATTTAATCAGTACCTTGACGAACCATGTGTATACAAAAGGATCAAAGGCTACAAGTTGGTATTCCTAGTTCTTTATATTGATGATATACTACTCATCGGAAACTATATAGGTGTATTGACATTAGTAAAAGAATGGTTAGCAAAACAATTTGATATGAAGAACTTCGGAGAAGCAAGTTATATTCTTGGTGTCCAAGTTATAAGAGATAGAAAGAATAGAACAATTGCATTATCCCAAGCTTCATACATAGATAAAATCTTGTCGAGATTCTCCATGCAAGATTCCAAGAAAGATATGTTACCTTTCAGATATGGAATCAAACTTTCTAGAGAACAAGCTCCTAAGAATGAGCATGAAAAGCAATTATTAAGTAGGGTTCCATATGCCTTGGTAGTTGGAAGTCTCATGTATGCAATTCTCTACACTAGACTAGATATTTGTTTTGTTGTTGGCATAGTAAGAAGGTTTCAATAAAAGCCTAGACCTAATCACTAGATGGTAGTCAAGCATGTTTTCAAGTATCTCAGAAGAACGAGAGATTATATGCTTAAAAACTCTAGAAGGGATTTAATTCCCATTGGGTATATAGATTCTGATTTCCAGTCGGATTCTAACTCTAGAAGATCAACTTTAGGATCTGTGTTTACTCTTGGAGGAGGGGCAGTCATATGGAGGAGTATCAAGCAATCTTGTATTACTGATTTCACTACGGAAGTTGAGTATGTTGCCGCATGCAAAGCTATAAAAGAGGTTGTCTGGCTTCGCCAATTCTTGAATGACTAGGAAGTGGTTCATGATGCGAATAAGCAGATCACTATCTATTGTGACAATAGTGGAGTAGTGGCTAATTCGAGAGAACCAAGAAGTAATAAGAGAGGGAAACATATAGAAAGAAAGTATCATCTTCTAAGGGAAATTATGCATATGGGAGACGTGATGATAATCAAGATCGCATCAGTAGAAAATCTAATAGAGGCACTTCCACAAAAGAGTTTTGATGGGCACCTGAAGATTATGGGGATAAAAGATATGACACATTTGCTATAAAGCAAGTGAGAGATTGTTAGGATTATGCTCCATAGAAAGAGTGTAATAATGTATTTGACAATCTTTTCATATTAATAAATTGATTTCTAGTTTAACAAATCTTATAGCATTTATAGTTTAATTATTATAATTGTCAAAAGTAAATAATCATAAGGTCAAAAGACTATGAGAAAAGAAGAATTGTTTGTACATCTTGATATGTATGAGGTAGACACAATTATTTAGTTAGTCTTGAACAATATTAACAACTTAATATAAAGGTTGGGCGTCTTTACGTTGTTAAAGCTATAGATTCTTTTGTTAGCATTTGAGTAGGATCAAATGTGTTATGATGAGTCTAAAATCATCAAAGTGTGGTGTCTTTGGGCAAGAGAATCTAGTGCATTAGGTGCAATGAATAGGATCACAGTGAAATACTTTATCTAGAACTGTCAATGGATAAAAGTTTTAACTTGAAGACAATCCGAGAGTCTATCTCAATACTGAGATAAATGATGGACTTATGGTCTCAAGTGTTATCATTTGAGCTATTAATGAGTACGATTATATAGCATAGTCTATCCTCGATAGTTTGGTGGTATTCATTTATTAATCGATAGAGGACTTCATTTATTGATATAGATATCATGGCTCAATTTATTAAATGAGTAGAATATCATCATATAGATGTTTTGAGGTACTGGATATTAAATCTCAACGTTAAGTTTTCAATGGTGTCTATTGAAATATGGCTTCTGGACAAGTTAAAATATCCAAGTTCAAAATGTGGTCATATGAGTAAATATGGTAACTAGGAGAGCTATAGGCTGTCTATGAGTTATTGGCAATTACTGACATTTTCATGATGATACATTATCTCCAATGAGGTTTTCTAGGGTACGAATGAGGAACATTAACTTATTCTATCTTTATTTAAGAGTTCAATTGAAAATAAATAAAAGCGTATGTCTAAACAATCTAAAGGTGGTGAATATGTTTTAATTAAGTTAATTACCAACTTTTCTTGATAAGTCAATACGAAAAATTACTCAAATAAAACAAGCAATCAATCGACATTTTAAAGTGTGAAAATTAATAAATAACACTGCTAGGTTTTAGATTTGTGTTGGCTTAATTCTATAACAAAATTTCATTTATTTGTAATGTTTAGTTGCTTAGGTGTTTCGTAATGATAGAAGCTTCAAAGAGATAAGCAAATACTCATGATGCAAAGTTCGTCTTCATGAGGTTAGGTACTATTCTTGGATGTTAAGATATCGAGATTCTTCTTCCTCTTGCAAGGTATAAGAGCACACACACACATATCATACATTTGTGTCCCTGTATCATAGTACATCATTTGGTATAACACATTCACACACTTGAAGTTGAATGCTCATGCATTGGTATGAAAGTAACATGTTTTGGAAAATGCAAGCTTGGCGACTATCTCTATGTAGTTTGCATTTTTTGTGAAATCTGTTTGTTTGTTTATATATTTTTATCTTGGAATTGATTTTAGCCTTAGATTTTTTATGATTGAGTTCCGATCATTTCGGTTACTCATACTATTGATTTTGAGTTCTAAGTCAAAAGTTATGAAACTTTCCAGTCATGTTGCATATATTGTCTTCGTCTTCATGTATCGAGTCAAATTCTTATTTTTTGGGTTGAGTTTCTTATATGTCCATGATCATAAGGAAGTCTCGGTTTGTAATCTTTAAATGGATTCAAATTCGGAGTTCGTAGGCCAAAGAACGGTCGAAGAACACGAGGGAAGTGCAAAGGAGGAGCACCAAGGCCAAAGGCCATGATATGGTGCAAGCCCGAGATGGCGCGTGGTCATTTCAGCCCCAAAGCCTTGCTGCCCCGAGGTTCCCGTGTGCCATCTTTGGGAGGCACAAAGGCAAAGGGTCATTTTGGTCATTTGGTTTGTTTCTCTTAAAACCTCTAATTCCCTCTAATTCCCTCTCATTTCACAAGATATTAAAGATTTGAAGAACAAGTGAAAATGTTTCTCTCAACTTTTTGATTTTTGTTTTGGTGATAACTTCTTCATTTCTACTCTAAATCACTTGATTCAAAAACTGATGTGTCTTGAGGAGATATACAAGCCCCAAGCATTTACAAAACCAAAGGATTTCTTGATTTTTCACAGTGATGAGATCTTCAGTTCAAGATTTCATCCTTGTTTGATAAAATCATCTTCCTCTTAGTTTTCTTATTTGATCTTATTGATTGATGTTATTTGCATAAGAAGAATGAATAAGATGATTTTGATTTCATTATGTGGTTTGTTCAATTGATTTTCAATTTTAGCTAGGTTTGTGAAAATTGATTGATTTGTCCTAAACTTGATAAACACGAAATTGTTTCTAGAAATTCTTTGTTTTTATGCTTGATTGACTATTTCTAGATTTAATTTCATTTTCTAAGAACTAGGTCTATATCAATTGATATATTTATTTCATTGATTTGGTTCTTAGTTGATAACATGCTTTGATTGTCTATATACATTTGTGATTGTTCTTTAAAAGCATAATCTAGCTATCTAGTTGCATGTTCATAGAATTTGTTGATCATCATTTTCTGTGTTATGTGCTTGTTTGCATTTTGCATTCATGATCACGTAGATGCCTTGTAAAAAGGTTGGAAGTCTCATATCTTATAATGATTCTTTGATTTGAGCAATTGGAAGACTTAGCTAGAGTAGGGAAGACTCGGATAGCTTAGCAAGTGGAAGTCTCGACAAGAGGTAGGAGACCTCGGGTTGTTGAGCAAGAAAGTCTTACTTATAGTCGGGAGGACTTGGATAACTAAGCAAGGAAGTCTTGCCTAGGGTAGGGAGCATCCGGAAAGGTGAGCAAGGTGACGACACATTCATTTAGGAGGATAGGGGTAGTTTCTAGGTGAACGGGGCACTTGAGAGATTGTACTTGTTTAATCTACTAGTGGATTTGCTTTTGCTAACCCGTGGATGTTTCCTCTTCGGAGGTTTACCACGTAAATATCTTGTGTCCTTGTTTAAAATTTTCATTAAGCATTATCATAATTGTATTGTTTTAAAAGAAGACAAAAAATTGAGCATATACCTATTAACCCTCCTTCCCCCCTTCCCCCCTCTAAGTATATTTACACTATAAAGATAAAGGGAAATTCAATTGGTATCAGAGAGGGTTTCTAGACCCACTTAGATTGATCATCTTTGCAGTGTTTGTTATCTTGTTTTGTGTGTTTCATCATGATTAAAGAAATGTATTATTTTGTGGCTTCTCTTGTTAAAGGTGGGTCTATTGACTTAGATGATCAAAAGATCAAAGATCTTATTCAAGAAAATGAAAGGATCTCTAAGATCAATAAGTCTATCACTAAGAAGTTAGAAAATCATGATTGTAGCTCAAACTGTGTTAATTATCTTAATGACAAAAATCTTAATCTTGAGAAAAACTTGATTGATAGCAATGATATATTAAGTATTTTGAAGTATGAAATTGAGCAAAGAGATGAATCTCTTGATCGTGCTAGGAGAATTGAAAATGTGCTTAGAGAAAAACTCAATGAGCATGAGAATCAAGAAAAAGTGCTTATTGACAAGCTTAATCAGGCAAAAGAGATGATTAACAAGATGTTATCTAGCTCTAACAAAGTGAAAGCTCTCATTAAGATTGGAAAGCCTTCAAGCGACAAAAGAGGTTTAGGATATGTTAATGAAAAATCAACTCCTTCATCTAACAAATCTACTTTTGTCAAAGCTTGTAGCAATTTAAATGTAGGTACACTCTCTATCGGTAAAGCCATGAATGCTACCGGAGGTGCCTCAACATCAACAATGAAGGTCAATAAAAAAACTCAACAATGCCAAAGATAAGCTACATCATCATCAAATGCAAAAGGCATGACATCTTGTGTTGCACGTCACAGAGGTAAAAATATGATAAGGTAAAATGAGTTGAACGCTTAAGCAAATGGTAAACTTCTCAAATTCATACCTATTTGTCATTATTGCATTATGGCAGGACACATAAGACTTAGATGTTTTGAATACATTCCTAAATGTAGAATTGTCAATGATTTGCACGATATGTCTTTGAATGGTCCTAGGCAATCATCCATATATGGATCTAGAATTAGACCTAAGAAGACCTTGGAAAAGCATGTTAAGAATAAATGTGTTGATGTTTTGTTTGTTAAATCTTATGTTGTGCCTCGTTCTACTATGCATACAAAAGTTGATAATGCTTTGTTTGATATGTTTGAAAATGTGACTAATGGAGTCAAGTGCCTAAAGACAAGTCAAAGCATGTTAATAAAAGTTGAAATGAGAAACGTGTCAAGAAAGTTTGGGTTAAGAAAAAAACAACACAATGTTTGGTTGCACAATATGCTTTAAGAGCTAACTCATCTTATTGTTGGTACCTAGACAGCAGTTGCTCTAGGAATATGACCTGTAACAAGGAATTCTTTGAGAATCTTGTTATGAAAAATGATGAATGGGTTATATTTGGTGATGGCACCAGGAAATGAGTTTTAGGTAAAGGAAATATTTGCATTCCCGGGTTACCTAAACTTAAAGATACTTTGTATGTTGATGGTCTCCAAGCTAATCTACTAAGCAATACATATTTGTGTGAGATTTTTCATGAGGTTAGCTTTAACAAGGATGTGTGCACCATAATTGATAAAAAGGGAAAAACGGTTTTACAAGTTAAAAGATCTCTAGATAATTATTATTGTCTTGAAGTAGATCCTCTAACTTGTAATATGGCACATAATTGTAACATGCTTGAGTTATGGCATGAAAGATTAGGCCACATGAACATTAAAGATTTGAAGAAGCTTAAAAAATATAACATTGTTAGTGGTCTACCTAGTCTTGGTAAGAAACTTGATGGAGTTTGTGAACCATGTCAAATTGGTAAACAAACTAGAGTGTCTCATAAAAAGAACACTAACATTGCTACCAAGAATCCCTTAGAACTTGTGCACATGGACCTAATGGTACCTATTCAAACCAAAAGCATAAATGGTTATTTTCTTAGAGACAAGACCAAAACTTTTGGTTACTTTAAGATATTTTGTAATCAAGTTCAAAATTAAAAAGGTCTTGGAATTAAGAAAATATGTCGTATTAGGAGTGATCATGGGAGTAAGTTTGAAATTGCAAAATTTAATGAGTTTTGTGATGACTTAGGGATTTCTCATGGGTTCTCGGCTCCTAAAACTCCTCAACAAAATGGTATTGTTGAGAAGAAGAATCGTGTATTGCAAGATATGTCTAGAGTCATGCTCAATAGCAAGAAAGTTCTTAGGAATCTTTGGGTCGAAGCGGTCAATACCGCTTGCTATGTTTCTAATAGAGTCTTTAGAAGGCCCAGAAAAAAACACACTTCCAATGAGCTTTGGAAGGGCAAGAAGCCCAATGTGAGTTACTTCCACACTTTTAGGAGTACGTATTTTATTTTGAATGATAGAGATCACTTAGGAAAGTTTGATGCTAAAAGTGATATTAGTCTCTTTCTTGGGTATGCTAACAATAGTCATGCATATAGGGTGTTCAATTTGAAAACTAAGATCATTATGGAATTTATTAATGTGAGAATAGATGATCTTAGCATGCTTGATTTGTGTAATAATAATGGTGTCAATAAACCTAAAGAACAATTGTTGAAAGACACTAAAACACCCATTGATGTGACTAGTTATGATAAAGTTGAACTAGTCATGGTAATGATGATGATAGTGACGACAGAGAAGAAAGTCATGGGTTAGAGAATGCTTTGAATGATAATCAACATAATGAACAAGATGTTGAAAATTCTATTATTAGACTTAGAAACACGCATCATCAAGAAGACATCATAGGTGATTTAAATGAAGGGGTTAAGACTAGAAGACAACTAGGTAGCCAAATTTCTTATGCTTGCTACACTTCAAAAATTGAACCCAAAATTATTAATGAAGCAATTGTTGATGAATATTGGGTTGGTGCCATGCAAGAAGAACTTAATCAATTTGAGAGGAATGAAGTGTGGTCCTTAGTTCCTAGACCTAATGATATCAATGTGATTGGTACAAAATGGGTGTTTAGAAATAAGACCGATGAAAGTGGCAAGATTGTGAGAAATAAAGCAAGACTAGTGACTCGAGGATACACTCAAGTTGAGGGTGTAGACTTTGAAGAGAATTTTGCACCCGTTACACATCTTGAGTCCATTAGACTTTTGTTGTCCATCGCATGTCTTAAAATATTCAAATCATTTCAAATGGATGTCAAAAGTGCTTTTCTCAATGGATACCTTCAAGAAGAAGCGTATGTTAAACAACCTAAGGGTTTTGTAGACTCACACTCTCCTAATCACGTATTTAAGTTGAAAAAGGCTCATTATGACCTTAAGCAAACCCCTAGAGCTTGGTATGATAGGTTGACTCAATATCTTATTGACAACCAATATAGGAGAGGTGGCATTGATAGAACTTTATTTGTTAAGCATTATGATGATGACAATTTTGTTGTACAAATATATGTTGATGATATTGTTTTTGGGCCTACATGTAAAACCAAGGTTTATGATTTTGTGAACGTTATGTCAAGAGAATTTGAAATGAGTATGGTAGGTGAACTTAATTACTTTCTTGGCATGCAAGTGAAACAATCTAGCAATGGTATCATGTTGTCTCAATCTAAATATGCTAGAATCTTGTTAAGAAATTTGGCCTTTAAAGTGGAAAAGAATTTGAAAATCCTATTAGTACTACTTTAAACTTGACAAAGATGAAAAAGGAAAAAATGTTAATCAAAGTCTCTATAGGAGCAAGATAGGTAGCCTTCTCTACCTAATGGCTAGTAGGCTGAATATTTGTTTTAGTGTTGGTTTGTGTGCTAGGTTTCAAGCTAATCCAAAAGAATCTCACTTGAAAGCCGTTAAATGAATCATTAGATATATAAAAGAAACACATAATCTTAGTTTATTCTATTCCTTTGATACTAATGATATTCTTGTTGGCTATTGTGATGTGGATTGGGTGGGAGACATTGATGATCATAAAAGCACATCAGACAGTTGCTATTACTTGGGGAATAACTTGGTTGCTTGGCAAAGCAAGATGCAAAATTCCGTCTCTCTTTCCTCATCCGAAGTAGGGTACATTGTGGCCGAAAGTGCTTGCATGCAACTTCTATGGATGAAGCAAATTCTCAAAGATTATGAGATTGAACAAGGTAAAATTACTCTCTATTGTGATAATATGAGTGCCATTAACATCTCTAAAAATTCGGTTCAACACTCATGTACAAAGCATATAGACATTAGGCATCATTTCATTAGAGAACTTGTTGAACATTCAATAGCAACTCTTGAGGATATGACTACTAAAAATCAACTTGCGGATTTGTTCACTAAAGCCTTGGACAAAGATAGATTTAAATCTCTTAGATGGTCCATTGGCATGATTTGTGTTGATTAATGCTTGTGTGTGGTTGTGAGTGGCTTAATAAGCAAAACTATATTGTATATCTATTTCTTTGAGAGCTACTCATGTGAGAAGTAATGATCTTGATAAAATAGCTTTTATTGCTTCTAGAACATGCACTTAAGTCTTTGTAAATCTTGTTTTTAAAAGTGCACAAATGCTTCTCTTATATGTTTAAGTTTGAGTAGTTGAGTTTGACAATATGCTTATTATGAATACATCTTGAAGTCTTTTGACTAGTACTTTAAAAATGATCAATGGTTAGTATCCATTTTTCTTCGGCATTACATAGAACTCAACGAGCACCTTCATGGAAATGGCTATACACTTTGGTTGTGAAGCCCAATGTAGGAAAGGACTACACCATTGTGATGAGTGAAAGCCGTCATGAAGAATATATGTTTATGTATAAAAAAAATCAAAGAAGTGTTGAAATAGAACCAATAAAAGAAAATCTATGATTCAAATGCCTAAAATGAAATGGAGGAAGGCTTAAAGGAGTTTAGTTGAAAAATATTGTGAATGCTCAGGTTGAAAAACAGAAATGGAAAAATGAGCCACATGCACACACAATGCTCATATGTTGAAATCTATTCTCTTTAAAGCAAATTTCTTTTAGATGAATAGGTGTTGAAAAGATTTGCATGTTGATATCACAATTACTCTTTTTATATATACTAGAAGCATTTCACAAACACACATTTTTGCTTAATGCGCTTGATTCATTAGCAATGATAGATTATTTTTGAGAGAGTAATCAAAATCTATGATTCTTTTATTATTTTTTAAAAAAATAATGGTTTAATTTCTCTTCTTGCTTGAAATGTGTGATTGTATGATTTCCCTTGTGAAAAAGTTTACTTACTTAATAATATGTGGAGCATATGTTAAGGGGGAGCTTAGTTTGTTTAACTTAGTTCTCTATAACTTGTTTGCGTATTATCTAATGCTCTTATTATGCATCCCTTGTGACTTGAAGATATTTACCCCTCCCTAGGTTGTGTAGTATGACCATGTATATTCCTTGCCAAAAAGGGGGAGAAAGTGTTTTCCTCACCATGTCATTTTTGATCAAAATGGGGAGACTTTTGATAATAAGGAGGAGAAAGAATTCTTATTTGCATGAGATAAGGGAAATTGTGTATTTGTTTGTTTATCTCACCTATCTTCTTTGTCCAAGATTTCGTGTATTTGTTTGTTTATCTCACCTATCTTTTTGTGGAAGATTTCTTTTCGTTGTTCTTGTCTCACAGGTGCTTTGAAAGTATGAAGATATTCTTGAAGACTCATGAAGACATTTAGTCTAGGGATATCTCTTTGTAATGTGAGGATGTGAGAATGCAATCAACATTGATAATGAGTGATCATTGTATGGTGAGGTAGAGGTTTCGTCATGGAATAGCCAAAGGGGGAGATTGTTAGGTTTTAGATTTGTGTTGGCTTTATTCCTTAACAAAACTTCATTTCTTTGTAATGTTGAGTTTCTTATATGTCCATGTTCTTGAGGAAGTCCCGGTTCGTAATCTTCAAATAAATTCGAATTCAGAGTTTGGAGGCCAAAGAACAGTTAAAGAACGCGAAAGGAGCGCAAGGGAGGAGAACCATGGCAAAAGCCCTTGATATGGTGCAACCCAGAAATGGCGCGTGGCCATTTTGGCCCCAAAGCCTTGCTGCCCCGAGATGCCCCACGCCATCTCGGGGAGGCACAAAGGCAAATGGTCATTTGGTTCATTTGGTTCGTTTCTCTTTAAAACCTCTGATTCCCTCTCATTTCATAAGATGTTGAAGATTTGAAGATTTGAAGAACAAGTGCAGAATTTTTCTCCCAACTTCTTTTTTTTTTGTGTTCTACTCCGAATTGTTAGGATTATGCTTGATAGCAAGAGTATAATATTGTATTAGACAATCTTTTCATATTAATAAAGTGATTTCTAGTTTAACAAATCTTATAGCATTTATAGCTTAATTATTATAATTGTCAAAAGTAAATAATCATAAGCTCAAAAGACTATGAGAAAAGAAGAATTGTTCATACATCTAGATATGTATGAGGTGACACAATTCTTTAGTTAGTCTTGAATAACATTCACAACTTAAGATAAAAGGTTAGGCGTCTTTATCTTGTCGAAGTTGTAGATTCTTCTGCTAGCATTTGAGTGGGATCAAATGTGTTATGATGAGTCTAAAATCATCAAAGTGTGGTGTCTTTGGGTAAAATAACTTAGTGCACTGGGTGCATTGACTGGGATCACAATGAAATACTTTATCTAGAAGCGTCAATAGATAAAAGTTTTTCATTTGAAGAAAATCAGATATTCTATCTCAATCTTGAGATAAATGATGGACTTATGGTTGCAAGTTTTATCATTTGAGCTATCAATGAGTACGTTTATATAGCATAGTCTATCCCCGATAGTTTGGTGGTTTTCATTTGTTAATCGATAGAGGACTTCATTTATAGATATGGACATCGTGGCTCCATTTATTAAATGAGAGTAGAATATCATCATATGGATGTTTTGAGGTATTGGATATTAAATCTTAACCTTAAGTTTTCAATAGTGTCTATTGAAACATAGCTTCTAGACAAGTCAAAATATCCAAGTTCAAAATGTGGTCATATGAGTAAATATGGTAACTTGGAGAGCTATAGACGGTCTATGAGCTCTTGGCGATTACTGGTATTCTTCACGAGGATACATTTTCTCCAATAAGGTTGTCTAGGGTATGAATGAGTAACATCAAATTATTCTATCTTTATTTAAGAGTTCAATTTTAGTTCTTTAGTGGAATGAACTAAAATTAAATAGATCAAACATAAGTGAATCATTTGTTGATTGTGATTGGGTTGTGTCTATTGGAACTTAAATTTAGATAGCCTGCCAAGATCCCCAATCCATACGAACTTGCATGGATCACTTGATATATTCTAGCGGACCAATTTAGGGGTCCATCTAGAATTGTATTAAGGCATGTGAACTTGTTTCTTTTTGTAAGAATAGGTCTAGTTCACATGTGGACTTTTTATTAAGGTCCAATAGATTTAATAAAACAAGAAAAATAATATATGGCCCATATACATGTATGGGCGGCAAGGCTATTTAGAATAGCTCAATTATATTATTTTTTTTTTTATTATTTAAATATATGGAAATTAATTAATTTGTTGATTCACATATGGACTCTTTATTAAGGTCCAATAGATTTAATAAAATAAGAAAAATAATATATAGCCTATATACATGTATGGGCGGCAAGGCAATTTAGAATAGCTTAATTATATTATTTTTTATTATTTAATTAAATAGAAATTAATTAATTTGTTGATTCACATGTGGACTTTTTATTAAGGTCCAATGGATTTAATAAAATAAGAAAAATACTATATGGCCCATATACATGTATGGGCGGCAAGGCTATTTAGAATAGCTTAATTATATTATTTTTTTATTTTATTATTTAATTAAATGGAAATTAATTAATTTGTTGATTAATTATTTATTTAATTAAAAGTCAAAATCTTTTCCTAGTAGGAGATGGTCTCCTAAAATTATATTATTGTTGGTATTATAATTAATATTAAAGACTATATTTGATAAGTAGATAAATAAAAGAATTATTTATCTAATCAAATTAGGAAGTCTTTAATATGGTTACAAGTACACTATTGAATTGGATTAGGTTTCTTGGTGTAGGATAGTATTCATTTAGAAAAAAGATACTTAACCACCAAGTAAATCCACCTACGGAAATGATTCTTAACAACCAAGTAAATCTTTCTTAGGAAATGATTTGTGATCCTAATATATATTCTTGTGAATTTCGGTCTGCTCATATATATATATAAGAGGATAGAATTCCTTTAAGAAAAGGATTCTTAACTACCAAATAAATCCACATAAGGAAAGGATTCTTGCCAACCAAGTAAATCCTTCTTAGGAAATGAATTGCAATCCTATATATATACCCTAGTGAATTTCGGGCAGCCCTATGATTTCTTAGAGTAAAATTTCGGCCAACCTAAGGTTTTTCTAAGAGAGAATTTTTCTTGGCAAGAGAGAATTTTGAGAGAGAAAATTTTTGTATTTTACTCTAAACAAAATTCAATCAACTCTAAGTTATAGGGTGTGGAATTCGGCCAAGGAGAAAAGAGAAAAAGAGAACGTTTTTGTTTTCGATAGTACACTAGTATCCTTTACATCAAAAGGGTTTTGTGTACAACATCGAATCAAGGTTCACGCGAGTTTCAATCAAATTGATTGATAATTCACAAGTGGCCGGACGTTCTTGATTTTTCTCTTGGAGGATATTTGTAACTAACAAAGAAATAGATTTTGTTTGTTTCCATCCTCAAGTATACAATTTAAAGAAAGGGATCCCACACTCCTAGGTGATTCACGTTCGTGATTGGATTGGAAGATCTTACGGAATCAATTCGGTGCTAGTTCAATCGTCACGAGAAAAAGGTACGACACTTTTATATACATCATTTAATCTAGGGTTAAGGTTCTTGTTTTTTAAAAGGGAATTTTTTTTTTTTATAAGCAAACACTAATTTTCATAAATTTTCTCACGCTTCCGCTACGTTTGGTTTTTTCCCTACATGAATCACTTAATTGAAAAATCGATTTTGAGTGTCTCAAATATATACAAACCTCAATCATTTACAGAACCAAAGGATGTCTTGAGTTTTCACAGTGATCAGATCTTCAGTTTGAGATTTCATCCTTGTTTGGTAAAATCATCTTCCTCTTAGTTTTCTTCTTTGATCTTCTTATTGATTGATGTTATTTGCATAAGAAGCGTGAATAAGATGATTTTGATTTCATTATGTGGTTTGTTCAATTGATTTTCAAGTTTAGCTAGGTTTGTGATAAATTGATTGATTTGTGCTAAACTTGATAAACATGAAATTGTTTATAGAAATTCTTTTTTCTTATGCTTGATTGACTATTTCTAGATTTAATTTCATTTTCTAAGAACTAGGTCTATATCAGTTGATATATTCATTTCATTGATTTTGTTCTTAGTTGATAACAAGCTTTGATTGTCTAGATACATTTTTTATTGTTCTTTGAAAGCATAATCTAGTTATCTAGTTGCAGGTCCATAGAATTTGTTAATCATCATTTTCTATGTTGCGTGCTTGTTAGCGTTTTGGATTCATGATCACCTAGATGCCTTGTGAAATAGTTTGAAGTCTCATATCTTAAAGTGATTCTTTGATTTAAGCAATTGGAAGACTTAGCTACAGTCGGGAGGTCTCGGATAGCTAAGCAAGTGGAAGTCTTGACAAGAGGTAGGAGACCTCGGGTTGTTAAGCAAGGAAGTCTTAGTTAGAGTTTGGAGGACTCGGATAACTAAGCAAGAAAGTCTTGCATAGGGCCGGAAGGATCCAGAAAGGTGATCAAGGTGACAACAAGTTCATTGACTAGGATAGAAGGGTAGTTTCTAGGTGAAGAGGTCACCTAAGAGATTGTACTTGTTTTATCTACTAACAGATTTGCTTTTGCTAGTGGTTGCTAATGTAGGGAAAAAAACAGTTCGAAACGCAAATTAGGGTTTACGTATAAATAAAAAATTTCCCTTTTAATAACAAGATCCTTAACCTTAGATTAATTGACGTATATAAAAGAATCGTACATTTTTCTCTTGACGATTGAACAAGCGCCAAATTGATTCTGCAAGATCTTCCAATCCAATCACGAAAAGGATGAGACAAACAAAATCTTTTCTTTGTTAGTTACAAATATCCTCCAAATGAAAAATCCAAGAATGTCTGGTCACTTGTGAATTATCAATCTACTTGATTGAAACTCGCGTGAACCCGATTTGATTTTGTACACAAAACCTTTTTGATGTAAAGGATACTAGTATACTATCAAAAACAAAAATGTTCTTTTTTTCTCTTTTCTCCTTGGCCGAATTCCACACCCTGTATCTTAGAGTTGATTGAATTTTGTCTAGAGTAAAATACTAAATTTTCTCTCTCAAAATTCTCTCTTGCCAAGCAAAATTCTCTCTTAGAAAACTCTTATGTTGGCCAAAATTTTCACCCTAAAAATCATAGGGCTGGCCAAAATTCACTAGGATATATATATATGATCACAAATCCTTTCCTAAGAAGGATTTACTTGGTTGGCAAGAATCCTTTTCTTAGGTGGATTTATTTGGTAGTTAAGAATCCTTTTCTAAAAGGAATTCTATCCTCTTATATATATTTATGAACTGGCCGAAATTCACAAGAATATAATTAGGAGACTTCATTCTTTTCCTAAGAAGGATTACTTGGTAGTTAAGAATTCTTTCCTTTGGTAGATTTACTTGGTGGTCAAGAAAACCTTTCAAAAAGGAATTCTATCCTACACCAAGACACATAATCCAACTCAAATTGTGTATTTGTGACCATATTAAAGATTTCCTAATTTGACTAGAAAAATCATTTTTTTTATTTATCTACTTATCAAATATAATGTTTAATATTAACTATACTACTAACAATAGTATAATTTTAGGAGACCATCTCCTATTAGAAAAAATATTTTGACTTTGAATTAAATAATTAATTAATCAACAAATTAATTAATTTCTATTTAATTAGATATTAAAATAAAAAAAATATAATTTAAGCTATTCTTAATAGTCTTGCCGCCAAACACATGTATATAGGCCATATATTTTTTTTATTATTTTATTAAATCCATTGGACCTAAATAAAAGTCCACATGTGAACTAGACCTATTCTTACAAAAAGAAACAAGTTCACATGCCTTAATACAATTCTAGATGGACCCCTAAATTGGTCCGGTAGAATATATCAAGTGATCCATGCAAGTTCGTGTGGATTGGAGATCTTGGCGGACTATCTAAATTTAAGCTCCAATAGACACAACCCAATCAGAATCAACAAATGATTCACTTAGGTCCGATCTATTTAATTTTAGTTCATTCAACTAAAGAACTAAAATTGAACTCCTAAATAAAGATAGAATAATTTGATGTTACTCATTCATACCCTAGACAACCTTATTGAAGAAAGTGTATCCTCTTGAAGAATACCAGTAATCGCCAAGAGCTCATAGACCGCCTATAGCTCTCCAAGTTACCATATTTACTCATATGACCACATTTTAAACTTGGATATTTTGACTTGCCCAGAAGCCACGTTTCAATAGACACTATTGAAAACTTAACATTAAGATTTAGTATCCAATACCTCAAAACATCCATATGATGGTATTCTACTTTCATTATATAAATTGAGCCATGATGTCCATATCTATAAATGAATTCCTCTATCGATTAACAAATGAATACCACCAAACTATCGAGGATAGATTATGCTATATAATCGTACTCATTGATAGATAAAAAGATAACACTTGCAACCATAAGTCCATCATTTATCTCAGGATTGAGATTGACTCTCCGGTTGTCTTCAAATGAAAACTTTTATCCATTGACAGTTCTAGATTAAAGTATTTCATTGTGATCCGATTCAATGCACCTAGTGCACTAGATTCTTTTGCCCAAAGACACCACACTTTGATGATTTTAGACTCATCATAACACATTTGATCCTACTGAAATGCTAGCAAAAGAATCTACAACTTTAACAAGATAAATGCACCCAACCTTTATCCTAAGTTGTGAATGTTATTCAAGACTAACTAAAGAATTGTGTCACCTCATACATATTTAGATGTATGAACAATTCTTCTTTTCTCATAGTCTTTTGTGACAATTATAATAATTAAGCTATAAATGCTATAAGATTTGTTAAACTTGAAATCACTTTATTAATTTGAAAAGATTGTCAAATACATTATTATACTCTTGCTATCGAGCATAATCCTAACAGCTAACCCCGTTGATGTTTCCTCTTCGGAGGTTTACCACGTAAATATCTTGTGTCCTTGTTTGCAAATTTCATTAAGCATTATTATAATTGCATTGTTTTAAAAGAAGACTAAAATTTGAGCATATACCTATTCACCCTCTTCTAGGTATATTTACACTATAAAGATAAAGGGAAATTCAAACGCATCGATTGATTTACTTGAGAAACCCTCCAACTGGGCAAAACTCATGGGCTATCTATCTAGTCACATACGGTTCTTAGATCCACTATATATAATTGATGTTTACAATTTAGGTTGACCTCTAGTCATGGAAGTTTCATGGTTTTTGATTGGCTTATTTCGATTGACAAACCACAATTAGGGATTAACATGTAAAGGTAGTTTAGGTCAACTTTGTTCATGACAAAGCTCAAGCTTCAAAGCTATATCACTCGTTTAACTTTCATTGAAGAGATAATAGTGCACACGCTCACTTATATGCATGCCTAGATCATCTTGCATTAATACTTAATTGCTTTCTTGTATGCCTTTGTGTGCCTTAACTTTTGCTTCGGTGTTTGATGCATCTTGTTTGCACTTAGAAGAGGTTTTTCCTTTTAAACACGGTCTAGACTGCTCCTCTTGTGTTGCCTCCGCCGCGGTCTACACAGCGGTGTTTACCAGAGGTTGCATGATGCTGCTACCACGGCCTGTGTTTTTTACATGCACAATGGTCTCCCAACCGGAGGTTTCCAGGCATCGCATGCTGTCCATACTACGATCTGTGCATTTGCATGCACAACTGTCTACAGAGCGGTGTTGTCCAGGCAATGCACTGTTCCTTATGCCACGGTCTGGGCACCTTACTTGTACCACGGTCCAATCAGCGGTCTTGACGGGGTTTGGTTACCTTTTGTCCAAAACAATGTCACTTCATGTAGGGCACCATATATATATATGTGTGTGTGTGTGTGTGTGTGTGTGTGTGTGTGTGTTCTCATCTATTCTCTTTGGTCTTGGGAGTCCAATAAGCCATTTTTGAGTGACCAATCTTTTCTTAGAGAGAGAAATTGACTCCAAGAAAGATAGAGCTCTCAATAACACTTCTTGACTCAACCAACCTTCAATCCATGAGCATCTAGCATCTTCTTGCATCTCTCAAGCATGGATTTCTCTTGTTTTAATTGACTAGGTAATCTCTACATGCCCTAGAACTTGTTGCTTTATTACTAGGCTATGTTTACCTTGGAATAACATTTATTGTTTATTGAATGTATGTTTTATGTTTAATTGCATTTATAACATGTTAAGGTTGTTGATTGTTTTTTAAGATGTTTGTTTTGTGAAAGCTAGCATTTAAGACTCTTTTACCCTTCTAGTTAAATCTTTATGCTTTGCATTTAGATGTTGTTTAGGTCTAATTGATTGTATGTGTTAATTGCATTGATTGTACCTTGGCATGTTCATGACAACTTTTATTGATTGGCTTTTAATAACTAGGTATTAGTCTCTCATAGCTATATCTAGTTAGGTCTTCTTACACTTGTATTTAGACACTGATATCTAGAAATTGCATTTATTGACATCTTTAAATTCCTAGATAAGCATTTAGTGTAGCCTAGCATTACTTGCATGTTTGAATATTTCATCATATTCACATATTTAACTCTTCATTAAGGTTAAATCTTGTGACTAATTGGTTAGTGCACAAGCATATTGATCAATAATCACTATTAAGGTCTTCTGGATAGAGTGAAAGGGTTAGTAACTTGAGGGTGTGGCGAGAGGTCAACCTAGGTTGTAAACATTCATTCAATAGTGGATTTGAGGATCGTGTGTGGAGTATATATCAGCCTGTGGTTTTTCCCTTGTTGAAGGGTTTCCACGTATATATATTGTGTTTTTATTGTTTTAAGCATAATTAGTTTAATTGAATGCTTTTTTTAGGGTAATTTTTGTTAATATTGATTAATCAAAAAATTGGTAATCGATTAGATTAACACCCCCCCCCCCCCCCCCCTCTAGGTTATTAGACATAGACACACCCATTGTAGAGTATTTTCAGGTCACACCATTCTCGGTCACTAACCCACCACCATTACCCAACAATCCTTTTATAGTGATTCTTGACCTCTTTGTTTGTGCACTACACACCCATAGTCACCAGACTTAACTCTCAAAGAAGAGATCAACAATCTATGTGAATATATGAATTTATTCTAAAAACAATTATTACTAGGCAATGCTAAATGTTTATCTAGGGATTAAATGATGGCAATACAAGCAATCTTAGATAGGAATGTCTATATGAATGCTCATAAAGACCTAACTAAATAAAGATATGCAAATCTAAAATCTAGTCATCAAACAAACACCAATCAACAAGAGTTGCCTTTAAACATGAAAAGGACAATAAATGCAATCAACAAATACAATCAATAAGTCATAATCAACAATGTCTAAATGTCGGGTATAAAGATTTAGTTAGAGGGCAAAATGGTTCTAAATGCTAACTATCACAATACAAACCTAATCATACAAATGACCTCATAAATAGAAGCAAAAAATAGAGTCCTAGCATTTAATCAACTATTAAATGCAACAAAAACATCATCTTGGAAAGTATAAACAAATAACAAAGATGTGAATTTTGTTCAACTTACCAAACCAACTTAATGGTGAAGACTCATGCCGAAAGATGCTTAATGATGAATGAAGATGATGGGATTTTAGTTTTGGAGAGTTAAAAGACAACTCTTTGAGTTTTTCTCTCTTAAGGAAATTTTCCTCTCTCTAAAAATCAATGTTAAAGCTCTAAAAACAAATTGAGGCAAAATAAGATATATATATTATAGCCTTAAACGAAATGACGTTGTTTTGGTATAGAGGCTGCAAAAACATGTCAGACCACAGTGTGTACCTCAGTTCGGGCAAGAGTCCATACCCTGGTATACATTGCGTAACACACTCTGGACAACTTCATAATGCAGACCACGTCATAGACAACGTGAACCAACCGCACTACCAACCGTTAGATCCCTTTGGAAGATAACACAGTTAAGACTGCTGGACAAGCAAGGTGTACATGTCGCGCAACCTGCTGTGGAGACATCACTAGAATGTGTCGTGGTGTAGACAATGTGTACAAACCGTGGTACACATCATAACATGAACCGCAGAAAATAGATAAGATCTCTCTTCAACATATCAACATACCAAACCTAAATGAAGGATGTGAAAGTGTGAAGTGAGTAATGAACATGCAATACTCTAACTCTTGATTCTCTTGAATTAAGTAGGCACTCCAACTCTCGATTCTTATTGATTGATTGAACTTATTTTAGTAGCTAATCTTTAATTGAATTCTTTGTGAAGTGGGTAGGCACTCTAACTCCCATTTCACTTAGCAGTTGAACTTGTTCCTAAATCATTTAATACTCACATTGGGTAGGGTAGGCAATCCAACTCCCAACTCATTATAGAAGTTAAATTGAGTTGTCTTTATGAGTCAAGTAGGCACTCAAATGCTTGGTTCACATTAGATATCAATTTATGTTTTTAACCATCCACGCCAAAGGTATTTAAATATGCTCACTTGAATTGGAAGGGGTATATTGTGAGCACTCCAATCCAACATATCCCGGCTAGTGTGAAAGGGGTGGATTGTGAGTACTCCAATCCAAGCCATCATGGAAACCTTAAATCCTTCCAAAGCATGAGTTAAAAGGGTGGATAGTGAGCACTCCAATCCAAGACAATCTAGAAACTCAAACTAGGAAGATAAACCATATATAGAAATCGAATCAGTTTTAAGAGAGGAAATACCCACTTTTTCTGTATATGTTGCATAGACTCCCATATTTCTCTTCAAATCCTTTCATTCATATTTTCGTTATCTTAATCTAGTGTAGTTTCAATTTTATCATTGTTGCATTTTGAGTTCTAAATTGTTCACCATCACTCATATCATTTACTTATGTTACAATTTACTTTTATTGTAATTTTGTGCATTAGAGTAAATTTTGCTCATAACAATTGCTCGATCCCTGTGGACGATACCCAACTTGTCATTATATTGTTTTTGCAATTATGAATTTAGTTTGAAAAACTCTTTTACATATACATAGTGGCACTTGTTAGAAAATTCTCTCACAGCTTCATTAATGCATGACTTACACAATTAAGGACCGATCTCATTCGAAAGTGTGATTTGAACATAGAGACTAAACCAATCCAGTTCTCACAAAAATATCTCACCTATGGTATTTAGAGTAAGGGGATAATGGTGAGATCGTTTAGTGACGATCAAATGATCTAGGCAATGGGGGGATGATATTCCCACCAATGAACCTATCCTATTCACTACGAGCCTTAATCAATTAAGGGTGTCAAGTCTTAACCAATTTTAACTCAAATTATCTTACCAATATTGCAATTAAAAAGTGATGGTCAATTTAATCACATAAGGAATAAGATCTAATTAAGCAAGTGAATAAAACTATAATTGTGCAAATATATTATTGAAAACTAAACGAAACCCATTGTCCAAAAGTTTCTCACATCAATCCCCTATAGTGGGGGTTTAGTTACACATGTTCATAACCAAAGAAAGACGGTAAAAAATAGAGGAAAAACCCATGAGTCCCTCCTGTAAGCTTGATCTCTCCATGAGCTTCTTTCATTGAATCTTGATGTAAATAGTGGAAGCTAGTGTTAATAGCCATTTTTAGTGGTGTATCAAAGAGAAAATTTTCACCTGTTTTTACCAAGTACGATGAACCTCCTGATACGGGGTAAGGCCTACCTGCTGCGACCTACCTTGAAATAGTAGATCCTACGTAACCTAGGTACCTCGATACAACCGAATGGCCATATGTCAAGTCGAGCTAACATTTTAAGACCTCTTACATGGAACTAGGATATCTATCTAGTACCTGAGTTCCTCGACCCCAGTTCGTGACTAGTCCAGGATATCTAATACCTGTTATCCAGGTACCGGTGTACCTCCAGCCTGATATCTAGTCACATCTTTCAATATGGTACCCAAGTACCTCGATACTACCACCTGAGAGACTTCAGCATCTACAGAAAGCACCAGTTACATGAATGAGCAGGTACCATGATACTTTATACCTCGTACCTTGACACCAAGATGTCCGACTGGTACCCAAGTACCTCGATGCTATCTCGCCACCTCTTCCAGTTATGTGTCATGCCCATCAAGTAAGAAGACCTCGAGGTATCTCGCCAATGGTACGTAGAATCATGATTCTCCTCCAAGCTACAGAGTTGACTTATTCGCCATTAAAGTGTCATAATGTGACCAGATTAGTCAACAGATTCGTCCTTCAATCATATTTAAACTTGAATGGAAACTTGCTGTAAATAAAGGGAACAATTCCCAAGTAATTTGATTCCCTCCATCAATGGCCAATCACATCCGTAACAAGGCCTATCAATTTGGTCTAAATTACAGTGATTTGATTGATAATGGAAAGGGGTTAAAAGGCATTGACAGGATCCATATAAGGCATGGGAAAATTGAGAGAAAAAGGCAAGGCTTCTTCACAATTTTTCTCAGAGGATTTAGCCACTTATTGACACGCGCGAGTTTCCCATCTCTAATATTTGTAAACAAGAGATTTTGAGCGATTTCTTAAGATCATTGTACAAGTTCCTTAATAAAACAGTGTTCTCATATTTTTTTTCTCCATATTTGTCCTGTTTATAAGTCGTCTATATGTCCATCTTTTTGTGACCACTTTGTCACCTAGATACGAAGTATCTACCCCGACTGTAACCTACTGGGTAGTGGTCTCAAGGGTGTTGACTGAAATTTCTCATCTTGAGAGAATTCTCGGTCAACACTCTAGGGAAAAATCGGTTCAAAACAAGGCGGAAACGTAAAATTAGGGTTTGATATATTTTAAAATTTTCCCTTTAATAGAAAGAACCTTAACCCTAGATTAATTGACGTATATTAAAAGTATCGTACCTTTTTCTCTTGTCGATTAAACTAGCATCGAATTGAATCCAAAAGATCTTCCAATCCAATCACGAACGTGAATCACCTAGGAGTGTGGGCGCTTTTTTAAAAAATTGTATACCTGAGGATGGAAACAAAATCTCTTTCTTTGTTAGTCACAATAATCATCAAAGAAGAAAAACAAAGAACGTTAGGTCACTTATGAATTATCAATCAATTTGATTGAAACTGGCATGAACCTAGATTCGATGTTGTATACAAAACCTTTTAATGTAAAGGCTACTAGTGCACAATCGAATACAAAACATTCTTTCTTCCTTTTCCTCTTTGCCGAATTTCACACACCAATCTTTTAGAGTTGGTCGAATTTATCTAGAGCAAGAACCAAATTATCTACGCTCAAAATTCTCTCTTAGCCATTTTTACCCTTGTATTATTCTTGAATAAAACCTAGCCTTGGCCGAATTTTTCTAGTAAAATTCTTAGCTTGGCCGAATTTAATAGGTAGTACATATAGGAGACCAAATCCTCTCCTAAGAAGGATTTATTTGGTGGGCAAGAATCCTTTCATTAGGAGGATTTACTTGGTGACCAAGAATCATTTTCAACGAAAAATTCTTTTTTACACCAAGACTCATAATCCAACTCAAATAGTATATTTATTCAATAACCAATTATTGAATTAAATTTTGACTAAATTAAAACTTACTAATTTGACCAATTGTCAACTAAATTTTAATAAAAATCAAATACTTCCTAATTTGACTAGACAAATAAATTCCTAATATTTATCTACTTATCAAATATAGTATTTGATACTTATCATATTACCAACAATAATATGACTCTAGCCCTACAAGGAAAAATATTTTGACTTTTAATTAAATAATTAATTAACTTACAAATTAATTAATTTTCATTTAATTAAATAATAAAATAAAAATATATATATTAAGCTATTATAAATAGCCTTGCCACCCAAGCCAATATATATGGGAAAAATATTGTTTTTCCTATTTTATTAAATCCATTAGACCTTAATAAAAAGTCCATATGTGAACTAGACTCATTCTTACAAAAAGAAAGAAGTTCACATGTCAAAATACAATTCTAGATGGACCCCTAAATTGGTCCGGTAGAATATATAAAATGATCCAGGGAAGTTCATGTGTATTGGGGATCTTGGGGGGCTATCTAAATTTAAGCTCCAATTGACACAACCCAACCACAATCAACAAATGATTCACTTAGGTCCGATCTATTAATTTTAGTTCATTCCACTAAAGAACTAAAATTGAACTCTTAAATAAAGATAGAATTTGTTGATGTTACTCATTCATACCCTAGACAACCTTATTGGAGAAAGTGTATCCTCGTGAAGAATACTAGTAATCGCCAAGCTCATAGACTGCCTATATCTCTCCAAGTTACCATATTTACTCATATGACCACATTTTGAACTTGGGTATTTTGACTTGTCCAGAAGCCATATTTTAGTAGACACTATTGAAAACTTAACGTTAAGATTTAATATCCAATACCTCAAAACAATCATAAGATGATATTCTACTCACATTTAATAAATGGAGCCATGATGTCCATATCTATAAATGAAGGCCTTTGTCGATTAACAAATGAAAGCCACCAAATTATCGAGGATAGACTATGCTATATAATTGTACTCATTGATAGCTCAAATGATAACACTTGCAACCATAAGTCCATCATTTATCTCAGGATTTAGATAGACTCTCTGATTATCTTTAAATGAAAACTTTTATCCATTGACAGTATCTCACTATGATCCTATTCAATGCACCTAGTGCACTAGATTCCTTTGCCTAAAGACACCACACTTTGATGATTTTAGACTTATCATAACACATCTGATCCCACTCAAATACAAGAAAAAGAATCTACAACTTTAACAAGATTAAGACGCCCAACCTTTATCTTAAGTTGTGAATATTATTCAAGACTTACTAAGGAATTGTGTCTACCTCATACATATCCAGATGTACGAACAATTCTTAATTTCACATAGTCTTTTGACCTTATGATTATTTACTTTTGACAATTATAATAATTAAACTATAAATGCTATAAGATTTGTTAAACTAGAAATCACTTTTATTAATACGAAAAGATTGTCAAATACCTTATTACACTCTTGCTATGGAGCATAATCCCAACAAACACCTTTTCGGCACCGTCTATGGGAATTCCACACCCATTTTTGAAAGCCCTTCGAAATCATTTGTTTTCTTTTGTAGCACTCACCATGAGACTTCTATCCTCCCAATTACTGCCCGAAGCATCAGGGCACCAAGACAAAGCCTCCACCTAGAAGGCTTAAAAGAAAAAAAAAAGTTGAAGAACTATAACGCTACTCGAGCCCTGCCTACTACTGCACAAGTTGTACCCCTGGTCCCAGCCGCCTTAGTTGTAGGCTAGGAGATTTTTAAGCAGCAAGTCGTGACCTTTGTGGAGAATGTACGCCTATGATTAGCCGTGAAAGGTATCACTCCTCAGCTCATAGCATAAGAGGCCAGAAGAGATACCTGTAGGCCAGGTACCAAGATACCAACCTTTGATAGATTGGGACCACCGCCACTAGTACCGATCCACGAGTTGCAAAGGCACATGTCCTCAGTTCTAGACAGGTTAGGGCCCGTACCCCCAGCACTAGATGGATCCGTGAGCTACCAACCACGACAAGTAAGGTTGACTCTTGACCTCCCACTTAGGGAACCTCGTAAATTAGTATAACCAATAGCTGCTTGAAGGCAACCTCGATCTGCTGCTTGAAGGCAACCTCGATCTGCTGCTGAAGGGAGAATAAGAAGTACATGCGAGAACCCCTCTTAGGAGAAGAACCGAGATGAAGCTTCTGTAGCATTAGATAAGTTTGGTAACAAGGACTCTGATATCGAATCCAAGAATACTGGGAACAAGCACTTGCGGGATCAGGTAGCCCAGATGGTGAAAGTGATCCAAGAACTGAAGAAGGTAAAACACTGGAAGAGCCAAAAAGATCCCTTGGGTGATATAATTGCCCCATTCTTCACTAGAATCAAGGAAGCAGAACTTCCCCCTAAATTCAATATGTCCGCTGGCAAGTACTCTATGACAAAGGATCCTTTGAGCCACCTAGAGAGCTTTGTATAATAAATGGTGGTCCATAACGAAACCCGGTCTACCATGTGTAAGATGATCCCAACCACACTAACTGACTTTGCCAATACGTGGTTCCGAAAGTTACCAGCAGGTAGTGTTAATTCATTTACTAAACTATCTACTGGTTTCTGTGCTTATTTTTAAGGAATCAAGTAGCGTCATGAGGATCCCATCCATCTGCAGTATATAGTCCAAGAGCGGAGTGAGTGGCTCAGATCTTATGTGGAGAGATTCTACAAAGAAGTGATCTAGATAGGGGTCTTCATAAAAAAAGAGACCTTGGCCAATTTAAGAAGAAACCTCTGGGCTGGTAGGCTATTTAGATCTTTTGCCAAGCGACCACCTGAGACGTACTAGGAAGCCTACGATATGGCACTCGAGCAGGTGGAGATAGATGAACAGCTTCGGGTCAAGATTGAGCACGATGGCTTTGATATAGCGTGGACATCCTTTTCAATAACACTCTAAAGAGGTTCAATTTAATTCAATGTCTGTACAACAACTATACCACGCCGCTGTTTGGCTTCACCGAGGACTCAATAGTACTAGTTGGGTCAATATCCTACCGATAATTGTAGAATATGCTCTTCTCCAACAGAATGTCATGACCGATATCGTGGTAGTAGATACTCCACCTACTTACAATGCCATTCTTAGGAGGCCCTTCCTATCAGCCCTCAAATGGGTCTTGTCTATTTATCATAAAGTATAAAAATTTCCAGTAGGGGACATGGTAGGCGAGGTGCGGGGAGATTAATAAGCATCATAAAATTCCTTAGAAAGTGTGTCTATAACCTAGAGGGGGGTGAATAGGTTTTAATCGAATCAATTGCCGATTTTTCGATTAATCAATATTAACACAATTACCCCAAGTAAACAAGCATTCAAAAAAACCAATTATGCTTAAAATAATAACAACACAAAATATTTACGTGGAAACCCTCCAAATGGGAAAAACCACGGGCTGATATGTGCGCCACACTAGATCCTCAAATCCAATATTGAATGAAAGTTTACAACCTAGGTTAACCTCCCGTCACACCCTCCAGTTGCTAACTTTTTCACTCTACCCAACAGGCCTTAATAATGATTCTTGATCTATTTGCTTATGCCCAAACCACTTAGTCACAAGACTTAACTTCAATAAAGAGTCAAACACAACCTAAGTGAATATGATAAAATATTTAAACATGCAAGTAATGCTAGGCAACACTAAATGCTTATCTAGGAATTTAAGAATGTCACAAAGTACAATTCCTAGATATCAATGTCTAAATGAATGTTCATAAGACTTAACTAGATATAATTATGCAACAATATATCCTAGTTATCAAACAAAGAGCCAATCAACACATGTTGTCATAAAACATGGCAAGGACTATAATGCAATCACAAAATGCAATCAATAAGTCCTAAACAATATCTAAATGCAAAGCATAAAGATTTAGCTAGAAGGGCAAAATGGTCACAAACCCTAGCTATCACAAAATATAAATCTCAACCAACAATCAACAACCCAAGCATGTTATAAATGCAATTAAGCTCAATAACATACATTTAATGAACAATAATTGCTAAACCTAGGCATACATGTCATAAGAATGGAACAAGAAATTCTAAGGCATGTAGAGATTACCTAGTCAATGACAAACAAGAGAAACCATGCTTGGAAGATGCTAGATGCTCATGGATTGAAGATTGATTGAGTAAAAATGGATTCTTGGGAGCTCTCTCTCTCTTGGAGTCAAATTCTCTCACAAGGAAAAGCTTGGTGAGTAAAGATGGCTTCTTGGACTCACACACCCAAAGAGAAGAGAAGAGAACATATATATATTGAGCCCTACACGAAATGGCATCATTTTGAACAAAGGGCAACTGATTCCCGTCTTGACCGATGTACGTGCCGCGGCCTAGGCAAGTGTCCAGACCGCAATAGCGCGAGCGGTGCATCACTAGGGAATCTCTACTGTCTGGACCGCGGTATAGGCAATGTCCAGACCGCGGTAGAGCCAGCGGTGCATTACTAGGAAACTTCGCTTGGGAGACCGCTATGCATGCAATGTGCACAGGCCGCGGTAGCAGCAGCGTTGAACGCCTGGAGAACACTGTTGTTCATACTGCGGCGGAGGCAATGCACAGGAAGCGGTCCAGGCCGCTGTCAAGGGGAAAAAGTTCTTCTAAGGGCAAACTAAAAGAAACAAACACCCAAGCAAGAGTTACGGCAAAAAGGCACACAATTATGACAATTAAGCATTTCATTCAAGATGATCAAAAACATGCATGAAAGTGTGTGTGTGTGCACTAAAACTCTTCAAACAAGGTTAAGCAAGTGATTTACCTTTTGAAGCTTGAGCTAGGTATTGAGCAATGATGGCCTAAACTACCTTTTACCCATTAATCCCCAATTGTGGTTTTCAAAGAAATGAGCCAATCAAAAACTGAGGAACTTACAATCTCCCCCTTTGGCTATTTTGTGACAAAACCACCACTCACAATTCATCCTCACCAATAAACAAAACAAAAGACAGGGATCAACAAAGTTTTTCTACATTACAAAGAGATGTCTAATTAACTAGATCTTCAAGTCATCCATCTCTTGAAGAATCAACACCCCTACAAAACAAAATAACTACACTTTCCAAGACAAGTGTATATGAGGTGATCAAAGACATAAAAACATGATCAATTTGCATACAATAGAAACAAGCAACATGCATACAATAAAAATGCAAATTCTCCCCCTAAATAGGTTAACTCCCCTCATATGCAACTCTCAACTCCCCCTTAAATCATGCCACTCTCAACTCCCCCTAAATCCATATTACTCCCCATTTTTGTCATTAGATAGACAAAGGAGTATCCCCTTAAGAAGGCATTAGCAAGGAGAGCTTATGGCACAAGACATATGCATAATCATATAACCAAATTTATGCAACTTAATTAAAAAGAGAGAATCAAGGAGTTTTATTAAAAAAATGTGTGAACGAATGCTTTGCATTCAAGACAAGTTGTATTCAAGATCAAAACATTGTATTTGGCAAAACAAAATGACAAGGGTTTCCAAGAGAATTCAAACCAATTTCACCCTTTGTCATGGAGTAAGCAAGATATAGACTATAAAATAAATTCATTTTAAAAACAACTATATCAAACTTTACGAGCAAAACAAGACATGAGCGACTATTGTGCCCTTTTCGATTTTTCCGGGTGGAATGCCCGTATGATAGTAGCCTTGTTCAACAAGTAAAGAGAGAGAGACTTTTGGATTGTAAAATCCTTGAAATAAATACAAGATCCTTATTGATTGAAGTCTCATAATTGCTTTCACACACATTTTTGCATTCATTTTAGAGCATTCAACAATTTCATCATGCATATTACTTTAAAGCATGTTATAAAAAGAATCAACATGTCATGGAGATCAATTCTAAGTCATTCAAATGTACTTCCCAATCAATTCTCCTATTCCAAAAATTCATGTTTGGTCATAAAAAAGACATGGATTGCATGTAAAGCAAAGTTGTACACTTATTAAAAAAAAATATGTACAACCAATCATCTCAAGCAATTAATAAAGAAGCATAAATATTATAAATGAGCACAATGAATTGCCAATTTGCTAACTTTGCTTGAGCTCCCCATATGGGGTCAATCAAAACAAGTAAAGAGGGGATATGAGTCCCTATAGACTTACCAAGTCCATTTGACCTAGTTGAGCCTATGGGTGAAACCTTAGCACAATGGCATGTGGGTTCATCTTTTCTAATCCACTTAGGTCACACATTGTCATTCCTAGTGGTCAAGATCATCATATTACTCCTAGGATCATTAACACTAGTTTTCCTAGGCACATGCATATTGACTCTATCCCTTTTTCTTTCAATCATGCTCTTAATTCTACACATGTTAATGTACTTGAAGCAATTTGGTCTAATATGACCATCAATACCACAAAAATGACATGAAGGAATAAAATGAGGGGTTATACCATTCCTTTGTGAGGACAAAGGTGCTTTCCCATGTATTTGAGCTTTCCTTTAGTGTGGTATTGATTCTCTTCTCCCTTGTTGTTGAGTTGGAGAAGATTGCTTCATTTGTTGAGCATGCGAGAAATGCTTCTTGGCTTGATGGCTTTTGGTTTGAGGGATAGTTGCTTGAAGTGCCCTCATTGGTTGAGCTTGAGCTTGACTTCTTGGTGCCATCTTGACTTGGAAATTTCTAGAACACTCTCCTAGTTCAATTTTCTTCTTAGGATGAAGTGGAGGAAGAGGTTCTTTGAAGTCCATACTCTTGACAAATACCATCTTGCTAGAAGTTGAGGTCTCCTTGTTATCTTAAAACCTTAGACCTCTCTTGTCACTTGGCTTCTTGCCAACTCCTAACATATGGTCAAGATTCTCCGTACTCGAAGTCATCTTAGCAATCAACTCCCTAGCTTCTTTAAGCTCCTCCTTCAAGCTTTTTTCCACCTTTCTTCCATTCTTCACTTTCTCACTCAAGTGAGTCACTTCGGTTAATAGCTTGAGGTTCTCTTCCTTTAGCTTTCGAACCTCTTTTTTCATATTCAACCTTGAGCTTTGAAAATGCTCAATGAACCCTTCAAGGTTCATACTCTCTACATTTCCATTTGTAGAGTGAGATGAGAAACTTTTATCACTAGAGTCATTACTAGTGTCACTTGTAGCCATGATGACATCATCAACATAAGTAGCTTCACTTATCACTCTCTAAGCTACTTTTTCATCTACTCCATTTTCAAGGTCACTACTTAAGGCTTTGTTGCCTTTTTCTACATCTTCCATAAAGGAGGCTCCAAAAGCCGTGTAGTTAAGAATAACCTCTTCATCACTTGAGGAATCTTCTTCACTTCCACTCTCACTTGATGAGGCAACCACAACTTTTCCTTTATTCTTCTTCTTCGAATTAGTACACTCGGTGGCTATATAACCAAACACACTACATTCATAGCATTGAATGCCTTTTATTGTAAGCTTCTCTTGCCTTGGCTCAACCTTCTTCTTTGAGTCATTATTGTGAAGTTTCATAAACCTCTTGAATTTCTGCACCATAAGAGCTATCTCCTTATCTGAGTTATCCTCCTCCATCTTTACTTTGGATGTCTTCAAAGCTATGTTCTTTTTCATCTTAGGAGATGTAGGTGTAGAAGTCCACCTAGACTCATAGGCTAGAAGCCTTCCAATCACTTCACTCGGCTTCATAGTCTTGTAGTTGCTATTTTCTTCCAGTGCCGTCACCTTAGACTCAAATCTCTTGGGGAGTGACCTTATGATCTTTTGCTTGATCCTTCTATCAGAATATGGGTCACCTAGTTGATGGCTTTGATTTACGATGTCCATCAACTTCACTTGGAAGTCATTAAAGCACTCGTCCTCCTCCATCCGAATTGTCTCAAATTGCATTTGAAGGACTTGAAGCTTAGAGTCCTTGACCACTTCGGTTCCCTCATGAGCCGTTTGTAGAATCTCCCAAGCCTCCTTTGCATGCCTAGTATTTTGAACCAACTTGTATTGGTTGTCATCCATATCATACAAGATTGCATGCATAACCTTGTTATTCCACTAGGAAGCTTCAAATTCTTGTGTGCTCCAATGAGACTTAGGCTTGAGAACTTTAACTCTATCATCATTGGTCATCTTCAGAAGAATGTACCCATATTCAACTGCCATCCATGCACGATCATCTATTTGACAGATATAAGACTCCATCTTGCCTTTCCATGAGGCATAATTATCACCATTAAGCAAAGGTGGTCTTATACTTGATGCTCCCTCTTTGCTCATCCCAAGCTCACTCATAGTGTTTGGGTTAAATGAATGAGATGCAAATGTAATGCACCACAGAAGATGCAAATAATAAGAATGCACAAGCAAGACACACATAGAGCACAAATCACCTAAGTATATCTAGGCACCGGCTCTGATACCAATTGAAATTCCCTAGAAAGTGTGTGTCTATAACCTAGAGGGGGGGGTGAATAGGTTTTAATCGAATCAATTACCGATTTTTTGATTAATCAATATTAACACAATTACCCCAAGTAAACAAGCATTCAGTAAAATCAATTATGCTTAAAACAATAACAACACAAAATATTTACGTGGAAACCCTCCAAATGGGAAAAACCACAGGGCTGACATATGCGCCACACTAGATCCTCAAATCCACTATTGAATGAAAGTTTACAACCTAGGTTGACCTCCCGTCACACCCTCTAGTTACTAACCCTTTCACTCTACCCAACAAGCCTTAATAGTGATTCTTGATCTATTTGCTTGTGCCCTAACCACTTAGTCACAAGACTTAACCTCAATGAAGAGTCAAACACAACCTAAGTGAATATTATAAAATATTCAAACGTGCAAGTAATGCTAGGCAACACTAAATGCTTATCTAGGAATTTAAGAACGTTACTAAGTACAATTCCTAGATATCAATGTCTAAATGAATGTTCATAATACTTAACTAGATATAATTATGCAACAATATATCTTAGTTATCAAACAAAGAGCCAATCAACACATGTTGTCATAAAACATGGCAAAAACTATAATGCAATCACAAAATGCAATCAATAAGTCCTAAACAATATATAAATGCAAAGCATAAAGATTTAGCTAGAAGGGCAAAATGGTCACAAACCCTAGCTATCACAAAATATAAATCTCAACCAACAATCAACAACCCAAGCATGTTATAAATGCAATTAAACTCAATAACATACATTTAATGAACTATAGTTGCTAAACCTAGGCATACATGTCATAAGAATGGAACAAGAAATTATAAGGCATGTAGAGATTACCTAGTCAATGACAAACAAGAGAAACCATGCTTGGAAGATGCTAGATGCTCATGGATTGAAGATTGATTGAGTAAAAATGGATTCTTGGGAGCTCTCTCTCTATTGGAGTCAAATTCTCTCTCAAGGAAAAGCATGATGAGTAAAGATGGCTTCTTGGACTCACACACCCAAAGAGAAGAGAAGAGAACATATATATTGAGCCCTACACGAAATGGCATCGTTTTGAACAAAGGGCAACTGATTCCCGTCGTGACCGCTGTGCGTGTCGCTGCCTAGGTAAGTGTCCAGACCGCGGTAGCGCGAACGGTGCATCGCTTGAGAATCTCCGCTGTCAGGACCGCGGTAGAGGCAATGTCCAGATCGCGGTAGAGCCAGTGGTGCATCACTGGGAAACTCATCTTGGGAGACCGCTGTGCATGCAATGTGCACAGGCCGCAGTAGCAGCAGTGTGCATCGCTTGGAGAACACCGTTGTGCATACCGAGGCGGAGGCAATGCACAAGGAGCAGTCCAGGCCGTGGTCAAGGGGAAAAAGTTCTTCTAAGGGCAAACAAAAAGCAACAAAAATCCAAGCAAGAGTTATGGCAAAAAGGCACACAATTATGACAATTAAGCATTTCATGCAAGATGATCAAAAAAATGCATGAGAGAGTGTGTGTGTGCACTAAAACTCTTCAAACAAGATTAAGCAACTGATTTACCTTTTGAAGCTTGAGCTAGGTCTTGAGCAATGATGGCCTAAACTACCCTTACCCATTAATCCTAAAATATGGTTGTCAACGAAATGAGCCAATCAAAAACTGAGGAACTTACACATCACACAAATGCTATGTAGTATATACCAACCCGACGATGTTATCTAAGCTGTGTGCACAAGTTACCTTCGAAGTAGATCCAGAACTAACAGAAAGAAACTTTAGAATCCAAGATACCAAGGGAGAAGTCGAGGAAGAGGTCGTGGTAAAGGTTTTGGATATAGAAGAGATAGAGCAAGAAGATAGAGGGTAAGCCAGTGGCCACACAATTGATAGATTGGAAGAGACATCGATTAGGGAAGAAGCCCTTCTAAAGTAGTTAAGGTTGGGGCTACCTTAGAAGTAGGAGTGAATAAAGGTTTTATCAAACTTCTTCGCGAGTATAGTGATATCTTTGCTTGGAGTCATGACGAGATGCCAAGGATCCCATATCTCAGTGGTAGCTCACCAGTTAGCAATCGACCTCACCTTCAAATCGGTAAAGCAGAAGAGGTGACATTTTAACCTCGAAAGGACTGTCGCGGTCCAGGAAAAGATAGATAAGTTATTGAAAGCTGGATTCATTAAGGAATTCTAGTTGAATGGATCACCAACGTGGTAATGGTCACCGGGGCTAATGGGAAATGACATATATGCATTGATCATACATATCTCAACCGCGTCTACCCAGAATACAGTTTTTCCCTGCCCATGATTGATCAACTGGTGGATTCCACAACAGAAAACAAGTTCCTTAGCTTCATAGACTCATTCTCAGAGTACAACTAGAATACAATGCACCTTGTCGATAAAGATAATACCAGTTTTATTAACGGGTAAAACCTCTACTGCTACAAGGTAATGCCATTTGGTCTTAAAAATGCAGGTGTCACCTATCAATGACTGGTCAACCATTTAATCAAGCAAGAGATAGGAAGACATTAGAGGTTTATATTGACAATATGATAACCAAGTCCCAGGTAGCAGAGCAGCACCATGACCATCTCCGTCAAACCTTCCATATAGTAAGAGAACCAAATGCGGCTGAATCCTACCAAATGCGCTTTCGGGGTAGCCACAAGAAAATTACTCAATTTCCAGAGAAGATCAAAGCCATCATGGATCTAGAATCTCCAATCTCTTTTATGAAGGTGCAAGTGTTGACTGGTAGGATAGCGGCTCTCAACCGTTTCATATCGCGATCCACCGATAAATGCATTCTTTTTTTCAAGGCTATTAAATAGGGAAGAAACATGAAGTGGGACCAGGACATTGAGAAAGCTTTCTAGTACTTGAAGAGTTTTCCGGCAAGCCCACCGTTGTTGGTCAAATTGATGCCTAGGGAAAAGCTACAACTATACCTAGCCATTTTAGAAATGGCGGTTAGCGGGGCTTTGGTTAAAAAGTACGGGGACAGAGATCAACGACCTATCTACTATGTGAATCATGCCTTGACCAAACCAGAGAAAAACCACATTCTCTGGAAAAGCTTGCCTTCACCTTAGTGACCTCGACTAGGAAGTTACGACCCTACTTTCAGGCTTACACGATTGCAGTTGTCATCGATCAACCTTTTTGCCAATTCTTGTAGAGACCAGATGTGTTAAAGAGGTTGGTACTTTGGGCTCTTGAGCTCACCTAGTTTGATATCAAATATAAAGCTAAGACTACCATCAAACCTAAGGCACTGGCAAGTTCTCAGCCCTTCCTGATCCCAGTACCATTCCAAGCCTGGGTTCGATCTCCTAGAAGGACCAAGAACTTATAGATTGGCCAACTGACCGAGATGTCTAGATCCTATACACAGATGGAGCATCTAACCAAGCAGGTAGCGGAGTTGGAATCATCTTAACTGACCCTGAAAATGTCGAGCTCAACCATAGCTTTCACTTCGAGTACAGTGCCACCAATAATGAAGCTGAATACGAAGCTTTATTGGCAGGAATGAGGGCAGCAGTCGGACTCAAAGCGGACTACCTCCATGACAAGAGTGATTCACAGCTTGTTGTCAACTAAGTAACCGAGCTCTATCAGGCCAAAGATGACAACATGGCAACCTACCTTGAGCAGGTCCAGCAGCTTAAAACTCGGTTCAAGGGGTTCAAGACAGAGCAGGTACCTAGCTAATAGAATCATCGAGTAAACGTCTTTGCCAAGATAGATGCTAACGGAGGTCAAGCTCTACCTAAGGGGGTACCTCTCCAGGTTATATCTCAGTCTAGCAAGCAAGCGGTAAGGAGGTCAACCTAGTAAATCGACTCTCGTGTTGGATGGATCCTATTGTGAATTACCTACAAGAGCAGAAGCTACCCGACGATCCTAATCAAGCTCGTAGGGTCAAATAGATCTCGGCTCACTACTGCTTGGTAGATAGGCACCTTTACAGCCAAGGCAAATCACTACCCTTGCTTCGGTGTCTCCACCCTAACGATGCTTTTTGGGCATAAAGAGGGGTAAATTCATGAGGTTATGGTAATCAAACATGAGAAGAGGCAATAACATACCAGGAATTGCACATGGGATACTACTGGCTGACCTTGCACTATGACACAAGACAAGTCGTTCAATCCTATAAACCTTGCTAGAAATCAGCCAATCTAAGGCCCAGTTTGGTATAGTTGTGCTGTGGGGAGAAGTGCTTTTGAAATTGCTATGGGGGGAATGGCTTTTGGAATTGCTGTAGGAAGAATCAACTGATTGTTTGGTAAACTGATTTTCAAAAGTGATGTGAGAACTAAAAGCAATTTCAATGTGTTTGGCAAACTGAAGTAAAAGGTGTTGTAAGTGTGTAAAATTACTAAAAGGACATAGACATCTGAATAGTGCTAATGTGTTATTCTTTATATTTTTCTTGTTTATTTGTATTTAGCGTTAAGTGTTGTATAATTACGGTACTTTATTGAATTAATTAGCCCTATTTTTTATTCTCTTTTATTGAATTAATTAGCCCTATTTTTTATTCTGCTTTATTGAATTAATTAGCCAAATTTCTTTATTTCTTTATTTCTTTTTTTATTCTACTTTATTTCTTTATTCTACTTTATTGAATTAATTGGCCCCATTTTTTTTTGTACAGTTATGGCAATAATTTTTTGTACAGAAATATAAGCCTATTTTTTTTGGTAAATTTCATTAAAGGCAAGGACAAAGTTGGAAAGTTGGTAAAATTTTATTTAATATCACTGTAAAGCGTTTTCTAAAAGCAGAAGCCAAAATCCAAAAGCATGTATTTGTAGCATTTCAAAAACTCGGTTGAGAGAAGCTAAAAGTGACCAAAATTACTTCCCCGTGATTTTACCAAACACCCTATCTTTGGTCCGGAATCACTTTTGGCCCTAAAAGCAGCTGGGAAAGCAATGCCAAACTGGGCCTAAATCACCTTCCACCAGAGCGGCTCTCCTCCATTAGCTCTCAATACCCCTTTTCCATCTGGGGGTAGACCTGATTGGGCCCCTCCCAACCACTCATAGGCAAGCCAAGCATGTTATAGTCTCGATTGACTACTTCACCAGGTGGTGAAAGAAAAACCATTGTCCAAAATAACAGAGAAGAACACAACCAAGTTCATCAACAAGAATGTAGTTTGCAGGTTCGGGACCTCGATGATCATTATCATTGACCTGGGCAAACAATTTGACAACATAAGGTTTAAGGAGTTCTTTGATGATCTTGGTATCAATCTCTGCTTCGCTTCAGGAGCTCACCCACAAACCAATGTCCTGGTAGAAGCTACCAATAAAACCATCAAGAAGCTCCTTAAAAAGAAGTTACAACAGAAGAAAGGCAAATGGGCAGAGGAGCTCTCTGATGTGTTTTGGGCATACCATACTACAAAGAGGACAGCGACTGAAGAAACCCCTTACTCATTGGATTTCGTGGTATAAGCAGTCATCCCTATCGAGCACAAACTGGCCTTTGTTAGGGTCTATCACTTTGTGCTAGAAAGCAATACGCCCAAATTATGAGCCAAGCTAGACTTCTTGGAAGAAAAATAAGATAGGTTGGTAGAAAAAGTAGAGGTCTACCAGAACCGGATTGCGAGGTACTTCAACAGGAAAGTTAAAGCTCGTAATTTCAAGAAAGGAGACCTGGTACTCCGGAAGGTGACCTAAAACACCAGAATTCGGTCAGATGGGGTACTAGCACCAAATTGGGAAGATCTCTGCCTGGTGAAGGTAGTAGTCCGTAGTGGAGAGCCTATAAAATGGAAGATATGAATGGACGATCTATTGAACACACCTAGAACGTGGACCATTTGAAGAGATTTTACCCATAGAAGTATGAAGACTCAAAGATTGACCAATACCATCCAGGGTAGGTATCGATATTTGTACCATGAAAAACAGAATGTATCTCCAATTAATCATCAATAAAAGGCTCTCCATTTCACTTCATCTCCATATGTGTTATTTTATCACCAAGTTTTTTGCCACTGATGATCGCCATGAACCCGAAAAACTATATGTTTACCCCGATGCCTTGCCCGGCACCATCCTCTATCAAGAAGGATGTAAGAGTAAGAGCATAGTTGCCTGCTAGATCACGAGACCATGATGACCAAGTAATCATCTTGATGACTATGGTCGGGCGACTCCCATAGGAAGGGTCTGAGTGTAAGCACATAGTTGCCAGTAAGACCACAAGATTAGGATAGCCAAATGGCCCTTCTAATGCCTTGGTCGGGCTACCACCCCCAAGAGGGATCTGAGCGTAAATGCATAGATGCCAGCCATACTATAAGACAAGGATAGCCAAATGGCCTTCCTGATACCTTAGTAGGGTTACCACCCTCATGAAGGGTCTGAGTCGTAAGTGCATAGTTGTCTATCCATATCAAGATCGCTTGGGTACCAGTTCTCCCTTGTACAAGACTGGTAGGTACCACTAAGGATGAACTCGACTAGGTTTTAACCTAAGTACCAAAAATTCCAAGAAAAGGGATGCTTGGTACTCTGATTGTCCCAGAAAGGATAATCAACTTTGACAAAGTCCCACGGGGATTACCTTGATTTAGTACCTCAAGAACCTGGTGGTCACTTATCACACGTTTTTTTTCTCCTTATAGGTTTTTAAGTTTTCTTTTGTTACCAAGAATATGCAGGGGACTTGATGTAGGGATGCTAAACATCACGATCGGGGTATCATCCAAGTGTCAGGGTACCACATATACAATGATCCATGATGCCTAGTGCTTTTTAACAAATGTTTTCGCTAAGGTAAAGAGGATCTTGATGTAGGATTAATTTATGCCACGACCACGACACCGTCTAGGTATTAGAGAACAATGAACATGGGAGTTCTAAATACCAGGATTTGTCGGATTGGTTCTTCACCTAAATACCAGACCCCCCATCTCGGGTATAAAGGCGTGGTTTTATGACTTCCTAGAAAGGATGGTTGATCTTGATAACGTGCTTCAGGATTTTTTTTGGCAAAGTACCTTGATGATCTGGTACTAGTCACCTGGTGTGCTTAATTTCTCATACTTGATCAAATTCAAGCCTTTTTTACAGTACTAGAAACTGTTAAGTCAAGTGTATGCAAGAGACTGCTTACTAGATTCAACATGTGATATGTGGGGAGTTAGATAGACCAGACCAATAAAGGACGATAGCTAGATACAAATGTATGTAGTGGATTGCTTACTAGATTCAACCTGTGATATGTGGGGAGTTGGACAGACCCGACCAAGCAAGGACGATGACGAGAGACAAATGCAATAAAAAAGAAGAAAGAATATTTATTCATCAAGCTAAGAGAATCCATCCCCTAGTATCGGGCTACATACTCATAAAAAATGAAAGGGAATGACATGGCAGATTTTTTTTCCTGATCTACCGGGGTGCTCACCCCTATTTTTAGGTAACTCATAAAGCAAATCATACGGTCGGATCACGCACTGGGTTTCTCCTAGACACTTCTCCTCCTGCTCTTTCTCCTGCTACTTGCTGATCTACCCCCTCTGCAAGCTCACACCAACACCCGGTACAATAGAAGGCTCACCAGATACTTGTTCGATCACCTTCTTGGTAGCTACTTGCTCTATTTTATCCCAATTTTCAATGAAGTGCAGATCAAATGGTGGAGGGAGAGCTTGGGCAACATGGAAAGCAGCGTAGAAATATCTGTCACCGAATAAGGTGTCCACCTCGGTCTCTAAGCTGGCAACCTGGTTATCTGGTTTTCCTCATCTGGACGTCCCTCTCTAAGGCCCCTTACTTCGACCTAAGAGTTTCTTGGTCATAAGCACGCTTTAACCGCTCCAAATCGCATCGAACCTCATTCAAAGCTTTCCCAGTTTTGTCCGGGTTGAGGTTCAGTTCCTGTACCATGTTTCGAGATTAAGAGAGCTCCCTACTGGCCGTTTTGAGCTCGGCCTCAGTGGTCTTGGCATGCCTCCAGAGAGAGGTAATCTGGTGACTCATGGCAACATTAAACTTGAAGGCCTGCAAGTCAAAAGAAACACATTAAGATGATACTTTTCTTTTACAGTGAGGGCAATGTTCTTGGCCATTAGCATGTCCACTGGCATGACGTCATAACTCTTAGCCCCCCCACCAAGGCAGGAAGCTATGAACCGATCCAAGATTTTACCTTGGTCAGTAATCCTTAGCCTGGATCATCGTTAGTCATGATGACCAACAACAGCAGTGACCGCAACCGGATCAACACCTCACCCTACCCTGGTACGAGTGGTAGTAGGCGGAGGAGGGGCAACAACAACATGAGTAGTAGCAGTGGAGGTGGAGGTAGCATCATCAGTAGAATCAGAAGTAGTAGCAACATCAGCATGGATAGCAGAATCTTAACCTCTCACCCTCACCAATCTGGATGTAAAAATATCCATTTAGGATCTGGAACTAGAGGGAGGAGGATGTGGTGCTCTAAGTACCCCGGTCGGGACAAACCCATGCCTGAATTGTCCCGCTGAGGTAGAGGGGAGTACTTCTTACAATTCTAGCAGCTGGAAAAGGAGTTCTAGTTGTCTAACCGGTAGGAGACCTAAGAGGAGTAGGATGTAGAGAGAGAGAGACATGTTGTTAGAAGGCACATGCTTTCTCTGACCCGGTAGAGACATATCGTTAGATGACCAGTTCAGGATATCTCCTACATGTTATCCAGGTATCGGGGTACCTCTAGCATGATATCCAGTGACATCTTTCAACCTGGTACCCGAGTACTTCTACCACCTAAATACTTCAACATCTACAGAAAGTACCCGGTATCCGAATGAACGGGTACCATGATACTTCCTACTCCGTACCTTGACATTAAGATGTCTAGCTGGTACCCAAGTACCTCGATGCTATCTCGCCACTTCTTCCAGGTACGTGTCATACCCATCAAGTAAGGAGAGAGTTAACCGGAAAGCTCTAGAATTATTGGTCAACCGCTACACCACCAGACTGGTACCTCGAGGTATCTTGCCACTGGTATGCAGAATCATGATTCTCCTCCAAGTTACAGAGTTGAGTTCTTTACCATTAAAGGGCCATAATGTGACCAAATTGGTCAATAGATTCGCTCTTCAATCATATTTTAACTTGAATGAAACCTGAAGTAATCAACGGGAACAATTCTTGAGTAATTTGATTCTTTTCATCAACGCCAATCATATTTGTAACACAACCAATCAATTTGGTCTAAATTACAGGGATTTGATTGATGATGGAAAGGAGTTAAAATGCATTGACATGATCCATACAAGGCATGGGAAAATTGAGAGAAAAAGGGCCGAGCTTCTTCGCCATTTTTCTCAAAGGATTTAGCTATTTATCGACACACATGAGTTCGCCATATCCAATATTTGTAACATGAGAGTTTGAGTGTTTTTTTAATATCGTTGTACAAGTTCCTTAATAAAACAGTGCTCTCAGTTTGTTTTTCCCCATATTTTTCATGTTTACAAGCCGCCTATATATCCATCTTCTTGTGGCCACTTTGTCACCTAGATATGAAGTATCTACCCCGACTGCAATCTTCTAGGTAATAGTTCTGAGGGTGTTGCTGAAAGTCCTCACCTTGAGCGAATTCCCGATCAACAACTAGAATGTTTAGTGAGCTGGAGTCAAATGGAAAGTGACAAAGGGAAAAGATGTAGAAGATGGGTAGAAAGGATTGATTGGGGGGAAGTAATCTATATTTGATTTGCTGAGTTTTTAGGGGGAAAAGATGAGTACAAGATCTGGAAATGGAGATGAAGGTTAAATCCAGTGTGTGTATATATGTCCATGCAATTGAAACTACAAAATGTATTTATAGTGGTCTGAGAAGCAAGCTTATAATCACCAGAATCGTTGAGATGGCAAGGGTCGCGACCTTATTGTTGCTGTTTGGCCCCAACGACGTTGGTCACAACAAACAGTTATATGGATCTCGATCTGGTTTTCGTGGCTGCCTTGCTAGCTACCATAGGGGGGACATCTAGATTTGGAATTTTTCAATGAAATTCGCGGTTGTTACCTGGCAAGGGTTGCGACTCGATTCTCGTGGTTTGGACCTAGCAACATTGGCTGCAATAGATGGTTATACAGATCTCGATCTGTTTTTTATGGTTGTCTTGCTAGTGACCATATGGGCAACATCTGAATCTGGAACTTTTCATTGAAAGTTGTGGTTGTTACCTAGCGATGCAAATGGAGCGATGATCTCTGGATTTACTCTTTGTTGTCTTCTACTTTCATTGTCGCGGTGGCACCCCTAGCGACACAAAGGTAGTAACATTCTATGGTTTTTGATTCGTTGGCTTGTAGCACAATTGTCACGATTGCTTCCCAAAGTTGCACTGGGGCCAACATTATCTAGAATCCTTTAGTCATCTTTAATCTTCAGTTGTCACGGTCACCCCTTATCGACGCAAAAATCACGACATCTTCTATTGTTGTGTTCATTGTCTGTCGATAGCGACATACCTATGACAACCCATTTTGCTTCAAAATTCCACTCTATTTGTACTTTTGATCCACAATTCTTCGATCTATGCTCTAATACCCTATGATGCTATTTTTCCAAAGCTAAATTCAAGCTGTTAAATGACGAGAGTTTACTCGAGAACGCATAAAAAGAGCCGACATTAGGGGTCAAAATCATATATAAATTTGGTTTGATCATTTGATACGGTACCAATCTCATCCCGACGGCTATTTTTACAATTTCGGCATGTGTGTAATATCGATTGAATTAAATTGGGTCAATGAGCCAGCCCGGCCTGCCCAGCCCATGGTCAAGCCTTAAATCTTAAAACTGAATCAGGTCGGATTCACTATCCGAAACAGTTAATTGTTCCATACACCAATCCAATTCACATCTCTCTCTCTCTCTCCCTCTGTAAAAAACGAAGTCGAGAGAGCTGTGAATGAAAGTTGGTCGAAATCGATGAAGAAGGAGGAGACCGTACGAGAAGTCCTCTACGAGACTCGTCGTCACGCTTCGAGGCCGTACACTTCTAATTACCCTCCTCAACCCCGCCAACAGGTCCCTCTCAGATCTCTATCTCGATTCTATTTCTTGCATTTGATTTCAAGCTTATTTCTCTGTATTTGATATATATATATATATATATATATATATTTTTGAATTGCTTGGACTAAAATTTACTTGGGTTGTTTACTGAATTCAGGCAAATGAAGGTGCTAATGGCGGGCTTTTGTCACTTCTTTCATTTCCAGGTACTTTGAATTTCTCTCTCTCCCTCTCTTTCTCTCTCTCTCTCTCTCTATATATATATATATATACACACACACAGACACACACACACACACAAAAGATGTATTTTTAAGAATATTTTGATTTGTAGTGCAGGCATTGTTAATTACTAGCATATTCAATATTTGACAGTAGATTTTGCCTTGCTGCTGTTTGAAATGTTGCTACTTTTTTTTTTTTGAGAGCTTATTAATTTGAGAATTAGAGAAACAAGTATTTTATGTGTGTGCATAGGTATGTCCGTTAAAACGTCACGTGTGGGGAAGTCGTGATCGTCTTTGTTAGAGTATGGATCGTCCATTTAAGAGTCTTCAAAAGTTTTGTGACATGATCAAGACCCATCAAGACCTTTACATGGATGATCAAGGCTTTAACAAGGGAGATCAGGAATTCTTAATTTATATCAAGGATCCAGTACTAGAGAGAGTGCGTGTGTGTGTTTATACATACATACATATATATAAATATATATATATATATATTGTTTCAATATTGATAGTATGTTTTGGTTCCTAGTTAACTATGTGTGCCCGTGTTTTTGTTTGTTTGTTTATTTATTTTTTATTTTTTAAATATATTCGATCTATTGGAATTGTGGTGTAGATATTTGAAATACCCATTTATATGGTGTATGCAATCCAATGATTTTTTCATTTGTATTTGGGGTGGGTCTTGGAAGGCAGTATCTTAATGTTCTCGCTTTTGTGAAACTATGCAATCGGCTTTTCATGATGACCCTTCTTCTCTTCTTTTCGCTTATACTAAGGTGTAAATAAACTTAAAGAGAAATGGAGCGAATACAGGCGTCCGAGAAAAATTAGTCGATTGGTATCCTTGTTTATCTCCCAAAGAGGTGAACGTGTGGCTGTGGCCGCTGGAAATCATATTACAATTTTGCTGAAGGAGGATGACTATCAGAAACCATGTGGAACTTTTACCGGTAAGATCTACTTGCTGATTTCATAGCATATGTTCCTGTATAATGGCTTAGAGACATTTGTGTTGAGTTGCATATTTTGTTGTATAACTTAGGCTCATGATATAGGGATTTGTTTCACAATGTATCGTTATATTTATTTCTAGTTGAATAACTATGGAACCAGCTTGCAAATTTTGTTGTATGCTTGTATATATAAGCTTAACAAAGTTTTGCAGAAGAGAATGTTAGGTTAATTTTCAATAATATTTCTTTTCAAGTTTCTCCCTATGATATTTATTTATTACCTGTAGTCAGCATATTGCATAACTTCTGACCAATCTTAGTAGTAGACCTTTATGACATGGTCAAAGTTATTTGTATTTTGGACTGGATGGGGGAGTTTGCCCGATTATAATTAATTGCATGTAGCATTTTTATCATGTCTACATATCGACTAGCCTCCTTGCCCCTTCATTACTGCATTGAAGCCACCTTTATTATTTGAGTTCTATATTTGTGAAAATTTACTCATGAATGAAACGTGAGGGATACTGAAAAGTGAAAACAAGAAAGTAATCACAGGATGACTACAAGAGAGATTTATGAGAGTGCAACCCAACTGTGACATGTATCTGAATGGTAATTTAATTCCATAGAAGTTTGTTATTACAAATTGATTGATATGGATGGTAATATTCTGGGTATGAACTATGCATTGAACCTATTGCTTGGAAAAATAGAAAGTACACTACTCTCTGAGTTTTTTTATTTTTTTATTTTTTTATTTTTAAATTCCTTTACGGCATTATTTTCTTTTATCTGAAATTTGTTTATCTTCTGTTCCACAAATTAGGTAGTAGCCTTGGTGTGTTTACTTATGGAGCTTGGTCTGAAGCTCATGATGTTCTTGGAATCACTGATGATGCTAATATGGTATATTTTATTAAATCCAATGGTGACGAGATAACGAGAATAACAAATAGGCATTTAAAATGGTCTTTACCGATAATAGGTCTGATTGCACAAGACGAAACTCATGTACAGAGATCTTGCTTGTAAGTGTTCCTCCTGCCTCACTTTCCTTTTTGGTCCACGGCTTCGATAACGCCACACAGAAGGATAATCTTAAATATAAATTTCTCAATTGATCTCGAGTATAAAGATTAAGAACTTGGGATTCCTTTATTTTTTCGTAATCTATACTTAACATATTAATGGTTTGAATGCTACCAATGCTACATCATAGCCTGCTTATTTTGTTGACCGATTTTCAGGTGTAGCTTCACTCTTCTTACATCAGATGGATTACTTAATCATATTGAGGTCAGCCAGGAGCCAAGTGCCTCTATTTCCTCCACAAGCACATTAACTAGTGGGTTGACTTTGAGGAATCAAGTCCCTCAGAGTGTTTTATGTGTGGACTATTATCCAGAGCGCTCTTTGTTGGTTATTGTCAGTAGTTCTGCCTCCTCTTCACTAACCTCTAGTGGGGATACTGGTATTGTTTCATACCATTTATTTTCCTTGTCGGCTTTTAAATGAAAGTTTCTAACCAAATGGATCTTTGTAGACCTGGTTGCAACCAATTAAGCAATGGCATCAGCTGATCAGCATATGGGTTTTAGTTGTTAAAAAGATTAAGGCTCAGTTTGGCATTACTTCCCCAGCTGCTTTTAGGGTCAAAAGTGATTCTGGACCTCAGACAGGGTGTTTGGTAAAATCGTGGGGAAGTGCTTTTCGTCACTTTTAGCTTCTCCCAACTGAGTTTTTGAAAAGCTACAAATACATGCTTTCGGATTTTGGCTTCTGCTTTTAGAAAACGCGATACAGTGATATTAAATGAAATTTTACTAACTTTCCAACTTTGTCCATGCCTTTAACGAAATTTAACAAAAAAAATTGGGCTTATATTTTTGTACAAAAAAAAATGTTTCCATAATTAATTCAATAAAGTAAAATAAAAATGAAATAAAAAATAAAATAAAGAAATAAAGAAATAAAGAAATAAGACTAATTAATTAAATAAAGTAGAATAAAAAAATTGACTAATTAATTCAATAAAGTACCATAATTATATAACACTTAACACTAAATACAAATAAACAAGAAAAATATAAAGTATAGCAAATTAGTACCATTTAGATGTCTTTGTCCTTTTAATAATTTTACACACTCACAACACTTTTTATATCAGTTTATCAAACACATTGAAATTGCTTTTAGTTCGTACAGCATTTTTGAAAATCAGTTTACCAAACACTTAGCTGATTTTTCCCACAGCAATTCCAAAAGCAATTCCCCCCACAGCAATTCCAAAAGCAATTCTCCCCACAGCAATTTCAGAAGCATTTCTCCCCACAGCACAGCAATGCCAAACTGAGTCTAAGATTGACTAGGTCTAGATGAATTGTTTATTTATAAGGGTGTGTGGTGAGTATTAAAAAGCAAAATAATATGTTACGCTGTCAGGTCTAAACTTTTGTTTGCTTGAGCTGTATGAAAACCTGCAAATTTATGTTCTATGTGTGGGTGAGAATCTATCGATTGTATTATAGATCCTTAATTGCTTTCAAAACATTTTTTAGACTGGCCAATACTGTTTTTTTATTTTCCTGTTCTTTCTTAATTAGTTATTCATTTTCTTCCAGGGCCCTGTTATATTTCTGTTTGGCATAGATGTCAAAATTTAGACATGGAACAATTGTTCTCTACTCAGTTTGAAGGCTCATATTGCAAACCAAAAGGTAATGTTTGGCAGCTTGGGCATCCAAAGTTGCGGTTTTCACCACAGAGAAATTTTGTTGCTACCTTAGATATGACTGAATGCTTGCACATTTTTAAGATGGATAATGAAAGCTGTTCACTTTCAAAGTTTGCTTGTGAAGAGAGACTTGACTCACAAGTGACTGAGAATTTATTAAACAAAGGAACCGGAGTTTTTAGTGACGTTGTGGATTTCACTTGGTGGTCTGATCATATACTGACTCTTGCAAGAAAGAGTGGTATTGTCACCATGATTGACATCCTTAGCGGTTTAAAATTACAAGAGAAGGATCCTGTATATTCTGTGCTAGTTTTAGAAACAGCAGAGCAGCTTCAAGGTCATGTATTTCTTTTAGAAAATAAATCACTTGAAGAGACATCTAACACATCTACTCATAATGGAGGAGCCACTGACTCGCAATTTAGAGAGCAGATTGGAGAAGACAGATTTAATCAATTCAACATGTCTATGCTGCAGTGGAGCTTGATATCTTTTTCGGAGAAATCTGTTCCTGAAATGTATAATATGTTAATTAGCAACCACAAGTATGAGACTGCTATTGATTTTGCCAATTGTCATGGCTTAGATACAGATGAAGTTTTTAAATCGCAGTGGCTTTGTTCTAGCCAAGGAATTGATGAAATACATATGTTTTTGTCAAAGATTAAGGATCAAGCTTTCGTACTTTCTGAATGCGTAGATAAAGTTGGACCAACAGAAGATGCTGTGAGGGCTTTACTTACACATGGGCTGCTCCTAACTAACAAGTATAAATTCTCTGAATTAGAAGATCATGAATATACCCAGACTTGGGATTGGGATTCCCGCATTGCTAGACTGAAGTTATTACAGTTTGGAGACAGGTTGGAGACATATCTTGGGATAAACATGGGCAGGTACATGCTATCCTAAGCTCTACATGTTGATATGGCAGGATAATTAATATTATGTTTTTAGTTTTCAAGTAACTAATTTCTGCATTGATAGGGCCACATAAATGAGTGGAGACATAAATTGAAATCTTATGTTCTTTTGTCATGAGTAATCTTATTTTAAACATAATTACTTCTTGGCAAATGACTAGTTCCTAAATATGTGTGCACTCATGCATGTAATGCGAGACCACTTATAAATTTTCTGGATAACACACTATCATCACTTAATCCTTTAACTCAACTATTCTATTTACATTGTTATCATTTTTGAAAGTTGCAAAGCAGCATTATGGGCACTCTACCTGTTGAATTTTGAATGCTTCAAGATTCATGTTAGTCTGAATTTAAAGCTGTATACCCTTCTGTATTTTTCGGAAAAATTACACATTATTTCATATGATATAATCTCGGGAAATTCATTCTTTTTATCTTCAGTTTTATCTATTGTTGAAATCTTGAATTAAGCATTATTGTCATGTCTCTTAAATGCCCATGTTAAATTACTGTTCATTTTTGGATTTATAAGAATTAATTGCCTTCAATTATAGATTTTGTCAAAATCTGTACATTCCAGTTTTGATCTTTTTACCTTCTGACAAATGGGAAAAACTTCATTTGTTTTTTTTTTCTGCCTTTCCGGCCAAGTTGATCTTTTTGAAGCATTTGTTTTGACAGACTTTTTGAAGAATTAATTACATTTATTTCATTGTTATTTATGGTCATGCTTTCTACTGTATGACCAAAATACTAGTACTGAATGACATCTTATTGACATAGTCTTGTGCAGGTTTTCTGTGCAGGAATACAGCAAATTTCGTGTTATGCCTATTGATGAAACTGGAGTAAAACTTGCTCAAAGTGGAAAAATTGGGGCCTTGAACCTACTTTTTAAGCGTCATCCTTATTCACTTGCTTCTTCCATGTTGAAAATCTTAGCTGCTATTCCTGAGACAGTTCCTGTTCAAACATATATGCAGCTTCTTCCTGGAAGGTCTCCTCCTACAAGAGTCACTATGAGAGAAGAAGATTGGGTTGAATGCGACAAGATGGCAACTTTTATTAGAACAGTACCTGAGAATGACGAGATTAGTATCCAAATTAGAACTGAACCCATTGTCAAGCGGTGTTTGGGATCTCTCTGGTCATCAACTGATGAACTTTCAAAATGGTATAAGAATAGAGCTAGAGATATTGATTGCTATAGTGGGCAGCTGGACAACTGCCTCTTCTTGGTTGATTTGGCATGTCGCCAAGGTCTCACTCAGTTGCAGCAGTTCCATGAAGATATTTTATACTTGCACCAGCTTATCTATTCTGTTGAGAGCAATGGTGTAATATGCTTTAGTATGAGTCTTACTGCATGGGAACAATTAACTGACTATGAAAAATTTAGTACAATGCTCAAGGGAGTCAAAGATGAAATTGTGCTTGAAAGGTTACATGACATGGCAATTCCATTTATGCAAAAGAGGTCTCATGGTCTGAACTCGGTTGCCCAAGAACAGGTTACAAATGACCGATTTACAGTTGGCCATAAGGATGAATCATTTCTCGTTAGATGGCTAAAGGAGATTGCTGTAGAGAACAAATTAGACATATGCTTGATGGTCATTGAGGAAGGAAGCAATGAATTCCGAAGTAATGGCTTTTTTAGGGATGAGACTGAAGCATTGGATTGTGCTCTCCAATGCCTCTATTTATGCACAGCTACAGACAAGTGGAGTACCATGGCTGCCTTATTGTCTAAGTTTTCGCAAAAACAAGGCAAGTACTGCTTCAGTGTTCAAATGATTGATGATATTTTGATTGTTCTTCTATTAGGGATACTTTATTTTTTTACCCTTTGTAATGTCAAACTATGACATTATTTGGGGATGGATCACTGCTTACCTTCTGTATCGATTATTGGATTTTTTTTTCTTATATACAGCATACAACCTTCTAGCTGAAATTCTTAAAATTCCTGTATTCATAGTCTTTTGATGTAATAACTTCAAAGCAATTAAATTGTTACTCCTTAGTACTAAGAATAACGTTGTATTTGGAAGGAATGTGAAATATCACCTATTATGCATTATATATTAAGGAGAAGTATTAGGGATTGTTAATATGTCAGGGATAGGAGTTTAGTTCCTGATGAAGATCCCGCACTAAGGTAGGATGGATTGTTAATATATTATGGAGAAGTATTAGGGATTGTTAATATGTCAGTGCCAGCATAACTTGGATATGGTGGTAGTGATAGGATCAGGCAGGATGGATTACTGGTCATAGACTCGTAGTAAATCATTTGAAGCAATTATTAATTCTACCATGCATTTACTTATAACTAAGTAGACCAGAGTCATTAACATAATATTTATATGATTAGATGTTAGAATGTTGTGATCTGATAGGAAAGAAATGGCTGTTAATATGGGAAGGGAATGTAGTGGAGCTGAAGTTCATACAGGGGTACAAGTTTAAGTGAAATGCATATGAGCTGGGGCATTACAAAGATGTGAAATTACTTACATTTAATCAGTTTCTTTCAGGTTTCAGTTTGGTTCAATTTCTAACGATTGTGGTGATATCCGAAAATAACTGAATTACGTTTTTTATTTACCTTGATTTTATATATCTATGTAAGGTCCAATTGCTTTTATCTGATCTACATGTATTTTATTACTTCTATTTAGTTTATTACATTAACAAATGCAGAGATTTGCATGGTGATTATCTCTCGTTGATATCTCTTTCTGTTTTGGTTATCGTTTTAATGTGAGAATTCTCTTTGCTTTTTTTTTTTTTTTAGTTTCATATATAAGTGTTTTCATTTGGGTTTGGAAATCCAAAACATGTATGGTTATGATCAGGAGATATTGTTAGCTTTTTGAATCATTGAAAGATAGTAGTAAACTATGGGATCTCACTATGTAATATAATAATTTCATTAGACAATAAAATGTTTTTCCCTACTAAAAAGACCAAAAAAAAAAAAAAAAGTAAATTCAAAATATGTCTCTTCAGAGTGCGTAAAGTACCTGGCTCTGCTGTAAATTTCTTGTTTTGTTTGTATACGTATGTTGCAGACTGAAATATACATTCACAAACATGTTCTTACATGGGTTCTATCTTTGAATATGTAGTGAGTTATACTCATTTGAATATTGGAATATTTTGTTCTTAAGCTTAATAGTGATTTTCATCTTTTCAGATACTGAATTATGTGTTGATGGTATTGAGAGGAGACTCAAAATGGCAGAAGGTCATGTTGAAGCTGGTAGACTTTTGGCATTTTATCAGGCTAGTATTCACTTTTTCCTTTGCCAGCCAATGGTGTTGGAGGTTCATTGTGTGCAAATTAATATTATAAATTCTTTGGAATTATTTTCTATGTTAATTGTCCTACGCGAACACTGGTTTTGTCTTTATGTACTTGATGTCTAAACATGATATACTTGTACCTGAAGTAGGAAAACCAGAAAGAAATGGTGACATATATTGGTTCCTTGGAGGCATGTAACAAAGTAGCCAATTTGTTTATATTATAACCATGTAAAGTAAATTATTAGTTCTTTATATAATTTCTAATGTTAGAAAGCCAATATGACTTTTGTGGGGATTATGCACATATCCTTTCTGAACTATGACTGGAAGAGATACCAGAACCAACTAGCACAATCCCAGTTTTGATTGTGAGCAAGCCTGTTCAGGTAGGGAATGTGCAGTGCAGAGCTTGGGTGGTTTTAATTAGTCAGTACTTGGCAAAAGGTGGTGGAGGCTTGTGGTTGCATGAATAACATGTGAGAGTTTGGTAAAGGGAACATTGATAGCTGGCATTGTAGAGTACATTTATGAGGTTGATTTTTTGGAGTTTCTAAGAATTGGTGTTCTAGATTTATTTTTTCCGTAGAAATAATGGTGGAGCTCCCTGTGAATTTTAGGGTTTTATTTACGTAAGAATATTATTATATATTTCTTCTGTACAAAACAACCAAAATATATATGCACATTAGGCAGTAAAGGAATTTGTTTCCTCCTTAAAGAAAGAAATTAATAACAAATCACCTAAAAAATAGGAAACCTAAAAATACATCATAATTAAATATCAAGATCCTTAGAAAACAGTAATAATATCTCCAACAACTACAATATGTCCAACACTACCCATCAAGCTGAGTTGTATATGTTTATCATACTCAGCTTGCTACACAAATCTTCAAAAACAACTCTAGGAACCGGCTTGGTGAGTATGTTTGCATTCTGCAATGATGGCTCAACTATCCCTCCTTCTATGTTTTCCTTGATGAAATGTTTGTCAATTTCACTATGTTTGGTTTGGTCATACTGAACCGGGTTCTCGGCAATGCTTATTGCTGATTGGCTATCACTTAATAGCTTGATTGAACCATCTATAGGAACCTTTAACTCAACTAGCAATCGTTTCAGCCATATTCTTCACAAATCCCTTGAGCCATGGCTCTGAACTTGGCCTCAGCATTACTTCTTGCCACAACTGACTCCTTTTTACTCCTCCATGTTGTTAAATTAACCCGGACAATACACAACCCCGAGGGAGATCTCTTATTAGTTATAGATCCAGCCTAATCTGCATCTGAGTATACTTCAACTCCTCTTCCTGCATTCTTCATAAAAAACAGTCCTTTACCGGGGGTCATTTTAAGGTATCTCAGTATCCTCTGAACTGCTGTCATATGTTCCTCGGTTGGATTATTTACGTACTGACTTATAGCACTCACCGAGAAGGCAAAATCAAGCCTTGTATGAGAAAGATAGATCAACTTCCTTACAAGTCTTTGATACCTCCCCTTTTCAATAGGAGTACTGTCTTGAATTTACCCAAGTTTAGTAGTAGAGTCCATTGGTGTGTTAGCTAGTTTGCAGTCAAGCATGGCAGTGTCTTTCAGTAGGTCTAACACATACTTCTTTTTTGAGACAAAAATTCCTTTCTTCGATCTAGCTATCTCTATCCCAAGGAAGTACATAAGGTTTCCTAGATCTTTGATCTCAAACTCTTTTGCATGAAATTTTTTAATTCTAGGTATTTCCTCTTCATAGTCCCCTGTGAGCACAACATCGTCCACATGGACTATTATCACTGCCATCTTACCAACAGAAGAATGTTTTATGAAAATTATGTGATCTGTCTATCCTTGAGTGTACCCTTGCTGTTTTAGTACCTTAGAAAATCTCTCAAACCATGCTCTTGGAGATTGTTTGAGACCATACAACGATCTCTTCAACCTGCACACCTTTTCTCTGTTAGCAGCATTTTCAGTCCCAAGAGAAATCTCCATATACACCTCTTCTTCTAGATTGCCATTCAAAAATGCATTCTTGACATCTAGTTGGTATAGAGGCCGGTCAAGATTTGCTGCTAGAGATAATAGAACCTGGATAGAATTCAACTTTGCCACAGGTGCAAAAGTTTCCTGATAGTCAATGCCATATGACTGAGTAAACCCTTTAGCAACCAACCTTGCTTTAAAACTCTCAATGCTGCCATCGGCTTTGGTTTTCCAAGTGAAGACCCATTTGCAACCAACTAGCTTCTTTCCTCCCGGCAAATCACATAATTCCCACTTCCTAGCTTTGGTTCTTCTCTAGGGCTTTCAATTCTTCTTCAACAGCCTTCTTCCATTCTGCTACTGACAATGCTTTTTGCACACTATTGGGAATGTGTATGTCTTAGATTTTCGCAATGAAAGGTGTAGCTTCTTCCTCTCGGCAAATCACATAGTTCCCAGGTTTGGTTCTTCTCCAGGGCTTTCAATTCTTCTTCTACAGCCTTCTTCGATTCTACAACCGACAATGCTTCTTGCACACTATTGGGAATGTGTATGTCTGAGATTTTCACAATGAAGGACCTATACCCTTGAGACAGCCCATCATAACTGACATACTTGCTAACAGGATATAACGGCCAACTCATGCAGTCACTCATCCCTTTTCAGATTGCAATAGGCAAATCATCATCAGTTTGTGCACTCTTAAGACTTAATACTATTAGCCTGTGTATGAGTTTCATGAGACTTGGACTCATGTTCAGATGTTTGAAGTGGTATAGGTTGTTTTTGAACCTCTGTTTCCTTCTGTTTTCCCCATCTCCTTCGATAAACAATTATGTTTTGATCATCTACAATAAGTGTAGGTTTCTTAGGTTCACTAACAGAAGGGTTGTTATCCTGATTAGTCTGATTAGATTGAACAACTCTAGGATGGTCTAACAAGTCTGATTTAGGCCTACTAGGTTGACTAGGAAGCTGTTTTGGATTGACACTAGGGCTGTCAAGAAATTCAATTTCATGAGGAGTCAAAAACATATCATCCAAACTCCCAAGTGTTGAAGATGAAGTCAAAGTAGGTCCTCAGATCCCAAAAACTGATATTCACCTAAATTCTCCCCCTGAAGAGCAGTTTATGAAAATATGGAGTTGTCTCAATGAAAGTGACATCCATGCTATGATAAAACTTGTTATTTTCAGGGCAAAAGCACTTGTAACCTTTGTGATGTGAAGAATAACTGAGAAATACACCTCTGACATACCTCTTATCCAATTTATCTCGTGTGTTTGTGGAGATGATAAAAACAGTACACCCAAATATTTTTTGTGATAAATTAGACATGAGGCGACAATGAGGATAAACTTCAAGAAGTTTTTGAGTTGGAGTGGAAAAATTCAAAACTTTGGAAGGGAGCCTATTTATTAGATAGGCTGCTGTAAGAACATCACCTTAAAAACGTTTTGACATGTTTGCAAAAAATAACTAAGATCGGGCAACTTCAAGGATATTTCGATTCTTTCGCTCAACAATTCCATTTTGTTGTGGGGTATCAACACGAGCTTTGGTGAATGATACCCTCACTTAAAAGGTAATTGCTAAGGGTAGAATTAAAGAACTCCTTGCCATTGTCGGTTCTTAAAATCTTAATTTTGGAATTAAATTGGGTAGAATCATGGTATTAAAAGTTTTGAAAATTTGAGAGACCTCGGATTTTTGTTTCATGAAAAATATCCAAGTGAGTCGAGTATGATCATCAATGAATGAAACAAACCATCGGGCATTAGTGATATTTGGAGTCTGTGATGGTCCCCAAACATCACTATGCACCATAGAGAATGGCTTGCCTGATTTGGAAAACTGGTACGAGAATGTTTAGAGAATTGACAAATGTCACATTGGAAATCACTAGGATTTTTATTAATGAGCAATGATGGAAACAACTTAGCAAGATACATAAAGTTTGAGTGGCCTAGTCTATAGTGCCATAACATAACATCCTGACTTGGACTAGACACTTTAACAAACTCATTGTTGCTAACACTGTTACATAAGAACAATAACTCACTATTGTTGATGCTTTATTTATTGGAGAGGGTTGAATTTCTAGAAAATAGTCCTGCACAGCCTTTAGCATTGCCAATCATCTTCCCCGAATGCAAATCCTAAAAAACACAAGCATTCGATCGAAAATCAACCATACAATTCAAATCTTTAATGAGTTTACTCACTGATAAGAGATTGCAGTTTAACTTAGGCACATACAAGACTGAATTCAAAGTCAAATTAGTTGAAATAATTATGGAACCAATCCCCATTACTTTAGACAAGGATCAATCCGCAATTCATACATGAGGACTATTGCTATAAGCTGAAAACTGATTGAAAAGTTTTCTATTACCAATCATGTGATCCGGTGCTCCGGAATCCACAATCCATGAATGAGTTGTGTCTTGATTTGCAGCTAGTGCAGTAAGGAAATTACCTTTTTGTGCAGCTGTCCCCGAACCTATTACCATTTGGTTGGGCTGTCCTGAGTAAGGAGTTTCTGTAGTACTTCCAATTATTCCTTGCTGAATGGTTCAACCTCAGAGGAGGATGATAGGTTGGCTTTGCTATCTCCTTCCTTGGCTGGTTTCCAATCTGTCGGTTTCCCGTGAATTTTTCGGCACTTGTCTTGATATGGCCAGGTTTTCGGTAGTGATCACACCATGGCCGGCCTCCTTTTCGTGGCACCGAAGTACTGCCTGCTGCCAAAGCTGAAGCTTCACCTCCAGCTTCCTTTGCTTCTTTTGGTTCAGCCCCTAGCATCAAGGTCCTGCGATTCTCTTCACGTCTGATTTTAGAAAATGCCTTTCGAAGATTAGGCAGTGGTTTTGTCCCAAACATTCTACCCCTCAGCATCAAGATTTGGATTTAATCCCAAACAAAACTTGTAGACCCTCTTAGTCTCAATGATCTTCTTATACTGTTGTGAATCAGTACACCCTCTTAGCTGCAGTACTTCACTTGTATTTCTCAAATGCATCAAGTAGCTACCAGTATCGTTGAAGTGTGTTGTAATAATCTGTCACCGAGAGATCACCCTGCCTCAAATCATGTAATGCACCTTCGATTTTTACAAGTTCAGGAGTATTATCTTTGTGGGAGTAAGTTTCCTTTGCTGCCTCCCATATCTCTGCTGCTGTTTCATATATAAGAAAATTTCCTCGGATGTTAGGCATCATGGAGTTGATCAGCCAAGACATTACCTGGCTATTCTCCGTTTTCCAAGTTCGATATCCATCTGCCATCTCCTCCGGTTTGGTGACTTCATTGGTGAGATAACCCTCCTCTCTGCTGTAGATATACAAGAGCACCGATTGGGATCACTGAAGATAGTTTCGGCCGTTGAGCTTGTATGAAGTAATAGACATGTGAGGAAAGTTTGGAGGATCTCCTTCATTGCCACCAAGGACCGCTGTTTCAAGGCTAGATACCTCATCTGAGGTTTCATCAGAACTGGTAGGTTTGGAAGGAGTTGTCATGATGGATGGGAGAAGATGTTGCCGGAAAAAAAAAAAGAGATGTATGGTTACTGTCGGGAAAAGCAGTATGAGATGAGGGTTACTGCTGGAAAAAACATTATGAATTTAGGGTTGAAGGTTTCAGAAACTAGACTCTGATACCATGTGAATTTTAGGGGTTTATTTACTTAAGAATTTAATTATATATATTTTTTTCTGTACAAAACAGCCATAATATATATACACATTAGGCAGTAACAAACTGCTTAATCTAAGGAATTTGTTTCCTCCTTAGAGAAGGAAATTAATAACAAATCACCTAAAAAATAGGAAACCTAAAAATACATCATAATTAAATATCAAGATACCTAGAAAACAGTAACAATATCTCCAACACTCCCTTTCCTAATATTATAAAAATTAGAGCCATGTGTTAGTGTATCTGAGAGTAGAACTACTTGCATTTTTTTTCGTTCTTTCCTTTTTCCTGAATTTAAATGTGAAAGATATATTCAGATTTTAATGGTGCTTGTTTGTTTGCAGGTTCCAAAGCCAGTGAACTTTTACCTAGAGGCTCATTCAGATGTAAAAAATGTAAAGCAAATTCTTCGTCTTATGCTCTCAAAATTTATCCGTCGACTGCCTGGACGATCAGATAATGACTGGGCAAACATGTGGCGTGATGTGCAGTGCTTGCGTGAGAAGGCTTTTCCGTTTCTTGACCTGGAATATATGTTAATGGAATTCAGTAGAGGACTGCTGAAAGCTGGAAAGTTTTCTCTTGCGAGAAATTATTTGAAGGGTACAGGTTCAGTTGCTCTACCATCAGAGAAGGCAGAAAATCTTGTTATTCAATCTGCAAGAGAGTATTTTTTCTCAGCTTCCAGTCTTTCTTGTTTAGAGGTGAGTATGCAGATGATTCATATTTTACATAGCCTAGGTTGTCTTGGAATTGTTTGATTTTTATATATGCAGATGGTTCATATTTTAACATAGCCTAGGTTGTCTTGGAATTGTTTGATTTTTATATATTCATACCGTATTTTTTTTTAAATTCTCAGTCCCATTAAGTGGTTTAAATGCAGTTCGAGAGAGCCTTAATGCTAGGTACTTGGGGCTGATAAATTTAGTTTTGTATTGAGCTATATGCCAATGAAATCTGAGTTAATATACACTACTGATTTATTGCACGTCAATTTTACTATGTAAATTAATTTATTGCATTTCTGCAATTTGTTTCAGATCTGGAAGGCTAAGGAGTGTCTGAATTTATTTCCAAGCAGTAGAAATGTTAAAGCAGAGGCTGATATGATTGATGCAATTACTGTTAAACTTGTCAACCTTGGAGTGACAATTCTGCCTATGCAATTCAGGCAAATAAAAGATCCAATGGCGGTTATTAAAATGGCTGTCACAAATCAAGGTGGAGCTTATCTACATGTTGATGAACTCGTTGAGGTTGCCAAACTTCTTGGGTTGAGCTCTCCAGAAGATATATCAGATGTTGAGGAAGCTATTGCTAGAGAAGCTGCAGTTGCTGGTGATCTGCAATTGGCATTTGATCTCTGTCTTGTTTTGACGAAGAAAGGACATGGTCTCATTTGGGATTTATGTGCTGCAATAGCAAAAGGTCCTGCCCTTGAAAATATGGATATAAATTCTCGAAAGCAGCTACTAGGTTTTGCTTTGAGCCACTGTGATCAAGAATCAATAGGGGAGCTGCTCCATGCATGGAAAGATCTGGATATGCAAGGTCAGTGTAAGACTCTGACAATGCTTACAGGGACAAATTTTCCCAACTTCTCTGTCCAAGGTTCCTCTGTTATTTCAGTTCCAGGCTACAGTGTTCAAGATATAGTTAACCTAAAAGATTGCTCTGAACTGGTTGAAGGCCTTAACATTGATGATCAAGAAGTTCATATCAACAATATAAAAAATACCCTTTCCATTGTTGCCAAGAACTTGCCTTTTGAAAGTGGGATTGGCTGGGAAATGCTATTGAGAGAAAATGGAAAAATTTTGTCCTTTGCTGCTTTACAACTTCCATGGTTGCTTGAATTGAGTAGAAAAGCAGATTATAGTAAAAATATGGGTCATGGGTTGATCCCTGGAAAGCAATATGTAAGTGCAAGAACACAAGCTGTGGTGACTATTCTGTCCTGGTTGGCAAGGAACGGTTTTACTACCAGAGATGATCTGATTGCCTCTCTGGCAAAATCAATTTTAGAACCTCCTGCTACTGAAGAGGAAGACATCATAGGCTGCTCCTTCCTGTTAAATCTCTTGGATGCTTTTACTGGGGTAGAAGTGATAGAAGAGCAGCTGAAGATAAGGGAAAATTACCCTGAAGTTTGTAGTATAATGAATGTGGGGATGACATATAGTTCATTACACAACTCTGGAGTTGAATGTGACGGACCTTCTCAGAGGAGAGAGCTACTGTGGAGGAAGTTTGAAGAAAATCACATGCCACTTAGTTCCGGTGATTGACATTATTGTCCCTTTTCTCGACTTATAAAATCTCTATTCACATAATTTTCCATATGCTATTCTATTTACCATGCCCTATGTTACTCGAAAATCTTCAGAGTTATGCATTATGGTTAACATGTAATGATGTGTTTTATCTGTTCCTTTTGTTATTTTTGAATTCAGGTGAATTAAACAAGATTGACAAAGTACAGTCTACATTCTGGCATGAATGGAAATTGAAGTTAGAAAAAAAAATGTGCATGGCAGATCAATCAAGAGTGTTAGAGCAATTAATCCCTGGGGTTGAAACTGCTCGCTTTTTGTCTGGTGATATCATGTACATCATGAGTGTTGTTTCCTCTCTGATTGAATCAGTAAAGTTGGAGAAGAAGCACATTTTGAATAATCTGTTGAAAGTGGCTGAAACCTATGGCTTGAATCGTTATGAGGTGTGTTGTAAGTACTAACAAATATAGAAGATAATTAGGTATCTGTATGACCCACCGGATGATATGTTTTCCTCTGTTTTTCTGCAGGTTTTACAACAGTACCTAAGTTCTATAATTGTTTCTGAGGTTTGGACTGATGATGATATCATTGCTGAGATCTCAGGTGTCAAAGAAGAAATACTTGGTCATGCTCAAGAAACCATCAAGACTATATCATTAGTTGTATATCCTGCAATTGATGGTCACAACAAGCATCGCCTTGTGATCATATATGGTCTCCTCTCTATGTGCTATTTGCAATTGGAGGCAACGAAAGAATCGTTAACAGACTTACAGCCTGATTGGGCACATGCATCTGCTTCTCGGTTAGCTCATTTCTACTCGGTCATTGAAGAAGAGTGCAGAAGGGTTTCCTTTATTAAGAACCTTAACTTCAAAAACATTGCTGGATTAGGTGGTCTGAATCTGCAGGGTTTCAGCAGTGAAGTTTATGCAAACATAAATGAATTTAGCCTGGAAGCCTTGGCAAAAATGGTACAAACCCTGGTCAGTAACTCCTGTACTGATTCAGTGCCAGAAGAACTCATCTTGTGGCAGGATGTCTACAAATATTACGTACTGAGTTTGTTCACAAATTTGGAGAGTAGATCCCGAACAGATTTTAATGTTGAAAGCCCTGAAAACTTTCAGGGTTTGATCAACCAGCTTGAGCAGACCTATGATTTTTGCAGAATGTACATCAGACTTTTGACTCCTTCAGATGCTTTAGATACAATGAAGCGGTACTTCAGTGTGATTATACCTCTGTATGGTTCTCATGGGAGCATACCAGATAACCCAACATGGCAGGACTGTCTCATTTTACTTATTAACTTCTGGATCAAATTGACTGAAGAAATGCAGGAAATTGCATCTAGTGAGGTAGGAGATATAAGATTCAGTCCAGATTGCTTAATGAATTTTCTAAAGGTTTTGATCAGGTTGGTGGTGGAAGACAGCATCTCTCCTAGTCAGGGCTGGGGAATCATAATAAGCTATGTCAATCATGGTTTAATTGAAAATTTTGCTTTTGAAATTTTCGTTTCTTGTAGAGCCATGATATTTTCAGGCTGTGGATTCGGATCCATTTCAGAAGTATTTTTGAAAGCGGTATCTGAATGTATTTCAACAACTGCTGACTCGGAATTCATAGATCTTCCACGTCTCTATTTAGATATATTGGAACCCATTTTACACGATCTGATTAGTGGGACCCATGAACGCCATAATTTGTGTAATTTGTTGTCTTCTCTAATTAAATTGGATGGTGATTTGGAAGAGCTGAAGAGGGTCAGAATTGTTGTTTGGGAGAGATTGGCCGAATTCTCTGATAATTTGCAGTTACCAAGTCATGTTCGTGTTTACGCACTAGAACTTATGCAATTCATCACAGGTAGAAACATCAAGGGTTTCTCTTCTGAACTGCAATCCTATGTTCTGCCATGGGAAGGGTGGTATGAGCTGCTCGATACAAGTAAAAAGAGTGAAACCGGTGCTAATCAAGGGTTGCCTGAGCAAGCAGATACTTCTAGCAGGTTTGCAAGTACTTTGGTTGCACTGAAATCGACCCAACTTGTGGCAGCCATTTCGCCAAGTATAGAAATTACCCCTGACGATTTAATCAATGTTGAGACAGCTGTTTCTTGCTTCTTGAAGTCGTGTGACGCTGCTGGTACGGATCCTCATTTTCATGCTTTGGTAGCCATTCTGGAAGAGTGGGAAGGGCTTTTTGTAATTAAAGCTGAGGTGGCTTCTGCAGAAGCATCCGATCCTGAAAGCAACTGGACCAATGATGTTTGGGATGAAGGATGGGAAAATTTTCAGGAAGCAGAACTTGTCGAGAAAGAAGAGAAAGAAGTCATCTCTCCTTCTCATCCTTTACATGTATGTTGGATGGAGATCTTCAAAAAGTTTATATCAACATCCCGGGTAAGAGATGTTTTGGGACTGATTGATCGTTCCTTACCAAAATTGGGTGGAATTTTACTCGATGAAAATGATGCACAGAGTTTGAATGAATCTGTCCTTGCTATGGATTGTTTACTGGCTTCAAAGATGGTGCTTTTACTGCCTTATGAAGCAATTCAGTTGCAGTCTTTGAATGTTGTCGAAGATAAGCTAAAAAAAGGCGGCATCTCTGACACGATGGGGAAGGACCTCGAGTTTTTAACACTTGTGTTATCTTCTGGTATTATATCAACCATCATCTCCAACTCCTCTTATGGCAATATTTTGTCATATCTGTGCTATCAAGTCGGAAACTTCTCCCGGCACTTTCAAGAATCACAGTTATCAACTCTCACCAAGGCAGGAGGAACCAACAAATTCAGAAACAATGAGAAAGACTTGCACCTTTTTAGAAAAATCCTCTTCCCTTGCTTCATATCAGAACTTGTCAAGGCAGACCAGCTGATTCTGGCCGGACTTCTGGTTACACAGTTTATGCACACGAATCCATCTCTCAGTATCATCAATGTTGCAGAGGCTAGCCTTAGAAAATACTTGGAGAGTCAGCTCCAACTCCTGCAACATGAAGACTTTGCTCTTGAGGAGGTGAATTCTTGTCAAACATTAAAGAACACAGCATCCAGCTTGAAAGTCAGATTGGGAAATCTGATTCAATCTGCCTTGTCATTACTTTCTGGTAATGTTAGATGAAACCAGTTTTTGGGGTTAGTTTTGCAGAAAAAGAAGAAGAAAGGGAATAGAAGTTGTACATTAGATATTTTACAAATTTCTAACAAAAATATTTTAGGAGCTTTCAGGTTGGATTGAGTTGAAATTCATACCTTAGATTCTATTGTTATAAATGAATGTGAAAATTGTCATATCAACTCACAATGTTTGATTGTATGGTGATTTTCTTAAATTGGGATTAGAAAATAATACTTAGACAATTTTAAATGTTGAAAGTTTGATAGTGAGAAAGGGGGAGTTGATAATTAATACATCATTAAGAGTGTTTGTATGTTTGATAGAGATGAAAAGGGGGAGGAAAAAGGGAGAAGAAACGGGTAAGTATGTGTTTGGTATGGACAGAAGAATGGAAGGAAGAGAAAAATAGGAGAAAAAATTTATAGGTGGGATCAATTAATTTTAATCCTTTCAAAAGTAAAAGGAAAAGTAGAGAGAAAAGAAAGAAGGTTTTTGAGTTTAATTGAAATTATAAATTTGTTTATCTTTTATATTCCTCTTATTAAAATGTAAGGGTAAAATAGTAAAATTGATAAAGAAGATTTTCTATCATTTTTCTTTCTCTCATGTTTACCAAAGAGTTCAAGGGAAAATTATTTTCTTTTCTTTCTCTCATGTTTTGTAACAATCTAAATCTTTCTATCCTTTCTATTTTCTTTCCACCGTATCAAACACTTTTAAACGTATTTTTTTGTATGTATCTAACATTGTGGGTTTGAGTCGTGTACCCTCCCTATACCCCGAGTCATTGTAATTTATATATATTAAAAAACTAATCGTGTCTTTAATATTGCACCATACAAGTGTATAAAATATCTCACTATAATTTAATCAAATTTTTATGAGAATAATATTTTATCAAGAAAAACATATAAATGATTATTTGTCAAAAAAAAATAAAAAAATAAAAAATAAAACAGCCTTTACAAATTCAGTTCAATTGAGTAATTAATATCCATTAATTTCTAACTTATGAGTTCATATAAAAAAAATAAAGATCGAAAAACAAAAAACCTATACAAATTGGGTCATGTTATATGATTTGAAGAGTTATTGACTTAACGATTCACAAAAATTCAAAAAGGTAAAAGAATTTGGATCCGTTTTGTAGGTACTAATTTAAACAACATTAATTTTTATTTTATTTAAAATATTATAATGATTCAAGATTTAGGGAGGACACAGACTCGAAACCAATTTGCCAACCACATCTTGTAATTTAAACAAGGGTTCGAACAATTAATGACACTCAAATATCATCACTTTATTAATATATGTTTAAAAGGCACAAATTTAGGTGACCAGACGAAAATACCCCGATATTTTGAGAGAGAAAAAAACAGTCATTTTCAAAGTGAGAAAAGCAACAGTGAGAAAGAAACTGACGGGAAGTTAATCGGTGACAACGTAATCGACGACGAAGGGACCGAAACTTGGAGAGTACTGGAATTTCGAGACTTTACTAGAAATTTTCGATCGACAGAGGTTCAGTTTGTTTTTGTTATCTGTTTCGTTGTTAAGAACTTGCATTGCATGTTAGATCTGTGTTGTGTTGATTGAAATTATAGATTATGGTTGAATTGGGGATCTGAGAATTGTTATGGTTTTTTGGTAGGGTTTGAAATGAGGTTGAATATTTGTTAAGGAAGAAGAAGATCTGGGTAACCGAGACTTTTTTAATGAGATCCGAGCCTTTTTGTAGTTGAATCGAGCTTTTTTCTTTTTGAAAATTAGGTTTAGTTAAATCGAGTTTTTTTTAAGTTAAATCGAGCTTTTTTAAAAAGCTCAGAGTTTATTTTCAAAGGTTGAGCTTTTATTTGAAAGGATCGAGCTTTTTTTTGTAAAGGTTCGAGTTTTTTTTCAAAGTTAGAAACTTATTTTTCAAGGCTCCGAGCTTATTTTTCAAGGCTCCAAGCATTTTCAAAACATGATCGAGCATTTTGTTTTAGGAACTTTTTGTTGAATCTTCGAGCTTTTTTATGAAAGGCCCGAGATTTTTTTGCAAAGGCCTGAGCTTTTTCTTGGTTCCCCCGAGGCTTTTAATGTTATTTCCGAACTTTTTTCAGTTTATTTATGTATTGTTTCTATGACATTACAGATGAGGAATAGGTTAAAGGATTAGCTTAAAACTCCAAAGGGAGACTGGTATGAGGGCAAACTAACTCGCCACAACCATTTTACAGCCCTTGCCCGTATAGACGACGCATTGAGCCGTGTCTACGAAGATTTTACTGTTGAAGACCAGTGTCAGTTCATGGCGTTCTATTTTGGGCATTTCATGACAATGGATCGGCGGATGAAGTTTTCAGGTGGTGTTATCCATCGGCTGCTTTTACAGGAGTTACATCATGAAGGCCCAACAGATGCGATGCGGTTCTGGTTAGGGAACCATTTAGTGAGGTTTACGAATGTGGAATTTTACCTGATCACTGGATTACGTTTTGGAGTCGTACCGGACACGACCCGGTATGAAGCAGTGGAGAATGACATACATCAGTGGTACTTTGATGGTATCGTTCTAGGAGTTAAGGGTTGTTCTTACCGTTGGAGAGTTTTAGGAGGTGTACGTTGTTGTAAAGTTCTGCCTCATCCATATGCTGAACTGGATGCTGATGGGGTTGGACGAGAGATTCAAGATTCTAGTTTGACAATTTCGGTTGGTTGAGGACCTCGATGCTTTCGATGCGTTCCTGTGAGGTCCCCATGTGTACAGAAATTCCATTTGTTCATTCAAGCATGAGCTTATGGGTGATGTGAGGAGTTCGAGAGATGCCAGAGGGCAAAGGGAGCTGATGTACATACGGTGGAAACCTTCAACATTTACGGTCTATCTCACGCTTAAGAACTTTGAATTACAACAGGTACATTATTTATCTAGTCCTAAATTTTATGGATTCTTATCGTACTTATGTTTGATGCAGATATTTGCTTTCGAGGTGATCCCCGATCTAGGCATTCAGTTCGGCATCTGGAGGGTTAAGGATCTGTGACCCCGTACTTTGAAGTGGGAGTTGAACAAACAACCGATGGGGAATAAGCTGACCAAGATTTTCAATGCTTGGGTATTTCTTTAATTTGTTAATGTTTATATTCGTTACGAAGTATACAATTACATTATTCTAACTAAGCTTTCAAATTTTTCAGAGGACAAAAATGGTGCCCACAGCAGCTGAAAACAGGGGCAGCTGAAAACAGGGGCAAGGGGGGAGGGGGGGTGGGGAGGGAGCTTGTTTGTAGAGGAGGATAGGTTTCAGCTTCCGCCTTCGGTCCCTGATCAGACTACCATTGGTAGGAGCTGTGGGAAGAGGGTTCCAACCAGGAGGGTGGGGGTGAGTGGCCCGGTGAGATGGAGGGTTCTGACCTGGGAGGTGGGCCTTTTAGGCCCAATGAAAGTGGGGGATCTGAGCAGGAGTCTCAGCGAGTAAGGCATAGACGGGTTCGGTTTACCATCCTCGGACCTGCTACATATAGAGGGGATTCCCATGCCGGCGTTGGACATGATGGAGAGGTAAGCTTAGATGATACTTTTGTTTTTTATTAACACGACCTGTTGATTGTTTTAGTACTAACAATGTAGACATGATTTCTGGCCCCATGGGAACATCTGTTGAACGAGTTGGGTGAAGCCTTCCAGAAAAGTGAGGAGGATCGACAACAGTAGCACCGGGAGTTGCTAGATATGATCCGAAAGAGTGATAAGGATCGACAATAGCAGTACCGAGAGTTGCTGGCACTGTTAGGGGGGCTTCAGAGGTCGAGGACTCATACTCACCAGGATGGGGATGAGGGAGGTCCAGAGAGTGAGGCTCAGCTGCATACCGGTGCTATAGGGCTTGCTACACATACATCAGTTCTGTCGAACCACCCAGGAGTCCTGCCAGGGTCTACCGAGCCCCAGTGCCCCCTCCTGCCCCCATCAGATCAACCGACTGTCAGAGCTCCCCTCCACCTCCCCCATCGATCGAGGTCAGGCGGTCCCCTCCACCTCTGCCATCGATCTAGCTGTAGCAGTTCCATATACCCTGTATCTAGATCGAGTCCCAACGATCGCACCCATTGGATATACTGGGACAAAGTTCCTCCTCGCAGCATACCCCAGAGGCTATAGTTCCACCCAGAAGGTGCTCACTCAAGTGCGGTTGGCAGTTGCTCAGCCCTTAAACAGATCCATACCGGTCAAAGAGGGTGAGGGTACTGGGGATCAAACTGGACACTGACCATTTTAGGGTTTACAAAGCCTTCAAGAGGAACTCGACCGGGGAACAGTAAGTAAAACTTTATCTATGTATTTACCATTCTTTTTCTATTAAATTAAGTAATTATGTGGCTTATGCAACAATTATGCCAACATGATGTGGCCGTGCTGGAGCGAGTTGATGCGTTATGGTTCCACTGGATCGGGTCCAACTTCATGGACTTGGAGAACACAGTACGTGTGTTAGGTGAATATCTATTTTAAGTTAGTTTAAGTAATGCTACACTGCTAACAATTTATAACTTTTATATATTTTCAGCATATGGACACGTACTTCCAATTTTTTTGGAAGCGTTAGCGAGCATTCCCTTCTGTGTACTGACAGAGGATCAACATATTGAACTCGAAGTTCTATGTAAGTGTTAAGGGAAAATTTTCTCAAGATGAGAAATTCCAACTAACACCCTCGAGACCACTGCCACGGAGGTGGTGGCCGGGGTCAGTACCTTAGATATTTGACCTGTATAGATAGAAACGAATATTTAAATAACAATGTGATAGCAAATGAGAGCTTTATTATTAATCACTAGTGGTATACAAAAATATCTCACATACACTCACAATCTCTCTAGGACATGGAGAGTGGCAAATTCATGCTTTTCGAACAGTAGATACAATGATGGACGTGTTTTGATCACATAATTTAGGCCTGACGTAATTCTTTTTATTGTTTACTCTATCTCTGTTTTTTTTTCTACATCATACTTGAACCTATTTATACATGCTCCAAGTAGCTTTAAACTTGTGAATCGCCCGCCATGATTTTATGAATCCATTCCCTCCTTATTGGGTGGGATCCTCTATTTAAAAGTCGTTGACTTCAAGTAAGTTATGGACTCAAGATTATTGTCAGAGGAGATAAGTTTGTTTCCTTTTTAGAATCAAACTCTTGTCTTACACGTATGCAACATTTAATGTTCGTTATAATGTAGATATGATATTGTGTATATTCATGGAATGATTCTTCATGGAGGTCACTAGCTATTTTGTAGAGCAAGGCATATCCATGCTCTAGTTATGGTCTTAGAAGCTTGGAACGGCCTTGCGGGCACTTACTTGAGGTAGTGTAGATTATGCGAGATTCTTCTTTCATGTCTAGGTAGGCTACGGGTGTCCCTTAGCGAATTAGCTATAGCATGAACCTGATCCACTTAGAGGCCCTCTCTTCGTATCTGATGGGGGCAGCGGGCTTCTGGAGTGGTTGGCGGGCTTCTGGCTTAGGCTATGAGTTAAATCTGACCTCGGGAAGCCTTGACCAGAAAAGAGCTCTGTAAAGTCCTCAATTGTTGATTGCCTTATTTCGTGAACAGATCACATTTTTGGGGTATTATGTAAGGGTAGCTTAGGCTCTCAAGACCTCAAGAAAAAAAGCACCGAAGGTGATATTCTTGTGCTTACTTACTTTGAAGAGATAATTGCACACGCTCACAAATTCATGCATAACTTTAATTCTTATATGTTGAGTGTTTTCTTGTGTGCATTTTGATAACTGTTAATTGATTTATTTGCATCTTGTAATTAAATGTTTTATGTCATGTTTGGCTTTAGAATATGATGCATTTTTTCATCACTCTTGAACTTGTTGAAATTGTATGTTTTAGTGTTGAAAATAGGCTTTGTGCTGGTGGAACGCTATTCGACCAGCGCACCTCACCAGCGTAGCATTCCAATGGGACACCGCTAGTCATGCACCACTGAGCTACTCTGCTGCACCTATACACAAATGAAAAAAATGGGTGTGCGCTACTCGACTAGCGCAGCCTCACCAGCGCAAACATTCCAAAGAATTTACGTATGTGTTGCACCACTGGGATGCGCCGCTCGTCCATCGCCTATTGTAAAATTAGGTTGTGCGCTACTCGACCAGCGCAAGTCACCAGCGCACACAAAGGAAGCTGGAATGTTTTTTTTTTCAAAACGACCTCACTTTGTTTGGATCTCATAAATATATAACTCATTGCCTTAAGGTTGTGTAAGAGTTCAGAATATCATATATTTTCCTTAGAACACATTTCAAAGGAAAAACACTTTCAAGAACTCTTTTTTAATCACTTAAAGCATTCCCATGTGCATCAAAACTTCATCTTGCATCATCTAAGTTCATTTAGAGTGCATCTATGGATAGGGTTGCTTCATCACATCTTGTTTGGTAAGTTCTTCACTACCTTCTTACAAGTTAAGTGTTTTACTTGCTAAACCTTCTCTTTAATTATTTGTATGCTCTTAAAAGATTTTCTAGATACAAATTAGAGATTGTTATGATGCCATGATTGAGTGTTGTATTGTGATAGCTTCATATGATTGTTTGATCTATGTTTAGCTAAGCTTCTTGAACATATCATTTAGCTCTTGATATGTAGGATTGTATTAATTGTCATCTCATTATCCTAGATAAGCATATAGGGTTTCCTAGTCTTGTTTGTTCATTGAATATCATCATATATTCACTTAGGACATTTATCTCTTCATTGAGAAGTAAGACTTGTGTTGCTTCCGAGAGTAGGTAGCTTAAATCGCAAGTAAGATGGATTAGGTTCACTTATATCGGGATTACGTAGTGGTAGTGGATTAAACCGGGATTAGGTTGTAATTTCTTTGCCATTAGTGGATTCGAGGTTCTAGTGTGAAGCCCTCATCAGCCCGTGGTTTTTCCCATTTGGAGGGTTTCCACGTATATCTCAAGTGTCATTTATATTTCGGCATTTTTACACTTGTGATTTTATTTTAACTTGCTAGGGGCATTTTTGGTAATCTTGACCTTTAACAAAAATTGGGTAAATTTGTTTAAAATCTATTCACCCCCCTTCTAGATTAATATTAAGCACACCATAATATTTGTTTCAATTTGTATCAGAGGAGGTTCCTAGACATACATAGGTGATCCTTGATCATTTTAGTGTGTGTTGCATTTTGTGTGTGTATTGATCATTCATACATTTGCATTCATATCATTCATTCATTAAACACAGTGAGTGGAAATGGTGGCAACGAGGGAGCTTCCAACACTAGACCTCCACTTCTCACCCAGTTGAATTATGCCACATGGAAAGGCAAGATGGAGTCGTATATTTGCCAAATTCATGACAGGGCATGGATGACGGTTAAAGATGGCTACACTCCACCCATGATGACTCCTACAGATGGAGGAGATGATGTACTCAAGCCAAAGGCACAGTGGAATGCACAAGAGTTTGAGGCTTTAAAGTGGAATAGGAAGGCAATGCATGCCATTCAATGTGCAATAGATGATAACCAATACAAGTTGGTTCAAAATACTAGGATAGCTAAGGAGGCATGGGATATCCTAGAAGTTGCACATGAGGGAACCGATGTGGTTAAGGAGTCAAAGCTTCAAGTTCTCCAAACACAATTTATGTTGCTCAAGATGGATAAGAACGAGTGCTTCAATGACTTTGAAGTAAGGTTGATGGACATAGTGAACCAAAGTCATCAACTTGGTGATCCTTATTCGGATAGGAAGATCAAGCAGAAGATTATGAGATCTCTACCCGATAGATTTGAGTCTAAGGTGATGGCTTTGGAAGAGAATAGTGGTTACAAGGACATGAAGCCGAATGAAGTGATTGGGAGGCTTCTAGCTTATGAATCTAGGTAATGTCCTAACCCCACACCATCGAAAAAGCAAAAAGATATTTCTTTGAAAGCCTTCAAAGTTGAGAAGGAGGAAAGTGATGACTCGGATGAAGAAATGGCCTTGCTAATGAGGAAATTCAGGAAATTCAAGAAATTCTACAAGTCCGAGAAGAAAGGTTTTGGATCCAAGGGTCAAGACTTGAAGAAAAAGGCCCCGTTTAAGAAGTTTGAGCCTAGGCAATGAAAGACCTAGAAGAAAGGAGTCCAATGTTATGAATGTGGTGAGATATGGCACTTTGCCCCGGAATGTGCAAATCACAAGGTAAAGAAGAAGGAAAAAGTGATGGCTGCCACATGGAGTGAAAGTGATAACTCTCATGTAGGAGATGAGTCTTCGGATGATGAAGAACTCATGGCTAACTTCATAGCATTTACATCCTCTCTTAGGAGCAAAGATGCTAGTGAAGAAGAGGATGAAAGTCAAGAGGAAGACTACTCAAGTGATGATGGATCTTCATCACAATCCATAAATGGAAGTGTGGATAGGATGGATCTCAAAGACTACATGACTAAGTTTGAGAGCTCAAGATTAAAGAACAAGAATGAGATCAAGAGATTAAAAGAAGAAAACCTAGACCTCTCAACTCAAGTTGACCAACTAAATGAAAAGTTGGTGAGATCTAAGAGGAGTGAAGAAGGATTGAAGAAAGAGCTTGAAGATGCTAGAGAATTGTTGGCCAAGATGAACTCTAGCACCAAAAAACTTGACCATATGCTAGATGTTGGAAAGAGGTCGAGTGATAAGAAGGGGCTTGGGTTTGAAGATGACAAGGTGTCCTCCACTCCAAGCAAGACCATCTTTGTAAGAAGCATGAACTTTAATGGGACCTCTTCTCATCAATTACCTAGGAAGAAACTTGACCTAGAAGAGTGTTCAAGTAGTGCTCAAGTGAAGGTGGCACCAAGAAGCCTACCTCAAGCTCCTCCTACAAGAGCTCCTCAAGCTAACTTTCCTTAACCGAAAGCTCACAAAGGGAAGATGCCTATCATGCAAGCTCAATCAAGGAAGCAATCAAGTCTTGCTCAACACAAAGAAGGAAAGCTCCTCAACAACAATCAAGATAACCACATAGACATGAGAAGGCTCCAATGTATCCCCAAGGTTATGGTATAATCCCTAACTTCATTCATAAATGTCATTTTTATGGTATTGATGGTCACATTTGACCAAATTGCTTTAGAAATATTAAATTATGTAGGATTGAAAGCATGATAGAGAAGAAAAAGACTAAAGCCATGATGCATGTCACTAGGAAAAATGGAACAACTTTGCAGGATCCTAGGACACTTAGAACTTATGTGCCATTGACCACTAGGAAGAAAAATACTGCACCTACGTGGATTAGAAAGGATGAACACTTTTGTCATGTTGCACAAATTGCCTTAAATGCTCATTCTTATGATTTTTTGTATTTGGATAGTGGGTGCTCTAATCACATGACTGGAAATAAGAGTTTCTTTGAGACTCTTGTGATGGAGGAGGGAGGAAATGTCACCTTTGGTGATGGATCCAAAAAGAAGGTTAAGGGAAAGGAAACCATTTCCATTCCCGGATTACCCTCCTTATCCATTGCTTTGTATATGGATGGTTTAAAAGCCAATTTGATAAGCATTTCACATCATAGTGATGAAAGACTTTCCGTCTTGTTTAGGAAAAATGATTGTTCTATCCTATTGCCAAATGGACAACCCTTGTTGAAAGGTATGAGATATAGTGACAATTGCTATTGTCTTGAGGCTAGAGGTATCTCTTGCAATGTGTCCAAGGATGAACAAATTGAGTTGTGGCACGAAAGACTAGGTCACATGAACTTTATGGATCTAAGAATCTTAGATAAGTTCAATGCTCTGCGAGGCCTTCCCAAGTTTGGGAAAAAGGTTAATGGTGTTTGTGGACCTTGCCAACAAGGGAAGCAAACCAAAAGTATGCATAAAAAGGGCAAGTATGTAACCACCAAGGAACCTATAGAGCTTCTCCACGTGGATCTTATGGGTTCTATGCAAACCGAGAGTTTAGGTGGAAAGAGATACATTTTTGTGTGTGTAGATGACTTCTCTAGGTACACATGGACTTATTTTCTTAGAGAAAAAATTGAAACCTTTGACAAGTTTAAAATACTTTGTTCTAAAATTCAAAATGAAATGAACTCCAAGATTAAAAGCATTAAGAGAATTTGGAGTGACCATGGGAAGGAATTTAAGAATGCCCATTTTAAAAACTTTTGCAATAGTCTAGGCAACTCTCATGAGTTTTCGGCTCCTAGGACACCTTAACAAAATGTAGTTGTTGAGAGGAAAAATAGGGTTCTTTAAGAAATGGCCCGTGTGATGTTGCTTAGCAACAATGTCCCTAGGAATCTTTGGGCCGAAACCGTCAACATGGCATGCTACATAGGAAATAGAGTTTTTCTTTGCCCCCACACTAGGCAAACCTCCTATGAGTTATGGAAAGGTAGAAAGCTAATTGTTAGCTACTTCCACACCTTTGGAAGCAAATGCTACATTTTGAATGACCGTGATCAATTTGGAAAATTTGATGCTAAGAGTGATGAGGGTATCTTCATTGGCTATGCCTTGAATAGTAGAGCCTATAGAGTTTTCAATCTAAGGACTAGGACCGTAATGGAATCATCTAATGTTGTCATTGATGATACTAGGCTCAAATCTAATGACCATGAGGAGGAGGTAGATTTAGTTGATGACTCCCATTTGGAGAAGGTTGTTGATGTCTCTAATGTTGAAAAGATTAACCTTGATGATGACATAACATAACCTATTGATAGGATTCCTTTCTTGAACTAAAAAAAACCTGCTCCATGGGTTAGGAAACTCCATGACAAAGAGGACATCATTGGTGAGGTTAGTGAGGGTGTTAGGACTAGGCATCAAATGGCTAATCTAATTAGCTACACATGTTACACCTCTCAAATAGAACCCAAGAAAATTGATGAAGCTTTAAAAGATGAATTTTGGGTTCTTGCCATGCAAGAAGAGCTTAACCAATTTGAAAGGAATGAGGTTTGGACTCTAGTTCCTAGGCTCAAGAACACCAATGTGATAGGCACCAAGTGGGTATATAGGAACAAATCCAATGAGGATAACAACATTGTGCGAAACAAGGCTAGGCTTGTAGCACAAGGATACTCTCAGATTGAGGGTATTGACTTTGAGGAGACATTTGCTCCCGTTGCTAGGATTGAGTCCATTTATCCATTTCTTGTTTGCACAAGTTCAAATTATATCAAATGGATGTTAAGAGTGCGTTCCTCAATGGTTTCTTGCAAGAGAAAGTATTTGTTGAGCAACCCAAAGGGTTTGTAGATCCTCACCACCCTAATCATGTATATCATCTCAAGAAAGCTTTATATGGGTTGAAACAAGCACCAAGGGCTTGGTATGAGCGTCTCACCCAATATCTCATAGACAATTGTTACACTAGGGGTAGTGTTGACAAGACTCTATTCATCAAGAAAAACAAAAATGAACTCTTTATAGCTCAAATCTATGTTGATGATATAGTCTTTGGCTCCACAAATGACATCAAAGTCCAACAATTTGTGGATGTCATGTCTCATGAGTTTGAGATGTGCCTTGTTTGTGAGTTAAGTTACTTTCTAGGTTTACAAGTTAAGCAAATGGATGATGGGATTTTCATATCTCAAGCTATGTATGCCAAACATTGTGATACACCCATGAATACCACTTTGAAGCTAAGCAAGGATGCTAGTGGTAAGAGTGTGGACCAAACTTTATATCGTGGCATGATTGGTAGCTTGCTCTATTTGACCGCAAGTAGGCCCCGATATCTCTTTTAGTGTGGGTGTGTGTGCTAGGTACCAAGCGGATCCTAAAGAGTCCCATCTCTCTTCCATTAAGAAAATCATTCGATATGTGAATGAGACATCTAATTATGGAATTTAGTATTCTTTTGACACTAATGCTAGTCTTATAGGCTTTAGTGACGCAGATTGGGCAGGAAATTGTGATGATAGGAAAAGTACATCGGGCGGTTTCTTTTTCCTTGGGAACAACCTTGTCTCTTGGTTTTACAAGAAGCAAAATACAATTTCCTTGTCCACGGCTGAGGCCGAATACATTGCTGCTGAGAGTGGATGCACACAACTCCTTTGGATGAAGCAAATGCTAGTCGACTACGGATTCAATCAAGGTACTCTTACTCTCTTTTGTGATAACATGAGTGCAATTAATATTTCCAAGAATCCAGTTCAACATTCTAGAACTAAACATATTGACATCCGTCATCATTTCATTAAGGAACTAGTTGAGAACAAATGCATAGTACTTGAGCATGTAGGTACTAATGATCAACTAGCGGATCTATTTACTAAACCCTTAGATGTTACTCGATTCAAGACTCTTAGTAGATCTATTGGGATTTGTTTAATGGAGTGATGTGTTGTGGTCTTTGACCTCATAAGGGGAACTCAAGCAAAGAGAGCTGTTGTATACTTGTTGCATCCATTTTTCTTTAAATGTTTATGCTCCTTTATTGATTACTTGAGTAGCTTGGTTGCACTTATATATTATATTGTATTTTCTTCAATAAGTGTGAACTTTGATTTGATTACAATCCATGTCATATTTATGTTCAAACATGCATTTTTGGACTAGAAGATTTACATAGGAAGTACATGTTGAATGACCTATAATTATCTCCATGACATGATGATTCTTAAATGACATGCAAATGAAAAATGATAAAGCATGAATTGTTGATTGTAATTGTTAAATGCAAAATATTGTGTGAAAAGAAGCTAGTGAGACTAAAATTTTGAATCAATGTCTCTCTTTATTTATTGGTTGAACATGGCTACTATCTTACGGGTATCCTCCCGAAAAAATCAAGTAGAGTGCAAAGTTGCTCATGCCATGTTTAGCTTATAAAGTTGGATATAGTGCCTTTAAAATTTGATATCTATAAACACTCTATATCCTTGCTTCTCTCATGACAAATGGTGAAATTGGTTTGAATTATATTGGAAACCTTTGTCATTTGCTTTGCCAAATACCATTGTTTTTGGACTTGAATGCAACATGTATTGTATGCAAAGCATTTTTGATTCACACATTTTCTTCAAATAAATCTCCTTGTTTCTCTCCTATTGATAGAGTTGCATAATTATATAATTATGCAACAATCTTGTATGCTCCTTGCTTTTTTTGCCTTGAGTGACCTGGTTGGGGACTTCTCCTTTGCCTATATCATGACAAAAAGGGGGAGTAGCATTGAGCATGGTGATGTTAGGGGAGTCACATGTGTTGGCCTTAGTGGGGAGCATTGCATGAGTAGTACTTGTTTTAGCGGGAGATTACATTTATGGGGAGTAACTCTTTGAGGGGGAGAATTGCATGGTGCATTACTCATATTCTTATTTGCAAATGCTTTTGTTTAATATTCACTTGATCATCTCACATGCACTTGGTTGGAAAGGGTATTTATGCTTATTGTGTGTGTGGGTTAATAGTTCTACAAGAGATTGAAGATTTGAAGTTTTTTTAATTTTATGTTTATCTCTTTGTAATGTAGCATATCTTCCCGGTGTTTTATTTTGTTTTGTGAGGATCAATGTGAGTGGTGGTTTTGTCATGAAATAACCAAATGGGGAGATTGTAAAGTCCTCAATTGTTGATTGGCATATTTTGTGAACAAATCACATTTTTGGGGTATTATGTAAGGGTAGCTTAGGCTCTCAAGACCTCAAGAGGAGAAGCACCAAAGGTAATATTCTTGTGCTTACTTACTTTGAAGAGATAGTTGCACACACTCATAAATTCATGCATAACTTTAATTCTTATATGTTGAGTGTTTTCTTGTGTGCATTTTGATGACTCTTAATTGATTTATTTGCATCTTGTAATTAAATGTTTTATGTCATGTTTGGCATTAGAATATGATGCATTTTTTCATCACTCTTGAACTTGTTGAAATTGTATGTTTGAGTGTTGAAAATAGGCTTTGCGCTGGTGGTGCGCTACTCGACCAGCGCACCTCACCAGCGCAACATTCCAGTGGGACGCCGCTAGTCATGCGCCACTGAGCTGCGCTGCTGTACCCACACACAGTTGAAAAAAGTGGGCGTACCCTGGTGGTGCGCTACTCGACTAGCGCAGCCTCACCAGCACAAACATTCCAAAGAACTTACGCATGTGTTGTGCCACTGGGATGCGCCACTCGTCCAATGCCTATTGTAAATTAGGCTGTGCGCTGGTGGTGAGTTACTCTACCAGCTCACATCACCAGCGCACATAGAGGAAGCTGGAACATTTTTTTTCTAAACGATCTCACTTTGTTTGGATCTCATATATATATATATAACTCATTGCCTTAATGTAGTGTAAGAGTTCATAATATCATATATTTTCCTTAGAACACATTTCAAAGGAAAAACACTTTCAAGAGCTCTTTTTTAATCACTCAAAGCATTCCCATGTGCATCAAAACTTCATCTTGTATCATCTAAGTTCATTTAGAGTGCATCTATGGATAGGGTTGCTTCATCACATCTTGTTTGGTCAGTTCTTCACTACCTTCTTACAAGTTAAGTGTTTTACTTTCTAAACCTTCTATTTAATTATTTGTATGCTCTTAAAAGATTTTCTAGATACAAATTAGAGATTGTTGTGATGCCATGATTGAGTGTTGTATTGTGATAGCTTCTTAGGATTGTTTGATCTATGTTTAGCTAAACTTCTTGAACATGTCATTTAGCTCTTGATATCTAGGATCGCATTAATTGTCATCTCATTATCCTAGATAAGCATATAGGGTTTCCTAGCCTTGTTTGTTCATTGAATATCATCATATACTCACTTAGGACATTTTATCTCTTCATTGAGAAGTAAGACTTGTGTTGCTTCCGTAAGTAGGTAGCTTAAATCGGAAGCAAGATGGACTAGGTTCACTTATACCGGGATTAGGTAGTGGTAGTGGATTAAACTGGGATTAGGTTGTAATTCCTTTGCCATTAGTGGATTCGAGGTTCTAGTGTGGCGCACTCATCAGCCCGTGGTTTTTCCCATTTGGAGGGTTTCCACGTATATCTCAAGTGTCGTTTATATTTCTGCATTTTTACACTTGTTATTTTATTTTAACTAGCTAGGGGCATTTTCGTAATCTTAACCTTTAACGTAAACTGGGTAAATTTGTTTAAAATCTATTTACCCCTCCCCCCTTCTAGATTAATATTAAGCACAACATAATATTTGTTTCAAGCTCATTCTTGTTTGTGTCGAGCATCACTTCGAGTGCTTCTTGAGCTCGACGATCCTTCCTCACTTTCACGGTGTGGTTTTGGAGCCTGACCCCTGGAACCAAGGTTTCGAGATAGGTGGTCTCTCGAGAAGTCCGGATTCCAGTGTTCGTGTGAGGGCTCAACCTGGTCATGCCTAGCTTCATCCCTGATAGTTTTGAAGCCCGGTGATTCTTCCTTGCTTATATGGGATAGTTTTATGGTTCGCCCGGGGTCTCATGAATGGCGAATTTGGGCTTTGATCGAGCTAAGAGAGTGGAAAATTTCTCTTTGATCCCCTAGCAAAATTTTAATACTAACAGTAAGTATTGAATATGTATTGTTTAAGCAAGTTGGCATTTTAGTTTGTAAGACTTTATTAACTTTTTGTCCATCAATGTTTGTACAGTCATTCATGGAACATCAGTGGGGGAGAATGATGCCTCATGATGCTCACGGTGAGATCTCCATGGCACGGTGGAATGTGCTGAAGTTATGGTGGTCCGCTAAGGACCTTACGACGGTAAGTGGTGGTGCCCCGATTGGAACCTGTTGGTGGCATGAGGTGGACCTGGTAAGTGTTACGTGGTGTGCATTTTTAAAATAAAAATATCTTTATATATCCTAACACCTTTTCGATACATTTATAGGTCTTGATACCGTGCAACATTAGGCACCAACATTGGTTCTTAGTGACCGTCAATCTCACCATCAGGAAGATGCACATACTGGACCCCTAGAGACAGGAAGTCCCATTGCATATCAGGTAGCAGCAGGTAGCCCCATTGCACTAACTTTTTCCCTCGATGTTGCATCAAGCAGGGTTTCACACTGAGCGAGAGGTTGGCCATGAGAAGTTCCCCATGCAGAATAGGCCCTTCTCTGTCTGCGTGGTGTCCGCATCACTTCTCCTCTAATAGAACCGAGCATAAGACTTTCTATTTCGTTAACTTAGAGATTGTTTTAGTAAAAACCCATTGTAACGTGTGTTAATGTGTCCAACTGCAGGGGTAACTACTGTCCCCGTACATTGAGATTGATCGAGTACTTACTTACGGATAAGAATGATTTCAATTTGTTGGAAGACGATATGGGGATCATTCGGGAGAAGATGGCTGTGAAGATTTTTTGTGACTCCTAACCAGTCTAGATTTTTGTTGTATTTTATTTATATTATGTACCATTATTTTTGTTCAAAAAAAATTGAATGAAAACAAAATTCTTTTTTTTTTTGGTTTCCGTTTCACGTGTCTAGAATCCCAAGTAGAACACACATTGCAAAACTTTAACAATATTAAAACTGCAAATAGAAACTCACGTTTAATTATATTTTAAGTTAATGAACAAGTCATACAACTCCAAATTAGAAAAGCCTCCATTCATTCCAAGGTAGAGTCCCTATCAGAACACGTCTGTTTGTTGTGTCCCACTAAATGATAGATGCTACACTTGTAGCAGTATTCCTGAGAAACAACTCTGCTTGGACCTTCATTAGTCAAAGGTGGGTTTGAACACCTCCTGGTATTATACCCTGATTGTCCACATCTTCCACACTATTGTGTAGCTGTCCTCTTCACAGAAGAGACATGTCGACCAGTCCTCGGGCGTCCTGCTTGTCTCTTGGAGATTGGATTCAAAGCCACCCACTCAGCAATTTTAGTTGGCATTATCCATGTAGAAGGATGTCCAACTGGCGTAATAGGAAACGAGTACACATCAATAATAGTTTGTCTCTTGTAGTAGTCTGCACACAGGGATGTGAAATTCGAGTTTCGCTCCTTAAAGAAACAATGAAAACAATGAGATTCATGTTTCAGTAATATTAACCGTACACTAAAACTTGTAATGTACCTTGCGACAGTGAGTGCATGAGAACATGAAAAATGGTCCACTTGGAATTTGTTGTGCAGGTCTTCCTAGCTAAGTCAACAGTCTACTGTTTTCCAGACCGTTTAACTGAGAATATGTTCCAGTCCACTGGATTGACGGTCATATAACCACACTTCTCCACATGTTTTAAGATCACAAGATGTGTTGCGTCGGTCAATTGATGATTCATGGACGATGTAGCTCGATGGCAATCGTGAAACCACCGTTGTAGCATATTCCTAATGAACTATACTAGAGTAAACATAGGCAGTTGCTGTGCAAATTTTAGGCATGATTTTATACATTCTGCAACATTTGCTGTCATCACCCTGTACCTTTAGTCATGGCAGTGTACATAGGACCACTTGTGTGGACCGACAACATTGACATAATCAAATGCAAGCTGGTGTAAGTTTCTTAACTCTTCATGTTGGGATTATGCTCGATAGCAAGAGTATAATAATGTATTTGACAATCTTTTCATATTAATAAAGTGATTTATAGTTTAACAAATCTTATAGTATTTATAATTTAATTTTTAAAATTGTCAAAAGTAAATAATCATAAGGTCAAAAGACTACGAGAAAAGTAGAATTGTTCATACATCTTGATATTTATGAGGTAGACACAATTCTTTAGTTAGTCTTGAATAATATTCACAACTTAAGATAAAGGTTGGGCACCTTTATCTTGTTAAAGTTGTAGATTCTTTTGCTAGCATTTGAGTGGGATCAAATGTGTTACGATGAGTCTAAAATCATCAAAGTGTGGTGTCATTGTTCAAAAGAATCTAATGCACTGGGTGCAATGAATTGGATCACAAAGAAATACTTTATCTAGAACCATCAACGAATAAAAGTTTTAATTTGAAGACAATCAGAGAGTCTATCTTAATCCTGAGATAAATGATGGACTTATGGTTGCAATTGTTATCATTTGAGCTATCAATAAGTACGATTATATGGCATAGTCTATCCTCGATAGTTTGGTGGTATTCATTTGTTAATCGATAGAGGACTTCATTTATAGATATGGACATCATGGCTCCATTTATTAAATGAGAGTTGAATATCATCATATGGATGTTATGACGTATTGGATATTAAATCTTAACGTTAAGTTTTCAATAGTGTCTATTGAAACAAGGCTTCTGGACAAGTCAAAATATCCAAGTTCAAAATGTGGTCATATGAGTAAATATGGTAACTTGGAGAACTATAGACGGTCTATAAGCTCTTGGCGATTACTGATATTCTTCACGAGGGTACACTTTCTACAATAAGGTTATCTAGGGTATGAATGAGTAACATCAACTTATTTTATCATTATTTAAGAGTTCAATTTTAGTTCTTTAGTGGAATGAACTAAAATTAATAGATTGGACCTAAGTGAATCATTTGTTGATTGTGGTTGGGTTGTGTCTATTGGAGCATAAATTTAGATAGCCCTCCAAGATCCCCAATCCACACGAACTTCCATGGATAACTTGATATATTCTACCAGACCAATTTAGGGGTCCATCTAGAATTGTATTTTGACATGTGGACATGTTTCTTTTTGTAGGAATGAGTCTAGTTCACATATGGACTTTTTATTAATGTCTAATGGATTTAATAAAATAAGAAAAATAATATATATACCTGTATATTGTTATAGGCAACAAGGCTAATGTATAAAAGCCTAATTATATTATTTTTTATTTTATTATTTAATTAAGTGGAAGTTAATTAATTTGTTGATTAATAAATTATTTAATTAAAAGTGAAAATCTTTTTCCTAGTAGGAGATGGTCTTCTAAAATTATACTATCGTTGGTAGTATAATTAATATTAAAGACTATATTTGATAAGTAGATAAATAAAAGGAATTATTTTTCTATTTTAATTAGGAAGTCTTTAATATGGTTACAAATACACTATGGAGTTGGATTAAGAGTCTTGGTGTAGGAAAGGATTCTCTTTGGAAAGGATTCGTACCCACCAAGTAAATCCACCTAAGGAAAGGATTCTTAACAACCAAGTAAATCCTTCTTAGGAAAGGATTTGTGATCCTATATATACCAGCTTGAAATTTCGGCCAGCCCTAATGATTTTAAGCCTAAAATTTTGGTCAAGCATGGTGATTTTCTAAGAGAGAATTTGTCCAAGCAAGAGATAATTTTGAGGGAGAAAAATTTAGGTTTTTGCTCTAGACAAAATTCGGTCAACTCATAAATAAAGGGTGTAGAATTTGGCTAAAGAGAAGAGAAAAAAGGGAAAGTTTTTGTTTTTGATAGTACACTAGTATCCTTTACATCAAAAGGGTTTTGTGTATAAAATCAAATCGGGTTCATGCGAGTTTCAATCAATAAGATTGATAATTCACAAGTGACCGGACGTTCTTGGATTTTTCTCTTGGAGGATAATTGAAACTAACGAAGAAAAATATTTTGTTTGTTTCCATCCTCTGGTATACAATTTAAAGAAATGGAGCCCACACTCCTAGGTGATTCACGTTCGTGATTGGATTGGAAGATCTTGATGATTCAATTCGGTGTTTGTTCAATCGTCACGAGAAAAAGGTACGATACTTTTATATACATCAATTAATCTAGGGTTAAGGTTCTAGGTATTTAAAAGGGAATTTTTATTTATTTATACTGAAACCCTAATTTTGATTTTTTCACTCTTCCGTTGCGCGATTTTCCCTACACTTCCATGCGTCGATAATATTTAAACTCTGTGTATGCTCAGACTGCTTTGTTCATTATTACAGCAACATTCTTTCAGTGATATCGCTTCTTAATATTTTTAGAAAGTGCCGACAACATAAGGTATGGATGGCATAAGGGAACACTTTAGAAATCTCTGCTTCAATGCTTGCATGTCGATCATAAATGAAAACCAGATCATCCATATGACCAAGTGGGTATACAAGAGGAAAAGAGGAATGGATAGAAAGGTGGAAACCTTTAAAGCTAGACTGGTAGCTAAAGGTTATACACAGAAAGAAGGTTTCGATTATGAAGAAACCTTCTCTCCTGTGGCTATGCTTAAATCCATTAGGATACTCTTATCCATTGTGGCATCTCTAGACCTAGAGATTCGGCAAATGGACTTCAAAACAACTTTCTTTAATGGAAGTCTTGACGAAAGCATCTACATGTGCAACCAAAAGGATTCATTGAAAAAGGCCAAGAGGAAAGGGTATGCAAGTTGCAAAGATCCATATATGAATTGAAGTAAGCATCCAGATCCTGGAACATAAGGTTCAATCAAGCCGTGAAATGTTTTGGATTTATTCAAAACCTTGATGAACCTTGTGTATATAAAAGGATTAAAGGCGACAAGTTGGTTTTTCTAGTTCTTTACGTTGATGATATACTACTCATCAGAAACATAGTAGGTGTATTGGCATCAATAAAAGAATGGTTAGCAAAACAATTTGATATGAAGGACTTAGGAGAAGCAAGTTATATTCTTGGTATCCAAGTCATACGGGAAGCAGTTAAGAACGAAATGAGCGATTGGATGTCCTTTTTAGGAATTACCAGCATAAAAGAGTAAGCAAACTAGTCTTATTTGGTACATAGAGACTTTAAGGCAGAACTTGGGCTAGACTTTGGTAAGGCGAATAGAAGGATTACATTATCCCAAGCTTCATACATAGATAAAATATTGTCTAGTTTTTCAATGAAGGATTCCAAGAAAGGTATGTTACCTTTCAGACATGGAATCAAACTTTTTAAGGAACAAGTTCCTAAGATTGAGCATCAAGAGAAATTCATGAGTAGGGTTCCATATGCTTCGGCAGTTGGAAGTCTCATGTATGCAATGATTTGTATTAGACTAGATATTTGTATTGCTGTGGGCATAGTTAGCAGGTTTTAATTAACATCTGGCCCTGATCACTGGATGACAGTTAAACATATTTTCATGTATCTCAGGAGAACGAGAGATTATTTACTTGTATACTCTGGAGGGGATGTAATTCCCGTTGGGTATATAAATTCTGATTATCAATTAGATTCTGACTCTAGGAGATCAACATCAGGATCTGTGTTTACTATTAGAGGAGGGGCAATCATATGGAGGAGGGGCAATCATATGGAGGAGTATCAAGCAATCTTGTGTTGCCGCATGCGAGGCTGCTTAGGTGGCTGTCTGGCTCCACCAATTCTTGATTGACTTGGATGTGGTTCCCGATGGGAATAAGCATATTACTATCTATTGTGACAATAGTGGAGCAGTGGATAATTCGAGAGAACCAAGAAGTCACAAGAGAGGGAAACACATTGAAAGAAAGTATCACCTTCTGAGGGAAATTATGTATAGGGGTAACGTGACGATTACGAAGATCGCGTCAACAGATATTCTAGTGGATCCCTTTACAAAGGGTCTTCCACAAAAGAGTTTTAATAGGCATCTAGAGAACATGGGGATGAGAGATATGACACATTTGCTATAGAGTAAGTGGGAGATTGTTGGATTATGCTCGATAGCAATAGTATAATAATGTATTTGACAATCTTTTCATATTAAGAAAGTGATTTCTAGCTTAACAAATCCTATAGCATTTATAATTTAACTATTATAATTGTTAAAAGTAAATAATCATAAGGTTAAAAGACTATGAGAAAATAAAAATTGTTCATACATCTAGATATGTATGAGGTAGACACAATTCTTTTGTTAGTCTTGAATAATATTCACAACTTAAGACGAAGGTTGGGCGCCTTTATCATGTCAAAGTTGTAGATTCTTTTGCTAGCATTTGAGTGGGATCAAATGTGTTATGATGAGTCTAAAATCATCAAAGTGTGGTGTCTTTAGGTAAAAGAATCTAGTGCACTGGATGCATTGAATTGGATCATAGTGAATTACTTTATCTAGAACCGTCAATGGATAAAATTTTATTTTGAAGACAATCAGAGAGTCTATCTTAATCCTGAGATAAATGATGGACTTATGGTTGCAATTGTTATCATTTGAGCTATCAATGAGTACGATTATATAGCATAGTCTATCCTCGATAGTTTGGTGGTATTCATTTGTTAATCGATAGAGGACTTCACTTATAGTTATGGACATCGTGGCTCCATTTATTAAATGAGAGTTGAATATCATCATATGGATGTTTTGAGGTATTGGATATTAAATCTTAACGTTAAGTTTTCAATCGTGTCTATTGAAACATGGCTTCAGGACAAGTCAAAATATCCACGTTTAAAATGTGGTTATATGAGTAAATATGGTAACTTGGAGAGTTATAGGCGGTCTATGACCTCTTGGTAATTACTGGTATTCTTCACGAGGATACACTTTCTTTATTAAGATTGTCTAGGGTATGAATGAGAAATATTAATTTATTATTACTTTATTTAAGAGTGCAATTTTATATCTTTAGTGGAATGAATTAAAATTAATCGATCGAACCGAAGTGAATCATTTGTTGATTGTGATTAGGTTGTGTCTGTTGGAGCTTAAGTTTAGATAGCCCACCAAGATCCCCAATCCACACGAACTTGCATGGATCACTTGATATATTCTATCAGACCAATTTAGGGTTCCTTCTAGAATTGTATTTAGGCATGTGGACTTGTTTCTTTTTGTAAGAATGGGTCTAGTTCACAAATGAACTTTTTATTAAGGTCCAATGGATGTAATAAAATTAATATATATATATATATATATATATATATATATATATATATATATATATATATGCCTATATATTGTCTTGGGCGGCAAGGCTAATATATAAAAGCCTAAATATATTGTTTTATTTTATTATTTTATTAAATGGAAATTAAGTAATTTGTTGATTAATTAATTATTTAATTAAAAGTCAAAATCTTTTCCTAATAGGATAAGGTCTCCAAATATTATACTATTGTTGGTAGTATAATTAATATTAAAGATTATATTTGATAAGTAGATAAATAAAAAGAATTATTTATCTAGTCAAATTAGGAAATCTTTAATATGATCACAAATACACTATTTGAGTTGGATTAGGAGTCTTAGTATAGGAAAGAATTGTTTTTGGAAAGGGATTCTTGGTCACTAAGTAAATCCACCTAAGGATAGGATTCTTGCCCACCAAATAAATCCTTCTTAGGAAAGGATTAAATCTCCTAAACTAAATACATGTAAAATTCGGCCAACCCTAAATAGATTAGGGTATGGAATTCAGCCATTATATGTATGTCTTATATATTTCGGCCAAAGGATAGAAATTCTACTTGGAGAGAATTCGGCCACCATAAGAATTTTGAGAGAAAAAATTGTTTTTGCACTAGACAAAATTCGATCAACTCTAAGAAATAATGTGAAATTCGTCAAAGAAGAAAAGGAAGAAAGAACGTTTAGTTTTCGATAGTACACTAGTAGCCTTTACATTAAAAGGTTTTGTGTACAACATTGAATCAAGGTTCACGCGAGTTTCAATCAAATGGATTGATAATTCAAAAGTGACCTAACGTTCTTTGTTTTTCTTCTTCGAAGATTATTGTGACTAACAAATAAATATATTTGTTTTGTTTCCATCCTCAAGTATACAATTTAAAGGAAGGGAGCCCACACTCCTAGGTGATTTATGTTCATGATTGGATTGGAAGATCTTACGGATTCTATTCGATGCTAGTTCAATCGTCATGAGAAAAAGGTACAATACTTTTTATATGCATCAATTAATCTAGGGTTAACGTTCTTGTTATTAAAAGGGAAAAAAATTTATTTATACCAAACCCTAATTTTCACGCTTCTGTTGTGCGATTTTCTCTACAATCACTCCACAGCTGAGAGTAGCAATCTCATTTACAAAGCTTACTACCATGGTAAATAAAAGATCTATATGGGCAACAACTCATTTTTGAATATCTATTCTATTGGATCCAATGCTTTTACTCTTAATAAACAAACATTTCTTCTTAAAAATATTCTACACACATACTATAAATCACAAAGAATTTTTTATGTGTATCTAAATTTGTGAGTGATAATAAAGTCTGTATAGAGTTTCACCCATTTTTCTGTCTTGTGAAGAACCAAGCTACGGAGAAGATTCTTCTTTAAAGGGTTCTTAAGAATGGACTTTATGTGTTTGACCTTCCACTCCACACATCAAGAACTGTCAATCATTCAAAATCATTTTCTTCAACTTTGCACAATTCCTCTAATAAGATATTTTCATTTTCTGTTTACTGAAAAAAGAATGTCTTAGCCTCTGTAAATACTGCTATTAAGACAAGTAATTCTACTTTAAATCTTTAGCATATGAGGTTGGGGCATCCATCCTCACTTGTTGTACATACAATATTAAATACATGCAAAGTTTCCTTTCAAAAGTCTAATTATGTGTTTTGTGATGTTTGTCAGTTGAGTAAATCCCATAAACATCCCTTTGCACTCTCAACCACAACATATAAGCATCCATTAGAGTTAATTGTTGTAGATTTTTGGGGACCATCCCTTATAGTTTCCTCGAGTGAATTAAGGTATTATGTAAGTTTTTTTTTAATGCATACACTAGATATACTTGGATCTTTCTATTAAAAGCAAAGAGTGAAGTTCATAGAATTTATCCAATTCAAGACTCAAGTAGAAGTTTATTTTTCTCACAAAATTAAAAATCTTTATACGGATTTTTGTGCAGAATTTTTAGTCTTATCGTCATACAAATATAGCTGGGTACTTTATCTATGGTTAATCTACAGCTGCAGTCCATTCTGTAATGTATGGTGGTCTTAACCTAGACTATTCATGTGAAGATATGAGAATGGTGACACCTTATATGATATGATCATAAAGAGTTGGGCCACGATTTATATGAATCTCTCACCAAGATCCGTTACATGATGAGATTCATATATATCGACTAATGATGACTATATACGAGTGATCTTAATCCTGAGTGTCTTATCGACTCCTTCAGGTTAGATAGTGGTTTTTGATATACCATGGATGAGATCGAAGTTGCTTTCCCGGTCAATAACTTTGTATATTTGAATAGCGGTTTGACTTGTGGCTGGGAAAGTCTATGTACAAAAGTGGAATCCACTCATTCTTGCGAGAAGTAGGTAGTAGTTCCTTTAAGGGTTAACTCAAGGCTTGAACAATATGAACACTCTCTTTCTTCCGTAAAGAAAGTTATGACTTATTATTCATTAGAGAATCAATGGTACTTATGGAAAAGATATAATAAGGGGGGTATAACGAACTTTATGACCTAGCTCCAATTCTTAGCTACTTGTAGAGAATTATACCGTATGTAATAGATATATAGATGGACAACTGCAACTTCGATTTGTGTAATACATCTACAGTTACGAGAGTGCAACCTCAGGTTTTTAGTGGAATAACTCCAATGTTAATGATCATGAAAGATCAATTAAAGAGTTTAATTAATTATTTCTAAGTATTTTTGGAGCTCAAAACTATGGGTCCACTAGGTCCCCTTGCTAGCCCGATTGATTAAAGGTAACAAGGGTTATGGTTAATTAATTGGATTGTCCAATTAATTGTGCTACGTAAGTGACACGTATTTATTCAGGGATTGAATAATGAGATTATTAAATTAATTTATTAATATTTAGATTAATTAGATAATTAGATTATTTAATTAATAAATTTTGAGTTTTGAATTATTAACTAATTATTAGTGAGAGGTTGCAGATTCAAATCATGACTGAAACAAAGATAAAGTAATTATATTATTTTATTCTTTAAAAAGTCAAGTGTTTAAGTTAAAGTCAACTAGAGTTATGTGGGATATAGAATCCTACTCTACCTAGGACACTTAAATACTACTTATCATTTTAATATATGGAAATATATTTGGAAAAGGATTTGTATCTAGTTTATATATATATATATATATATATATATATATATACATAACAAGGATACAAGAGACTAATTGTGATTTTTTGAGCTAAAAACACAAAAAGCAAAACCCTATAAAGTCTAGAAAGATTTCGGCCATACGAAAAAAAATATATTCTTGCTTCTAGTGGTTGATTTTCCAAGAAGAAAAGAATGAGTTCTATTATTCAAGCCTCGACATCCTCTAAGTTCTTGGAAGATCATGACGTGCCCACACACAGTTACCAGATCGCGGGACATAGCGAGGAACACTTGGTGGTTCGTAATAGGAATAAAACTTAAGGAAGCAAAGGAGTTAGCATCAAGGGTATGATCTAAATCCATCCTTATATATTCTTATATGTTGTATGTGGTGTACAAGTTGCATAAAAATTTTAAAACCCCATTTTCGCTGCGCAACATAAATCTGGGTTTCTATAAAATGTCTTCATGGAAAGGAAAAATGGAGTCATATCTTTCAACTATTGATGACAAGGTCTTGATTATAATTGAAGATAGGTATACTCTACCCACCAATACCTTTGAAAATGGAAGCATTGTTCCCAAGCGAAGTTGGAATGGAGTGCCAAAGATTTTGAAGCCTCTAAGTGCAACAACATGGTGATGCATGTCAATTTTTGTGCCATGGATGACAACCAGTACAAGCTCATCCAAATTACCAAGAATTCCCATGAAGCATGGAAGATTCTTGAGACAACATATGAGAGTACATATACGGTCAAGGACTCTAAGCTTCAAATGTTGCAAGCCAAGTTTGAGATCATAAAGATGGAAGAAGATGACTGCTTCAATGACTTCCAAATCAAGTTGATGGACAATGTCAACCAGAGCCATCAACTTAGGGATCCTTACACAGACATGAGGAACAAGCAAAAGATCATGAGATCTCTTCCCAAAAGATTCGAATCAAAGGGTTATTGCTATAGAGGAGAATAATGAGTACAAGAAGATGAACCCAAGTAAAGGTATTTGGAAGTTATTGGACTATGAGGCTATGAAGCTTACTTCTTAACCAAAAAAAAAAATGGTTGCTTTGATGACATCCAAGCAAGAGATGAGATATGGTGACTCCGGTGAGGAGATGACTCTCACCGTGAAGATATTCAAGAAGTTCTTAAAACTTAAGAAGAAAGACCTCAACTTAAGGGGTAATGACTTTAAGAAGAAGACCGGGTTCAAGAATGGTGAAGATTACCAAGACAAGTCTTCAAAAAAGGTTGTTCAGTGCTTTGAGTGTAGGGGTACTGGGCACATCTCACCAGATTGTGGTAACTTGAAGAATAAAAAGAACGGAAATGCAAATGCCACCAGGTGGAGTGATAGTGATGACCTTTAAAAAAAGGATGAGTCTTCGGATGATGAAGATGTGGCTAACATTGTAGCTTTTGACACTTCTCACAAGAGGAACAACAAAATAGAAATTGTTAAAGAAAGTTCCTTTTGCTTGAGAGATTGTGACAAGAATTACTTTGCATTTCCGGTTTCCAATCAAGAAAATGCTCAAGCTGCATCAAATATTTGTCACTTGAGGGAATCAAAATGAGTGACTTTGAGAGTGGAGACCGAAGAGGAGCAAGTTTGAGAGAAGAAAGTTTTGAATATATGATCCACGAATCCATAAGTGGTAGAAGTTTCTACCATGATAGTTCATGCTCCGGCAAGTGATAATGTGGTAAATTATCAATAGTTCATTAACTATCTTCAAAAATGTTTGAAGAAGAAAAATGATGAAGTTCTAAGGTTGTTGGAAGAAAATCTCCACCTAAGAATTAAATTGGCTCATTTTGATATGGAAATAACACTTGTTAAAGTGAATAAAGTGATGTTGGAGAAGGAACTTGAGGAGGCTAGAAATACTCTTGCTAAGGTGACTTCGAGCTCGGAAAAGCTTGACCACTTATTGAGCCTTGGAATGAAGCCCAATGACAAGAGAGGGCTTGGATTTGTAGATGATGAGTCCACGCCTTCATTGGACAAGACATATTTTGTGAAGGAATTTATTCATAAATTGCCTCCTCTATCTCAACATCCTAGGAGGAAGATTGAACTTGGAGAGTCATCTAAGAATGGCCAATGAAAGATTCCAACAAAGAGTAAAGCTCAATCTCAACATCTAAGAGCTCCACACCCAAGCCTTCCTTAACCAAGGTTTCACCAACTAAGAACGCAAGCCATGCAAACTCAACCAAGGAGGCATCCCAACTTGGTTCAACAACAAAGACGGAGAGAACCGATTTAACACCATAGGCTACATCAAATACATGACAAGTCTCAAATGACCTCACAAAGATATGGTATGACTGCTCATTTTATACCTACTTGTTATTTTTATGGTTTAAATGGGCATATTTGGCCAAATTGCCATAGGTACATTAAGTAATGTAGAGTTGAGAGCATGCTGGAAAAAAATAAACTTAGAAGAGCGAATATGCATGTGCCTAGGAAACCTAGAGTAAATGATCCTAGGATGTCAACTAGGAATGAAAATGTGTCACCTAGGTGGATTAGAAAAGATGAACCCGTATGTTGTTGTGCTAACATGTCACCCACTTATGCAACTAGATCTAATGGACTTGTTAGAGCTATAAGGCCTCATGCCTTACATTGACTTGGTTGGAATTGACCCCGATGAGGGGAGCTCAAGCAAATAGAGCAAACGTTCATGATTTGCTATGTGCAAAATGTTGAATATAATTGCTTGGGATATTTTATTGTACATAAATGCTCATATGGTACTTTTCATAATAAGCGTGCCCTGTTGCTTTGTTTGTAATCTATGTCATATTTTTGTTCAACAATACATTTTTGGACTAGAAGAATCTTTTGGAAAAATACATTTGAATGACTTACAATTTATCTCCAAAACATGAGAAATTTTTATGACATGCTTAAATTGATGTGCATGAAATGTTTTTTATTGCTCTATATGCAAAATATGTGTGAAAGCAAATGAGAAGACTAAAAACAATAAGGATCTCATGTCCATTCAATCAATAAGGATTTTATTTCCAAATTATATTTTCATCTTTTTATCAGTATAAATAAGACTACTATCATATGGATATTTCATCCGAAAAAGTCAAATGATATCTTATTATCCATGTATTGGTTTGCCTTTAAGGATTGATATAGTCGCCTTGTTTTATAAATTTTTAGAAACTTTATCATTTTTGTTTATGACAAATTGGTACAAATTGGTTTGAATTCTTTGGAAACCCTTTTGATGTTTGCTTTGTCAAATACCATTACTTGAACTTTAATGCTATATGTCTTATAGGCAAAGCAACAATATCACATATTTTTTTTAAAAAATAAAAATCCTAGAATCTCTCTCAATTACTTAGGTTGCATAAAATTTGTGTATATGATTACATAACGTATTTGTGCTAATATCTCTCTTTGCTAAAGCAACCCGATATGAGGAGCTCCTTTGCTTGTCTCATGATAAAAATAGGGAGAAGTCTTGAAAGAGAGAGAGAGAGAAGGGGGAGCATTGCACTTGCATTACTTTGTATTGCTTTATTGTTATTGAGTGCAAATGCTTTTTTTTTTTTTACGTTTGTTCACCTCACATGCACTTGTCTTTGAAAGTGCTTTCTTGCTATTATGTGTAGATATGTTGATCTACAAAGAGGTTGAAGACCTTGAAGACTTAGTTTCTTAGGTATCTCTTATTACAATGTAGAATACTCTCCTTTTTACCAATAGCTTACTTTTTGTGACCAATCTTTATGAGTGGTGATGTATGTCAAATTCACCAAAGGATACATGTCATCAAAAAGTGTGGACCGGTATAGCTACGTGTGTAGAGAGTCAAAGGATTGGCCTAAAAGAGACACGTTGGCACCCACATAGACAAACTACTCGACACTGGTGTAATAAATATTAGGCCGACAACCCCGAGTAAAAAACCTAGTAAAGCCAGGATAAGTCGGACAGAAAAGTAAAGCCTATTCAGCTCTACTCGGCACTAATGTGAGATAGCTATGTGAAACTTTATCCGCTGCCCGCTAGGTTAACCACCAATGATAGTCACAAGTCAAATATAATACAGCTGTCAAGATTCCAACAAGGAAACAAACAGACCCTCTCCTACACTTTAGCCAATCAGAGACAAACATGAATCAATTCAACAACATTTAATACGTGATAATATCAAATAGAAAAGATATCCTTAAATCAACTCTGTAATATTTTACTTGTACGCCACGATATTAAACTCTAGCAGCACTCAATACCCTAGCAACACCATGTATACATACTCTTGTAAAGACATAGCAAAAGAGGGAGAGAAAAGAGAAAAGAGAAAAGAGAAAGAGAGAGAGAGAGAGAGGGATAAAAACATGTATTGTTTAAACAGTTATAGTGTATTTGATAGAGTTGCTAAGGCAACAACCCATGGACATTTCTCTAATCACCTGAGTTTTACCGTATATGTCACTCTCATAATTTCATTATTATCATTGCATCCTTTAATTTATCCATTTTTACAGGTATGTATTGATTTAAATCCATGATTGGTTGACTATCGAGAAATCAACGTCAACAATTGACGCTGAAGGAGGGTGTGAACCTATAGATTTGAATCTTCAAATTCATAATCCCATTGTGAAATAATGGCCGATAAAGGAGATGGCAGCACGGGGAACAGTTTCGAGAACCCACAGGGATTACCAAGTGACATGCTGGGGGTTGACATTACACCCATCACCACCAGGCTTACGGGTGTTGACCTTACGATCAATGACCAACCAACAATCGTGGTTGGTCCTCAAAGGGTCCCACCGACCAATGCGAGATCTCTCAGCTATTCTGGGAGTCTTTACAACAACTTATAGTCGATACAGCCAGACATGGGGTTGTATTTTCCATCTCAGAGAATTTAACCTCACCCTACGACCTACACAATAAGTACCTGCTGCTATTAGGATTACGCTCAAAATAAAGAGGTAATAATGTATTTGAAAATCTTTTCGTATAAATAAAGTGATTTATAGTTTAACAAATCTTATAGAATATATATAGTTTAATTATAATAATTGTCAAAAGTAAATAATCATAAGGTCAAAAGACTCTGAAAAAAGAAGAATTGTACATCGTCTAGATAAGTATGAGGTAGACACAATTCTTTAGTTTGTCTTGAACAATATTCATAACTTAAGATAAAGGTTGGGTGCCTTTACCTTGTTAAAGTTGTAGATTCTTTTGCTGGCATTTGAGCGTGATCAAATGTGTTATGATGAGTCTAAAATCATCAAAGTGTGGTGTCTTTGGGCTAAAGAATCTAGAGCACTAGGTGTATTGAATAGGATCATAGTAAAATAATTTATCTAGAACCATCAATGGATAAAAGTTTTCACTTGAAGACAATCAGAGAGTCTATCTCAATCCTAAGATAAATGATGGACCTATTTTTGCAAGTGTTATCATTTGAGTTATCAATGAGTACGATTATATAACATAGTCTATCCTTAATAGTTTGGAGGTATTAATTTGTTAATCGATAGAGGAATTCATTTATAAATATGGACATCGTGGCTCTACTTATTAAATGTGAGTAAAATACCATCATATGGATATTTTGAGGTATTGGATAATAAATCTTAACGTCAAGTTTTAAATTATGTATATTGAAATATGTCTTCTAGACAAGTCAAAATATCCAAGTTCAAAATGTGGTCATATGAGTAAATATGGTAACTAGGAGAGCTATAGGCAGTCTATGAGGTCTTTGTGATTGATGGAATTCTTCACGAGGATACAATATCTCCATTAAGATTGTCTTGGGTACGAATGAGGAATATTAACTTATTCTATATTAATTTAAGAGTTTAATTTTAGTTCTTTAGTGGAATGAACTAAAATTAATATATCAGACCGAAGTAAATCTTTTGTTGGTTGTGATTAGGTTATGACTATTGGAGCTTAAATTTAGATAGCCAGTCATGATCCCCAATTCTAGGAACTTGCTTGGATCACTTGATATATTCTACCAGACTAATTTATTGTTCAATCTAGAATTGTATTATGACATGTGGACTTTTTATTGAGGTCTAATGGATTTAATAAAATAGGAGAAAAACAATATACAAGCCCATGTATGGACTTGGGCGGCAAGGATAAATATAATAGCTTATTATATTGTTTTTTTATTTTATTATTTAATTAAATGGAAAATAATTAGTTAATTAATTAATTAATTGACTATTTAAAAGTCAAAATATTTTTCCTAGTTAGAGAAGGTCTCCAAGTGTCATATTATTGTTGGTAATATGATAAGTATCAAATACTATATTTGATAAGTAGATAAAGAAAATGAATTTATTTATCTAGTCAAATTAGGAAGTATTTGAGTTCTATTAAAACTCTAAATTGACAATTAGTCAACTTCGAAAGTTTTGATATAGTCACAATTTAATTTATATTCAATATTTGGTTATTGAATAAATATACTATTGAGTTTGATTAGGAGTCTTGGTGTTGAAAAAAAATCTTATTTGAGTAAGGATTCTTGGTCACCAAGTAAATCCTCCTAGAGAGAGGATTCTTGCCCACCAAGTAAATCCTCTTTAAGAGAGGATTTAGTCTCCCAAATATATGGCTTTAAAATTCGGCCAAGCCCTAGTTTTTCTTTAAGAGAATTTTCGGCTAACATAGAATTTTGTGAGAGATATTTTTAGTTTTTGCTCTACATAAAATTCGGCCAACTCAGAGGAATATTGTGTAGAATTTGGTCAAGAATGGAGTAAAGAGGGAACATTTTTATGTTCGATAGTGCACTAGTATCCCTTACATCAAAAGGGTTTTGTGTACAAAAATTGAATCGGGTTCACACGAGTTTCAATCAAATAGATTGACAATTCACAAGTGACCAAACGTTCTTTGGTTTTCTCTTGGAGATTTATTGTGACTAACAAAAAGAAAAAGATTTACTTTGTTTCCATCCTCAGGTATACAATTCAAAGAAAGGGAGCCCACATTCCTAAGTGATTAATGTTTGTGATTGGATTGGAAGATCTTACGGATCCAATTCGGTACAACTTCAATCATCATGAGAAAAAAGTACGCTACTTTTAATATACGTTAATTAATCTAGGGTTAAGGTTTTTTCTTTTAAAGGAATTTTTTTAAAATATACCAAACCCTCTATTCTATTTTCGCCGCACTATTTTTCCTACAGCTGTAAGGCAGACTGCGCTCCATAATGATTGGCCAGACATCATATGCATGATTGCGAATAAATCAGAACCCGACAGAATGACCTAGGATCCAGTTGGAAAGACAGGCTTAAACCAGTGAAGAACCTAGAGAAGAAGAATGTCCACATGTGAGGCATGATTCTGACCAAGAAAGAAAGGGCCAAAACTGCCCAAATAGGCATACATGTAGAAGGGATCGGACATTATCATCAAAGAGAGAGACATGCACCATCACCGAAGGTGCCAAATGAGGTTAGTCCAGTTACGTGGTCTAACCCGAGAAGGCCATAAATGAAGTGAGGAGGAACATAGACTAGGTTTAACCATTACCTAAAGTTTTGATCCTTGTGTAGAGCTGCACGATGAAAGGGATGTACCCATATAGAGTTTGACCCGTGAGGTCAAGAGTAACAGGCATCAGAGGGATGCCTTAGTCAGGTGATATGGGCACAACGAGCTATCAGATGATAAGTCAGACAACCCCTTCACTAATGATGTTCTCCGTACCCCATTCCCGAAGAGATTAAGGATGCCGCCTATGAAGCAATTCAAGAAGGATACAGACCCAAAAGAGCATATCAGGCGCTATAAGAGCGCCATGGCTCAATACGCCTAGAATGATGCACTCTTATGCCTCAACTTTCCCTAAACCCTAAGGGATTTACGATCTCAGTGGTTCAGGAGATTGCCCATAGCAAGCATAATAATCTTTAACAATATAACCAAGGCATTCTCAAGGCAATTCCTTAGAAACGTGAACAAGAAGAAATTAGTGGCTTACCTCTCCCAGCTCAAGCAAGGAAAGAACGAATCACTCAAAAAATATCTTGGAGGTTTGGTTAGGAAGTGTCAGATTAGAAGCACGAATGATAAAGCAATCATCGCTGAATTTATTAATAACTTGTAGAATGGCTAACTCGCTTTTGACTTGAGGAGAGCTTGTCTGGTCAGGTATGCTGATATGATGGACATGGCAGGGGGATATGCTCTGACAGAAGAAGAAGAAATCACTTGAGGCATGAATTTTATACATGGTAGGTGTCTAGATGAAAATGCTGAAGATGGTGGATCCAAGTCTTAAAACCAGAAAAGAGATAGACATAAGGGTAAGACTCTGGATGGTTGAGACAACAACTTAAATTTAGACCTTGGCAGAGAGACATTTCAGTGGAAGTACACCAAATATACCATCTTAAAAAAGAAATAGGAAGAAGTCCTCAAGATTTTGGAAGAGAGGAACTTATCAAAGGAACACTCGAGGCAGTCGTAATTCACTAGTAGGGACACTACAAAGTACTACTGTTTTCACAAGGAAAACGGGCATGAAACTTCCAAGTGTTACCAGCTCTAAGACCATATAGAAACCCTTATATGGGAAAGGTACATGAAGGATATTGTTCTAAAGAATATAGAGAAAATGGATGGGCATAGAGACAACCGACACGAGAGCCGAGGAAGAAAGACGAGCATAATAAAGCCCGAAGAGGAGGAAGCAATAAACACAAATTTCAGCGGGCTATTGACTTGTAGGAGCAACAGAAAGAGGGCATAGGAAATTCGAGAAGCAATGGAAGATAGAAGAGATCTTGATATGAACTTTATAGAACCTGATCTTAAAAGAATCAATGAAGGTTGGGACCCAGTGATATTTATACAGGTATACTTGCATGAGGTGGATGTTAAACCCAATGATGCACTGGTTATAAGTGCTTGCATCAGTTAGAGAGAGGTTCATCGAATACTGATCGATAATGGGAGCTTGGTAGACATTCTGAGCATAGATGTATATGATCAGCTGAGGCTAAATAGGAAAGACTTGCTACCTTTCCACACCTCACTCAGAGGTTATGGGGGAGCCGAGGTAAGGTCACTAGGTATGACAAATCTGCCGGTCAAAGTTGGAAAGGCCCCTTGCCAGAAAACGGTATTGCTCGATTTTGTAGTGGTAGATACAAAGAATTGGCCCTACAATACCCTGATAGGCCTGCCATTCCTAAATAAAGCGAAAGTAGTCACGGCCACCTACGCTATAGTGATGAAGTTCCCAACATAATATGGGGTAGGTACGGTCAAAGAATCGTAAGAAATGGCACGAAGGGCAAATCTTTCGGTTTATAAGAACATAGAAGACAGTGAAGACCAAGTATGCTTACTTTAGTGGGCCGAACAAGACTTGGATGAATCGAAAGCTGAATTTCCCAAAGCTTTTAAGTTAGACCCAAGAGAGGAATAAGAAACCCGAAAAGAAGAATCAACAAAGGATGTAACCTGGACCATGGCGAGCCGACCAAAATGGACAAAATAGGAGCAAACTTACGAGAAGACGTCAAAACTGACCTGACTTCTTTGCTGAGGGAATACAAAGATGTGTTCATATGGTGTCACAAAGATATGCCAGGTATCGATACAATGATAATATCACATTGCCTAGCTATCGACCAAGAGTACAAACCAGTTGTCCAGAAGAGACGAGTATTCAACCTGGAAAGAAGTACAACGATTAAGAGTGAGGTGGAGAAATTGCTCACGATCGGATCAATCAAGGAGGTCAAGTACCCGCAATGTGTTGCCAATGTAGTGTTAGTGATGAAGAAGAACAACCAATGGAGAATGTGTGTGGACTTCACTGATCTGAACAAAGCTTGCGTGAAGGATAGTTTCCCACTCCCAAGGATAAACTAGTTGGTAGACGCCACGGCTAGCCATGAACTACGTAGCTTCATGGACGCATGTTTGAGATATAACTAAATCCAAACAAATAAAACAAATGAAGAAAAAGCAGCATTCACAACTGATTAGGGATTATACTGCTATATAGTGATGCCTTTCGACCTAAAGAACGATGGAGCCACTTATCAAAGGTTAGTGTACGGGATATTTGCTCGGTAAATTTGAAGAAATATGGAGGTCTATATAGACGATATGTTAACCAAAGTGTCATACTGGATAGACATGTGACAGATTTGAGGGAGACTTTTGATGTACTGACGAGATACAAGATGAAGCCAAACCCAAGCAAACGTGCATTCGGTGTCCCCTCAGGAAGTTTCCTTGGTTTTCAAGTACACCAAAGAGGAATTGAAGCAAACCCAGAGAAGATCAAAGCCTTAGCGGATGTGATTTCACCCAAAGCTCTCAAGCGTGTGTAAAATCTGACTAGATGCCTCACCTCCCTTAGTCAGTTCATATCCAAGTCAATGGATAAATATTTACTGTTAGTTAAAGCAATATAGAAAGGGAAGGGACTCGAATGGAACCAGAAATTTGAGGAAGCTTTCTAGAAAATAAAAGAATACCTAGGCCGAGCGCCGATTCTCTCCAAGCCCAAACTTGAGGAGACTCTTTATCTGTACTTATCCCTCACAAAAGTAGCAACCAACTGTGTATTGATTCAATCAGAAGAGGGAGTCCAAAAATAGGTGTACTACATAAGTAAAGCCTTGTTATCGGTAGAAACGAGATACTCACCAGCATAAAAAATGGCTCTCACACTAGTCACTGCAGCAAGAAAATTGAGACCGCTCTTTCAAGCACACATGGTGGAAGTATATATTGACTGCGCGCTCAATCAAATTCTCCAGAAGCTAGAAGTGTCACGGCAAATGACTAAGTGGGCGATAGAGTTGAGCGAGTTTGACATCAAGTATACTCCGAAGGTCAATCAATGGGTAGACCGTGGATGATTTTGTAGCTCAATTCACTGAGCTAGACGTGGAGGTGAAAAGAATAAAGAAAGAAGAGCAAGAGAAGAATTTCTAGTGGTGGTTGTATATGGATGGTTCAACAAACACATATGGCAGTGGGGTAGGGATAGTAATATCTACCACATAAAGGGATGCCGTGGAATGTGCCATGAGATTTGACTTCAATACAACCAACAATCGGATTGAGTACGAGGCTCTGTTAGCCGGTTTAAGAGTATGTATTGCATTAGGAGCCGATGAAGTAGAAATCTTTAGCGACTCGTAAGTTGTGATCAATCAGGTATTGGACAAGTATCAGGCAAAAGACAAGTGTGAGATGGCTTACTTGGATGCAACAAAGAGATTTCTCAAACATTTTATAGAATTCAGGATCACTTAGATCCCGAGAGATGAGATGGTAAATGCTCTGCGCAAACTAGCATCAACATCTTACATTAAAGCAAGAACAATCCCAGTTGCACACCTAACAAAGCCAAGTATATGTTAATCAGAAGAACTAATAACAGAAATTCAAGAAACTCAGGCACAGTTGAACAAATGGATGACTCAGCTTAGGAAATACTTGGAAGAGGGCACCCTCATGGAGGACACTGTAGAAGCAAAGTGCATCAGGTATAGATCTACCGGTACACCATTTTCGATGGAGAACTGTACAGAAAGGGATTCTCGAAGGAATTATAGTGGTGCGTTGTAGAAGAAGAGGCTGAATAGATCTTGAGATATGTCTATTACGGTGTATGTGAAAATGGCACATGGGGTAATAGCCTGGCACACAAAATACTCAGGTAGAGATTTTATTAGCTAACTCTATTTACGGATGCTCAACGGTTTGTGAAAAGTTGCGAAACGTGTAAGAAAATCACTATTGACATTCAAAAACCCCCTCCCTCCACGTTGATCATGAGTCTTTCCTATCCTTGGCCTTTCACCATGTGGGGTCTCGACCTCATAGGACCAATGCCAATGGGAGTAAAGAGGGGAGTAAAGTTTGCAATCGTAAAAGTGGATAACTTCACCAAGTTAGCCATGACAGAGGCCCTCGTGCATATTATAGAGGCAAATACCACTTAAAATTCCTTAGAAATTGTATGTCTAATAACTTAGAGGGGGGGGGGGGGGTGAATAGGTTTTAATCAAGTCAATTACCAATTTTTCTTGATTAGTCAATATTCAAAATTCACCCAATAAAACAAGCATACAACATCAAGTGTAAAGTGCAGAAATATAAACAACATAAGATGTATACGTGGAAACCCTCCATAGGGGAAAAACCACGGGCTGTTAACTGTGCCACACTCGATCGCAGAAATCCACTATATGAGTAAAAAGTTACACCCTCAAGTGATACTCGGACTCTCACTCTCGACAACTTCAGGCTATGGCTACTACCACTCACCAATCTTGGTTCAGTCCCTACTGATATCCCCTGATCCACTACTCTTGGCGTAAGCACCTCCAACTCTACCCCTCGAGCCTTTTACAGTGGCACCCGACCATTGCTTGCCAACCTACCCTTGGCGACAAAACTTGACTTGCTTGTGCAACTTCACACCGAAGCCACAAGACTTTGACTCAATGATTAGTATATGGTCTTGAAATTCCCTAGAAAGTGTGTGTCTATAACCTAGAGGGAGGGGGGTGAATAGGTTTTAATTCGATAGATTACCAATTTTGTGAATTAATCAATATTAAAAATTCTACCCCAATGTTCAAATAAAAGACAACAAACATAAAATAATAACAACACGCAATATATACGTGGAAACCCTCCAATTGGGAAAAACCACGGGCTGTTTAGAGTGTCACCCTTGATCCTCAAAATCCACTATTGAGTAAAAGTTTACAACCTAGGTTGACCTCCCGTCTAACCCTCCACTTACTAACCCTTTCACTCTACCCAACGGGCCTTAATATTGATTTTGTATCACTAGCCTTGTGCAATAACAACTTAGCCACAAGCTAAACCAACAATGAAGAGATAATGGCAACCTAAGTGAATATGCAAGAATATTCAATATGCAAAAATGCTAGGTCAAGACATTCACGCTTATCTAGGATTAACAATGACAATTAAAGCAAATCCTAGATATCAATGTTCTAAATGCAAAGGCAAGAAGAATTAGCTAGAAGGGTAAAATCGTTCTAAATGCTAGCTATCAAAAATTAATTCATCTCAACCAACAATCAATACACAAACATGTCATAAAAGCAATTAAACATACAAGCAAGCAATTAATATGCAATAAAGACTAAAACTCTAGGTATACATGTCTAAGTAATGAAACAATAAAGTTTAGAACATGTAAAAAATACCTAGTCATGAACAAACAAGAAACTCATGCTTGAAAGATGCTTGATGATTTGGATTTTAAGGATGGTTGAGTAAAAATGGTTTCTTGGAGCTTCTCTCTCTAAAGAACCTTATCTCTCTCTCAAAAATAGGTTAGGAAGCTCTAAAAATGATATGGGAAGAAGATGGTATATTTATATGAAGCCCAAAGTGAAACTATGTCGCTTTGGTAAAAATTGACCAAAATATGCCATGTGCGCTGGTGTGCGTGCGCTGGTCGAGTAGCGGAAGACCAACGACAACCCACTGATCAGGTTACGCTGGTGAGCTACGCATGACGACCAGCGCACCACCAGCGACAAACCACTGGACAAGTTGCGCTGGTGTTGGAGCGCATGACGACCAGCGCACCACCAGCGACACACCACTGGAAAGCTGCACTGGTGTTGGCGCTGGTGAGGGCACTGCTCGAGTAGCGCACAGCTCACCACCTTCACACACACACACAATTCATGCAAGAGAAAAAAAGTGAAGGGAATGTATCCTAATGCCTAACATGACATGACATTTTAATCACAATATGCAATCAATTTAAACAAGCAAGAGATAACAACATTAGGCACACAATCAAGACAATTATGCACAAATACAAAGGGATCAAAAACATGCATGAGAGTGAGTGTGTGCACTAAATCTCTTTAATGAAGGTTAAGCAAGTGATTTTACCTTTGAAGCTTGAAAGAAGACTTGAGCAATGATGACCTAACCACCCTTACACATTAAACCCCAAATATGGTTGTCAACGAAATGAGCCAATCAAAAACAGAGGAACTTACAATCTCCCCTTTTAGCTATTTCGTGACAAAGCCACCACTCACACTTCATCCTCACCAAAAAACAAAACAATTGGCAGAGGTCAACGAAAACATTCTATATTACAAGAGATACCTAAAGCTAAATCTTCAAATCTTTCATCTCTTGTAGAATGATCATCCCTACAAAACAAAGAACTACACTTTCTAAGACAAGTGTATAAAAGGGATCAAGATAAATAAAAAACAAGTGCAATTTGCGTGAATTGGAAACAAGTAACATGCAATCAACAATGCACATAGCAAACGCTCCCCCTAAATAGATCCACTCCCTCTTAATAGATCAATCTCCCCTTAAAACATTATGCCAATATCAAGTCCCTCTAAATCCAATGCTACTCCCCCTTTTTGTTACAAGATAGGCAAATGAGTATTCCCCAACCGGGACGATTTAGCAAAGGGAGATAGTTGCAATATAAATGCATAATCATATACAACAACTTTATGCAGGTTAATTAAAAGAGAGAGAAATTCATGGAAGTGTTATTGATTGGAAAATGTGTGAAAGATTGCCTTGAATGAAGTACATGCAACATCAACTTCCAAAAAACATGGTATTTGGCAAAGGAAAATAGCACATGAGGTTCCAAGAGAAGTCAAACCAATTTGCACCAAATTGTCAATTGAAAACAAGATATAGTTTAACCAAAAAAAATAAGAGCAACTATCAAACTTTACAAGTTGAACAAGACATGAGCGACTATTGCGCCCTATTAGATTTTTTCGGGCAAGATGCCCGTATGATAGTAGCCTTGTTCAATGAGTAAAGAGAGAAAGAGACTATTGGATTTTGAAATCCTTGAAATGGATACAATATCCTTATTGAATGAAGTCTCAAAAGTCACTTACACACATATTTGCAATCATTTTGTAAGCATTCAATAAATTCATCATGCATAACACTTTAAGCATGTCAAGATCAAGTTTTCATAAACATGGAGATAAACTTTGGGTCAATCAAATGTACTTCCCAATCAAATTTCCTAGTCCAAAAATACATGTTTGAACACAAATGAGACATGCATTTCAAATAAGGCAAAAACACACTTATTGAATAAAAAGACATATAACAATATATGCATCCAAGATACTCAAGCAATTAATTAAAGAGTATAAAATTGAACAATTATTTGCTTATTAAGATGCAAGTTCGCTCTTTTTGCTTGAGCTCCCCATATGGGGTCAACAACCAAAACCCATAAATGCATATGACAAATCCCAATAGACCTATTAAGAGATTTAAACTTAGTTGAATCTAATGGCTTAGTAAATAAATCCTCTAGTTGATCATTTGTGCCCACATGTTCAAGTGCAATGCATTTGCTCTCAACTAGCTCCCTAATGAAATGATGTCTAATGTCAATATGCTTGGTTCTAGAATGTTGGACAAGATTTTTGGAAATATTGATGGCAGTCATGTTATCACAATAAAAGGTTAGAGTACCTTGCTCAAAGCCATAATCCACAAGCATTTGCTTCATCCAAAGGAGTTGTGTGCAAGCACTCCCAGCTGCTATATACTCGGCCTTGGCTGTGGACAATGAGATGGAATTTTACTTCTTGCAAAACCAAGACACAAGATTGTTCCTTAGGAAGAAGCAACCGTCCGATGTACTCTTCCTATCATCACAATTACCTGCCCAATCTGCATCACTAAAGCCAACTAAACTAACATTAGTGTTAAAAGAGTACCATATCCCATAGTTGGAAATCCCATTCACATATCGAATGATTCTCTTCACAGAGGATAGATGGGATTCCTTGGGATTGGCTTGGTACCTAGCACACACACCAACATTAAAAGCTATATCGGGTCTACTAGCAGTCAAGTATAGCAAGCTCTCTATCATGCCACGATATAGACTTTGATCCACAATTTTTCCACTAGCATCCTTGCTAAGTTTCAAAGTGGTACTCATTGGTGTGTCACAATGCTTGGCATTCTCAAGGCCAAACCTCTTCATTAGGTTCTTGGCATACTTAGCTTGGGAAAAGAAGATCCCATCATGCATTTGATTGATTTGCAAGCCTAGGAAGTAATTGAGTTCACAAACCATGCTCATTTCAAACTCATGAGTCATGACATCAATAAATTGTTGAACTTTCAAGTTATTGGTGGAACCAAAAACAATGTCATCAACATAAATTTGAGCTATGAATAACTCAACTTTAGTGCACTTGATGAACAAAGTCTTGTCAACACTACCTCTAGAATACCCATTGTCAATAAGATAAAGAGTGAGACGCTCATACCAAGTCCTCGGTGCTTGTTTCAACCCATATAACGCCTTCTTGAGGCGATAAACATGATTGGGGTAGTGTGGATTCTCAAACCCCTTAGGTTTCTCAACAAACACTTCCTCTTGCAAGAAGCCATTGAGGAAGGCACTCTTAACATCCATTTGATACAATTTAAACTTTTGAACACACGATATGGATAAGAGAAGCCTAATGGACTCTAATTTGGCAACAGGATCAAAAGTCTCCTCAAAGTCGATACCCTTAATTTGAGAGTATCCTTGTGCTACAAGTCTAGCTTTGTTCCGCACAATGTTGACATCCTCATCTGATTTGTTCCTATAAACCCACTTAGCACCTATCACATTAGTGTTTTTAAGCCTAGGAATTAGAGTCCAAACCTCATTTCTTTCAAATTGGTTCAGCTCTTCTTGCATAGCAAGAACCCAAAACTCATCACTTAATGCTTCATCAACCTTTTTAGGTTCAATTTGAAAGGTGTAGCAAGTGTAACTAATTTGATTTGCTAATTGATGTCTAGTCCTCACACCTTCATTCACATTTCCAAGAATGTCACTCTTGTTGTGGAGATGTCTAACCTAAGGAGAGGGTTCCTTAGAGCCTAAAGTAGGATCTCTATCTAGAGATTGAGTGACCTCTTTTTCAAGCATTGATTTTTTATCACTAGAAATTCCATCAATCTTCACCTAGGGAGTATCATCAACCACACTAATCTCCTCATCACGGTTATTAACCTTAAGCCTTACTATTTAGGGCATAGCCAATAAAAATCCCCTCATCACTCTTAGCATCAAACTTGCCAAGTTGATCACAGTCATTTAGAATGTAGCACTTGCTTCCTAATGAGTGGAAGTAGCTAACATTTGGCTTCCTACCCTTCCATAATTCATAGGAGGTTTGCCTAGTCCCGTGCCTAAGAAACACCCTATTGCCTATATAACAAGCCGTATTGACAGTTTCAGCCCAAAGATTCCTAGGCACATTGTTGCTATGCAACATCACACGGGCCATCTCTTGAAGGACTCTATTCTTCCTCTCTACTACCCCATTTTGTTGAGGAGTTCGAGGAGCTGAGAACTCATGGGAAATGCCAAGACTATCATAAAAGTTTTCAAAACTAACATTTTCAAATTTTCTCCCATGATCACTCCTAATCCTCTTAATGCATTTTATGTGAGAATCCTTCTCATTTTGAATTTAAGTGCAAAGCTTTTAAAAGGTTTCAAATGTTTCAAATTTTTCTCTAAGAAAGTAAGTCCAAGTAAATCTAGAAAAATCATCCACACAAACAAAAATGTACCTCTTACCACCGAGACTCTCGGTTTTCATGGGACAAAGGTCCATATGAAGAAGCACTAATGGCTCCTTAGTGGTAAGATACTTACCCTTCTTATGCACACTCTTAGTTTGCTATCCTTGTTGACAAGGTCCACAAACTCCCTCAATCCTATTTCCAAACTTAGGAAGGCCTCTCACAACTTTCAACCTCTCAAGAACTTTCAAGTCTTTGAAATTCATATGACCTAACCTTTGATGCCATAATTCAACTTGATCACAACTAGACAAATTGCAATAGATGCCAATAGAATCAAGATAATAACAATTGTCACTTGATCTCTTGCCTTTCAATAGAACTTGTCCATCTTCTCTTAGAATAGAGCAATCAACTTTTTCCAAACAAAATCGAAAGCCCTTCATCACTTAAATGTGATATGCTAATTAGATTGGCTTGCAAGCCATCTACATAGAGAGCATTAGGCAAGGAGGGAAAACCGGGGATGGAAATTTTTCTTTTTCCTAGAACCTTCTTACGTGAACCATCACCAAAGGTGACAAATCCACCATCCTCCATCACAAGAGTTTCAAAGAAACTCTTGTTTTCGGTCATATGCCTAAAACAACCACTATCAATGTACCAAGTGTTATAGGCTTTCGCCTTCAACGCCACTTGAGCCACATGGCAAACATACTCATTTGTTCTAGTCCACCTAGTAGCAACATTGTCATTTCTAGGAGCCTTGGGTTCATTGGCTCTAAAATTCCTAGGTGCATGCATTTTGGCTCTTCTAAGCATATTCTTCTCAATCATGCTTTCAAAATGACACAACTTAATAAATTTAAAACAATTCGGCCTTATGTGACCTTTAACACCACAATAATGACAAATGGGAGTAAAGTAAGAATTCATACCATATCCTTGTGAAAGCATGGAAGACTTCCCTCTCCTTTGAGTTATCCTTTGATGTTGAGCTGAATCTCTTCCTTGAAATAACCTTTGTGATTGAGCCAAATTAATTCTCCCTTTTGGTTATGGATGAAATGTCCTTTGTTGATTTTGAGAGCTCTTTGGAGGTTGTGGTCTTGTTTGATGAGCTCTAGCATTTGGTGAATGTGTTTTAGCTTGAGACTATATTTGTGCTTGCTTTGATGATTCACCAACCTCATTTGATCTCATTTGTTGGTGTGACTCTTGAACCTCTTTGTCCTTTAGACTCTTGATAAAGATGGTCTTCTTCAAGGAAGCGGCATCCTTGCCTTCCACATATCCTAGGCCCGTTTTATCACTAGGACTCTTCCCACATGATAGCATCTTGTCAAGTCTCTCGGTTCCGGATGTCATCTTGGCAACCAATTCTTTTGCTTCCCTACGCTCAATCTTCAAGTTTTCTTCACTCTTCTTAGTGATCACAAGCTCCAATTTTAAACTCTCTTTTAACTGTTTTCCACTCTTTACCTTCTCATTCAAGTTGGTAATCTTGAAAGTCAAATCTAGATTCTCCTTTTTCAACTCTTGAATCTCCTTCTTCTTTTTCAATCTATACTTTTCAAAAAAAATCATGAAGTCTACATAGTCCATTTCCTCGTCAATCTCAAACATAGAGTTAAAAGAGATACTCTCATCACTAGAGTCATCTACTTCTTTCTTGTCACTCACAACTTCCTTGCCATTATGAGATATTGTGAAGGCAATAAGGTTTGCAACTCTATCTTCATCATCCGAAGATTTTTCTTCCTCTTCTAAGTCTTCACTATCACTCCAAGTGGCCGCCATCGCCTTCCCCTTTTTTTTTCTTCAAATTTGCACATTCTGGAGCAATGTGACCAAAACCACTACATTCATAGCATTGAATGCCCTTCTTGGAGTCACTTTCTTGAAACTTTTCAATCTTCTTGATGGGAGTTTTCTTTTTCACTTCCTTTCACTCTGACCCAAAACCTTTCCTTTCAAACTTCATGAATTTCCTGAATCTTTTAACCATGAGGGCCATTTCTTCATCTGAGTCCTCCTTCTCTTCTTCAATCTTAGTGGTCTTTAAGGCAATGCTCTTTTGCTTCTTAGGAGGAGTGGGTGATGATGTGATGTAAATCGTGTTTATAAAAACAATACTCGCAAGTGCACGAATCGTGAAGATATCGTACAGCGGAAAGTAAGGATCGTTCCCACGAGGATTAGAGATTTATTTGGTTAAATCCAATTCTAATTAAAGTTAAACCGAAAGTAACCAAGAGATTGATGTTGTTTGATTTAAACTAAAACTAAATTAAATTAAAACTAAGAAAGTAATTAAAAAGATTTGGTTGTGATCAAAGGTGAGAAAACACTAGATCATCAATGCTCCCCTACTATGTTTACTCAATGTTTCGAATTGACTGTGAAAGATATTAATCAAGTTAAGGGTTCGTTCTTATCTTAAGTATGATTATTACCGTATGATCCAGGGATGAAGCAAGTGTTCTCAATTACAATTTACGAATAGATCAATGGCTCAAACTACAATCGAGAACCCATTAAGTGCAAGAACAATGAACCAAAACCTACTTGCATAGATCAATGCTAAGATCAATTTTATCCATTCAATTGAATATTAATTAAGATTACGTATAGATCAATACTCCAACCTTAATCATTAAATTATCAAATCCCTAAATTCATGCCAACGTATGATCATGCATTAACAAGAAATAAGAGTTAAGACATAGGATGAATTGAATGAATCAAAACTTAATTTAATTAAATATAGTCAATTCTAACAAAGAATATTCATAGAGGTTCACATTGATTCCCTAGTATGGAATTAGTTACACATGACGAAAATAGAAAGAGAAGAGAAAGAAACAATAAAACCCATTGATGAATTCTTCTTCGTCTTCAATCTTCGATGTATAAAGATGAATGTTGATGTGTTGTGATGGGTTGGTGGTGGACGGTTGGAATCTCACTTCGCTTCCCTTAATTGTTAAGAATATGGAGTATTTATAAGTGATTTTTCCTTGTGAACCCCCAAATTCTTTTTAGGTTTAGGAATCCATCAAGTGGGAAAGTTGAATGAGACAAGGAATGATAATTCTTTCCTAAATTGAATTTCCTCTTTTGATATTTGACTCAAAATTTGATTTTTGGAAGTTTCCCAAATATGTTTTGGTCTTCTAAAATCATTAGAATTTGATTTGGAAAGTTTTGGAGCAATTCTGGACCAATTCGGAGTGGTTTTCCACCAAAAATCAATCAAACCACGGCCTGGGTCGCTCTGGAGGTCGCCGCGGTCCAGACCACGGAGTTCCTCTGCCAAGTACCGCTTTGTAGACCGCTGGCTAGGTCTTGTGCCTGGACAGCGGTCTAGGCCGAGGTTGACTATCCAGCACTGACCTTTGGTTACTAAATTGCACATAACCGCTTCTAGGAATATCGAAATTGCGATCTATAAAGTGCACCGGAAACTAGACTTCCGGGGATTTCAATCCATAGGTAGTAGGACACACAATTCAATCTGAGCTGAAAGATATAAGCCCCATAATATTACTGTTCTGCACTGGTCCGAAAATTGATATTTTTGCTCTTTTTCTCCAAAATAACATTCAACACCTCTTGAATGGAATGTGACCTATACATGCTCAACAAACACATAAAATACCTAATTTTACCCAAGAACAAAGCATAAATAATAGGAAATGAGGACCTAAAACATGTACAGAAATAGACCGATCAAATACCCTCAAACCTATCTTTTGCTAGTCCTCGAGCAAAACTAGAATAAAAACAAAAACTAAAAATAAAATAAAAATAAACTAAGCCACTTTCGTAGGGAACACGATAGCATTGAGCGTATGCTACAAGCCTTTAAACCTCTAGGTGTCCCTAGTAGGAGGAGTTTTGTCTCCTGAGGGTTTACAGTTATGCTACCCACAAACATATTTCAATGAAAAACCAAATAATCAAAATGCAAACTCACATGTACCATTCAAAACCAATACATGCTAGAGCCATTGAATAAATACTAAAATTATGCCACAAATTTGAAGGCATGCTTATTTTTAATGAAAAGCTCATACTCAAGACACTCTAGCTTCAAAAACGCATTCGTTAAATGCCATAGATATAATTTGCCTCGACTCTAATTCTCACAGGATGTCACTCATTGATTTCACACATAACCTATGTAAATACACTCATCAAGCATATGCGAATGGAGTTTATGCACAATAAATTTAAAGATATAATCGCATATGAATATAATAATAAAAAAAACGTTTGATTTTATGCAAAGGATCTCATGAACGGAATCAAATATTAAGAACAAGATAGAGCACATGTTTACCTTTACTCTCGAGCTAGCATCCCCAAAAGATCAATTAGGTATTTTCTTTTGTTGTAACGGGGCCATTGGGTTAAGGTTAAGAAAGAATGGGAAAAGGATAGCAAACAAACCTAGGATCATATCGAGAAATTCTTCGACATTCTTCATACTCGGCCGAATTTCTTCGAATTCTTCATTCCACTTGCATCCAAGCTTCTTGAACAATTTTCATTCATCCTCCTTCTTGAGTTGATTTTGATTTCTCATCATTTCATAATAAAGCTCTATCCATTTCACTTACATTTGATTCATTATCTCATTCAATTATTATTATTTTTTTTATAAGATTAGAATTTGTACATCAATTACATAGTTCTTCCAACACCTTCTTTGCATTTGATCTTATAGCTTTGTCTTGGTACACGCACATCACAAATCACCCATTTCGAACTCTCTTCAATTATCTTCATCACCTCAATATGATCCCAAGCTATAAGGTATGGCTAAATTATGGCTCATTGGGGCTACGTTAATATGGGTGATGAAAGAAAAAGGCTTATAGTGTTTGGCTTCAAAATTGGCTATGGAGCACACACATAAAGGTAGGAAATAATTAAGGTCTTTTAAGTGAGTTAAAGCACACATTGCCGATATCAATTCTAATGGTTCAACCAAAACAAGAGCAAAGTTCACATGTGATATCTTTTTATGATGAATGTTCTTTAAAATCCAATGCATAACCTATTGAGATCAATTTCTAATGCTAAGAACCTAATGAGTGTTTAGGAGCAGAAACAAAAGAACCCTCTATAATTATATTTATGTATGCTTTTTGGCTTAGTGAACTCACAAGAGTAGTCTCCACTATTAATCATGGCTATCAAACTAAGCATCCTATCCACTATCATATCAAGAGCATGCCATAAATTTTGAAAAATGCAATGCACTACTCTAAGTGGCAAGACCTTAGTTTAAACTAAGTGAATAAAGAATATATTACGGTCTTAAAGCACACAAAAGAAGCATTGAAAAATAGAGGACAAACGATTCAAAACTGGTGACTTTCTAAAAAGACCTGCGTCTATTCGTTAATGCATATCTCTAAAATTACTAATAAATATTTACCAAATTTTAACACAAGAAAATAGACATGCAAATTCACACTTTTCATTTATAAAATATTTCAAAATTAGAATCTAAAAAATGAGAAAACAGACATCGAAAATAGTCCACGTGCAGAATTGCAAAAACAGGGTATCGCCCATGACCTTTATTCTAAGAAACATTCATAACTTTTAAACCACTTCCCAGAATTTTACGCTCTTTATACCGTTAGATTCGTATCGAAAAATTGAAGAAGTCTACATGGATAGAAAATTTTATTTCTTCACCAATGAATACAGTTTTAATAAAATGTTTGCCTCAAATATTTTTAAAACAGGGCACTTTTTCATAGATTTGAACAAATTGCTCAGTAAAATAAAATAAACACAAATTCACACCCCTAAACCTAATCTAAACATTATCCTCAATGTTTATATGACATTAAAAGCATGGAACAAAAAGGAAAGTGGAGGGAGAAGAGGAACGGGCCACGGTCTGGGCAGCGATGATGCCTAAAATTACTTACCTAAAATTTCAAAACGCACCGTTTAACTCAAGCTACCGCGGTTCAAGCATTGCCTCTCAAGCGGTCTGTATCACGATGTTTCACAGAGGATCATCTTTTTGCATGCCGCGATATAGACATCAAGTCTATGGAGCAGTCTGTGCCGCGAGAAATTCCAGTGTGTACCTGCTTGCTGGGCCGCGGTGGAGGCATGTGCTTCAGAGGCGGTCTGCGCCGTGAAGTTTGGCAGAGGGTAAACGCTTTGCCTACAGCGGTACAGACATGTGTCTAGAGAGCAGTCTTGATAGCAGTGCTTGAACGAAATTGTTTCCAAAGCTTTCTCTGGACAGTTAAATATACACAAATTAGAAGCACCTGTTCTTTGTCATTCAAAACCACAAGATACCCCCAAACCTAAATTAAACAATGTCCTTAAATCAAGCACAAGATTAAAAATTGGACAATATTTAATTCTTGCTATAAAGGTTCTTGTAATACACAAATTATGACTTGAAAATAAAGAAAAATCAAAATCAAAATAAAAACAAAAAAAATTGTACCTGGGTGGGTTGCCTCCCACCAAACGCTTTATTTAACGTCTAGGCGAGACGTATGGGAGTGCTACGACTCTAATGATGATGCAACAATCTCATATTCATCACCTAATTTCTTCAACTTGAAAGTTCCACCACTCTCAACGTTCCTTAGCTCAGCCTTTTTGATCAATACTTTCTTCACATTCGTTGGATTCATTCTCCCTTGTTTATATTGTCTTATATACTCGTAGCATCTTGGTCGAATGTGACCTTTCCTGTTACAAAAGTGACAAACGGGAATAAAATTATGAAAGTTACCTCTCTGGTGGCTGTTGTTCAATGATCGATCTTGATTCTTTCTGTTTCTCCTTCTTCTTTTTGGAATTCGATCTTCCTTTTTGGTGATGGAATTACTTGACTCATCTTTATTCACCTTATTGATCTTGACTTTCTCCAATTGCATCTTCTCATCCATGACCATTGACTTGATCTCTTGCTCCGCCCTTTTAAGGTTTGCAATGTCTTCAGGTTCCTTGATCTTCATAATCTCTAAGGCTTTATCTCTTTGTTCAATCTCAGCCTTCATTAGCTTAATCCGGTGATCAAACTCCTCTTTGAGCTTTTCAACCTCTTGAGAAAGTACTGCATACCTTTGTAATGAAGACTCTTTTTCTTCTAGTAACTCAGTGATCTTTGTTGTCAATTCAGAGTTAAGAGCGACAATCATTTGTTTGTCTTCTTTTAACTGTTCAATCATGTTCTCATATCTTGCAGAATGTGAAATTTTACTCCTTTTGCCATTTCGAGACTCTTTTAAGGCCGAATTTGATTCTGGACAAACTCCTGGATCTACTAATTCCATATTGAAACAATCAGCAACACCTACCGGATGTTTCAAATGTTCAAAAATGTCAACATTGATTGTCTCATCAAACACCGTCATGGAAACCTTTCCATTATGCACATCTATGATAGCCTTAGCGGTTGACATAAATGGTCTACCGAGCAAGATAGGGAAGTCAATTGTATTGGTGCTTTCTTCTTCCATATCTAGTATGATAAAATCTGCAGGTATAAAAAGCTTGCCAACTTGGACTAGAACAACTTCCACAATTCCACGAGGATAGCTAAGAGATCGGTCGGCAAGTGAAAGCTCCATGTTGATTGGTTTTAGATTACTCAGCCCCATCTCTTTATATACAGTATACGGCATCAAATTAATGCTCGCCCCTAGATCCAGTATGGCTCTCTCCTTCCTTGTTTCTCCCACTGTGATGGTGATGTTGAAACTTCCAGGATCCTTGAGTTTCTGGGGCAACTTCTGTTGGAGTATTGCACTTGCTCCATCTGGAATTGGCACTGTCTCGTGTGAATCAGTCTTCCTACTTCTTGAATTGAGTTCTTTAAAATACTTTGCATAGGCTGGCATCTTATGAATCTCTTCCATGGTTTGCAGACTAACATTGTCATTTGACAGGATATTATAGATCTCTTTGAATGATTGGTTGAGCTTGTTCTTTTGAACTCTGGATGGAAAAGAAATAGGTGATTTGTGAATTTTCGATGTATCCTTGGACTTTTCTACCTTAAGCTCTTCCTTTTCTCCTAGTTCACTATTCTTCTCCAAGAAGCCTGAAACATTAATAACAGCATTAAATAGTTCAGCAGGTTTATTATTATTTAAATCTTTACCTTTCCATTGGGCTGTGATGGCCTTTGCTTGCTCAATATGGCTTGGAAATCTTCCCGGTTCATTCCTTTGATTGGCTTCAGCTAGTTTCTCAATCTGTGTTTCCATCTTTCTTAATGAAGCATCTAAATTCTGCATTCTCATATCAGAGTCTTGGAGTCTTTTGTCCACATTTTGTATAAACTGTTTCATTGTATCTTCTAATGATAGATTTGTGGGTTGAGATACAAGATTTTGCTGGGTATTATCATTATACTGTCTCTGGCCATAATTGTTGTTATTTCCACACTTGTTCTCGGTGCCTTGATTCTCTCTCCAAGAGAAGTTTGGATGATTTCTCCACCCTGGATTGTATGTGTTTGAAAAATGATCATTCCAAGGTCGAGAGTTGACAGTGTTCATAGCTTGTACCTCTTCCTCATTATTCGGTCCAGGACCTCTTGCATGAAAAACTTCTGCACCATACCCTGGTTGCTCATATCCCTTGCGTTGTTCTTCTCTCATTTGTCCCACCTGATTGACAAGTACTTCCATATTTTTCTGCATTTGTGACATTTGCATTGAGTTCCCGGCACTAGTATCTACTTCATAAACACCTTTCCTTCTCCTAGAGTTCTTCTCGCGGGAATTTCTAGGAAGTTTTTCGAAGATAATTTGCAATTCTCCTGGAGTCTTGTCAGTCATGGATCCTCCACATGCATTATTCACTGAGACAGTTGAGACGTTATTCAGTCCATCATAAAACCACTGCCAGAGTTGGTACATTTGATATCCATGCTGAGGACAATCAAATAGAAGCATCTTGTAACGTTCCCATGCATCATAGAATGACTCTTGGTCCCCTTGAAAGAAATTTGTAATCTTGGACCTGATCTCACTGGTTTTCTGAGGAGAATAAAATTGATCAGTAAGTCTATCTACTACCTCTTCCCATGTTGTCAGTGAAGCTGGAGGCAAAGTCAAAAGCCATGTCTTTGCCTTTTCCTTGAGAGCATGTGGAATACACCTCATACGCAACTGGTTTTCTGTCACCCTGGTGTTTGGAAAAGCTTGAATTGCTGCATAGAACACTCTGAGGAATTTAAGCACATATTCATTCGGAAGTCCATAGAAAGCAGGTAGGAGATTGTAATGGAAACTTTTAAGCTCATAGTTTTAAGCTACCTCGTCCAGTGCAATACATAGAGGGTGATTATCAACTATAGGCCTGTTGTAATCCTTCATGGTCTTGGCAGGTACAACTGGTAGATCTGGAACCTCTCCCATTGTTCTTTGCCCAATACAATCAATGTTGTCGTTCAATGGTAGTACTTCTCCTTGTAGTGATCTAATACCTTGCATTCACCGTTGACACCTGAAATAAAAGGCAGACACACACAGTAAACTATGAAAATAAAATAAATTTAAATAAATAAAAAAAACTAAAAATCTGAAATTAATGACTCTACTACTTAACTAATTAAATCTATTACTAAAACTAAAACTAGAATTAACCAATAAATTCAATCAATCCCCAGCAGCGACGCCAAAAACTTGATGTGATGTAAATCGTGTTTATAAAAACAATACTTGCAAGTGCACAAATCGTGAAGATATTGTACAGCGGCAAGTAAGGATCGTTCCCAAGAGGATTAGAGATTTATTTGGTTAAATCCAATTCTAATTAAAGTTAAACCGAAAGTAACCAAGAGATTGATGTTGTTTGATTTAAGCTAAAACTAAATTAAATTAAAACTAAGAAAGTAATTAAAAAGATTTGGTTGTGATCAAAGGTGAGAAAACACTAGATCATCAATGCTCCCCTACTATGTTTACTCAATGTTTCGAATTGACTGTGAAAGATATTAATCAAGTTAAGGGTTCGTTCTTATCTTAAGTATGATTATTACCGTATGATCCAGGGATGAATCAAGTGTTCTCAATTACAATTTACGAATAGATCAATGGCTCAAACTACAATCGAGAACCCATTAAGTGCAAGAACAATGAACCAAAACCTACTTGCATAGATCAATGCTAAGATCAATTTTATCCATTCAATTGAATATTAATTAAGATTACGTATAGATCAATACTCCAACCTTAATCATTAAATTATCAAATCCCTAAATTCATGCCAACGTATGATCATGCATTAACAAGAAATAAGAGTTAAGACATAGGATGAATTGAATGAATCAAAACTAAATTTAATTAAATATAGTCAATTCTAACAAAGAATATTCATAGAGGTTCACATTGATTCCCTAGTATGGAATTAGTTACACATGACGAAAATAGAAAGAGAAGAGAAAGAAACAATAAAACTCATTGATGAATTCTTCTTCGTCTTCAATCTTCGATGTATAAAGATGAATGTTGATGTGTTGTGATAGGTTGGTGGTGGACGGCTGGAATCTCACTTCGCTTCCCTTAATTGTTAAGAATATGGAGTATTTATAAGTGATTTTTCCTTGTGAACCCCCAAATTCTTTTTAGGTTTAGGAATCCATCAAGTGGGAAAGTTGAATGAGACAAGGAATGATAATTCTTTCCTAAATTGAATTTCCTCTTTTGATATTTGACTCAAAATTTGATTTTTGGAAGTTTCCCAAACATGTTTTGGTCTTCTAAAATCATTAGAATTTGATTTGGAAAGTTTTGGAGCAATTCTGGACCAATTCGGAGTCGTTTTCCACCAAAAATCAATCAAACCGCGGCCTGGGTCGCTCTGGAGGTCGCCGCGGTCCAGACCACGGAGTTCCTCTGCCAAGTACCGCTTTGTAGACCGCTGGCTAGGTCTTGTGCCTGGACGGCGGTCTAGGCCACGGTTGACTATCCAGCACTGACCTTCGGTTACTAAACTGCACATAACTTCTTCTAGGAATATCGGAATTGCGATCCGTAAAGTGCGCCGGAAAATAGACTTCCGGAGATTTCACTCCATAGGTAGTAGGACACAAAATTCGATCTGAGCTGAAAGATATAGGCCCCGTAATATTACTGTTCTGCACTGGTCCGGAAATTGATATTTTTGCTCTTTTTCTCCAAAATAACATTCAACACCTCTTGAATGGAATGTGACCTATAGATGCTCAACAAACACATAAAATACCTAATTTTACCCAAGAAAAAAGCACAAATAATAGGAAATGAGGACCTAAAACATGTACAGAAATAGACCGATCAGGTGAGGTGTTCCATCTTGACTCACAAGCAAGAAGTCTTCCAATGACTTCACTTGGCTTCATATTCTTGTACTCACTATTCTCTTCAAGTGCCGTCACTTTTGATTCGAACCTTGACGGAAGTGACCTCATAATTTTTTGCTTGACTTTCCTATCTGAATAAGGGTCACCAAGTTGATGGCTTTGGTTGACAATATCCATCAACTTCACTTGGAAGTCATTGAAGCATTCATGCTCCTTCATCCTAATCATCTCAAATTGCATTTGGAGGACTTGGAGCTTTGCGTCCTAGACTACCTCGGTTCCCTTATGTGCCATTTGAAGAATGTCCCAAGCCTCATTTGCAATCCTAGTGTTTTGGACCAACTTGTATTGATTATCGTCCACGGCACAAAGGATGGCATTCATAGCCTTGTTGTTCCACTTAGATGCTTCAAACTCTTGAGTACTCCAACTAGACTTGGGCTTAGGAGCTTCTACACCATCGTCAGTGGTAATTATTGGAGGAGTATAACCGTCTTCAATAGCCATCCAAGCATGGTCATCTATTTGGCAAAGATAGGCTTCCATTTTGCCCTTCTAAGTAGCATAATTCACCCCATTGAGCAAAAGGGTGTACAAAAAAACGGGTTCAAAACGCAACGGAAGCGTGATAAAAAAAACGAAATTAGGGTTTGCGTATAAATAAAACTTTTTCCCTTTTATGCAACGAGAACCTTAACCCTAGATTAATTGATGTATATAAAAGTATCATACCTTTTTCGCGTGATGATTGGACAAGCGCCGAATTGATTCCGCAAGATCTTTCAATCCAATCACGAACGTGAATCACCTAGGAGTGTAGGCTCCCTTTCTTTAAATTGTATTTCTGAGGATGGAGACAAAGCAAAAATGTTTTCTTTGTTAGTTACAAATATCCTCCAACAGAAAAATCCAAGAATGTCCGGTCACTTGTGAATTATCAATCAATTTGATTGAAACTCGCGTGAACCTTTATTCGGTGTTGTACACAAAACCCTTTTGATGTAAATGATATTAGTATACTATTGAATACAAAAACGTTCCCTTTTTTTCTCTACTTTGCCGAATTCCCACACTAATGCTTAGAGATGATCGAATTTTGTCTAGAGTAAAATCAGATTTTTCTCCCTCAAAATTCCTATGATGACCAAATTCTTCTCTTAGAAAAATTAGCTTGGCCGAAATTCACCTCTAGTTGCCTTAGTCATGACCAAAATTCTCTTGCACATATATATAGGATGATAAATCCTTTCCTAAGAAGGATTTGCTTGGTTGTCAAAAGTCCACATGTGAACTAGACATATTCTTACAAAAAGAAACAAGTTCACATGCCTTACTACAATTCTAGATGGACACCTATTGGTCCGGCAGAATATATTAAGTGATCCATGCAAGTTCGTGTGGATTGGGGATCTTGGCGGGCTATCTAAATTTAAGCTCCAATAGACACAACCTAATCACAATCAACAAATGATTCACTTAGGTCCGATCTATTTAATTTTAGTTCATTCCACTAAAGAACTAAAATTGACCTCTTAAATAAATATAGAATAAGTTGATGTTACTCATTCGTATCCTAGACAACCTTATTAGAAAAAGTGTATCCTCGTGAAGAATACCAGTAATAGCCTAGAGCTCATAGACTGCCCATAGCTCTCCAAGTTATCATATTTACTCATATTTACTCATATGACCACATTTTGAACTTGGATATTTTGACTTGTCTAGAAGCCATATTTCAATAGACACTATTGAAAACTTAACGTTAAGATTTAATATCCAATACCTCAAAACATCCATATGATGGTATTCTACTCTCATTCAATAAATGGAGCCACGATGTCCATATCTATAAATGAAGTCCTCTTTCGATTAACAAATGAATACCACCAAACTATCGAGGATAGACTATGCTATATAAACGTACTCATTGATAGCTCAAATGATAACACTTGCAACCATAAGTCCATCATTTATCTCAGGATTGAGATAGACTCTCCGATTGTCTTCAAATGAAAAACTTTTATCTATTGACGGTTCTAGATAAAGTATTTCATTGTGATCATATTCAATGCACCCAGTGCACTAGATTCTTTTGCCCAAAGACACCACACTTTGATGATTTTAGACTCATCATAACACATTTGATCCCACTCAAATGCTACCAAAAGAATCTACAACTTTGACAAGATAAAGGCACCCAACCTTCTATCTTAAGTTGTGAATATTATTCAAGACTAACTAATGAATTGTGTCTACCTTATACCTATTTAGATGTATGAACAATTCTTCTTTTCTCATAGTCTTTTGACCTTATGATTATTTACTTTTGACAATTATAATAATTAAACTATAAATGCTATAAGATTTGTTAAACTAGAAATCACTTTATTCATATGAAAAGATTGTTAGTTACAATATTACACTCTTGCTTTCGAGCATAATCCTAACAAGGGGGTCTAGTGCTTGAGGCTCCCTCATTACTATTTCCGTTTCCACTCATAGTGTTTGAGGGTAATAAATGATATGGTGATGTAAATGTAATGCAACACACAAAATGCAAACAACCAAAATGCACAAGGTAAGAACACACACAATGCACGGATCACCTAAGTATATCTAGGCACCGACTCCGATACCAATTGAAATTCCTTAGAAAGTGTGTGTCTATAACCTAGGGGGGTGAATAGGTTTTAATTCGATAGATTACCAATTTTGCGAATTAATCAATATTAACAATTCTACCCCAATGTTCAAATAAAAGACAACAAACATAAAATAATAACAACACGCAATATATACATGGAAACCCTCCAAATGGGAAAAACCACAGACTGTTTAGAGTGCCACCCTTGATCCTCAAAATCCACTATTGAGTAAAAGTTTACAACCTAGGTTGACCTCCTGTCTAAACCTCCAGTTACTAACCCTTTCACTCTACCCAACTGGCCTTATTAGTGATTTTGGATCACTAGCCTTGTGTACTAACCACTTAGCCACAAGCTAAACCAACAATGAAGAGATAATGGCAACCTAAGTGAATATGCAAGAATATTAAATATGCAAAAATGCTAGGTCAAGACATTCATGCTTGTCTAGGATTAATAATGACAATTAAAGCAAATCCTAGATATCAATGTTCTAAATGCAAAGGCAAGAAGAATTAGCTAGAAGGGTAAAATCATCCTAAATGCTAGCTATCACAAATTAATGCATCTCAACCAACAATCAATACACAAGCATGTCATAAAAGCAATTAAACGTACAAGCAAACAATTAATGTGCAATAAAGACTAAAACTCTAGGTATACATGTCTAAGTAATGAAACAATAAAGTTTAGAACATGTAAAGAATACCTAGTCATGAACAAACCAGAAACCCATGCTTGAAAGATGCTTGGCGATTTGGATTTTAAGATGGTTGAGTAAAAATGGCTTCTTAGAGCTTCTCTTTCTAAAGAACCTTATCTCTCTCTAAAAAATAGGCTAGGAAGCTCTAAAAATGAGTTGGGAAGAAGATGGTATATTTATATGAAGCCCAAAGTGAAACTATGTCGCTTTGGCAAAAACTGACCAAAATACGCCATGTGCGCTGGTCGAGTAGCACACGATCAGCGACAACCCACTGGACAAGTTGCGCTGGTGAGGTACGCATGACGACTGGCGCACCACCAACGACAAACCACTGGACAAGTTGTGCTAGTGTTGGCGCGCATGACGACCAGCACACCACCAGCGACACACCACTAGAAAGCTGCGCTGGTGTTGGCACTGGTGAGGGCGCTGCTCGAGTAGAGCATAGCTCACCACCTTCACACACACGCACACACAATTCATGCAAGAGAAAAAAGGTGAAGGGAATGCATCCTAATGCCTAACATGACTTGACATTTTAATCACAAGATGCAATCAATTCAAACAAGCAAGAGATAACAACATTAGGCACACAATCAAGACAATTAAGCACAAATACAAATTGATCAAAAACATGCATGAGAGTGAGTGTGTGCACTAAATCTCTTCAATGAAGGCTAAGCAAGTGATTTTACCTTTAAAGCTTGAAAGAATACTTGAGCAATTATGACCTAACCACCCTTACACATTAAACCCCAAATGTGGTTGTCAACGAAATAAGCCAATCAAAAACCAAGGAACTTACAGGTCTAAGTGTATATATGACACTATGCTCAATTGCAGTTATATGTAAGACCAAATACAAAATGCTTAACTATATGTAGATAATGCAATATAACATCCTAGTTATCAACAATTCATATCTACCCACAAATAAGGACTCAAAAAGATGTAGATAAAATCTAACAACCTAATTGTTAATAAAAGTCCGACCAACACATGTTGTCACAACAAATAATCAAGGGCAATTTTTGCAATCAATAAATGCAATCAATGAGGCATAAACAATAATGTCTAAATGCAATGCATAAAGACTTAACTAGATATGGATATGCAATATTACAATCTAGTTATCAAACAAAGACACTTTAACATAAGTTGTCATTAAGCATGGCATGGTCATTAAATGCAATCATCAAAATGCAATCAGTATGACCTAATTAGCTAGAGGTAAATACATCCTAAATTCTAGCTATCAACAAACAAACCCATGTTATCAAGACTCATAAATATATGCAATAAAATAGAGTATAGGTATTTAATCAAACAATAAATACCTTATCTAGAGTAAGAAGAACAATAAATGATGTTCAATGAAGTTCTTATTTACCTAGTCATGAAACAAAGAACACCCAAGCTCATATGATGAAGAATGATGCAAGATGGAGATGGGTTTTGGGTTTGGAAAGTCAAAAACAAAGCTTGAAGTTTTCTATCTATAATGGAGGTTCTCTCACTCTAAAAATGTATTCTTTGAGCTCTAAGGAGGCAAGGAAGAAGAAGAGAACATATATGTAAAAGCCCTAGACAAAACGGCGTCGTTTTGGACTTGGGAAACAAAATCCCGTCATGATTGCTATGCATACCGCTGGCCAGGCAAATCTCTAGGTAGCTGTCTAGGCAGCATGGCACGGCTGGACATTACCACTGCCTAGGTTGCTGGCTAGGAATGTGCCCCAAAAGCGGTCTAGACCGCGGTACACTCCTGACAGCACAACAGCTCAAGCTTCGAGCGACCCAAAACATGACAAAACGAGATCCAAACCTTTCGTATAATACACCGTTGGAAAGGTATGGAAGTATTACTTCTAATCCAATTTACAAAACATGATTTGGACATCATCAAAAAGAGTTATGGTCATTTGAATGACCAAAGGTCAGAAACGGACAACAACAGAGTTGCCCTGTTTTTGTCATCACTTTGGAGATTTTGAAACCAATCCAAACGGTCATGAAATATTACGAATAATATACCGTTAGAAAGGTATGGGTGTCTAGTTTATACAGAAATTATCAAAACTCATTTTGGAGCAGTGTATAAAAATTTATAGTCACAAGACCATACAAAGGTCAGATTTGAAAAACATTAAAATCATTGATATCAACTCTTTTTAAACTAGACACCTTACTCCATATAACCAAACCGATAGAAGAATGAGACCTTCTCAAATGGTTACTCAATATGCTAAGACAAGCACACCATCGTGCAAGTGCAAAAAACATACAAAACCACACTTAAAACTAAGAATAAAGTGCATGAATACACATACAACAACCCAAATACATGTAAGTGTGATTACATAAATAAACAATAGACAACACAAATGCAGGATAAAACAAAGCACACATGAAGTGTGTGTGTGCACCTAAACTCTTCAAGAGGTAAAGTCAAGTGAATATACATTTTTCTCTTGAAGTCAAGCTTGCCAATGAAAACCTAAGCTACCTATTGCACAATCATCCCCAATGTGGTGTGGTTTGTCATGAAATAAGCCAATCATAAAATCGAGGTCCTTACACCACCAACTTGGTCAAGAAGAATATACTCTATAGGTTTGGGGTCCCGAATACCATCATCACCGACAATGGTATCCAGTTTGACAAACAAAAATTTAAGAAATTGTGCAGGGACCTTAAGATCTCGAATTACTATGCCCCACCCACTTACCCTAAAACCAATGGGCAGGTTAAAGCGGTGAACAAAGCAATTGAGCACACCTTGAAAGTAAATTTGGATGCAAAGAAAGGGAACTATGTGGATAATCTCCACAAAGTACTATAGGCATACCGAGCAACATCCATAACGACAACGTGAGAGACCCCCATTTCCTTGGAATATGGAATTGAGACTGTCATCTTAATAGAAACATCCTTCATATCTCCTAGAGTTCAGTTATATGACCCAGATCACAATGTTGATATGTTGCATTAGAAACTGGATGAGCTGGAAGAGGCAAGGGAAAAGTCCCAGGTGAGAAATGCTAGATACCAGTAGAGGGTGGCAAGGTATTACAACTCAAATGTCCGTTTGCGTAAGTTCTAGCTTGGGGATCTTATACTCAAAAGAGAGTCCCCGAACACTCGAGACCGAGCAACAGAATCTTTTGATGAAAAGTGGGAGGGGCCATATATTATAGATGGTATAACAGAGCATGGGGTGTACGTAATAGCCTAACTTGGAGGAGATGTTCTACCCTGACCATGCAATGCACAATATCTAAAAATGTTCTGCCTCTAAATGACCCCCCTCATTTTATGTTTAAGCTTTTAGTATTATTTAGTTCTTAGAAATAATTTTAGTTTTTAGTTTGTTCTTAGTTTTTCATACAAATTTGCTAAAATTTGCATGCTCAGATCAGGAATAAAGTGGGACCTTCCTAAAGGACCAAAGTTAAGTAAGTCATCGAAGCAAGAACATATGATAATAAGAACATATGGCAAAAAACGTATGACGAACATACGAAAATAAGAACATATGATGAACACATGACAATAAAAACATGACTCGGGCACCGTGAAACCGTGAAGAGCAACTGCGAAGTGTCTGAAGGGTGGAGAAGCTAAAATAGCATGCCCTTCAAGCAGAGGTGATACAAACATATCTCTCAATGAAAAGGAAAACAAGAGACACCATAAATACCAAGGAAACTACTAGGGGTGCCACCTGGATTAACTCTGTAAGATGCACAGTCGTGCTGGCTGGTATACATTAACCAAACGATTCGACAAACCCCTATGACAGACAAAACCAAGAGACGTTTTGGGTGAGATGTTCAAGAACCAAAGTGTATAATCATGGTGAGCCTCAATGTAACACCTAGGTACAAAGAAAATAGAATACAGAATCCTAACTACCAGTTAATAAGATACTTGGCATAACGTTGGGTTACTTCAAATAAAAACCTAACTGTCAGTTAATAAGATACTCGGTTAACGTTGGGTTACTTGGTTCGAACAAAAATTACCAATCAATAAAATACCTGACAAAGCTAGAATAACTGTTTTCTTGATTAAAGATTGGCCTTGTCACATTTTATTTGTGCGGGAAGGATGTCCAAAAGCTACTGTTTGTAAAATCACCAAGCAAAATTGAAATATAATATTGGAAATAAATATTAATCAAATGAAGATACAAGGAATACTTGGGGTCATTACAAAAACTACAAAGAACAGTATTAGGAAGGTGTTGGGGTTGATAGCTGCTGCCTCTACGACTCGGATCAGGTTTCATCACATACTCACTCTACAGGCTTTCATCTGATGGTTGTACGATCTCATCTTCTTTGTCATCCATCCAAGAATTATAGTCTCTTCCGGGCACGGGATCGACGACGTGCTCCTCCACGTCGATTCCTGATAGGCGTGAAAAGTAGAGAAAGCACACTCGGTAGAAACCTCTAAGTGCATGTAATGTGGCACTTTTCCTTTACTGCGACAATATGCTAGCAACATATCCATCTGGACAATAATAGAATCCAGGGATGTTTCCACGTGCATCTTGATTAAAAGGCTCTAGTTTTCCCTGGTCCGATTGTTGGGATTATGCTCGACAGCAAGAGTGTAATAATGTATTTGACAATCTTTACATATTTATGAAAGTGATTTCTAGTTTAATAAATATTATCATTTATAGTTTAATTATTATAAATGTCAAAAGTAAATAATCATAATGTCAAAAGACTATGATAAAAGAAAAATTGTTCGTACATCTGGACATGTATGAGATATACACAATTCTTTAGTTAGTCTTGAATAAATATTATCATATTGGTTGTGATTGGGTTGTGTCTATTGGTGCTTAAATTTAGATAGCTCGCCAAGATCCCCAATCCACACGAACTTGTATGGATCACGTGATACTCTACCGGACCAATTTATGGGTCCATCTAGAATTGTATTAAGGAATGTGGACTTTTTATTTAAGTCCAATGGATTTAATAAAATGGGAAAAACAATATTTTGCCCATATATATTGGCTTGGGTGGCAAGGGACTATTTATTAGTCTAATATATTGTTTTTTATTTTATTATTTAATTAAATGGAAATTAATTAATTAAGTAATTATTTATTTAATTAAAAGTCAAAATCTTTTTCCTAGTTGGTAATGGTCTCTTAGAGTCAGATTATTGTTTGTAATATGAAAAGTCAAATACTATATTTGATAAGTAGATAAATAATAGGAATTTATTTATCTAATCAAATTAGGAAGTTTTGATTTCTATTAAAACTCTAATTGACAAGTGGTCAAATTAGGAAGTTTTAATATAGTCACAATTTAATTATATTCAATAAGTGGTTATTGAATAAATACATTATTTGAGTTGGATTAGGATTCCTGGTGTGGAAAAGAATATTTTTCTTAGAAAAGGATTCTTTGTCACCAAGTAAATCCACCTAGAGATAAGATTCTTACGCACCAAGTAAATCCTCTCTAGAAGAGGATTTAGGAAACCTATATATATCTCTAGGTAATTTTGGCCAAGGCTATTGATTCCAAGAAGAGGAATTCGGCCAAACTTAGAATTTAAGTTAGAAAAATTCGGCCAATGCAATTTTTGTTAGAGAAAATTCGACCAATAGGGAATTTTTAGCATAGAGAATTTGGTTCTTTCTCTTGATAAATTCGTCCAAATCTTAAGATTAGCATGTGAAAATATGGCAAAGAAGAAAAGGAAGAAAGAACGTTTTTCTTTCGATAGTGCACTAGTAACCTTTACGTTAAAAGGTTTTGTGTACAACATCGAATTAAAGTTCACGCGAGTTTCAATCAAATTGAATGATAATTCACAAGTGACCTAACGTTCATTGTTTTTCTTCTTAGAGGATTATTGTGACTAACAAAGAAAGAGATTTTGTTTGTTTCCATCCACAGGTATACAATTTAAAGAAAAGGGAGCCCACACTCCTAGGTGATACACACTCGTGATTGGATTAGAGGATATTGCGGATTAAATTCAACACTTGTTCAATTGTCACGAAAAAAAGGTAAGATAATTTTAATATACGTCAATTAATATAGGATTAAGGTTCTTTCTATTAAAGGTAAATTTTTTAAATATATATTAAACCCTAATTCTACGCTTCCACCGCGTTTTGAACCGTTTTGAACCGATTTTTCCCTACATCGATCAGTCGCTTGATTCTTCATCTTGAAAAACTCACCCGCCGAGACCATCCCCCACTGAAACTCTTTGAAAAGTAGGGCATCATATGTTGAGACCTTTTGAAGTGGTTGACCTCCTGAATCACCATTTCCAGCCTAGCCACTTTTTATATAGACTCATTAGTTAAGGCTTGGTGCTCCAAGTCTTCAATTTGACGCTTGTAGGATGACTTGGCCTCATCAGCTTTCTGTTTAGCCTGGAACATTTATTTTTAAGTAGAAAACAACAAATCCTTCAAATTTTTAACCTCATCAGCAGCAAGAGAAGCCCTTTGCTCGGCCTCCATCTGACTTGTTAGGACCAATCTGTTAACTCCTAGTGTTATTTTATCTTCTCTTAGCAAGTCATCTCAGTCTGAGCACGGTCCTCCTCACTCTCTTTTAATTGAGCTTCCAAGCCCCTTATTCTGTTTGCTTAAGCATTGTTGACCAGACAAGCCTCAGACATCTCAGTGACCATCTACATAAAAAAAATAAAGAATAAAAATATAAGACAAAGCTTTGGCACCACGAAGAAAGAAGACTAGTGTAAGAGGCATTATTGAAAAAGTTATTGAGCCGGTCCAATGAATTGCTAGCTCTAAAGCAGCTCTAGTGATCATCCCCGATGAAGTCACGGATAAAGGACATAGCCTTTAACATGTCGTGAGGGGAGGGATCCATAGATTGATCCGAGGGTCCTACACCCTCAACATCAGCATTGAGCTCAATGAGAGGATCCGCAAAGCTCAAGTACATAATTGGGTCCCCTCAAAGAGGTGAACTGGTAAAGTCTTCCACGAGCATTCCCGTTTGAACTCACGAAGAAACCCTTACTCCTATTTCCTCAAGACCAATGCCAGCCTCCTTGTAGCCTGAGGAGAATCAACATATGCGACGACGGTTGGCCATGTGAATAAGGGGCTTTCCTTTGCTCAAAATGCGAGTGTTAAGGTTATCAGTGAGATCTTCTGCTTCGGCCTCATCTTTAACAACGATAGAGGAAGGGTCATAAGCAGGCACAATAGAATTAGAAGGCACTCTGATCTTCTGTTTAACCTAAGCAGTGGAATCCTATTCGTTTTTCTTAACAGATGCCTCGCCAGCAGTCGATTCCCTCTATCTACTTGGATCACTATGCTCTCTTTATTCGTTTGAATTATCCGCTTTGGGGCTACTCGGGCCTCCCCATACCCCCTCACCTGCTCAACTCACCCTTAGTGTTAAGAGGGATATCCTTAGGAATGTATTCGGGGGCACCCCCATTGACTTAATCAGCATCCTCAGAGCCCCCATCCCACTCATCTTTCGGTGAAGCAATCCAGACGACCCTATGACAAGCAGCTTCTTTATGGCTCGACTCTGTAAAAAATTTGACCTGACGGGCTTGAGCTTTGTGGACAATATTCTTATAAAACACTAAGGAAATTGACCTAGTCAGTTAAACACTTCAAACGATATAAAAAAATAAAGAAGACTCACGACGTCTACGGCAACCCGAAATATGATAAAAGAGGCCCGCTTTTATCATTTTTTTCATGTCAAAAAGGTAAGGACTGCCCCGCATATCCAAATGGTGCACGGAGGCCCTAGCCATACTTGTTAGTGTGTCAACTATGGGACTGGGGGTGTTCTATTTCAAGTCGTGGGTAAACAAAAATAATGAGGGACCCTGCGTGTTACCCAAACACTGTCGAGATCAAAATCGATCGATCGTCCCCAACCTCCTCCAATGAAGAACCAATTGTTCTTTCAATATTTGTTCGAGGATGGAAAGCCCTAGATAAAACCCTTTTTCTTATCACCTGTGGTCACTTCGACTTCTCCATCAATCTCTGCTCCATCTGGGATCCATGTGTTAGGTTGGCTGGAGAGAAGAAAATAGGTTCCCGTCTGACCAAATTGCCTTAAGGTATACAAATTCCTGATTTCGTGAGGAGTGGGTGAGGCCAAATTCATCCTACTCCAATGTGCAACTTGCTCATCAGGATCCTATAACTATTCATAGCAAGTTAGGCTGCAATAATTCGTGCTTCTATAAAAAAATGATAAAAGGCTGGAGAGAGAGAGCCACACCACAACTGATCAACATTTCATAAATTACCACCATCCTAAGTAGGGGATTCCACACGGCACAGTCTCCAGTCGGTTCCAGCTGAATAAGATCACTACCTAGAGAGAATCGGTGAATATACTTTTCAATCTCATCAGCGCTGATCACGTTCGGCTTAACATCATAAGCACACACCCACTAGGTGGAAAAGAAGATACGGCTTGCTCGATGTTCTTTTTCTATATCACTCTCTTTTAGCATTTGGGCCACAATCCTGATGTCGTGGGGTGAAGCATGTTTGCTTACTCGATGCTTGCTGCCAAGTTTTTCCATCATATTCCAAGGACGAGAACCGCTGTAAGCAGAAACAAAAGAGTCTAATTGGGCCTCAAGGTTGGGAAACTCAGAACTGGGGGTAGGGGGACTTCATAGAAAAGCCCCAACAATTTATAAATACACAAAGCTGTGAAAGTATCATCATGCTCAAGGGCACTCATCCCAACAACGTAAAGATGGTGTCTGGCCACAAGGTCTATAAAAACTAACCTGGAGATATCAGAAGTTGAACAGATCAACTAACTACACTCCGTAGATGGAGAATCTCAGATCTGCGAAAAAAATGAATAAATAGGCAAAGAGATGGGGTTAAAGACAAGAACGACTAAAATAACAGAATAATCTAGGAAAGACTAGAGGGTCTAGGGTTTTTTATGGGTTGAAGAAATAAAAGAATGTTAGCAACGATGAGCAGGAAATAAGCAGCAAAAAAGTGATCCAACACATCTCCCTCATTAGTTAAAATAAGCAAGGCATCGATTTCCAAATTCGAAACCACAGGTCAAAATTGCAGGGAAGAGGGAAAAGAAAAGGTGTGATAAGTAATGTGGGTGATGTGACGGACGACTAAAAATTCATATCCTATAAATACCACCGAACACACCAAATCACAAGAAGACAAATGGCAACAGCAGAATGCGTCGAGCCATCAAACATTCTCAACGTCACCATCAGAGGATTTTTGCCTGAAAGACAAATCATGTGTATGGATACAATTAAGACATGTCATTAATGCTTCAAATTAATGAGGAACGATAATTCCTGTATTTATGAGGTTGTGAGGAAAACAAAAATTTGAGCGGAGCTAGCTTGGTAAGATAAAAACTGAATGAAGTTTAAATATTTTCACCGAGCAATTTTTTTTGTTTACTCGGGTCTAATATCTAAGGGGTTTTGTTATGTGTCAAATTCACCAAAGAATACATCAAAAAGAATGATCGACATAGCCACGTAAGCAGAGAGTTAAAGAACCGACCAAAGTAGACACGTTGACACCTAACATGGACAAACTACTCAACAATGGCGTAATAAATGTCAGACTGACAATCTCAAATAAAAAATAGAGTAAAGCCATGATGAGCAGAGCAAAAGAGTAAAGCTTGTTCAGCTTTACTCGGCACGAGTGTGAGACAGCTATGGGAAACTTTATCCGTTGCCCAAAAGGTAAACCACCAATGACATTCAAAATTCAACTATAATATAGCCACCAAGACTCAAATATGGAAACAAACAAATCCTATCCTACACTTTAGGTAATTATTGACAAAAATGGGATCTGATTCAATAGCATTTAATACGTGATAATATCAAATACGAATGATATCCTTAAATCAACTCTGTAATATTTTACTCGTACACCACGATATTAAACCCTAGCAGCACCCAAAAACCCTAGCAATGCCATGTATAAATACCCCTGTAAAGACACATCAAGAGGGGGCGAGAAAAGAGAAAAGAGAAATAGAGAGAGATAAAAACATGTATTGTTTAAACAATTATAATGGGTTTGACTGAGTTGCAATGCAACAACCCGTGGTTTTTTCTCCGATCATTGAAGTTTTACCAAATATTTCATTTTCATAATTTTGTTATTGGCATTGCATTCTTTATTTCATCCATATTTACAAGTCTGTATTGATTTAAATCTTTGACTGGTTGACTGTCGAGAAATCACCGTCAACAAGTAGTGATTTTGTCATGAATTAGCCAAAATGGGAGATCGTAAGGACTTATGATTGGATTGTTTCATGATAAAGCACATTGGGGATGTTTTTTGTAATGGGTAGCTTAGATTCTCGATGGCAAGCTTCCAAGTATCTCTGTGGTTTCAAGAGCTATATCATAAGGTATATCACTTGACTTAACATTTAGAAGAGATATAGTTACACACACACATACACACGCACACACACATACACTTATATGACATTCATTTAAGTCTCATATTGTCTCTTTATGTGGGCATTGTCACCGCTCACATACTTGTACACATTACATACATGTTAGTTTTTTAGATTGCATGAGAAGGCCTTTCCTCTCATTGTTGTGGTCAGAGTGTCATCTTGGTAGACAGCGGCAAATTAGCGACTGTCATTTTTGTAGTTATAGCTCCATCATGGGAGATAGTAAAAACTATTTCTATGTTCCAAGTGACGTCTTGGTGGACCGCATCAAATCGACCACAACAAGTCTACAGGAATGGTCACGGTGCAAGTGTTATCTTGGACCACCGTGAAAAGAATATTGTAACATGTGGATGATTTTTCAGTTGCCCTTGATATGACTGACTGCCGTCTTAGTATACTGCAACAGTCATAACCGTGGTAGTCCACTTTTCTCAAAACAATACAGTTTTGAAGTTCTATATGTAGCCAATTAGCTTTCTTGTTCATTACAAATTCTTGTATTTTGACTCCCTAAAAAGAGAGATTAGAGTTCCTTGAGAGAGAAACAACCAAGATTGAAACTTTAACTCTTAAATCCCAAAGTCCATGAGCATATAAGCATCATCAAGCATCATTCAAGGATGGATTGTTAGGTTTTTATTATTTGATAAGTTAGAACAAACATTCCTCTTGTTTTATTTTTCTTGTTTGCCAAGACACCATTTTATTTGCTTTCAATAGCAAATACTTCTACTTTATTGTATATCTAGTGAAGCCACGATGTATGATTGTGATTGATTTATAGCTAGCATGTTAGGTTTCATTCTTACATCTAACTAAGTCTTTTTTCATGTTCATTTAGACATTTTGATATCTAGGATTGTTTGATTGTCATCATATATCTCTAAATAAGCATTTGGTGTTGCCTAGAATTATTTGTATATTAGAATATTCTCGTATATTAACTTAGGTTTCTTTATCTGTTCTTTGAGTGTTAAATCTTGTGTTTAAGTGGATTAGTTAACAAGTAATTGGTCTAGAATCACTATAAAAGGCATGCTGGTATTAGATGTGTGTTATGTTATGAGAATAGTGTGACTAGAGGTCAACCAAGGTGATCGTGCCAAAATTGTCATATATTTTGCCCTCAATTCCATTTCCCCCATGTCATTTTCATGCATTTGTACGTATCTTATCGTTCTTTTTATATGTTTGCAGGCAATTAGGTACAATTTTGAAGAAAGGATGAAAAACGTGAAGATTGGGCGAAAACAGGCTAAAATCAGTGAAGAAAGGCTTCAGTGTGCAGGTCGATGCACGAGTCCTTACCCATGCACAACTAGCGTACAAGCCGCACAACAAAAGAAAATTGGAGAAGTAGATCAGAGCCCACCAGGTCACTGCGATCAGGGCACTGTACGGGACCTTATTCGTACATTTTACGCATCAAGACTGTCACATTAGCATTTTCAGACCTAATCTTGGGACCCTATAAATATGTTCTATTCTTATTTCGAAAGGATACACACATATACTTCCACAAACTCTCTACACACTCTCTCATTCATTTTCTCCCATTTCTCATCTCTAATTACTTACTTAGATCTAGGAATCATTTCTCACCCAATCTAACCATCCTCCATCTTCATCTACTCAAGGACACTTGGAGATTGGATCAAGCTTTAGGAAATGAGGAATTTTAAATGGGTCTTATCTATCTCTCATCTCTTTGTTATTTTATTGTATTTGTCATGAGTAGCTAGACATCCCATTAAGGGATTGATGTGAAACACTTGTGGATATTGGGTTTTGTAATGAACTCTATTTTAATCTATTAAATTAATCGATTATGTTTCATTCATTGTTTTAATCGCTTCCCTTTATTGGTTTGTCTTTGCTTGTACATTTTAAGGGGATTATTTAAGTAGTTGACTAGGTATACACCTATTTGGTCGTCTTAAGCTCATTTGAATGGAAGTGTCAAACTATAGTGCATCCCTCAAGTGAGACTGGGACCTAAAAATCTCATTTTTTATCTAATCTCAAATGAGTGACCAATTCTATACATCTAGGTTGGTTGCTTGTGAGAGGTTAAGCACCAATACTATACATCTAGGTTGGTGAATTTATAGAGAGATTAGTCCCTTAATTTGATAGATGTGCATTCGTGAACAATCACTTGTGAGTGGCCAATACTATACATCTAGATTAGTTACAATCAATTCATGTGCATTCATTTCATGAGTTTGTACATACCCATAATTCACTTGTTGGATCCATCAATTCCTTAGTCTTACTCATCATATTTTAACACCCATTTCTTAATAACACTAATTGCATGCTATATTAACCAACCTACTTGTAGTTTGCATATTAACTATTAAATTTCTAAAACCCAACCATCAACATTTTCTTTTCCATGCATTGTTTTAGTTCAATATTAGTTAACTAGTTTTAGTCATTTGATTTCCATTTCCCTATGGACGAGACCCTACTTGTCATTGTACTAGTTTTATAAACTTTTTGAGGCACTGTTGTGGTTCTTTATAAATTTTGTTTTGATGTACGATTTTTAACTACAAAAACTTTCACGTCACTAGGTTGTAAAAATTATTACATATAGTGGATTTGAGAACCATGTGTGGCTAGATGAATAGTCCATGAGTTTTTAAGGGTTTTCACACGTAAAATAAATCAATGTGTTTTTATTGTTTTTCTGCTTTTTAATTTCATTGATTGTTTTTGTATTGTGTTAGGTAATTTTTATAATCTTGACTAATCTAAAAATTTGGTAATTAATTGGATTAAAACCTTTTCACATCTTTTAGGTTATTTTAGACACATCTAATTTATTTTCACTATTGTCAAACCAACCACTATAAGATTGCTTCTTTCTATTGTTGTTACAAGAGGATGACCACTAAGACAATTGGATGTCAATAATGTCCTTCTCAACGGTGAAATTGAGAAAGATGTCTACATGACGCAACCTTCTGGCATTGTAGTTTCTAATCCACACTTAGTTTGTAAGCCTCACAAAGCTGTCTACAGTCTCAAACAGGTTCCAATGACCTGAGTATCGTTTTGTTGTTGGTGCCTTACAATATGAAACTATCACTAGGCCAGATACTACTTACGTTGTTAATAGGGTATGTCAGTTTATGGAAAATTTTATTGATGAACATTGGAAGGCTATTAAGCGAATTCTCAGATACTTGAGAGGGACTTCTACTCATGGCCTCCATTTTTTCAAGTTTCTTCCTGTTGGAACCTCATTCACCGGTAACGCAGTGGAAATGAGTTTTAAAATTTTTATACAGATCATAATTTGTATTTCGAACCAGTGAACTTGCGATCTTAATTTTTTTGGAACTAATATATACAAAATTATTACAATAATAAAATATATGTATATATACAGGAAATTGAAATCAATATCAAGAAGAAGATTAAGAAGCTTACCAACGATTAGAGGTTCCTTCACTTTTCGATATGCTTCTGGTTTGTACCACTGATCTTCCTCGCTATATCTTAGGACTGGTAACTGCGTGTAGGTCCGTCATGGTCTCAGAAACTTGAATGGAGAATTTAGAAAGTATTACAAAGAAGAAACTATTTCTTATTGTTCACTGTACAACACTTGCATCGCACACATAAAAAACCAACAACTATCGGTTTGTTTTAATTTTCTCTTATGCACACGTGCCTTTTCTCTTTTTCAACACACGCACACATGCACTGATATCTTTTCTAATCTCACGCAACACTTGCAATGAGAAAATATCTTTTATGCATGTATCAGGTCTTTTTTTAAATAAAAACAAAAACAAGCACACATGGACATCACAGCACAAAACCAAATTTTGTCCTTATCTTTTGTGTTGACAAAACAACAGGCGTTGATCTTTTATGCATTTTTTTAAAAAAAAAAACATATATTTATCATATCAATATATTTGAAACTTAAAAAAAGCGATGACCTTTTTAGTGTGATCTTTTAATCCGGTTTTCAAAACAATCTATATCATATATATACTTTATTTAACTTTTAAGAAATTGAACACATCTTTATTTTAAAAAAAATCGATATTTTATTAATCAATAAGGATATTATATATATTTAAATTTAAACAATTTAAATTTAAATATGTTAAATTTATTTTAATTAATAATTGAGATAATCATATTGTAGGAGAAAAAACGGTTCAAAAAGCAACGGAAGCATGAGAAATAAGAAAATTAGGGTTTGCGTATAAATAAAAAATTTCCATTTTAATAACAAGAACCTTAACCCTAGATTAACTGATGTATATAAAAAGTATCGTACATTTTTTTTTTCATGACGATTGAACTAGCATCGAATTGAATTTGTAAGATCTTCCAGTCCAATCACAAAGGTGAATCACCTAGGAGTGTGAGCTCCCTTTCTTTAAATTGGATACCTGAGGATGGAAATAAACAAAATCTTCTTCTTTGTTAGTCACAGTAATAATCCAAGAGAAAAACCAAGAACGTCCAGTCACTTTTGAATTATCAATTAATTTGATTGAAACTCGTGTGAACCTTGATTCGATGTTGTACACAAAACCCTTTTGATGCAAAGGATGCTAGTGTACTATCGAAAACAAAAATGTTCCCTCTTTTCTCTATGCTAGGCCGAATTCTTCACACATTTTGTTGGACGAAGTTCTTTTTTATAACAATAAAAAAAACAAATAAAAAGCAACTTCTCACACCAAAAAATCATTCTTGGTCGAATTTAATAGGTATTATATATAGGAGACTAAATCATATCCTAAGAAGGATTTACTTTGTGGTTAAGAATCCTATCCTTAGGTGGATTTACTTGGTGGTTAAGAATCCTTTTTCAAAAGGAATTCTTTCCTACACCAAGACTCCTAATCCAACTCAATAGTTTATTTGTAACCATATCAAAGACTTCTTAATTTGATTAGATAAATAATTCATTTTATTTATCAACTTATAGAATATAGTCTTTAATATTAGTTATACTGCCAACAATAGTATAAGATTTTGAAATTTAATTAATTAAATAATTAATTAATCAACAAAATAATTAATTTCTATTTAATTAAATAATAAAATAAAAATAATATAAATAAGCTATTCTAAATAGCCTTGCCACCCAACACATATATATATGCCATATATTATTTTTCTTATTTTATTAAATCCATTGGACCTTAATAAAAAGTCGACATGTGAACTGAACATATTCTTACAAAAAGAAACAAGTTCACATACCTTAATACAATTCTAAATTGACCCCTAAATTGGTCCAGTAGAATATATCAAGTGATCCTTGCAAGTTCATGTGGGTTGGGGATCTTGACGGGCTATCTAAATTTAAGCTCCAATAGACACAACCCAATCATAATCAACAAATGATTCACTTAGGTCCGATCTATTTAATTTTAGTTCATTCTACTAAAGAATTAAAATTGAACTCTTAAATAAAGAAAGAATAAGTTGGTGTTACTCATTCATACCCAGGACAACCTTATTGGAGAAAGTTTATCCTCGTGAAGAATATCAATAATCGACAAGAGCTCATAGACCGCCTATAGCTCTCCAAGTTACCATATTTACTCATATGACCACATTTTCAACTTGGAAATTTTGATTTGTCCAGAAGCCATGTTTCAATAGACACTATTGAAAACTTAACGTTAAGATTTAATATCCAATACCTCAAAACATCCATATGATTATATTCTACTCTCATTTCATAAATGGAGCCACGATGTCCATATCTATAAATGAATTACTCTATCGATTAACAAATGAATACAACCAAACCATCAAAGATAGACTATGCTATATAATCATACTCATTGATAGCTCAAATTATAACACTTGCAACCTTAAGTCCATCATTTATCTCAGGATTGAGATAGACTCTCCGATTGTCTTCAAATAAAAACATTTATCCATTGACGGTTCTAGATCAAGTATTTTTTTATGATCCAATTCAATGCACCCAGTGCACTAGATTCTGTTACCCAAATGCACCACACTTTGATGATTTTAGACTCATCATAACACATTTGATCCCACTCAAATGTTAGCAAAAGAATCTACAACTTTAACAAGATAAAGGCGCCAAACCTTTTATCTAAATCTGTGAATATTATTCAAGACAAACTAAAGAATTGTGTCTACCTCATACATATCTAGATGTATGAACAATTCTTCTTTTCTCATAGTCCTTTGACCTTATGATTATTTACTTTTGACAATTATAATAATTAAATTATAAATGCTATAAGATTTGTTAAACTAAAAATCACTTTATTAATATGAAAAGATTGTCAAATACAATATTACACTCTTGCTATCAAGCATAATCCCAACAATCTCCCACTTGCTCTATAGCAAATGTGTCATATTTCTTATCCCTATATTCTCTAGATGCCCATCAAAACTCTTTTGTGGAAGAACCTTTAAAAAGGGATCAGCTAGATTATCTGCTGACGCGATCTTGGTAATCGTCATGTCACCCCTATGCATAATTTCCCTTAGAAAGTGATACTTTATTTCAATGTGTTTCCCTCTCTTATGACTTCTTGGTTCTCTCGAATTAGTCATTGCTCCACTATTGTCATAATAGAAGTGATCTACATATTCGTATCAGGAACCACTTCCAAGTCAATCAAGAATTAGCGGTGCCAGACAGCCTCTTTTGCAGCCTCGCATGCAGCAATATACTCGGCTTCCATGGTGGAATCGACAATACAAGATTGCTTGATACTCCTCCATATGACTGCCCCTCCTCCAATAGTAAACACATATCCTGATGTTGATCTCCTGGAGTCAGAATCTGACTGAAAATAAGAATCTGTATACCTAACAGGAATTAAATCCCCTCCAGAGTATACAAGCATATAATCTCTCGTTCTCCTAAGATACTTGAAAATATGCTTGACTGCCATCCAGCGATCAGGACCAGGTTTTGATTGAAACCTGCTAACTATGCATACAGCGAAAATAATATCTTGTCTAGTGCAGAGCATTGCATACATGAGACTTCCAACTGCCGATGCATATGGAACCCTATTTATGAATTGCTCTTTATGCTCATTCTTAGGAACTTGTTCCTTAGAAGGTTTGATTCCATGTTTGAAAGGTAACATACCTTTCTTGTAATCTTGCATGGAAAACCTAGACTAAATTTTATCTATGTATGAAGCTTGGGATAATACAATCGTTATATTCTTTCTATCCCTTATGACTTGGATACCAAGAATATAACGTGCTTCTTCTAAGTCCTTCATATCAAATTGTTTTGCTAACCATTCTTTTATTGATGTCAATACACCTACATCGTTTCTGATGAGTAGTATATCATAAACATAAAGAACTAGGAAAACCAACTTGTCGCCTTTAATCCTTTTGTATACACAAGGTTCATCAAGGTTTTGAATAAATCCAAAACTTTTTACGGCTTGATCGAATCTTATGTTCCAGGATCTGGATGCTTGCTTCAATCCATATATGGATCTTTGTAACTTGCATACCCTTCCCTCTATGCCTTTTTCAATGAATCCTTCTGGTTGCATCATGTAGATGCTTTCGTCAAGACTTCAATTAAGGAAAGATGTCTTGACGTCCATTTGCCAAATCTCTAGGTCTAGAGATGCCGCAATGGATAAGAGCATCCTAATGGATTTAAGCATGACCACAGGAGAGAAGGTTTCTTCATAATCGATACCTTCCTTTTGTGTATAACCTTTAGCTACCAATCTAGCTTTTAAAGGTTTCAACATTTCCATCCATTGCTCTTTTCCTCTTGTGATGGGTTTTATCCCTTTAGGCAAGTATACAAGAGACCAGACTTTGTTTTTGAACATATATTCAATTTTGGATTGCATTGCCTTTTGCCAATGGCGACAATCAACATCTTCCATTGCTTCCTTGTACGTATAGGGATCATCATCGTCCGGAAGATTCTCTACAGATTCCTTAGACCGACGTATCTCTCGGGTTGTCCAACAACCTTCCCACTATGACGAGGTATGGTAGATTGTTGATCTTGTGTTGGTACAAAACTTATTATTGGGCTTGGTTGTGAAACCTTTTGTTTAATTGTATCTCCTGAAAGCTCATTCAGGACAATTCTACTTTTAGGTACAAAATTGTTCATATAGTCCCTTTCAAGAAATTTTGCATTTGTTGAAACAAATACTTTAAGATCTGAAAGACAATAAAAATAATATTCTTTTGTTCCTTTTGGATACCCTACAAATATGCATGTTTCTGAACAGGACTCTATCTTTTGTCTTTCCTTTTAACATGTGCACAGGACATCCAAATATCCTTAAATGTTGTAAACTAGGCTTTCGCCTGGTCCAAAACTCATGCGGTGTTTTAGGAACCGACTTAGATGGTACAACGTTTAGAATGTACATTGCGGTTGGTAAAGCATATCCCCAAAAAGAATTAAGGAGCATTGAATAACACAACATAGACCTAACCAAGTCCAAAAGAGTTCTATTTCTCCTTTCTACCACCCTATTTTGTTGAGGTGTTCCTGGTGCAGAAAACTAAGAAATTATCCCATTATCAATAAGATATTACTGAAACTCACCAGATAGATATTCTCTACCATGATCAGACCTCAAGAGTTTTATGCGTTTCTCAAGCTGATTTTTAACTTCAGCTTTAAATGCTTTGAACATGTCAAAAGCATCCGACTTATGTCTCATGAGATACACATAGTCAAATCTTGAGTGATCATCTATGAAAGTGATGAAGTACTCATATCCACCTCTAGCTTGAATTCTCATAGGTCCATACACATCAGTGTGTATCAATCAAACATTTGATGACTCTTGTGCCTTTGTCGTAAACAACCTTTTGGTCATTTTACCTTCCAAACAAGATTTAAAAGTTGGTAGATCATCAACATTTAAGTCACTTAGAGGTCCGTCACTTACCAATCTTTTAATCCTATTAAGGTTAATATGACCTAGGTGCAAAGGCCATAGGTAGGTTTCATCTTTTGGTAATTTTACTCTTATATGATTAGGTTCGGTTGATTCCGTGTCTAACAAGTGAGAGATATTTCCATGCAAATAGAATAAACTGTTATCCAATGTATCTTTGCAAACAATTTTGTCATTCTTACTGATAGTAAAACCTTTTATTAAAAGTAACCGAATATCCAAATTTATTTAGAGAAGAGACTGAAATTAAATTCCTCTTGAATTGTGATACATAATAAATGTTTATTAAATCTAAATGCCTATAAGAATCTAAATTGATTCTAATATCTCCCACTACACTAGTAGACACCAATGCTTCATTGCCTAAATACAAGTTGAATTCATTCTTATTCTGTCTATTTCTTTGACCCTTTTCACCATGAAGGAAACACTTCCCTTTGATACTATCTTTATATCTTTCTAAGAAGGCTCAAGTTGCTTTTTCTTCTGTTGCCTCTTGACCTTCTTATGGGTCTTTAAGAGTAGCAACTTACCAAGCATATAAATATCTTGACCCTTGCCTTTCACAAGGATTTTTTCCGTGCTTTGAACATCTTCCATTAGGCCTTGCAAGGTGTATTCCTTATTATTCAAGGTGTAGTCCAACTTTGAACAAACCAAAGGAATTCGACAGTGATTTGACAATTATGTCAAGTTTTCATCTCACCATCTATCTCAGCACCATTGAGTTCAACAATATTGAGATGTGCTATGAGTTTCATCATGTGATCTTTCACACCCTGTCCAGGTTTCATCCTATGATTCATAAAAGCACTCACTGCCTCTCTCTTAGTCGTCCTAGTCCATATAGCAAACATTTCCTCTAGAGACATAATTATATCAGCAGCAGTCTCCATTCCTTCGTGTTGCTGTTGCAAAATGTCGGAGATGTGGCCATAATGTAACGTACATTTAGCCATGTTATCTTAAGACTTCCACTACTGATACTCATCTCTTTGCTCCTAAGTAGATTCATTAGTTTGGTGGTTTACGAATAGAAATACGAACTTATGGTTTTTTAACTTGCAACAATAACCCAATATTCCTTTTCCATGTGACATAATTACTATCAGTTAAAGTATTATCTTTTAGGATGTTGATTAGGGATGGGGTCATGATTTCTTTTTAATAACAAAAATTATATATGTAAACAATCATGATATAGCACTTTTGAATATTTATTTTGAATTATAAATAAAATAATCCAATCGTAAAATTCAAAGGTGATCCAACACCCATAAATGTCACGCCCCTTTTGGGAGTTCGCACCATTTACTAGTTGGACTAGGTCCCACCTAATTGTTAACATAACAACCAACATTATCAATTTAGCCTTGCAATTTTATTAACAAGAACTCTTGGAAAGATATTAATAAAACTACATTGAGTGTGTTACCAAGTTATTTACCTTCAATATAATCCCTCACGAATATCCCTTATTTGGGTGTAGATATCGTTTGGGCTAATTGTCTTGTCTATCCTTGTAAGGAAATATCTTACTAAATTCCATTCAGGAATACCTCTTGGGAGGTTATTACACGAAACATAAAGCTCAACTAAACTTGGAGGCCGTAGGTGTTCCAAAACACCTTCTCCCACTCAATTGTTTAAGGCGTGTGATCGAATTTAAAAGAATTATTTACCAAGTTATCTAGATGTCAATTTAGATACCTAAATCATTCTATGCATGTTCATACCAAAAGAGATATATGAGTGGCATTCCTATTCTATATGACATGTTATCAAACAATGACAAATATTGCAATATTTACAAAAAAATATAAATAGCTACAATTTTAGTCCATTCTAGAAAAGCAAGTAAATTACATGTCTTGGAATACAAAAAGCTTCTTTATTGGTGAACAAGTCGTCACGTGACCTTTGTCATTTGGACTCTCTCGGCAACCTGCCATGGGCATGCGTACCCTTGGCTCCTATCCATTGGCGTGCGCATGCCACAACCCCGTAAAGGGATGCCATGCGTAGCCCATGGCTTCCTTAGGGCTGCCGTACGCAGCCCATGCCACAACAAATGTGGATGCGTGCTCTTTGCATGCACGTTTGTTGCTACGGCTCGCACGGTCCCAAACTTGATTTGGTTGCTCCCAATTCTTCAAACCTTCAAGTCTTCGATATTTGAATGTATTACAAAAGAATTTCAAATAAAAAAATACTGCGGTTTTTTTTTATTACAACAAGTGCAGTTTTTTTTATTACAACAAGTGCAGTTTTTTATTTTATTACAACAACAACAAATTTAAAAAAACTTAGCAAATACCAAGAAAGAAATTATGGCGATGATAGACCACCCTTCTTGTTACAATCCCAAAGCAAAATACAATGAAATTCTAGGACCAAAATTGAGCAATAACAAACCATATATAAAACAAATATATATTCATACGTTCCAATGTAAATATATATGCGAATACCTAAAGTGCCATCTCTTTCTAAAACATGCATATATAAAATAAAAAGAAAAAGATTCACGAACACATACATCAATTAATCAAGGGTACCAATTGTAGGGAAAAAAATGGTTCAAAACACAACGGAATCATGAGAAATAAGAAAACTAGGGTTTGCATATAAATAAAAAAATTTCCTTTTAATAACAAGAACTTAACCCTAGATTAATTGATGTATTAAAAAAGTATCGTACCTTTTTTTTTCATGACGATTGAACTAGCGTCGAATTGAATCCGTAAGATCTTCCAATCCAATCATGAACGTGAATTACCTAGGAGTGTGAGCTCCCTTTCTTTAAATTGTATGCCTGAAGATGGAAACAAACAAAATCTTTTTCTTTGTTAGTCACAATAATCCTCCAAGAGAAAAACCAAGAATGTCTGGTAACCTTTGAATTATCAATCAATATGACTGAAACTCGTGTGAACCTTGATTTCATGTTGTATACAAAACCCTTTTAATGCAAAGGATATTAGTATGCTATCGGAAAAAAAAAACATTCCCTCTTTTCTCTATGCTAGGCAGAATTCTTCACACAATGAGTTGGACGAAGTTTTATTTTATAACAATAAAAAAAACAAATAAAAAACAACTTCTCACACCAAAAACTCATTCTTGGTCGAATTTAATAGGTATTATAAATAGGAGACTAAATCCTCTCCTAAGAAGGATTTACTTGGTGGTTAAAAATCCTATCCTTAGGTGGATTTACTTGGTGGTTAAGAATCCTTTTCCAAAAGAAATTCTTTCCTACACCAAGACTCCTAATCAAACTCAATAGTATATTTGTAACCATATTAAAGGCTTCCTAATTTAATTAGATAACTAATTCCTTTTATTTATCTACTTATCGAATATACTCTTTAATATTAATTATACTACCTAAAATAGTATAACTTTAGGAGGTCATCTCCTACTAGGAAAAAGATTTTGACTTTTAATTAAATAATTAATTAATCAACAAAATAATTAATTTCCATTTAATTAAATAATAAAATAAAAATAATATAATTAAGCTATTCTAAATAGCCTTGCCGCCCAACACATATATATGGGCCATATATTATTTTTCTTATTTTATTAAATCCATTGGACCTTAATAAAAAGTCCACATGTGAACTAGACCTATTCTTACGAAAAGAAACAAGTTCACTGGCCTTAATACAATTCTAAATGGACCCCTAAATTGGTCCGGTAGAATATATCAAGTGATCCATGCAAGTTCATGTGGATTGGGGATCTTGGCGGGCTATCTAAATTTAAGCTCCAATAGACACAACCCAATCACAATAAACAAATGATTCACTTAGGTCAGATCTATTTAATTTTAGTTCATTTTACTAAAGAACTAAAATTAAACTCTTAAATAAAGATAGAATAAGTTGATGTTACTAATTCATACCCTAGACAACCTTATTGGAGAAAGTTTATCCTCATGAAGAATATCAGTAATCGCCAAGAGCTCATAGACCGCCTATAGCTCTCCAAGTTACCATATTTACTCATATGACCACATTTTGAACTTGGATATTTTGACTTGTCCAGAAGCCATGTTTCAATAGACACTATTGAAAATTTAACGTTAAGATTTAATATCCAATACCTCAGAACATCCATATGATGATATTCTATTCTCATTTCATAAATGGAGCCACGATGTCCATATCTATAAAAGAAGTCCTCTATCGATTAACAAATGAATACCACCAAACTATCGACGATAGACTATGCTATATAATCGTACTTATTGATAGCTCAAATGATAAGACTTGCAACCATAAGTTCATCATTTATCTCAGGATTCAGATAGACTCTCTGATTGTCTTCAAATGAAAACTTTTATCCATTAACGGTTCTAGATAAAGTATTTCATTGTGATCCAATTCAATGCACCCAGTGCACTAGATTCTTTTGCCCAAAGACACCACACTTTGATGATTTTAGACTCAGTATAACACATTTGATCCCACTCAAATGCTAGCAAAAGAATGTACAACTTTAACAAGATAAAGGCGCCCAACCTTTTATCTTAAGTTGTGAATATTATTCAAGACTAACTAAAGAATTGTGTTTACCTCATACATATCTAGATGTAAGAACAATTCTTCTTTTCTCATAGTCTTTTGACCTTATAATTATTTACTTTTTACAATTATAATAATTAAACTATAAATACTATAAGATTTGTTAAACTAGAAATCACTTAATTAATATGAAAAGATTGTTAAATTCATTATTACACTCTTGCTATAAAGCATAATCCCAACACATATTATCTCATTATTCAAAATAAATAACATGTGAGACACTCCATTTATGACTAATTACACTATTAAATAATCTTATTATTTAATAGTCATAATTGTCATTTTAATAAATTGAAAAATCTAATTACTCTATCAATTCCTGATACATGTCATTTTTGTAACAAAATTAACTGGACTATCCAATTAATTAACCGTGACCCTTGTTATCTAAATCGATCGGGCTAGCTAAGGGACCTAATGGACCCACATTCTTTTAAGCTCCAATAATCCTTGGAATCATTAATTAAACTCTTTAATTAATATTTCTTGATTATTTGCTCCGGTGTTATTCCACTAAAAACCCGAAGCTGCACTCTCTCAACTGCAGATGCTTTTACACAGACTGATACAACTCGGTGTCAATCAATATAGCTATTACATATGGTGTGATCCTTCACAATAGTTCACAATTAGTGCTGGGTCACAATGTTCGTTATACCTCTCTAATTACATATATCCTTTAAGTACCATTGGTTCTCTAATGGATAATAAATCTTATTTCCTCATGGAATTAGGAGAGTGCTCATATTGTACAAGCCCCGATCAACCCTTAAGGGAACTACCGTCTACTTCTCACAAGAAAGAGTGGATTCCACTATTGTGTACAAACCTTCCCTGCCACAAGCCAAACTGCAATCCCAACATACGGAGTATATTGATCAGAAAAGCATCTGACCTCACCGTGGTATATCAAAGACCATGATCTAACCTGAAGGAGTCGATAAGACACTCAGGATTAAGGTCACACATATATAGCCATCATTAGTTGATATATATAAATCTTATTGGTAAACGGGTTTTGATGAGAGATTCATATAGATCATGGCCCAGTCCTTTATGATTACATCATACAAGGTGCCTTCATTCCCATATATAATATGAATGATTCACGATATAATCATCATACATTACAGAATGAACCTCTGCTATAGATTAACAACAAATAAAGTACCCAGCTTTATTTGCTATCTAAGGACTCTTTAGATTATACGTCTCTTACTATATACATCTGTATATGATACTCATATACATAGTTCGAGATTACATCCGGCAATCTTGGATATTGAATATGCATAGGTTATAAAATAAATAACACGACAAGAATGAATTGAACTTTTCTTTTTAATTATTTCATAAATCCATTTACAAGTTACATGTTTAGGGCATAAACCCTAGCAATCTCCCACTTGCACTAAAGCAAGTGAGGCATGTCTAGTAACCCTAGACCATTTAGGTGACCTGAAAACACTTTAGCTTGTAAGGACTTCGTAAATGGATCAGCATGATTGTCTTGTGAGGCTATCATGGTGACGATCACATCTCCTCTCTACACTATCTCTCTGATGAGATGATACTTTCTCTCTACATGCTTCCCTCTCTTATGGTTTCTTGGTTCTTTGGAATTAGCCACAACACCACTATTATCACAATAAAGTGTGATAGGCTTATCCAGATCTGGAACAACTTCTAGATCACAAAAGAACTTACAGAGCCAAACAACCTTTTTAACAGCTTCACAAGCGACTACATATTCGACTTCCATGGTGGAGTCAGCAATGGAAGATTGCTTGATACTTCTCCACACAATGGCTCCACCACCCATGGTGAATACTGATCCAGACGTGGATTTCCTAGAATCTCTGTCTGACTAAAAATCAGAATTCGTGTATCATAAAGAGATTAAATCCTGTCCGGAATACACTAGCATATAATTTCTCGTTCTCCGAATTTACTTGATAATAGTTTTAACAACAACCTAATGATCCAATCCTAGGTTGGACTGGTATCTGCTGACTACTCCCACTACATAGCAGATGTCCAGTCTACTACATAACATAACATACATGAGACTACCTATTGTCGATGCATAGGGTACACGTCTCATATCCTCAACTTCTAGAGGTGTCTTAATACACTGTTCCTTAGACAAGTGAACTCCATGCCTGAAAGGTAAATTACCTTTCTTAGAGTTCTGTATCGAAAATCGTACAAGTATCGAAAATCGTACAAGAATCTTATCGATATATGATGCCTTAGACAGTGCTATGAGTTTGTTCTTATGATCCCTTATAAGTTGGATCCCTATATCATATCTTGCCTCTCCCAAATCTTTCATTTGGAATTGGCTAGCCAGCCACCCCTTTACATCAGACAACACTCCTACATCATTCCCAATGAGTAGGATATCATCTATGTATAGGACTAAGAAAACTACTTTCTTATCAATGATGTGCTTGTAGACACAAGGCTCAACGACGTTCTGCTCGAAGACATAGGTTTTGATCACATCAACAAACCTAATGTTCCAAGATCTAGATGTTTGCTTAAGTCTATAGATGGACCTTTGCAGCTTGTAAACCTTTTACTCTTGATCTGGAGACACGAATCCCTCTGGTTGCATCATATTGATGCTCTTATCAAGATTGCCAATCAAGAATGCAGTCTTGGCGTCCATTTGCCAAATTTCATAATTGAAATAGGCAGCAATGGATAAGAGAATCTTAATAAACTTAAACATGGCTACTAGCGAGAAGGTCACTTCATAATTGACCCCCTATTTCTGAGTGTAACCCTTGGCCACTAGCCTTGCCTTGAAGGTCTCTACCTTCCCGACTACTCCTCTCTTTCTCTTGTAGATCCACTTACACCCTATGGGTTTTACCCCATCTTGTAAGTCTACAAGATCCCGGATTGAGTTAGAGTACTTGGACTCCATCTCGAGATTCATGGATTTAAGCCATTCCTTTTTATTAGGATCTTTCATTGCACTCTTAAATGTCAATGGATCATCCACACTATCATCAGAGACAACACCTTGTCCCTCGCCAATATCTAAATAGCGTTCAGGTTATCTCATAACCCTCTCACTACGTCTAGGTGGTAGTGTATCCTGATCTGAAACCATCTGACACTCAGATGTTTGTGTATCAATAACTCTTATTGATGAAATACTAGTCTCACTAGGCTCTAACTCATTTAATACAATCTTAGAACGAGGTTTATGGTCACTAATATAATTGTCCTCAAGAAACGTTACATTTGTCGATACAAATACTTTTTTATCTTTGGGACTATAGAAGTGTCCACCTCTAGTCTCCTTGAAGTATCCAACAAATAGACAACCAAAGACTTAGAGTTTAGCTTTCCACTTTTGTTCTTCAGCACATATGCTGGCCCCCCATATGCGAAAATATTGTAAACTAGCTTTACGACCATTCCACAACTCTAGGGGAGTCTTAGGAACATATTTGAATGACACTACATTCAAAATGTATGCCGCTGTTTATAACGCATATCCCCAAAAGGAATTTGGTAATGATGAGAAACTAATTATAGATCTCACCATTTTCGTCAGGGTTCTATTTCTCTTTTCCGCTACACCATTTGAATGAGGTGTACCGGGAGCTGTGAGTTGGGAAACTTTCCCATGCTCGACCATGAAGTCTTCAAACTCTTAGTCAAGGTACCCACCTCTACGATCCTATAATAGTGACTAGATAGTCGTACCTAATTCATTCTCAACTTCAGCTTGAAATTCTTTGAACTTTTTAAATGTTTTCGACTTTCGTTGCATCAGGTAGGCATATCAGTATCTTGAGTAGTCATCTATGAATTTGACATAATACTCATAACCACCCCTAGCTTTAACATTTATCAGTCTGCAGACGTCTGTGTGTAAAAGTTCTAGCGGTTCTTTAGCTCTAAGCTCTTTTCTAGTAAAAGGTCTCTTAGTCATCTTACCTTCCAGACAAGATTCACAGACAGGTAAGGTGTCAACCTTTAACTCACTTAAAGGTCCGCTTTTTACTAGTCTGTCTATTCGGTCAAGGTTGATATGACCAAGCCTTCGATATCAGAGATACATGTCATTATCTGGAGAAATCTTATGTCGTTTAGTTTTTAACCTTAAACATTTCGGTGTTAAGTAGTGTAGTATGTATTAACTGTCTTAACACATACAAATTGTTTTCATTAATTCCTGAATAAATAATCAGACCATTCTTTCCAATATTAACAGACTTATTATTAAAAGAAATATAATATTTTTGTTCTCACAACTTAGAAACGGAAATCTAATTCTGTGTAAATTCAGGAATATGAAATACGTTGTCCAACATTATTTAATTTTTACAAAAACGTAATCTAATTACGCCAACAGCTAATGCTGACACGACATCCTCCGACCCCACACGTATTGAGAAGGCTCCCTCCTCTAACGGTGTCCAAGAATCAATCCATTGCGAAGAAGAACAAACATGATTAGTGGCCCTCAAATTAACTATCCAGGGTGAAGAATCATCTTCCACTAAACAAGATTCAAGAACAAGTAAATCATATTTACTTTTCATTTTCTTCTTCTTGACAGTCTCCTCCAAATATTGAGGACAGATCCTCTTCCAATGTCCGACCTTGTCGCAATAGAAACATTTTCCCTTGCCTTGGTTAGTGGATGCACCCTTTTTTTTCTGTGGGCTTTCTTGTGGTTGGGCTTACCTAGCAGACCTCTCCCTCTTCTTATTATTAGAGGAAGATGAATCAACAATATTTGTCTCACCGGTCTTGCCCTTATTTTCCTTAATCAAGGAATCAGAGGTAGCGAGCTCACTGAGCAAGTGTGTAAGACTGAACTTTAACTTGTTCATCATCTAGTTGCTTTTAAACTGATCTAAACTCTTCGGAAGAGTTATCAGTATGATGCACACTTGACTGGGTTCGTCAATGGCCCCGCCATTGACTTCTGCCGTGTTGAAGTAGGAAATCATGCTTAGGACATGTTCCCGAACTGGTGTACCTTCCTTCATGCGAGCGAGCATAGAGGAACTAACAGCTTCGTGTCACTTTTGCTCCGAGGGCGGCCCGAACATAGCTTGTAATGACTCTATGATTTCGAATGCTGAAGTCATTGCTTCGTGCTTTGTGACAATCACGTCTGTCATTGAAGCCAACAGATATGTTCGAGCTTTCTCATCAGATGAGACTCATCGCTCGTATGCCTCACAAACAGTTCGTGTAGCATTGGCAGCAGGCATCAGGCATCAGGCATTGGAGGACATTCCTCCGTAAGCACAAACTTGAGGTCTTTGGTGACCAATATTGCATTAATGTTTAGTTTCCACTTACTGTAGTTATCACCGGTTAATTTGTCGTTGGCGAGAATTTGAAGTAATGCAGAAGACATTATTGCTAAAATAAATAAAACATTCATTTAGTCATTTATTTTAAACAAGTGCACGTGCTTTGGTATAAATTTAAACATGATGCATGAACATGTTTAACAAACTAGAACTACCCAAAAAATAGTTACTATACCACGACAATCCAACATACCACAAAGAAGTGGGTCTTAGGGTCGGTCAAATCTTTCCATGTTGGATCGAGACATTCTCAATCAAATGATATTCTAGAATAACTCTTATTCCATATCATTCAACCATTGGCTATTCATTCAGGTTTTTAATTAACAAACTTAATCAAAACCTTCGAGAGTGTAACCCACCATTTCAGATCTCACGAGCTTAACTCGAGAATTACCGCCTTAGGATCGGTCAATCCCGAAATACCCTCAGAAATCCTATATGTTAGGAAGTCAACCTTGGTATTAACCTTTGTGGAAACCCTCCTTAGGGAGGACGAAAGCAAAGCCGCCACGAGGCCCCACTCAGATCTTACGTTGTTGAACTTATGATGGAGTTCGCGAGATATATGTCATATATCCATCTCCCACTCAATATTTTAAAACTAGGGTTTTATATTATCTTTTAATGCATCTAGACTCTACAGGATCAAACGACTAACTTTAATCAAGTTATCTAGTGCATTAACTAATTCATTATTAGAAACAAGTTCTAATTAACTAATAATTTATTAATGATTTTTAACTATTAAAAATCTCATATATTAGTCAATATTCTAAGCTTTAGTAAACTATTTACTAAGGTCAGATTATTATGAAAGTGTTTACAGGGTTTTGACTTTTAAAACTCTAACACTTTATTCAGTTCATTTATTATTAGGTTATTAATCAAATTAATCCAATAAATGAGCCTATTAATCTAACTTATTAAACACTTTAATAACTCGATTTATATTTAATGAGAATTACCAAGTTTTTAACTATTACAAACTAATCTCATTTTCATAGTCAATTATGTATTTACCCATTTTAATCTCATTAAAAATATACATAAAATATCAAGCTATGATGCATGTATGACATATCAATTATATTTGTGTAGGCACTTCTAATCTAAACGACATACATATGCATGACAATGCTTTTATCATCACATAATATAAAGCATAAATGAATTGACCGAGTACTGTGGATTATTTAACCTAAATAAAATTGGAATCTAAAATTACAAAAATACCCTCAAGGCATTCCCTGGTCTTCTTGTAATTTCTGAGTCATCTAGTCCCTTCAGGTCACTTCGATTCATCTCATGAATCCTTCTTCGTGATTTTTTCAGGTCTTCAATATAGGTTACATTTTCTTTTACAATACAATAACAATAAAAAAAAGAAACTAAACCAAAAAAAAAAATGCAACCCATAGACCCTAAATTCATAGTACCATAACAATCAATCATGTTTTTATAAATTAAAAAATTTAATATACATACAAAAACATCATACAGTCAATTTAAATCGTGCCTACACAATCATACATATAGGAGCATCGAAAACAATGTTCTGTTCCGAAAATAAAACTGACTCTAATACCAATTGTTGGAACCCCGTTCACCGGTAATGCAACGAAAATGTGTTTTAAAATTTTTATACATATTGTAATCTGTATCTGGGACAAATGAACTTAAGATCATAATTTTTTCGGAACTAATATATACAAAATTATTACAGTAATAAAATATATGTATATATACAGGAAATTGAAATCAATATCAAGAAGAAGATTAAGAAGCTTACCAACTTTTGGAGGCTCCTTCACTTTTCGATATATTTCTGGTCTGTACCACTGATCTTCTTCGCTATTTACTGAGATATGTAACTATGTGTGGACGCGTCACGGTCTCATAAACTCGAACAGAGGATTCAGAAAGAATGAAAAAGAAGAAACTATTTATTATTGTTCACTGTGAACCACCTGCACCGCACATATAACAAACCGACAACAATCGGTTTGTTTGATCATCTCTTTTGCACACATGCCTTTTCTCTTTATCAACACACGCACACATGCACTGATATCTTTTCTAATCTCACGCAACACTTGCACTGAGAAAATATCTTCTATGCGTGTATCAAGTATGATTTATTCATTTTTTTTAAACAAAAACAAAAACAAGTACACATGGACATCACAGAACAAAACCAAATTTTGTCCTTATCTTTTATGTGTTGACAAAACAACAGGCGTTGATCTATTATGCTTTTTTTTTTAAATATATATATATATATATATATATATTTTTCATATAATTATTTTTGAAACTTCAAAAAAAAAACAGACCTTTTCAATGTGATCTTTTAATCCGGTTTTCAAAACAATGTATATAACTTTTGAAAAATTGAACATATCGCTATTTAAAAATAAAATTTATATTTTATTAATCAAGTAAGATATTATATATATTTAAATTTAAACAATTTTAATTTAAATATATTTTATTTATTTTATTTAATAAATGAGATAATCATATTATCTCATTATTCAAAATAAATAACAAATGAAACCCTCAATTTATGACTAATTACACTATTAAATTATCTTATTATTAAATAGTCATGATTTTCATTTTAATAAATTGAATAATCTAATTACTAAATCAATTCCTGATACATGTCACTTTTGTAACAAAATTAAATGGACTATCCAATTAATTAACCGTGGCCCTTGTTACCTAAATCAATCGGGTTAGTAAGGGGACCTAATGGATCCACAGTATTTTAAGCTCCAAAAATCCTCGGAATCATTAATTAAACTCTTTAATTAATATTTCTTGATTATTTACTCCTGTATTATTCCACTAAAAACCAGAAGCTGCACTCTCTCAACTGCAGATGCTTTACACATACCATTACAACTCGGTGTGTATCGATATAGCTATGACATATGGTGTGATCCTCCACAATAGTTCATAATTAGAGCTTGGTCATAATGTCCGTTATACCCCTCTAATTACGTATATCCTTTAAGTACTATTGATTCTCTAATGGACAATAAATCCTATTTCCTCACGGAATTAGGAGAGCGCTCATATAGTCCAAGCCCCGAATCAACCCTTAAGGGAACTACCATCTACTTCTCACAAGAAAGAGTGGATTCTACTTTTATGTATAAACCTTCCCAGCCACAAGCCAAACTGTAATCCCAACATACGGAGTATATTGATCAAGAAAGCATCTGACCTCACCCATGGTATATCAAAGACCATGATCTAACCTGAAGGAGTCAATAAGACACTCATGATTAAGATCACCCACATATAGCCATAATTAGTTGATATATAAATCTCATCGGTAAACGGAGCTTGGTGAGAGATTCCTATAGATCATGGCCTAGTCCTATATGATCACATCATACAAGGTGCCTCCTTCCCATATCTCATATGAATGATTTAGGATAGAATCACCGTACATTACGGAATGGACTGTAACTATCGATAAACCACAATTAAAGTACCCAACTTTACTTGCTATCTATGGACTCTTTGGATTGCACTTCTCTTACTATATTCATTCATATATGACACGTATATACATAGTTCGAGATTGCATCCAGCAATCTTGGATGTTGAATATGCACAGGTTATAAACTAAACAACACAACAAGAATGAATTGAACTTTTCTTTTTATTTATTTCATAAATCCATTTACAAGCACATATTTAAGGCATAAACCCCAACACTTCCTCGATTTTCAGTCTTACTGCATTCTCAAATGTAGATTGGGCTACGAATCCTAATGATCACAAGTTAACATATGGTTATTGTGTTTTTCTTGGACAAAATTTGGTTACTTGTAGTGCAAAAAAGTTGCACACCATCTCTCGGTCCTCTACCGAAGTTGAATATCACAGTATTGCATCGGTAGTTGCTGAGATTTCTTGGTTGTAGTCTTGTTACTTGTGTTAGGAATCAGCTTATCCAAGAATCCACTAGTTTGGTGTGACAAACAAAGTGCCATTGATATGTCTAGCAATCCGGTTTTCATCCAAGAACCAAACATATTAAGCTTGAACTTTACTTTGTGTGGGACAAAGTGACTCAAAAATAGATTATGATTAACCATGTGCCCTAAGTTGATTATGCAATTGATATCATTCCAAAGGCTCTCCCTTCTCCTCATTTCGTTTATCTGTGAGACAAACTCACTGTTAAATCTTCCTCACTGAGTTTAAGAGGGGTTGTTATAGTAAGTGAGGCTCCGGTTGTAACAGAGATTAATGGTCATGGTCATGGTCATGCTTTGGCTTCTACACAGAGTAATCAAGCTTCATGTGTTGAGCATCGGTTAACACCGCATGCTAATCATCAACAAACACATGGAGATGACAATTATCAGCATCAATACAAACATATGAGAGACTATGATGCATCCATTGAGGATGATCACGGATGATACTTGACTTTGATATTTTGGAGGGAAAAGATTCTTAAGGTGTTACAGATGATGACAGAGATTGCCAACTCAACATAACACACTACCAACTAATGTATGCCACATGGTAGGCCGGTAGAAATTAGCTTTTCTCCTAGCTTTTATATATAAAAATATCTTAGTGTAATAGCTAATTAATTATTCAATATTATAGAATAAGAAAGAAGATGTTCTAGAGAATTCTCTCAACTTTTCTCTAACCCTTTCAGTTTTCTCTTTAACATTCTTAGGAAAGTGATAAATCTAAATATTGCACTACACACAGATGCTCACCCCACAAATGATTCTTCAAGTCAAGACAGATCTCGATATACCTGTGCCTATTCACAAGCTTCACCAAAGATCATTACAAGTCAAACCCACCTTTTTCATTGATTAGTAAAATCATCCAACATTATGATATTTGTATTGTCTATCTATTATTTATCTTAAAGGGTGTCTAAACATGCCAGCATGACATTTCTGCTTTGTCAAAGCACTGCCATACAGTAGATTTCAACTTTCTAGATTTAGGACGTGATGTCGGTGTGGTGGCGGAAGGTCCCGCTATCAATTGGGCCGGTTCGGAAATGTCAAAAATCAACGTTGTCCACATTAAGACCGTCTAAAAAATAAGAATGATTAGGATCCATTTCCTACCATACAAATATTAACTCATTAGTCAATAATAAACTAATAACTAAACACAAAATCATAAATATTAAAATATGCTAAATTAGTAAGCATAAATTTTAAAATTATTAATTAAGCACACATATTTGAATAAATAACTAAACGTAAAATAGTAATAAAACTAAGAAAAATATTAAAATTAACAACTAAGGCTACTAAGCACAAATATTAGAAAAAAAGTAAAAAAGTAAAACCTAAGATTTTCTAAGAATAAATATAAACTCATAAATATACTAATATAATAAGGAATAAATGTTAAATATAAAGAAAAACCTAAGAATAAATATTAACTTTAAAAACTAAGCATAAAATCATAAATATACATTTACTAAGCATTAAGCCATAAATATTATATTTTTTACTAAAACCTAAGCATAAATATTAAAATTAATAACTAAGCATAAATATTAATTTTAAATAACTAAACATAAAATCATAAATATATTAATATAATAATATACTAAGAGCATTTCCAATGGTATAAGCAAATTTGGATCCTCAAAAGTTATCACCTTGACATTTGAAGATTTTTTTTCAGGGATTGCTAAATTTGATGATTGTGTAATCCACATTGGTACACTTTATCTAAATAAAAAATCTACTTCCTTCAAATATTTTTCATTGTATTTTGTTTCGTTTTTTTTTTACTCTAAACGCTATAAAATCACATAGATAAGCTGTCAAACATCTTGAATATATTGGTATTGAATATGATAAAAAAATTAAAATTTAAAATTTAATTTTTTATAAAAGACAAGAAAAGGTATATGATATGGGCATTGATCAATTCTTAATAAAGATATGAATTTTACCTGATTAAAATTTTTAGGGTAGAAACAATGATGAGATACATTGGTGATCAGAGAAATGAAAAAGAAAAAAAAACAACAACCAAGAGAGAAAGAAAAAAATTAGAACGCCAGTTATTTTGGGTTAAGTTTGTATTTGATGATTGAAGGTCAATCTTCAAATTTGATTATTGGAGAGGCAATTTGATAATTGATAACATCTATTGCCAAATTTTAGTGCCTCTGTTGGACGGTGTAATTTTGGATAAATAATCAAAATTTGATTACTCTCATACTTGGGATATCATTGGAGATGCTCTAAGCAAAAATATTTAAATTAATAGCTAAGCACAAATATTAAATATAAAGTAAAACATTGGAACGTAAGATTTTTTAAGAATAAATATTAAAATTTATAACAAAGCATAAAAATATAAAATAATAAAAATACTAATATACTAAGCAATAATATTAAATATAAAGTCAAACCTAAGATTAAATATTAACATTAAAAACTAAGCATAAAATCATAAATTTACATATACTAAGTATAAACCCATAAATATAAAAATTAATAACTAAGCATAAATATTAATTTTAAATAACCAAACATATATAAACTAATATAGTAATATACTAAACAACAGTATTAAAATTAATAACTAAGCATAAATATTAAATATAAAGTAAAACACTAAAACCTAAGATTTTCTAAGAATAACTATTAAAATTTATGACAATGTATAAAAATATAAACTCATAAATATACTAATACACTAAGCATTAAACATTAAATACAATGTAAAACTTAAGAATAAATATTAACGTTAAAAAATAAGCATAAAATCATAAATATACATATACTAACTATTACTCAGCATAAAGTCATAAATATTAAATTTGTTGCTAAAACCTAAGTGTAAATGTTAAAATTAATAACTAAACACAAATATTATTTTTTTATGATTTATGAAGCATAAAAATAAAAATTGAAAAATTTAAAATAAAGATATTAATCTCTAAATTGGGAATAAAAATTTAAATTAAAACTAAACATAAATATATTAAGTATAAATATAAAATTTAAAAACTATGCATAAAATTAAATAAAAAAATGTTAATAAAAAAAAGTTACTTTTGTTCTTTGGTGTTTGGTGCCTTCGTGCTTGGTGGAGAGATTAGAGAATAATTGAATGTTAGTTGGGTAATAGTAAACACTAAATAGAGATTAGAGAGTATAATAATATTATATTAGTAGTGTAGAGAATAAAGAGAGAGAGAGAGACTTAGAATGAATTGGTTTAGAGAAATAGAGATAGAGATTAGAGAGAGTAATGGAGAGAAAGTGTATGACAATTGGAAATGAGTGTGAGTATTTATAGAAAAACATAAAATGTGGATAAATTATAAAATAGAAGAGATGAGGGGTGCTTAATGTAATTTTTTTTTAATTTTTATTCACATAACCATTGACTGACTCAGCCAACCGTCAACTTTTTTTTAAAAAAAAAATCACCCCAAGGCCAACTGTTACAATTTAAAAAAAATATATGGCAGTCAAACGGTCGGTCCTTTGTGTCGACCGTTGGCTATGGCATAATGGCCTAGCATGTCGTGTCGTGTCGTGCCTGTTGGGGTTTATGCTCTAAATATGTAATTTGTAAATGGATTTATGAAATAAATAAAAAGAAAAGTTCAATTCATTCTTGTTATGTTATTTATTTTATAAACTTGTGCATATATTTAACATACAAGATTGTCGGATGTAATCTCGAACTGTGTATATAATTGTCATATATGGATGTATACAGTAAGAGACGTGCAATCTAAAGAGTCCATAGATAGCAAATAAAGTTGGGTACTTTATTTGTGGTTAATCTATAGCTGCGGTTCATTCCGTAATGTACGATGATTCTATCATGAATCATTCATATGAGATATGGGAATGGAGGCACCTTGTATGATGTGATCATATAGGACCGGCCATGATCTATATGAATCTCTCACCAAGATCCGCTTATTGATGAGATTCATATATATAAACTAATGAGGTCTATATGTGGGTGATATTAATCCTGAGTGTCTTATCGACTCCTTCAAGTTAGATCGTGGTCTTTGATATACCATGGGTGAGGTTGGATGCAATTCCCGATCAATATGCTCCGTATGTTGGGATTACGGTTTGGCTTTTGGCTGAAAAGGTTTGTACACAATAGTGGAATCCACTCCTTCTTGTGAGAAGTAGACAGTAGTTCCCTTAAGGGTTGATTCAGGGCTTGGACAATATGAGCGCTCTCCTAGTTCCGTAAGGAAATAGGATTTATTGTTCATTAAAGAATCAATGGTACTTAAAGGACATATGTAATTAGAGGGGTATAACAGGTATTATGACCCAGCTCTAATTATGAACTACTGTGGAGGATCACACCATATGTAATAGCTATATCGATGGACACCGAGTTGTATCGGTCTATGTAAAAGCATTTATAGTTGAGAGAGTGCAGCTTCGGGTTTTTAGTGGAATAACACAAGAGTTAATAATCAAGGAATATTAATTAAAGAGTTTAATTAATGATTCCGAGGATTATTGGAGCTCAAAATACTGTGGGTCCATTAGGTCCCCTTGCTAGCCCGATCGATTTAGGTAACAAGGATCACGGTTAATTAATTGGATTATCCAATTAATTGTGTTACAATAGTGACACGTATATATTCGGGAATTAATTGAATAATGAGATTATTTAATTAATGAATGTTAATAGTTAAGTTAATTAAATAATTAGATTATTTAATTATATTGATAATTATGAATTATTAATTAACTATTAATTGGAGGGTGTTAGTTGATATATGGATTTAGGTGAAGATAAAATAATATGATTATTTTATTTTTACTAAATCATTTATCTAAGTATTTAAATTTAAGTTTAAATTTAAAATACTTATTATCAGTTTTAATATATTAGATATATTAAAAAATGATAATTAAAAGTTATATATCAATTAATAACACAAGAGATTGCATTTGATACAAATTGGTGTGTGTACATATATAAGTGTTTGTATAGGATACAAAAAAGGATATATATAGATATATTAAAAAAGAAAAACAAATAAATAAATAAATAAATAGAATTTACGTGTGATGCAAATTAGTACACATGCAAAGAGGCGTACGATATGAAAAATATATATTTGGTATAGGCGTTAAAAAGAGTTTTTGTGTAAAAGAAATATATATATATATATATATATATATATATATATATATATATATATAAATATATATATTAAAGTTGATCACACAGGAGATTGGCAATTTTTTAAAAAAAATTCAATTGCTTGCACATATATGTATAACGCCTCTACTATCTTTTTCACCGATATATATGCCTCTGCTATATATTTCTTTTGTCTTACCCACGCCTGCCTTTTCATTTTATATATATATATATTGGATATATATATTAGATATATATTACGATTTTAAGGATTGAACCACATCTGTCAATATAAGTTTTGCATGAGATGCAATTCATGTGTGCAGGAAATCAATACACCAAATTGAGAAGAAAGAGTTTCTTCAAGTATTTCTCTACATCTTCTATTTAAGTTCCTAAGACCGTGACGCGCCCACACGCAGTTACCAGTCTCGGGAGATAGCGAGGAAGATCGAGTGGTTCAGACAGGAGCACATCGTAAAGTGAAGGAGACTCCAAACATTGGTAAAATTGGTTTAGACAGGAGAATATCGTAAAGTGAAGGAACCTCCAAACTTTGGTAAGATTTTCTTCTTCTGATTTTTGTTGATTACAATTTCACGTGTTTACATTTTGTATGTATTAGTTTCGAAAATAATTACGATCCTAAGTTCAATGGTCCCAGATACAGATTATGATCTGTATTATATTGTAAAAAAAATGTAATCTATATTGAAGACCTGGAAAAATCGCGAAGAAGGATTCATGAGATGAATCGGAGTGACTTGAAGGGACTGGAGGATATCTGAAGTTACTAGAAGACCAAGGAATGCCTTGGGAAATTTTTTATAATTTTAGATTCCAACTTTTTTTTAGGTTAAATAATTCATAGTACTCAGTCAATTCATGTATGCTTTATATTATGTGATGATAAAAGCATTGTTATGCATACGTATTTAATTTAGATTAGATGTACCTACATAAATATATTTGATATGTCATACAACATCATAGCCTGATATCTTATGTATTTTTTTTAATGTGATTAAAATGGGTAATATGCATAATTGACTATGAATAATGAGATTAGTTTTTAATAGTTAGAAAACTTGGTAATTCTCATTAATATTAATCTAGTTATTAAAGAGTTTAATAAGTTAGATTAATAGGGTCATTTAATGTAATTATGATTAATATGATTAATTACCTAATAATAAATGATCCAAATAAAGTGTTAGGATTTTAACAGTTAAAACTTGGTAAACACTAACAAAATAATCTAACCCTAGTAAATAGTTTTAAAGGCTTAGATTATTCACTAATAGATTAGATTTTTAATTGTTAAAAATCATTAATAATTTATTAGTTAATTAGAATTTGGTTCTAATTAGTCAATGCGCTAGATAACTTGATTAAAGTTAGTCGTTTAATCCTGTAAAGTATAGGTGCACTAACGGTTAATAGAAAACCCTAATTTTAAAATAGTGAGTGGGAGAGGGATATATGACATATATATCCCGCGGTCTCCATCATTATTTCAACACCGTGATATCTGAGTGGGGCCTTGTGACGGCTTTGCTTTCGTCCTCCCTAAGTAGGGTTTCCACAAAGGTCAATACCAAGGTTGACTTCCTAACGGATAACATTTATGAGGGTATTTCGGGATTGACCGACCCTAAGGCTATAATTCTCGAGTTAAGCTCATGAGATCTGAAATGGTGGGTTACACTCACGAAGGTTTTGATTAATTTTGTTAATTAAAAATCTGACTGAATGAACGATGGTTGAATGATATGGAATAAGAGTTATTCTAGAATATCATTTGATTGAGAATGTCTCAGTCCAACATGTAAAGACTTGACCGACCCTAAGGCGGCACTTCTTTGTGGTATGTTTGATTGTCGTGGTATAGTAACTAGTTTTAGGGTAGTTCTAGTTCGTTAAACATGTGCATGCATCATGTTTAAATTTATGCAAAAACACTCGCACTTGTTTTAAATAAATGACTGAATGAATGTTTTATTTATTTCAGCAATAATGTCTTCTGCATTACTTCAAATTCTCGCAAACGACAAATTAACTGGTGATAACTACACTAAGTAGAAACTTAACATTAATGCAATATTGGTCACCAAAGACCTCAAGTTTGTGCTTACGGAGGAATGTCCTCCAGTGCCTGCTGCCAATGTCACACGAACTATTGGTGAGGCATACGAGCGATGGGTCTCATCTGATGAGAAGGCCTGTACACATCTGTTGGCTTCTATAACAGACGTGCTTGTCACAAAGCATGAAGCAATGACTTCAACATTCGAATCATGGAGTCATTGTAAGCTATGTTCGGGCAGCCCTTCGAGCAAAAACGATATGAAGTTGTTCGTTCCACTATGCTCACTCGTACGAAGGAAGGTACTTCAGTTCAGGAACATGTCCTGAACATGATGTCATACTTCAACAAGGTAGAAGTCAATGATGGGGCCATTGATGAACCCAGTCAAGTGAGCATCATACTGATGACTCTTTCGAAGAGTTTCGATAAGTTTAAAAGCAATTACGGGATGAACAAGTTAAGGTTCAATCTCACACAGTTGCTTAATGAGCTCACTACCTTTGATTCCTTGACTAAGGACAACATGGGTAAGACCAGTCAGGCAAATGTTACTGAACCATCTTCCTACTCTAATAATAAGAAGATAAAGAGGTCTACTGGAAAGCGAAGGGTAAGACAGTTAATTTGTCATACTGGGAAAGAGATAATGACACGTATCTCTAGCATATAAGGCACTGTTCATCGGTACTATTCCTTACCATACTATTCATAGCACTGATCATCGGGTACAGTTCACGACACTAATCACCGGTCAATTTTTCGTTTGCGAGAATTTGAAGTAATGCAGAAGACAATGACTTCAACATTTGAAAAGATGGAGTCATTATAAGCTATGTTCGGGCAGCCCTCCAAGCAAAAGCGACACGAAGCTGTTCGTTTCGCTAAGCTCGCTCGTATGAAGAAAGGTACATTAATTCGGAAACATGTCCTAAGCATGATGTCCTACTTCAACACGGTAGAAGTCAATGGCGGGGCCATTGACGAACCCAGTCAAGTGAGCATCATACTGATGACTCTTCCGAAGAGTTTCGATTAGTTTAAGAGTAACTACGGGATGCACAAGTTAAGGTTAAGTCTCACACAGTTGCTCAATAAGTTCACTACCTTTGAAACCTTGACTAAGAACTGCAAGAGCAAAACCGGTAAGACAAATGTTACCGAACAATCTTCCTACTCTAATAATAATAAGAGAAAGAGGTCTACTAGGAAAGCGAAGGGCAAACCCAAACCCAAGAAAGCCGAAAGCAAGAAGAAGTCAAAGAAAAGTAAATATGATTTACTTGTTCTTGAGTCGTGTTTAGTAGAAGATGATTCTTCACCCTGGATAGTTGATTCGGGGGCCACTAACCATGTCTGCCTGTTTTTAGGATATTCCAAGGAGACCAGAGGTGGACACTTCTATAGTCTTGAAGACAACAAAGTATTTGTATCGACAATGCAACGTTTCTTAAGGACAATTACATTAGTGACCATAAACCTCGTTCTAAGATTGTATTGAATGAGTTGGAGCTTGGTGAGACTAGCGCTTCATCAACAAGAGTTGTTGATCTATAAACATCTGAGAGTCAGACGGTTCATGATCAGGATACACTACCATCTAGACGTAGTGAGAGGGTTGTGAGACAACCTGAATACTATTTAGGTACAGGTGAGGAACAAGGTGTTGTCTCTGCTGATAGTATTGATGATCCATTGACATTTAAGAATGCAATGGAAGATCCTGATAAAGAGGAATGGCTTAAAGCCATGAATCTCGAGATAGAGTCCATGTACTCTAACTATGTCTGGGATCTTGTAGACTTGCCGGATGGGGTAAAACCCATAGGGTGTAAGTAGATCTATAAGATAAAGAGATGAGTAGACGGGAATGTAGAGACCTTCAAGGCAAGGCTAGTGGCTAAAGGTTATACCCATAAAGAGGAGGACGATTATGAAGAGACCTTCTCCCTAGTAGCCATGTTTAAGTCTATTAGGATTCTCTTTTCTATTACTGCCTATTTCGATTATGAAATTTGGTAAATGAACGTCAAGACTGCATTCTTGAATGGAAATCTTGATGAGAGCATCTATATGATGCAACCAGAGGAATTCATGTCTCCAGATCAAGAGCAATAGGTTTACAAGCTGCAAAGGTCCATCTAGATCTTGGAACATCAAGTTTGATGATGTGATCAAACCTATGGCTTCAAGCAGAATGTTGATGAGCCTTGTGTCTACAAATGCATCATTGATAAGAAAGTAGTTTTCTTAGTCCTATACGTAGATGATATCCTACTCATTGGGAAGGATGTGGGAGTGTTGTTTGATGTAAAGGGCTAGCTGGCTAGCCAATTCCAAATAAAAGATTTGGGAGAGGCGAGTTATGTTATTGGGATCCAGCTTATAAGGGATCGTAAGAACAAACTCATAGCACTGTCTCAGGCATCATATATCGATAAGATTCTTGTGCGATTTTCGATGCAAAACTCCAAGAAAGGTAATTTTCCTTCTAGGTATGGAGTTAACTTGTCTAAGGAACAATGTCCTAAGACACCTCAAAAACTTGAGGATATGAGATGTGTACCCTATGCATCGGCAGTATGTAGTCTCATGTCTGCTATGTTATGCACGAGACCGAACATCTGCTATGCAGTGGGAGTAGTCAGTAGATACCAGTCCAACCCAGGATTGGATCATTGGGTTTATGTCAAGACAATTCTCAAGTATCTTCAGAGAATGAGAGACTATATTTTAGTGTATTCCGGGCAGGATTTGATCCTGTTAGGATACATGGATTCTGATTTTCAGTCAAAAGATTCTAGGAAATCCACGTTTGGATCAGTATTCACCCTGGGTGGTAGAGCCACTGTGTGGAGAAGTATCAAGCAATTTTGCATTGCTAACTCCACCATGAAAGCTGAATATGTAGCTGCTAGTGAAGCTGCTAAAGAGGTAGTTTGGCTCCGTAAGTTCTTGTGTGATCTGGAAGTTGTTCCAGATTTGGATATGCCATCACATTTTATTGTGATAACAATGGTGCTATGGCTAATTCCAAAGAACCAAGAAGCCAGAAAAGAGGGAAGCATATAGAGAGAAAGTATCATCTCATTAGAGAGATAATGTAGAGAGAAGATGTGATCGTCACAAAGATAGCCTCACAAGACAATCATGCTGATCCATTTACAAAGACCTTACCGACTAAAGTGTTTTAGGGTCACCTAGATTGTCTTGGGTTATAAGACATGCCTCACATGCTTCAGTGCAAGTGGGAGATTGTTGAGGTTTATGCCCTAAAGATGTAATTTGTAAATGGATTTATGAAATAAATAAAAAGAAAAGTTCAATTCATTCTTGTTATCTTATTTATTTTATAAACTTGTGCATATATTTAAAATCCAAGATTGCCGGATGTAATCTCGAACTGTATATACGAGTGTCATATATGGATGGATACAGTAAGAGACGTGCAATCTAAAGAGTCCATAGATAGCAAATAAAGCTGGGTACTTTATTTGTGGTTAATCTATAGCTGCAGTCCATTCCGTAATGTACGATGATTCTATTCTGAATCATTCGTATGATGTGATCATATAGGACCGGGCCATGATCTATAAGAATCTCTCACCAAGATCCGTTTACTGATGAGATTCATATATATCAACAAATAATGGCTATATGTGGGTGATCTTAATCCTGAGTGTCTTATCGACTCCTTCAGGTTAGATCGTGGTCTTTGATATACCATGGGTGAGGTCGGATGCAGTTCCTGATCAATATGCTCCGTATGTTGGGATTACAATTTGGCTTGTGGCTGGGAAGGTTTGTACACAATAGTGGAATCCACTCCTTCTTGTGAGAAGTAGAGGGACAATATGAGCGCTCTCATAGTTCCGTAAGGAAACAGGATTTATTATTCATTATAGAATCAACAGTACTTAAATTATATATGTAATTAGAGGGGTATAACAGACATTATGACCCAGCTCAAATTATGAACTACTGTGGAGGATCACATCATATGTAATAGCTATATCGATGGACATCGAGTTGTATCGGTCTGTGTAAAAGCGTCTACAATTGAGAGAGTTCAGCTTCGGGTTTTTAGTGGAATAACACCGGAGTTAATAATCAAGGAATATTAATTAAAGAGTTTAATTAATGATTCCGAGGATTATTGGAGCTCAAAATACTGTGGGTCCATTAAGTCCCCTTGCTAGCCCGATCGATTTAGGTAACAAGGATCACGGTTAATTAATTGGATTATCCAATTAATTGTGTTACAATAGTAACACGTATATATTCGGGAATTAATTGAATAATGAGATTATTTAATTAATGAATGTTAATAGTTAAGTTAATTAAATAATTAGATTATTTAATTATATTGATAATTATGAATTATTAATTAACTATTAATTGGAGGGTGTTAGTTGATATATGGATTTAGGTGAAGATAAAATAATATGATTATTTTATTTTTACTAAATCATTTATCTAAGTATTTGAATTTAAGTTTAAATTTAAAATACTTATTATCAGTTTTAATATATTAGATATATTAAAAAAGGATAATTAAAAAATATATATCAATTAATAACACAAGAGATTGCATTTGATGCAAATTGGTGTGTGTACATATATAAGTGTTTGTATAGGATACAAAAAAGGATATATATAGATATATTAAAAAAGAAAAACAAACAAATAAATAAATAAATAGAATTTGCGTGTGATGCAAATTAGTACACATGCAAAGAGGCGTATGATATGAAAAATATATATTTGGTAAAGGCATTAAAAAGATTTTTTGTGTAAAAGAAATATATATATATATATATATATATATATATATATATATATATATATATATATATATATATATATATTAAAGTTGATCACACAGGAGATTGGCAATTTTTTTAAAAAATCAAATGCTTGCACATATATGTATAACGCCTCTATTATCTTTTTCACCGATATATATGCCTCTGCTATATATTTCTTTTGTCTTACCCACGCCTGCCTTTTCGTTTTATATACATATATATATATATATATATATATATATATATATATATATATATATATATATATTGGATATATATATTAGATATATATTACGATTTTAAGGATTGAACCACATCTGTCAATATAAGTTTAGCATGAGATGCAATTCATGTGTGCATGAAATCAATACACCAAATTGAGAAGAAAGAGTTTCTTCAAGTATTTCTCTACATCTTCTATTTAAGTTCCTAAGACCGTGACGCGCCCACACGTAGTTACCAGTCTCGGGAGATAGCGAGGAAGATCGAGTGGTTCAGACAGGAGCACATCGTAAAGTGAAGGAGCCTTCAAACATTGGTAAGATTGGTTTAGACAGGAGAATATCGTAAAGTGAAGGAACCTCCAAACATTGGTAAGATTTTTTTCTTCTGATTTTTGTTGATTACAATTTCACGTGTTTACATACTGTATGTATTAGTTTTGAAAATAATTACGATCCTAAGTTCACTGGTCCCAGATACAGATTATGATCTGTATTATATTGTAAAAAAAATGTAACCCATATTGAAGACCTGGAAAAATCACGAAGAAGGATTCATGAGATGAATCGGAGTGACTTGATGGGACTGGAGGATATCTGAAGTTACTAGAAGACCAAGGAATGCCTTGGGAAATTTTTTATAATTTTAGATTCCAACTTTTTTTTAGGTTAAATAATCCATAGTACTCGGTCAATTCATGTATGCTTTATATTATGTGATGATAAAAGCATTGTCATGCATACGTATTTCATTTAGATTAGATGTGCCTACATAAATATATTTGATATGTCATACAACATCATAGCCTGATATCTTATGTATTTTTTTTAATGTGATTAAAATGGGTAATATGCATAATTGACTATGAATAATGAGATTAGTTTTTAATAGTCAGAAAACTTGGTAATTCTCATTAATATTAATCTAGTTATTAAAGAGTTTAATAAGTTAGATTAATAGGGTCATTTATTGTAATTATGATTAATATCCTTAATTACCTAATAATAAATGATCCAAATAAAGTGTTAGGGTTTTAACAGTTAAAACTTGGTAAACACTAACAAAAAAATCTAACCCTAGTAAATAGTTTCAAAGGCTTAGATTATTCACTAATAGATTAGATTTTTAATTGTTAAAAATCATTAATAATTTATTAGTTAATTAGAATTTGGTTCTAATTAGTCAATGCGCTAGATAACTTGATTAAAGTTAGTCTTTTAATCCTGTAAAGTATAGGTGCACTAACGGTTAATAGAAAACCCTAATTTTAAAATAGTGAGTGGGAGAGGGATATATGACATATATATCCCGCGGTCTCCATCATTAGTTCAACACCGTGATATCTGAGTGGGGCCTTGTGACGGCTTTGCTTTCGTCCTCCCTAAGTAGGGTTTCCACAAAGGTCAATACCAAGGTAGACTTCCTAACGGATAACATTTATGAGGGTATTTCGGGATTGACCGACCCTAAGGCTATAATTCTCGAGTTAAGCTCATGAGATCTGAAATGGTGGGTTACACTCACGAAGGTTTTGATTAAATTTGTTAATTAAAAATCTGACTGAATGAACGATGGTTGAATGATATGGAATAAGAGTTATTCTAGAATATCATTTGATTGAGAATGTCTCAGTCCAACACGTAAAGACTTGACCGACCCTAAGGCGGCACTTCTTTGTGGTATGTTTGATTGTCGTGGTATAGTAACTAGTTTTAGGGTAGTTCTAGTTCGTTAAACATGTGCATGCATCATGTTTATATTTATGCAAAAACACTCGCACTTGTTTTAAATAAATGACTAAATGAATGTTTTATTTATTTCAGCAATAATGTCTTCTGCATTACTTCAAATTCTCGCAAACGACAAATTAACTGGTGATAACTACACTAAGTAGAAACTTAACATTAATGCAATATTGGTCACCAAAGACCCCAAGTTTGTGCTTACGGAGGAATGTCCTCCAGTGCCTGTTGCCAATGCCACACGAACTATTGGTGAGGCATACGAGCGATGGGTCTCATCTGATGAGAAGGCCTGTACATATCTGTTGGCTTCTATAACAGACGTGCTTGTCACAAAGCATGAAGCAATGACTTCAACATTCGAATCATGGAGTCATTGTAAGCTATGTTCGGGCAGCCCTTCGAGCAAAAACGACATGAAGTTGTTCGATCCACTATGCTCACTCGTACGAAGGAAGGTACTTCAGTTCAGGAACATGTCTTGAGCATGATGTCATACTTCAACAAGGTAGAAGTCAATGATGGGTCCATTGATGAACCCAGTCAAGTGAGCATCATACTGATGACTCTTTCGAAGAGTTTCGATAAGTTTAAGAGCAATTACGGGATGAACAAGTTAAGGTTCAATCTCACACAGTTGCTTAATGAGCTCACTACCTTTGATTCCTTGACTAAGGACAACTTGGGTAAGACCAGTCAGGCAAATGTTACTGAACCATCTTCCTACTCTAATAATAAGAAGATAAAGAGGTCTACTGGAAAGCGAAGGGTAAGCCATTCAATTTGTCATACTGGGAAAGAGATAATGACACGTATCTCTAGCATATAAGGCACTGTTCATCGGTACTCTTCCTTATCATACTATTCATAGCACTGATCATCGGGTACGGTTCACGACACTGTTCACCGGTCAATTTTTTGTTTGCGAGAATTTGAAGTAATGCAGAAGACAATGACTTCAACATTTGAAATCATGGAGTCTTTACAAGCTATGTTCGGGCAGCCCTCCAAGCAAAAGCGACACGAAACAGTTCGTTCCGCTAAGCTCGCTCGTATGAAGAAATGTACATTAATTCGGAAACATGTCATAAGCATGATGTTTTACTTCAACACGGTAGAAGTCAATGGCGGGGCCATTGACTAACCCAGTCAAGTGGGCATCATACTGACGACTCTTCCGAAGAGTTTCGATTAGTTTAAGAGTAACTACGGGATTCCCAAGTTAAGGTTCAGTCTCACACAGTTGCTCAATAAGTTCACTACCTTTGAAACCTTGACTAAGAACTGCAAGAGCAAAACCGGTAAGACAAATGTTACCGAACCATCCTCCTACTCTAATAATAATAAGAGAAAGAGGTCTACTAGGAAAGCGAAGGGTAAACCCAAACCCAAGAAAGCCGAAAGCAAGAAGAAGTCAAAGAAAAGTAAATATGATTTACTTGTTCTTGAGTCGTGTTTAGTAGAAGATGATTCTTCACCTTGGATAGTTGATTCGGGGGCCACTAACCATGTTTGTTCTTCTTTACAATAGACTGATTCTTGAACACAGCTAGAGGAGCAAGCATTCTCAATGCGTGTGGGGTTAGAGGATGTCGTGTTAGCACGAGCAGTTGGCGTAATTGGATTATGTTTTTGTAATAATTATATATTATTGAACAATGTATTTTATATTTCTGGATTCACATGGAATTTGATTTCCGTTTCTAAATTGTTAGAACAAAAATATTCTGTTTCTTTTAATAATAAGTCTATTTTTATTGGAAGGAATGGTTTGAATATTTGTTCAGGAATTAATAAAAACAAATTGTATGTGTTAATACCGTTAATACATACTACATTGCTCAAAACCGAAATGTTTAAGGTTGAAAAACCAAAAACTAAACGACATAAGATTTCTCCAGATAATGACACGTATCTCTGGCATCTAAGGCTTGGTCATATCAACCTTGACCAGATAGACAGACTAGTAAAAAGTGGACCTTTAAAAGAGTTAAAGGTTGGCACCTTACCTCTCTGCGAATCTTGTTTGGAAGGTAGGATGACTAAGAGACCTTTTACTGGAAAAGAGCTTAGAGCTAAAGAACCACTAGAGCTTATACATACAGATGTCTACGGACCGATGAGTGTTAAAGATAGGGGTGGTTATGAGTATTATGTCACCTTTATAGATGACTACTCAAGATACAGATACGTCTACCTAATGCAACAGAAATCAGAAACATTTGAAATGTTCATAGAATTTCGAGCTGAAGTTGAGAATCAATTAGGTAGGACTATCAAGTCACTACGATCAGATCGTGGAGGTGAGTACCATGACCAAGAGTTTGAAGACTTTTTGGTCGAGCATGGGATAGTTTCCCAACTCACAGCTCCCGGTACATCTCAACAAAATGGTGTAGCGGAGAGAAGAAATAGAACCTTGATGGAAATAGTGATATCTATGATTAGTTTCTCATCATTACCAAATTCCTTTTGGGGATATGCATTTTGAATGTAGTTTCGTCCAAAACTGTTCCTAAGACTCCCCTAGAGTCGTGAAATGGTCGTAAAGCTAGTTTACGACATTTCGACATTTGGGGGTGTCTAGCACATGTGCTGAAGAACAGAACTGGAAAGCTAGACTCCAAGTCTGATGTCTGCCTGTTTTTAGGATATTCCAAGGAGACCAGAGGTGGACACTTCTATAGTCTTGAAGACAACAAAGTATTTGTATCGACAATGCAACGTTTCTTGAGGACAATTACATTAGTGACCATAAACCTCGTTCTAAGATTGTATTGAATGAGTTGGAGCCTGGTGAGACTAGCGCTTCATCAACAAGATTTGTTGATCTATAAACATCTGAGAGTCAGACGGTTCATGACCAGGATACACTACCATCTAGACGTAGTGAGAGGGTTGTGAGATAACCTGAATACTATTTAGGTACAGGTGAGGAACAAGGTGTTGTCTCTGCTGATAGTATTGATGATCCATTGACATTTAAGAATGCAATGGAAGATCCTGATAAAGAGGAATAGCTTAAAGCCATGAATCTCGAGATAGAGTCAATGTACTCTAACTCTGTCTGGGATCTTGTAGACTTACCGGATGGGGTAAAACCCATAGGGTGTAAGTAGATCTATAAGATAAAGAGAGGAGTAGACGGGAATGTAGAGACCTTCAAGGCAAGGCTAGTGGCTAAAGGTTATACCCATAAAGAGGAGGACGATTATGAAGAGACATTCTCCCTAGTAGCCATGTTTAAGTCTATTAGGATTCTCTTTTCTATTGCTGCCTATTTCGATGATGAAATTTGGTAAATGAACGTCAAGACTGCATTCTTGAATGGCAATCTTGATGAGAGAATCTATATGATGCAACCAGAGGAATTCATGTCTCCAGATCAAGAGCAATAGGTTTACAAGTTGCAAAGGTCCATCTATGGTCTTAAGCAAGCATTTAGATCTTGGAACATCAGGTTTGATGATGTGATCAAAACCTATGGCTTCAAGCAGAATGTCGATGAGCCTTGTGTCTACAAATGCATCATTGATAAGAAAGTAGTTTTCTTAGTCCTATACGTAGATGATATCCTACTCATTGGGAAGGATGTAGGAGTGTTGTTTGATGTAAAGGGCTAGCTGGCTAGCCAATTCCAAATAAAAGATTTGGGAGTGCGAGTTATGTTATTGGGATCCAGCTTATAAGGGATCGTAAGAACAAACTCATAGCACTGTCTCAGGCATCATATATCGATAAGATTCTTGTGCGATTTTCGATGCAAAACTCCAAGAAAGGTAATTTTCCTTCTAGGCATGGAGTTAACTTGTCTAAGGAACAATGTCCTAAGACACCTCAAAAAGTTGAGGATATGAGATGTGTACCCTATGCATCGACAGTATGTAGTCTCATGTCTGCTATGTTATGCACGAGACCGGACATCTGCTATGCAGTGGGAGTAGTCAGTAGATACCAGTCCAACCCAGGATTGGATCATTGGGTTTATGTCAAGACAATTCACAAGTATCTTCAGAGAACGAGAGACTATATGCTAGTGTATTCCGGGCAGGATTTGATCTTGTTAGGATACATGGATTCTGATTTTCAGTCAAAAGATTCTAGGAAATCCACGTCTGGATCAGTATTCACCCTGGGTGGTAGAGCCATTGTGTGGAGAAGTATCAAGCAATTTTGCATTGCTAACTCCACCATGAAAGCTGAATATGTAGCTGCTAGTGAAGCTGCTAAAGAGGTTGTTTGGCTCCGTAAGTTCTTGTGTGATCTGGAAGTTGTTCCAGATTTGGATATGCCATCACATTTTATTATGATAACAGTGGTGCTGTGGCTAATTCCAAAGAACCAAGAAGCCAGAAAAGAGGGAAGCATATAGAGAGAAAGTATCATCTCATTAGAGAGATAATGTAGAGAGAAGATGTGATCGTCATAAAGATAGCCTCACAAGACAATCATGCTGATCCATTTACAAAGACCTTACCGACTAAATTGTTTTAGGGTCACCTAGATTGTCTTGGGTTATAAGACATGCCTCACATGCTTTAGTGCAAGTGGGAGATTGTTGGGGTTTATGCCCTAAAGATGTAATTTGTAAATGGATTTATGAAATAAATAAAAAGAAAAGTTCAATTCATTCTTGTTATCTTATTTATTTTATAAACTTGTGCATATATTTAAAATCCAAGATTGCCGGATGTAATCTCGAACTGTGTATACGAGTGTCATATACGGATGGATACAGTAAGAGACGTGCAATCTAAAGAGTCCATAGATAGCAAATAAAGCTGGGTACTTTATTTGTGGTTAATCTATAGCTGCAGTCCATTCCGTAATGTACGATGATTATATTCTGAATCATTCGTATGATGTGATCATATAGGACCGGGCCATGATCTATATGAATCTCTCACTAAGATCCTTTTACTGATGAGATTCATATATATCAACAAATGATGGCTATATGTGGGTGATCTTAATCCTGAGTGTCTTATCGACTCCTTCAGGTTAGATCGTGGTCTTTGATATACCATGGGTGAGGTCGGATGCAGTTCCTGATCAATATGCTCCGTATGTTGGGATTACAATTTGGCTTGTGGCTGGGAAGGTTTGTACACAATAGTGGAATCCACTCTTTCTTGTGAGAAGTAGAGGGACAATATGAGCGCTCTCATAGTTCCGTAAGGAAACAGGATTTATTATTCATTATAGAATCAACAGTACTTAAATTATATATGTAATTAGAGGGGTATAACGGACATTATGTCCCAGCTCAAATTATGAACTACTGTGGAGGATCACACCATATGTAATAGCTATATCGATGTACACCGAGTTGTATCGGTCTGTGTAAAAGCGTCTACAATTGAGAGAGTGCAGCTTCGGGTTTTTAGTGGAATAATACCGGAGTTAATAATCAAGAATATTAATTAAAAAGTTTAATTAATGATTCTGAGGATTATTGGAGCTCAAAATACTGTGGGTCTATTAGGTCCCCTTGCTAGCCCGATCGATTTAGGTAACAAGGATCACGGTTAATTAATTGGATTATCCAATTAATTGTGTTACAATAGTGACACGTATATATTCGGGAATTAATTGAATAATGAGATTATTTAATTAATGAATTTTAATAGTTAAGTTAATTAAATAATTAGATTATTTAATTATATTGATAATTATGAATTATTAATTAACTATTAATTGGAGGGTGTTAGTTGATATATGGATTTAGGTGAAGATAAAATAATATGATTATTTTATTTTTACTAAATCATTTATCTAAGTATTTGAATTTAAGTTTAAATTTAAAATACTTATTATCAGTTTTAATATATTAGATATATTAAAAAAGGATAATTAAAAGATATATATCAATTAATAACACAAGAGATTGCATTTGATGCAAATTGGTGTGTGTACATATATAAGTGTTTGTATAGGATACAAAAAAGGATATATATAGATATATTAAAAAGGAAAAACAAACAAACAAATAAATGAATAGAATTTGCGTGTGATGCAAATTAGTACACATGCAAAGAGGCGTATGATATGAAAAATATATATTTGGTAAAGACGTTAAAAAGAGTTTTTGTGTAAAAGAAATATATATATATATATATTAAAGTTGATCACACAGGAGATTGGCAATTTTTTTAAAAAAATTCAATTGCTTGCACATATATGTATAACGCCTCTACTATCTTTTTCACCGATATATATGCCTCTGCTATATATTTCTTTTGTCTTACCCACGCCTGCCTTTTCGTTTTATATACATATATATATATATATATATATATATTGTATATATATATTAGATATATATTACGATTTTAAGGATTGAACCACATCTGTCAATATAAGTTTTGCATGAGATGCAATTCATGTGTGCATGAAATCAATACACCAAATTGAGAAGAAAGAGTTTCTTCAAGTATTTCTCTACATCTACTATTTAAGTTCCTAAGACCGTGACGCGCCCACACGCAGTTACCAGTCTCGGGAGATAGCGAGGAAGATCGAGTGGTTCAGACAGAAGCACATCGTAAAGTGAAGGAGCCTCCAAACATTGGTAAGATTGGTTTAGACAGGAGAATATCGTAAAGTTAAGGAACCTCCAAACATTGGTAAGATTTTCTTCTTCTGATTTTTATTGATTACAATTTCACGTGTTTACATATTGTATGTATTAGTTTCGAAAATAATTACGATCCTAAGTTCACTGGTCCCAGATACAGATTATGATCTGTATTATATTGTAAAAAAATGTAACCTATATAGAAGACCTGGAAAAATCGCGAAGAAGGATTCATGAGATGAATCGGAGTGACTTGAAGGGACTGGAGGATATCCGAAGTTACTAGAAGACCAAGGAATGCCTTGGGAAATTTTTTATAATTTTAGATTCCAACTTTTTTTTAGGTTAAATAATCCATAGTACTCGGTCAATTCATGTATGCTTTATATTATGTGATGATAAAAGCATTGTCATGCATACGTATTTCATTTAGATTAGATGTGAATACATAAATATATTTGATATGTCATACAACATCATAGCCTGATATCTTATGTATTTTTTTTAATGTGATTAAAATGGGTAATATGCATAATTGACTATGAATAATGAGATTAGTTTTTAATAGTTAGAAAACTTGGTAATTCTCATTAATATTAATCTAGTTATTAAAGAGTTTAATAAGTTAGATTAATATGGTCATTTATTGTAATTATGATTAATATCATTAATTACCTAATAATAAATGATCCAAATAAAGTGTTAGGGTTTTAACAGTTAAAACTTGGTAAACACTAACAAAATAATCCAACCCTAGAAAATAGTTTCAAAGGCTTAGATTATTCACTAATAGATTAGATTTTTAATTGTTAAAAATCATTAATAATTTATTAGTTAATTAGAATTTGGTTCTAATTAGTCAATGCGCTAGATAACTTGATTAAAGTTAGTCGTTTAATCCTGTAAAGTATAGGTGCACTAACGGTTAATAGAAAACCCTAATTTTAAAATAGTGAGTGGGAGAGGGATATATGACATATATATCCCGCGGTCTCCATCATTAGTTCAATACCGTGATATCTGAGTGGGGCCTTGTGACGGCTTTGCTTTCGTCCTCCCTAAGTAGGGTTTCCACAAAGGTCAATATCAAGGTTGACTTCCTAACGGATAACATTTATGAGGGTATTTCGGGATTGACCGACCCTAAGGCTATAATTCTCGAGTTAAGCTCATGAGATCTGAAATGGTGGGTTACACTCACGAAGGTTTTGATTAAGTTTGTTAATTAAAAATCTGACTGAATGAACGATGGTTGAATGATATGGAATAATAGTTATTCTAGAATATCATTTGATTGAGAATGTCTCAGTCCAACATGTAAAGACTTGACCGACCCTAAGGCGGCACTTCTTTATGGTATGTTTGATTGTCGTGGTATAGTAACTAGTTTTAGGTTAGTTCTAGTTCGTTAAACATGTGCATGCATCATGTTTAAATTTATGCAAAAACACTCACACTTGTTTTAAATAAATGACTAAATGAATGTTTTATTTATTTCAGCAATAATGTCTTTTGCATTACTTCAAATTCTCGCAAACGACAAATTAACTGGTGATAACTACACTAAGTAGAAACTTAACATTAATGCAATATTGGTCACCAAAGACCTCAAGTTTGTGCTTACGGAGGAATGTCCTCAAGTGCTTGCTGCCAATGCCACACGAACTATTGGTCAGGCATACGAGCGATGGGTCTCATCTGATGAGAAGGCCTGTACATTTCTGTTGGCTTCTATAACAGACGTGCTTGTCACAAAGCATGAAGCAATGACTTCAACATTCAAAATCATGGAGTCATTGTAAGCTATGTTCGGGCAGCCCTTCGAGCAAAAACGACATGAAGTTGTTCGTTCCACTATGCTCACTCGTACGAAGGAAGGTACTTCAGTTCAGGAACATGTCCTGAGCATGATGTCATACTTCAACAAGGTAGAAGTCAATGATGGGGCCATTGATGAACCCAGTCAAGTGAGCATCATACTGATGACTCTTTCGAAGAGTTTCGATAAGTTTAAGTGCAATTACGGGATGAACAAGTTAAGGTTCAATCTCACACAGTTGCTTAATGAGCTCACTACCTTTGATTCCTTGACTAAGGATAACTTGGGTAAGACCAGTCAGGCAAATGTTACCTAGCCATCTTCCTACTCTAATAATAAGAAGATAAAGAGGTCTACTGGAAAGCTAAGGGTAAGCCAGTCAATTTGTCATACTGGGAAAGAGATAATGACACGTATCTCTAGCATATAAGGCACTGTTCATCGGTACTATTCCTTATAATACTATTCATAGCACTGATCATCGGGTACGGTTCACGACACTGTTCACCGGTCAATTTTTCGTTTGCGAGAATTTGAAGTAATGCAGAAGACAATGACTTCAACATTTGAAATCATGGAGTCATTACAAGCTATGTTCGGGCAGCCCTCCAAGAAAAAGCGACACGAAGCTGTTCGTTTCGCTAAGCTCGCTCGTATGAAGAAAGGTACATGAATTCGGAAACATGTCCTAAGCATGATGTCCTACTTCAACACGGTAGAAGTCAATAGCGGGGCCATTGACGAACCCAGTCAAGTGAGCATTATACTGACGACTCTTCCGAAGAGTTTCGATTAGTTTAAGAGTAACTACGGGATGCACAGGTTAAGGTTCAGTCTCACACAGTTGCTCAATAAGCTCACTACCTTTGAAACCTTGACTAAGAACTGCAAGAGCAAAACCGGTAAGACAAATGTTACCGAACCATCTTCCTACTCTAATAATAATAAGAGAAAGATTTCTACTAGGAAAGCGAAGGGTAAACCCAAACCCAAGAAAGCCGAAAGCAAGAAGAAGTCAAAGAAAAGTAAATATGATTTACTTGTTCTGGAGTCGTGTTTAGTAGAAGATGATTCTTCACCCTGGATAGTTGATTCGGGGGCCACTAACCATGTTTGTTCTTCTTTACAATAGACTAATTCTTGAACACAGCTAGAGGAGCAAGCATTCTCAATACGTGTGGGGTCAGAGGATATCGTGTCGGCACGAGCAGTTGGCGTAATTAGATTATGTTTTTGTAATAATTATATATTATTGAACAATGTATTTTATATTTCTGGATTTACATGGAATTTGATTTCTGTTTCTAAATTGTTAGAACAAAAATATTCTGTTTCTTTTAATAATAAGTCTATTTTTATTGGAAGGAATAGTTTGAATATTTGTTCAGGAATTAATAAAAACAATTTGTATGTGTTAATACCGTTAATACATACTACACTGCTTAAAATCGAAATGTTTAAGGTTGAAAAACCAAAAACTAAACGACATAAGATTTCTCCAGATAATGACACGTATCTCTGGCATCTAAGGCTTGGTCATATCAACCTTGACCAGATATACAGACTAGTAAAAAGTGGACCTTTAAAAGAGTTAAAGGTTGGCACCTTACCTCTCTGCGAATCTTGTTTGGAAGGTAGGATGACTAAGAGACCTTTTACTGGAAAAGAGCTTAGAGCTAAAGAACCAATAGAGCTTATACATACAGATGTCTACGGACCGATGAATGTTAAAGATAGGGGTGGTTATGAGTATTATGTCACCTTTATAGATGACTACTCAAGATACAGATACGTCTACCTAATGCAACAAAAAACAGAAACATTTGAAATGTTCATAGAATTTTGAGCTGAAGTTGAGAATCAATTAGGTAGGAATATCAAGTCACTACGATCAGATCGTGGAGGTGAGTACCATGACCAAGAGTTTGAAGACTTTTTGGTCAAGCATGGGATAGTTTCCCAACTCACAGCTCCCGGTACATCTCAACAAAATGGTGTAGCGGAGAGAAGAAATAGAACCTTGATGGAAATAGTGAGATCTATGATTAGTTTCTCATCATTACCAAATTCCTTTTGGGGATATGCATTTTGAATGTAGTTTCGTCCAAAACTGTTCCTAAGACTCCCCTAGAGTCGTGAAATGGTCGTAAAGCTAGTTTACGACATTTCGACATTTGGGGGTGTCTAGCACATGTGCTGAAGAACAGAACTGGAAAGCTAGACTCCAAGTCTGATGTCTGCCTGTTTTTAGGATATTCCAAGGAGACCAGAGGTGGACACTTCTATAGTCTTGAAGACAACAAAGTATTTGTATCGACAATGCAACGTTTCTTGAGGACAATTACATTAGTGACCATAAACCTCGTTCTAAGATTGTATTGAATGAGTTGGAGCCTGGTAAGACTAGCGCTTCATCAACAAGAGTTGTTGATCTATAAACATCTGAGAGTCAGACGGTTCATGATCAGGATACACTACCATCTAGACGTAGTGAGAGGGTTGTGAGACAACCTGAATACTATTTAGGTATAGGTGAGGAACAAGGTGTTGTCTCTGCTGATAGTATTGATGATCCATTGACATTTAAGAATGCAATGGAAGATCCTAATGAAGAGGAATGGCTTAAAGCCATGAATCTCGAGATTGAGTCCATGTACTCTAACTCTGTTTGGGATCTTGTAGACTTGCCGGATGGGGTAAAACCCATAGGGTGTAAGTAGATCTATAAGATAAAGAGAGGAGTAGATGGGAATGTAGAGACCTTCAAGGCAAGGCTAGTGGCTAAAGGTTATACCCATAAAAAGGAGGACGATTATGAAGAGACCTTTTCTATTGCTGCCTATTAGGATTAGGATTCTCTTTTCTATTGCTGCCTATTTCGATTATGAAATTTGGTAAATGAACGTCAAGACTGCATTCTTGAATGGCAATCTTGATGAGAGCATCTATATGATGCAACCAGAGGAATTCATGTCTCCAGATCAAGAGCAATAGGTTTACAAGCTGCAAAGGTCCATCTATGGTCTTAAGCAAGCATCTAGATCTTGGAACATCAGGTTTGATGATGTGATCAAAACCTATGGCATTAAGCAGAATGTCGATGAGCCTTGTGTCTACAAATGCATCATTGATAAGAAAGTAGTTTTTTTAGTCCTATACGTAGATGATATCCTACTCATTGGGAAGGATGTGAGAGTGTTGTTTCATGTAAAGGGCTAGCTGGCTAGCCAATTCCAAATAAAAGATTTGGGAGAGGCGAGTTATGTTATTGGGATCCAGCTTATAAGGGATCGTAAGAACAAACTCATAGCATTGTCTCAGGCATCATATATCGATAAGATTCTTGTACGATTTTCGATGCAAAACTATAAGAAAGGTAATTTTTCTTTTAGGCATGGAGTTAACTTGTCTAAGGAACAATGTCCTAAGACACCTCAAAAAGTTGAGGATATGAGATGTGTACCCTATGCATCGGCAGTATGTAGTCTCATGTCTGCTATGTTATGCAGGAGACCGGACATCTGCTATGCAGTGGGAGTAGTCAGTAGATACCAGTCCAACCCAGGATTGGATCATTGGGTTTATGTCAAGACAATTCTCAAGTATCTTCAGAGAATAAGAGACTTTATGCTAGTGTATTCCGGGCAGGATTTGATCCTGTTAGGCTACATGGATTCTGATTTTCAGTCAAAAGATTCTAGGAAATCCACGTCTGGATCAGTATTCACCCTGGGTGGTAGAGCCATTGTGTGGAGAAGTATCAAGCAATTTTGTATTGCTAACTCCACCATGAAAGCTGAATATGTAGCTGCTAGTGAAGCTGCTAAAGAGGTTGTTTGGCTCCGTAAGTTCTTGTGTGATCTGGAGGTTGTTCCAGATTTGGATATGCCATCACATTTTATTGTGATAACAGTGGTGCTGTGGCTAATTCCAAAGAACCAAGAAGCCAGAAAAGAGGGAAGCATATAGAGAGAAAGTATCATCTCATTAGAGAGATAATGTAGAGAGAAGATGTGATCGTCACAAAGATAGCCTCACAAGACAATCATGCTGATCCATTTACAAAGACCTTACCGACTAAAGTGTTTTAGGGTCACCTAGATTGTCTTGGGTTATAAGACATGCCTCACATGCTTTAGTGCAAGTGGGAGATTGTTGGGGTTTATGCCCTAAAGATGTAATTTGTAAATGGATTTATGAAATAAATAAAAAGAAAAGTTCAATTCATTCTTGTTATCTTATTTATTTTATAAACTTGTGCATATATTTAAAATCCAAGATTGCCGGATGTAATCTCGAACTGTGTATACGAGTGTCATATACGGATGGATACAGTAAGAGACGTGCAATCTAAAGAGTCCATAGATAGCAAATAAAGCTGGGTACTTTATTTGTGGTTAATCTATAGCTGCAGTCCATTCCGTAATGTACGATGATTCTATTCTGAATCATTCGTATGATGTGATCATATAGGACCGGGCCATGATCTATATGAATCTCTCACCAAGATCCGTTTACTGATGAGATTCATATATATCAACAAATGATGGCTATATGTGGGTGATCTTAATCCTGAGTGTCTTATCGACTCCTTCAGGTTAGATCGTGTTCTTTGATATACCATGGGTGAGGTCGGATGCAGTTCCTGATCAATATGCTCCGTATGTTGGGATTACAATTTAGCTTGTGGCTGGGAAGGTTTGTACACAATAGTGGAATCCACTCCTTCTTGTGAGAAGTAGAGGGACAATATGAGCGCTCTCATAGTTCCGTAAGGAAACAGGATTTATTATTCATTATAGAATCAACCGTGCTTAAATTATATATGTAATTAGAGGGGTATAACGGACATTATGACCCAGCTCAAATTATGAACTACTGTGGAGGATCACACCATATGTTATAGCTATATCGATGGACACCGAGTTGTATCGGTCTGTGTAAAAGCGTCTACAATTGAGAGAGTGCAGCTTCGGGTTTTTAGTGGAATAACACTGAGTTAATAATCAAGGAATATTAATTAAAGAGTTTAATTAATGATTCCGAGGATTATTGGAGCTCAAAATACTGTGGGTCCATTAGGTCCCCTTGCTAGCCCGATCGATTTAGGTAACAAGGATCACGGTTAATTAATTTGATTATCCAATTAATTGTGTTACAATAGTGACACGTATATATTCGGGAATTAATTGAATAATGAGATTATTTAATTAATGAATGTTAATAGTTAAGTTAATTAAATAATTAGATTATTTAATTATATTGATAATTATGAATTATTAATTAACTATTAATTGGAGGGTGTTAGTTGATATATGGATTTAGGTGAAGATAAAATAATATGATTATTTTATTTTTACTAAATCATTTATCTAAGTATTTGAATTTAAGTTTAAATTTAAAATACTTATTATCAGTTTTAATATATTAGATATATTAAAAAAGGATAATTAAAAGATATATATCAATTAATAACACAAGAGATTGCATTTGATGCAAATTGGTGTGTGCACATATATAAGTGTTTGTATAGGATACAAATAAGGATATATATAGATATATTAAAAAAGAAAAACAATAAATAAATAAATAAATAAATAAATAGAATTTGCATGTGATGCAAATTAGTACACATGCAAAGAGGCGTATGATATAAAATATATATATTTGGCAGAGGCGTGAAAAAGAGTTTTTGCGTAAAAGAAAAAAAAAATATGTATATATATATATTAAAGTTGATCACACAGGAGATTGGCAAATTAAAAAATAAAATCAAATGCTTGTACATATATATATATATATATATATATATATATATATATATAATGCCTCTGCTATCTTTTTCACCAATATATATGCCTCTGGTATATATTTCTTGTATCTTACCCACGCCTGCCTTTTCGTTATATTATGGTTTTAAGGATTGAACCACATCTGTCATTATAAGTTTTGCATGAGATGCAATTCATGTGTGCATTAAATCAATACACCAAATTGAGAAGAAAGAGTTTCTTCAAGTATTTCTCTACATCTTCCATTCAAGTTCTTGAGACCGTGACTCGTCCACACGCAGTTACCAGTTCCGGTAGATAGCGAGGAAGATCAAGTGGTTCATACAGGAGCATATCGTAAAGTGAAAGAGTCTCCAAACGTTGGTAAGATTAATTCAGACATGAGCATATCATAAAGTGAAGGAGCCTCCAAACGTTGGTAGGATTTTCTTCTTCTGATTTTTGTTGATTACAGTTTTTCTGTGTTTACATATTGTATGTATTAGTTTCAAAAAATAATTACGATCCCAAGTTCACTGGTCCCAGATACAGATTATGATATGTATAAAAATTTTAAAACCTAGTTCCGCTGCGTGACCGGTGAACGGGGTTCCAACAGTGCCAGCACAGCGGGTCGGCACCCTCGGTCCCATCAACACAATAGAAATGAAGGTGCTTGCAAGTTTTTTTTTTAATAGAGTGAGATTAACTGCTACAAGTACGATCTAGAATATAACTCCCACTATAAGGGAGGAGCTACTAAGGGCCATCTTGGTATTGCTGTAACTTTTAAAATAATCACTGTTAGCTGTGTTGAATAAATAATTTACTGTGCACTTAATCAGATAACTATTTGGTTAATGTTGTTGTCGAAATTGCCGTGGATTAAAAATCAGTATTCATGGGTTTGGTAAATTTTACCTTTAATTGCTGTGATTTTACATAATGACTAAAACAGACATGTAATTGAATTATCAAGCAAAGTAAAAATTTTATTTTCACATTTCTCAAGCTCAAACTCCCATGGCAACCGAAAAATCTTTGGTTTGATAGCACCAAGTCTAAAAAAATAAAAAATAAAAAATTGGGCACTTCTTTCTTTACTCCCTTTTTTCTTTTCACTACAACATTTTTTGATTTTTTTTTTACTTGACTTACGGATACCTGTACTTACGACACTTCAATATTTATCATTTATTTTTTATAAAAATTTTATTGATTGTATTTTTAGGTGAGTTTGTGATGGTAAAGAAGAAGAATGGTAGAAAAGAAGAAGTGGATTGCGAAAAAGAAGAGGTTTTTGGTTTTGTTATTAGTTCTACGTTTGGGTGTTTGTTCCAGAATTAGGTTGAGAAGATGAACAATTTTTTTTTAAAAAACTTTTCATTAATCTTATATTTAATCAATGATGAACAAATAAATTTGAATCTTATGAAATTAAACATAAGATATATTTGTATTTATGTTAAGTCAATAGGGATAATTTGGTACTTAAAAAGATTCATTAAATCAAACAATAGGTTATATCATAATCACTTTGCAAAAGTAACCCTCACCTTCTTCTTAACATCGTTGTCAAATCAACCCAGATTCTCAAATAATCACTTTTGGAAATTTTACCAAATATTTTTTTATACAAAAATTATTAAATAATCATATTTCAACCTCTTAAAAGCAATATCAAACGAGGTCTAAGAATCTTCGATGTAATAAGAAAATGTGGGATTCATATTCTGTCATAAATGGGAATTGGTTGTACGATTCAGAGGCCTTGACTTTGGCAACACTATATTCTATGATAACCTGCATCAAATTCATGATTCTTGCTATGGTAGAACTAATGGTGATATGTTGTATCATACAATATAACATTTAATAAATTTGAAGGGAAAAAAATAACATAAAAACTATTTTTACCTGATACCTGTTATACCGGTTCTACCCAAATACATATAATAGTGTTTCATTCTCTCTCCTCTTACTTTTTTTTGAACCGATACATGCTCTCATCTCTCTTGCTCTTATCATGGTCTCTCCATCTCTGTTGGTGTCTCTCTGTCAGCTTCATATCCTTCTCCACGGTGTCTCTCCAGCGGGCTCTTCTCCATCTCGATGGTTCTCTCCAAAAACAGTGGTGTCGTCCAATCCCTTTTGGCTTCAGATGTTGTTTCTGCAGCTATAGAATTGCAATCATCAATTTGGCTTCAAGTGGAAGGTGAGTTACTCTTGTTTGAAGATTAGGCTTTCCTATGATTTGTATATTTTGATTTGTGATTGGAAACCTATTGATGTTACTCTAATGATTAGGGTTTATGCATGGCAAGTGTAAAAATTTCCCTTTCTGTGCTATGCGTTTTTCTTGGGGTTGTTATAGAAATATGTTGTGTAGAGTGTTGAAATCAGTATTGGGATTTTGTAGTTCATTGAATCTAAGTGTTAGGTGTGAAGCTTAAGAATGTAAAAACATTTTACAGTATTTGCAGTTTTGTTTATATATGTATGTATATATATATATATTTGTTTGTATAAGTATATATATATATATATATGTATATGTATATATATGTATGGAAAATTATAAGAACAGAAGTGTTTGGGTACAAAATTTGTGGGGGATTTAAAAATGTAATAATTCCACTTGTTATATAATTATATATGTGAAAATGTTAACTTCGGGTTAAGATTTTAAGTTTAATAGTCTGTAAACGTAGGATTCGTGTTTGATGTTAGGGTTGGTTTCAGTTATGAAACGTATAAATTTTAAAATATTTGAAACCGAAGTTGACAATACAGTAGGTTGATATAAGTTGGAAGTATATATAATTCAGCATGAGATGGTGGAATGGTAAGCTATTTACAACTACATCCATAAGTTCATGGATTGGAATCGTGTCAGTCTTTATGACTTTTTTACTATAAGGTTGGTTGTGTAAGGTTATTAATATTGTTTATTTAGTCATGGTAATTCCCTTTGCAAGAGAAGTTCATGTCAGAATCGTGACCATTCTCAATCTGATGTTATTCTTGCAATTTTAGGTTTTGTTGTTGGTGCTGTTGGACCTACACTTCCCTAAAACACTGCTGATAAGGTACTAAACTACGCATTGAGTTATTTTAGTGTTCTTTCGGTTCTAGGATGTGTACTGATACAATAACTATTATGTCATGGTTCAAAATTATTAGATGTTGGATCTTGTAATATAAAGTGACCATACTAGTGAGTAGAATTTGTAGTTTTGTTTTATGTTTTGAATATCTTTGTTCGGAATGGTGGAGTAGCTTACGTAATATTCAGTACTGGTTGAACCAGTGTGTAGTGCGATTGGTTTATGGTCCAACTATGGAGAATTTGGTAACTACCATTGTAAGCAAAAGTTAATTGCGATAAAAATTTTGGGACTTAGATTGGGATTTATTTTCTGTTGTTGGATATTGTTATTATTCAACGATGTACATAATAATTTTTTTTAGTAGCTTAACTAGATGAAGGGAAACTTAAAGATTGAATATCCACAATTCATAAAAGGTTTGTTTGATATATTGTCTGGCCTATACTTAAGACAATTTGTTTGATCAGCACACAACTTATAGAGTTAATAGGGTAGAAAGTGCACCATGCTGCATGAGTTAAGAAAACTTGCTATAAACAGTGAAAATGGAAGAAAGCAGAAGCTATGTTGCCAACCCAAATGGTTGGTAGAATAGTTTGTCTAGTAGATGCTTGTTTTCCAATTGCTTGTGAATTGAAATAAATGCAACAATTTACTTATTTTGTTATGAAAATATGAGCCTTGTAGAATTTGCACAACAATGAACTTGTCTTATGAAGCTATCTTATTATTCTATTTCTATATTCTTTACTAGTCATAAAGTATACTGGCTGGAATACTCAGACTTACTCATACCCAAAATGTTGCTAGTATAGTATACTTGTGAGACAATGCCACGTACTGAGTGTCTATTTCTTCTTTCTTGTATGCTATTCATTTTTCTGTAAATATTGTCTTTTACATTGTAGTTTATATATTACAGCTACCTTTTTGTAGCTGCATTTTGTAAGTTGTTGTAATATGAAGTTATGTTATTATTCTATATTATCTTCCGGGCACAAAATATATCGATTGGAATACTCAGACTTACTCATACCGAGAATGTTGCCGGCAGAGTAAACTTGTGTGACAATGCCGCATACCGAGTGTCTATTTCTTTGTTTGATGTTATTCATTTTTCTCTATATAATGTCCTGTACATTGTACATTATATACTGTAGCTACCTTTTCGTAGCCGCATTTTGTAAGTTGTCATAGTCTTAAATTAAATTATTATTGTATTTTCTTTTTTGGGCACAAATTATATCGGCTGGAATACTCAGACTTACTTATACCCGGAATGGTGCCGATATAGTACACTTGTTAGACAATGTCAAGTACCGAGTATCTATTCCTTCATCTGATGCTATTTTTTTTTCTCTATATATTGTCCTGTAGATTGTATATTATGTAGGGAAAATAACACAACAGAGGCATAAAATTAGGTTTTGATATATTTATAAAAAATTCCCTTTAAAAGAAAGATTCGTAACCCTAGAATAATTGATGTATATTAACAGTGTCGTACCTTTTTTTTCGTGATGATTGAACTAGCATCGAATTGAATCCGTAAGATCTTCCAATCCAATCACGAATGTTAATCATCTAGGAGTGTGGGCTCCCTTTCTTTAAATTGTATACTTGAGGATGGAAACTATTAAAATCTTCTTCTTTGTTAGTCACAATAATCCTCCAAGAGAAAAACTAAGAACACCCGGTCACTTGTGAATTATCAATCAATTTGATTGAAACTCGCGTGAACCTTGATTCAATGTTGTACACAAAACCCTTTTGATGCAAAAGATACTGTTGCACTATCGAAAACAAAAACGTTCCCTCTTTTCTCTATGCTTGGCTGAATTCTTCACACAATGAGTTGGACAAAGTTTTTTTATGACAATAAAAAAAAAAACAAATTCTCAAACCAAAAATTAAGGTTTGGTCGAAATTTTATATATGAGTATATATATGTGGCCGAAAATCCTCCTAGAAAGAGGATTTCCACTTCACTAAGACTCTTATCAAAATTTAGATTCAATCCTCTTAAAAAGAGGATTTCTTTGACACACCAAGGCTCCTAATGTATTTAGTTTATGAGACCTAATCCTCTCCTAAGAAGGATTTACTTCGTGGGCAAGAATCATATCCTTAGGTGGATTTACTTGGTGACCAAGAATCCTTTTCCAAAAAGAATTCTTTTATACACCAAGACTACTTATCCAACTCAAATAGTGTATTTATTCAATAACCAATTGTTAAATATAATTAAATTGTGACTAAACTAAAACTTCATAATTTGACCAATTGTCAATTAGAGTATTAATAGCAACCAAATACTTTCTAATTTGACTAAATAAATAAACTCATATTATTTATCTACTTATCAAATATTATCAAATATAGCATTTGATACTTATTATATTACAAACAATAATATGACAATAGGAGTCCTACTCCTACTATGAAAAAGATTTTGACTTTTTATTAAACAATTAGTTAATAAATTATTTAATTAATTTATGTTTATTTAAATAATAAAATAAAATACAATATATTAAGCTAATATATTTAGCCTTGTCGCCTAAGACCACACATGGGCATATATAATATTTTTCTTATTTTATTAAATTCGTTGGACCTAAATAAAAAGTCTATATGTGAACTAGACCTAATCTTACAAAAAGAAACAAGTCCACATGCCTCAATTCAATTCTAAACGGACCCATAAATTGGTCTGGTAGAATATATCGAGTGATCCATGAAAGTTCGTATGGATTAGGGATCTTGGCAGGCTATCTAAATTTAAGCTCCAATATACACAACCCAATTACAATCAATAAATGATTCACTTAAGTCCGATCTATTAATTTTAGTTCATTTCACTAAAGAACTAAAATTGAACTCTTAAATAAAGATAAAATAAGTTAATATTGCTCATTTATACCCTAGACAATCTTAATGGAGAAAGTGTATCCTCGTGAAGAATGCCAGTAATCACCAAGAGCTCATAGACCGCCTATAGCTCTCCAAGTTACCATATTTAATCATATGACCACATTTTGAACTTGGATATTTTGACTTGTCTAGAAGCCATGTTTCAATAAACACTATTGAAAACTTAACTTTAAGATTTAATATCCAATACCTTAAAACATCCATATGATGGTATTCTACTCTCATTTAATAAATAAAGCCATGATGTCCATATCTATAAATGAAATCCTTTATCGATTAACAAATGAATACCACCAAACTATCGAGGATAGACTATGCTATATAATCGTACTCATTGATAAAACAAATGGTAACACTTGCAACCATAAGTCCATCATTTATCTCAGGATTGAGATAGAATCTCCGATTATCTTCTAGTGAAAACTTTTATCCATTAACGGTTTTGGATAACGTAATTCACTGTGATCCTATTCAAAGAACCTAGTGCACTAGATTCTTTTACCCAAACACACCACACTTTGATGATTTTAGACTCATCATAACACATTTGATCCCACTCAAATGCTAGAAAAAGAATCTACAACTTTGACAAGATAAAGACGCCCAACCTTTATCTTAAGTTGTGAATATTAATCAACACTAACTAAAGAATTGTGTCTACCTTATACATATCTAGATGTATGAACAATGCTTCTTTTCTCATAGCCTTTTGATCTTAAGAATAGTGTATTTGTAACCATATTAAAGACTTCCTAATTTTATTAGATAAATAACTCATTTTATTTATCTACTTATCGAATATAGTCTTTAATATTAATTATACTGCCAACAATAGTATAATTTTAGGAGACCATCTCCTGCTAGGAAAAAGATTTTGACTTTTAATTAAAAAATTAATTAATCAACAAATTAATTAATTTCCATTTAATTAAATAATAATATAAAAATAATATAAATAAGCTATTCTAAATAGCATTGCCGCCCAACACATATATATGGGTCATATATTATTTTTCCTTTTTTATTAAATCCATTGGACCTTAAAAAAAAGTTCACTTGTGAACTAGACCCATTTTTACAAAAAAAAACAAGTCCACATGCCTTAAAATAATAAACCTACTGCATTTTTTTATTATTACAATATAGTGCAATTTCTTTTTATTACAACAACAAAATAAAAAAAAACTTAGCAACTACCAAGAGGAAATTATGGCGATGATAGACCACCCTTCTAGTTACAATCCCAAAACAAAAATACATTGAAATTCTAGGACCAAAACTGAGCAATAACAATTCACATATAAAACACACACACACACACACACACACACACACACACACACACATATATATATCCATACGTTCCAATGTAAATATATATGTGAATACCTAGAGCGCCATCTCTTTCTAAAACATGCATATATACAATAAAAAAAATTATTCACGTACACATACATCAATTAATCAAGGGTAAAACAAGGCTTTGAAACCAATTGTAAGGAAAATCGCACAACGGAAGCGTGAAATTAGGGTTTAGATATATTGATAAAAATTTCCCTTTAAAAAAAAAGAACGTTAACCCTAGATTAATTGATGTATATTAAAAGTGTCATACTTTTTTTTTCGTGTCGATTGAACTAGCGTCGAATCGAATCCGCAAGATCTTTCAATCCAATCACGAACGTGAATCACCAAGGAGTATGGGCTCCCTTTCTTTAAATTGTATACTTGAGGATGGAAACAAACAAAATCTTCTTCTTTATTAGTCACAATAATCCTCCAAGAGAAAAACCAAGAACGTCTGGTCACTTGTGAATTATCAATCAATTTGATTGAAACTCACGTGAACCTTGATTCGATGTTGTACACAAAACCCTTTTGATGCAAGGGATACTAGTATACTATCGAAAACAAAAGTGCTTCCTCTTCTCTCTATACTTGGCCGAATTTTCACACAATGAGTTGGACGAAGTTTTTTTATAATAACAATAAAAAACAACTTCTCACACCAAAAATTAAAGGTTGTTCAAAATTTTATATATGAGTATATATATATGGCCGAAAATCCTCCTAGAAAGAGGATTTCCACTTCACTAAGACTCTTATCAAAATTTGGATCCAATCCTCTAAAAAAGAGGATTTCTTCTACACACCAAGGCTCCTAATGTATTTATTTTAGGAGACCTAATCCTGTCCTAAGAAGGATTTACTTGGTGACCAAGAATCCTTTTCCAAAAAGAATCCTTTTCCAAAAAGAATTATTTTCTACACCAAGACTCCTTATCCAACTCAAATAGTGTAATTATTTAAAAACCAATTATTGAATATAATTAAATTGTGACTAAATTAAAACTTTCTAATTTGACCAATTGTCAATTAGAGTTTTAATAGCAATCAAATACTTCCTAATTTGACTAGATAATATCTACTTATAAAATATAGTATTTGATATTTATCATATTACCAACAGTAATATGACAATATGAGGCCTACTCCTACTGGGAAAAAGATTTTGACTTTTAATTAAATAATTAATTTATAAATTAATTAACTAATTTCCATTAAAGTAAATAATAAAATAAAAAAACAATATTAAGCTAATATATTTAGGCTTGCCGCCCAAGACCACACATGGGCATATATATATTGATTTTCTTCATTTATTAAATCCATTGGACCTAAATAAAAAGTCAACAAGTGAACAAGACCCATTCAAAAATAAAAAACAAGTCCGCATGTCTCAATACAATTATAAATGGACTCATAAATTGGTCTGGTAGAATATATCAAGTGATCCATACAAGTTCGTGTGGATTGGGGATCTTGGTGGGCTGTCTAAATTTAAGCTCCAATAGACACAACCCAATCTAAACAAATAAATGATTCACTTAGGTCCGATCTATTAATTTTAGTTCATTCCACTAAAGAACTAAAATTGAACTCTTAAATAAAGATAGAATAAGTTAATGTTGCTCATTTATACTCCAGACAATATTAACGGAAAAAGTGTATCCTCGTGAAGAATACCGGTAATTGCCAAGAGTTCATATACCTCTTATAGCTCTTTAAGTTACCATATTTACTCACATGACCACATTTTAAACTTTAATATTTTGACTTATCCAGAAGCCAGGTTTCAATAGACACTATTGAAAACTTAACGTTAAGATTTAATATCCAATACCTCAAAACATCCATACGATGATATTCTACTCTCAATTAATAAATTGAGACACGATGTCTATATCTATAAATGAAATCCTCTACCGATTAACAAATGAATACCACCAAACTATCGATGATAGACTACGCTATATAATCGTACTCATTGATAGCTTAAATGATAACACTTACAATCATAAGTCCATCATTTATCTCAGGATTGAGATAGACTCTCTGATTGTCTTCTAGTGAAAACTTTTATCCATTGACGGTTATAAATAAAGTAATTCACTGTGACCCTATTCAATGCACCTGGTGCACTAGATTCTTTTGCCCAAAGACATAACACTTTGATGATTTTAGACTCATCATAACACATTTGATCCCACTCAAATGCTTGCAAAAGAATTTACAACTTTGACAAGATAAAGACGCCCAACCTTTATCTTAAGTTGTGAATATTATTCAAGACTAACTAAAGAATTGTGTCTACCTTATACATATCTAGATGTATAAACAATGCTTCTTTTCTCATAGCCTTTTGACCTTATGATTATTTACTTTTGACAATTATAATAAATAAACTATAAATGCTATAAGATTTGCTAAACCAGAAATAACTTTGTTAATATTCAAAGATTATTAAATACATTATCATACTCTTGCTATCGAGCATAATCCCAACAATCTCCCACTTGCTCTATAACAAATGTGTAATGTCTCTCATCCCTATGTTCTCTATATGCCCATCAGAACTCTTTTATGGAAAAGCCTTTGTAAAGGGATCCGCTAGATTATTTGCTGACGCGATCTTGGTAATCATTATGTCACCCCTATGCTTAATTTCCCTAAGAAGGTGATACTTTCTTTCAATCTATTTCCCTCTCTCATGACTTCTTAGTTCTCTCGAATTAGCCACTGCTCCACTATTGTCGCAATAGATAGTGATCTGCTTATTCGCATCATGAACCACCTCCAAATCAATCAAGAATTGTTGAAGCCAGACAACATCTTTAGCAGCCTCACATATGGTAATATACTCAGTTTCCATGGTGGAATCAACAATACAAGATTGCTTGATACTCATCCATATGATTGCCCCTCCACCAATAGTAAACCAGATCCTGAGGTTGATCTTCTAGAGTCAGAATCTAGCTAAAAATCAAAAAACTGTATACCCAACGGGAATTAAATCCCCTCCAGAGTATACAAGCATATAATCTCTCGTTCTCCTAAGATACTTGAAAATGAGCTTAACTGCCATCCAGTGATCCGGACCAGGTTTCGATTGAAACCTGCTAACTATGCCCACAGCAAAACTAATATCTAGTCTAGTACAGAGCATTGCTTACATGAGACTTCCAACTATCGATGTATATGGAACCCTACTCATGAATTGCTCTTCATGCTCATTCTTAGGAATTGTTCCTTAGAAAGTTTGATTCCATGTCTAAAAGGTAACATACCTTTCTTGGTATCTTTCATGGAAAACCTAGACGATATTTTATATATGTATGAAGCTTGAGATAATGCAATTGTTCTATTCTTTCTATCCCTTATGACTTGGATACCAAGAATATAAATTGCTTCTCCTAAGTCCTTCAAATAAAATTGTTTTGCTAACCATTTTTTTATTGATGTCAATACACCTACATCGTTTCTGTTGAGTTGTAAATCATCATTGTAAAGTACTAGGAAAACCAACTTGTCACCTTTAATCCTTTTGTATACACATAGTTCACTAAGGTTTTGAATAAATCTAAAACTTTTCACGACTTGATCGAACCTTATGTTCCAGGATCTAAACGCTTGCTTCAATCCATAAATGGATCTTTGCAACATGCATACCCTTTCCTCTTGGCCTTTTTCAATGAATCTTTCTGGTTGCATCATATAGATGCTTTCTTCAAGACTTCCATTAAGGAAGGTTGTCTTGACGTCCATTTACCAAATCTCTAGTTCTAGAGATGCCGCAATGGATAAGAGTATCCCGATGGATTTAAGCATGGCCACAGGGGAGAATGTTTCTTCACAATCGATACCTTCCTTCTGTGTGTAACCTTTAGCTACCTATCTAGCTTTAAAGGTTTCAACCTTTCCATCCATTCCTTTCTTCCTCTTGTTTACCCTTTGTATGGAAAATCGTGCAAAAGAAACACGAAAAAAAAATAGGAATTCGGTATAAATAAAAACTTTCCCTTTTAATAACATGAACTTTAACCCTAAATTAATTGATGTACATAAAAGTGTCGTACCTTTTTCTCGTGACGATTGAACTTGCAACGAATTGAATTCGTAAGATCTTCCAATCCAATCACAAACGTGAATCACCTGGGAGTGTGGGCTCCTTTTCTTTAAATTGTATACCTGAGGATGGAAACAAACAAAATCTTCTTCTTTGTTAGTCACAATAATCCTCCAAGAAAAAAACCTAGAACGTCCAGTCACTTATTAATTATCAATCAATTTGATTGAAATTCGTGTGAACCTTGATTTGATGTTGTACACAAAACCCTTTTGATGCAAAGGATACTGATGTACTATCGAAAAAAAAACGTCCATTTTTTTCTCTATGCTTGGTTGAATTCTTCACACAATGACTTATACGAAGTTTTTTTATAAAAATAAAAAAAAATGAAAAAACAACTTCTCACACCAAAAACTAAGGCTTGGTCGAAATTTACAACCTATATTTATAGGTTCACAAATCCTCTCCTAAAGAGGATTTACTTGGTAGGTAAGAATCCTAATCCTAGGTGGATTTACTTAGTGACCAATAATCATTTACCAAAAGAATTCTTTCCTGCACCAAGACTCCTAATCCAACTCTTTAGTGTATTTGTGACCATATTACAGATTTCCTTATTTGACTAGATAAATAATTCTTTATATTTATCTACTTATCAAATATAGTCTTTAATATTAATTAAACTACCAACAATAGTATAATATTAGGAGACCATCTCCTACTAGGAAAAATATTTTGACTTTTATTTAAATAATTAATTAATTTCCATTTAATTAAATAATATAAGTAAAAAACAATATATTATGTAATTTTATATACCCTTACCGCCTAACATATATACATGGGCCAATATATTATTTTTCTTATTTTATTAAATCCATTGGATCATAATAAAAAGTCAACATGTGAACTAAACCCATTTTTTAAAAAAGAAACAAGTCCACATGCCTTAATACCATAAACCTACTGCAGTTTTTTTATTATTACAATATAGTGTAGTTTTTTTTTATTACAACAACGAAATAAAAAAAAAAACTTGGCAACTACCAAAAAGAAATTATGGCTATGATAGACCACCTTTCTTGTTACAATCCCAAAACAAAAATACATTGAAATTCTATGACCAAAACTGAACAATAACAATCCACAAATAAAACACACACACACACACACACACACACACACACACACACACAGACATATATATATATATATATATATATATATATATATATATATATATATATATATCCATACATTCCAATGTAAATATATATGTGAATAACTAGAGTGTCATCCCTTTCTAAAACATGCATATATACAATAAAATGAAAAAGATTCACGTAAACATACATCAATTAATCAAGGGTACAACCAGGCTTTGAAACCAATTGTAGGGAAAATCGCACAAAGGAGGCATGAAATTAGGGTTTAGATATATTGAAAAAAAAAATCTTTTAAAAGAAAGAACCTTAACCCTAGATTAATTAATGTATATTAAAAGTGCGTACCTTTTTTTTCGTGACGATTGAACTAGGGTCGAATTGAATCCGCAAGATCTTTCAATCCAATCACGAACGTGAATCATCTAGGAGTGTGGGCTCAGTTTCTATAAATTGTATACCTGAGGATGGAAACAAACAAAATCTTCTTCTTTATTAGTCAAAATAATCCTCCAAGAGAAAAACCAATAACGTTTGGTCACTTGTGAATTATCAATCAATTTGATTGAAACTCGCGTGAACCTTGATTCGATGTTGTACACAAAACCCTTTTGATGCAAAAGATACTTGTATACTATCGAAAATAAAAACGTTCCCTTTTTTCTCTATATGCTTGGCCGAATTCTTCACACAATGAGTTGGACGAAGTTTTTTTTTAATAACAATAAAACAAAACTTCTCACACCAAAAACTAAGGCTTGGTTGAAATTTTATATACGAGTATATATAGGTGGCCGAAAATCCGCCTAGAAAGAGGATTTTCACTTCACTAAGACTCCTATCAAAATTTGGATTCAATTCTCTTAAAAAGGGGATTTCTTTTACACACCAAGGCTCCTAATGTATTTAGTTTAGGAGACCTAATCTTGTCCTAAGAAGGATTTATTTGGTGGTCAAGAATCCAATCTTTAGATGGATTTACTTGGTGATCAAGAATCATTTTCCAAAAAGAATTCTTTTCTACACTAAGACTCCTTATCCAACTCAAATAGTGTACTTATTTAATAACCAATTATTGAATTTATTTAAATTGTGACTAAATTAAAACTTCCTAATTTGACCAATTGTCAATTAGAGTTTTAATAGCAATCAAATACTTCCTAATTTGACTATATAATATCTACTTATCAAATATAGTATTTGATACTTATCGTATTACCAACAGTAATATGACAATAGGAGACCTACTCCTACTGGAAAAAAGATTTTTACTTTTAATTAAACAATTAATTAATAAATAAATTAACTAATTTCCATTGAATTAAATAATAAAATAAATAACAATATATTAAGCTAATATATTTAGCCTTGCCGCCCAAGACCACATATTGGCATATATATTATTTTTCTTCTTTTATTAAATCCATTGGACCTAAATAAAAAGTCCACACATGAACTAGACCCATTCATACAAAAATAAAAAAACAAGTCCACATGCCTCAATACAATTCAAAATGGACTCAAAACTTGGTCTGGTAGAATATATCAAGCGATCTATGCAAGTTGTGTAGAATAGGGATCTTAACGGGCTGTCTAAATTTAAGCTCTAATAGACACAACCCAATCACAACCAATAAATGATTAACTTAAGTCCGATCTATTAATTTTAGTTCATTCCACTAAAGAACTAAAATTGAACTCTTAAATAAGGATAGAATAAGTTAATATTGCTCATTGATACCCCAGACAATCTTAATGGAGAAAGTGTATCCCCGTGAAGAATACCGGTAATCGCCAAGAGCTCATATACCGCCTATAGCTCTCCAAGTTACCATATTTACTCATATTACCACATTTTGAACTTGGATATTTTGACTTGTCCAGAGGCCATATTTCAATAGACACTATTGAAAACTTAACGTTAAGATTTAATATCCAATACCGCAAAGCGTCCATATGATGATATTCTACTCTCAATTAATTAATGGAGCCACGATGTCCATATCTATAAATGAAATCCTCTACCGATTAACAAATGAATACCACCAAACTATCGAGGATAGACTACACTATATAATCGTACTCTTTGATAGCTCAAATGATAACACTTACAATTATAAGTCCATCATTTATCTCAGGGTTGAGATAGACTTTCCGATTGTCTTCTAGTGAAAACTTTTATCCATTGACGGTTTTGGATAAAGTAATTCACTGTGATCTTATTCAATGCACCTAGTGCACTAGATTCTTTTGCCCAAACACACCACACTTTGATGATTTTAGACTCATCATAACACATTTGATCCCACTTAAATGCTAGCAAAAGAATCTACAACTTTGACAAGATAAAGGTGCCCAACCTTTATCTTAAGTTGTGAATATTATTCAAGAATATCTAAATAATTGTGTCTATCTTATACATATCTAGATATATGAACAATGCTTCTTTTCTCATAGTCTTTTGACCTTATGATTATTTACTTTTGACAATTATAATAAATAAACTATAAATGCTATAAGATTTGCTAAACTAGAAATCACTTTGTTATTATGAAAAGATAGTCAAATACATTATTATGCTCTTACTATCAAGCATAATCCTAACAATCTCCCATTTGCTCTATAGCAAATGTGTAATGTCTCTCATCCCCATGTTCTCTAGATGCCCATCAGAACTTTTTTGTGGAAGAGCCTTTGTAAAGGGATCCGCTAGATTATTTGCTGACGCGATGTTGGTAATCGTCACGTCACCCCTATGCTTAATTTCCCTCAGAAGGTGATACTTTCTTTCAATATGTTTCCCTCTCTTATGACTTATTGGTTCTCTCGAATTAGCCACTGCTCTACTATTGTCACAATAGATAGTGATCTGCTTATTCGCATCAGGAACCGCTTCCAAATCAATCAAAAATTGGCGAAGCTGGACAACTTTGTTAGCAGCCTCGCATGCGGTAATATACTCGGATTCCATGGTTGAATAAGAAATACAAGATTGATTGATACTTCTCCATATGATTTCCCCTCCTCCAATAGTAATCTAGATCCTTATGTTGATCTCCTAGAGTCAGAATCTGACTAAAAACTAGAATCTTTTTACCCAAAGGGAATTAAATCCCCTCCAGAATGTGCAAACATATAATCTCTCGTTCTCTTGAGATACTTGAAAATATGCTTGATTGTTGTCCAGTGATCAGGACTAGGTTTCGATTGAAACCTGCTAACTATGCCCATATCAAAACAAATATTTGGTCTAGTACAGAGCATTGCTTTCATAAGACTTCCAACTGCCGATGTATATGGAACCCTACTCATGAATTGCTCTTCATGCTCATTCTTAGGAACTTGTTCCTTAGAAAGTTTGATTCCATGTCAAAAAGGTAACATACCTTTCTTGGTATCTTTCATGGAAAACCTAGACGAGATTTTATACATGTATGAAGCTTGGGATAATGCAATAGTTCTATTCTTTCTATCAAGAATATAACTTGCTTCTCCTAAGTCCTTCAAATAAAATTGTTTTGCTAACCATTCTTTTATTGATGTCAATACACCTACATCGTTTCCTATGAGTTGTATATCATCAACGTAAAGTACTAGGAAAACCAACTTATCACCTTTAATCCTTTTATATACACATGGTTCATCAAGGTTATAAAAAAATCTATGACTTTTCATGACTTGATCAAACCTTATGTTCTAGGATCTAGACGCTTGCTTCAATCCATATATGGATCTTTGCAACATGCATACCCTTTCCTGTTGGCCTTTTTCAATGAATCCTTCTGGTTGAATCATATAGATGCTTTCGTCAAGACTTCCATTAAGGAAGGTTGTCTTGACGTCCATTTACCAAATCTTTAGGTATAGAGATGCCGCAATGGATAAGAGTATCCCGATGGATTTAAGCATGGCCAAAGTGGAGAATGTTTCCTCATAATTGATACTTTCCTTCTGTGTGTAACCTTTAGCTACCTATCTAGCTTTAAAGGTTTCCACATTTCTATCCATTCCTCTCTTCCTCTTGTATACCCACTGTAGGGAAAATCATACAATGGAAGCATGAAAAAAAATAGGAATTCGGTATAAATAAAAACTTTCCCTTTTAATAACATGAACCTTAACCCTAGATTAATTGATGTATATAAAAGTGTCGTACCTTTTTCTCGTGACGATTGAACTAGCAACGAATTGAATCCATAAGATCTTCTAATTCAATCACGAACATGAATCACATGGGAGTGTGGGCCCCTTTTTTTAAAATTGTATACCTGAGGATGGAAACAGACAAAATTTTCTTCTTTGTTAGTCACAATAATCCTTCAAGTAAAAAACCAAGAACGTTCGGTCACTTATGAATTTTCAATCAATTTGATTGAAACTCGTGTGAAACTTGATTTGATGTTGTACACAAAACCCTTTTGATGCAAAGGATACTAGTGTACTATCGAAAACAAAAACATTCCCTCTTTTCTCTGTGCTTGGCTGAATTCTTCACACAATGAGTTTGACGAAGTTTTTTTTTTATAACATTAAAAAAAAATGTAAAAACAACTTTTCACACCAAAAACTAAGGCTTGGTCGAAATTTACAACCTATATTTATAGGTTCACAAATCCTCTCCTAAAGAGGATTTACTTGGTAGGTAAGAATCATATTCTTACATGGATTTATATAGTGACCAAGAATCATTTTTAAAAAAGAATTCTTTCATGCATCAAGACTCATAATCCAACTCATTAGTATATTTGTGACCATATAAAAGATTTCCTAATTTGACTTGATATTTAAATTTTTTTATTTATCTACTTATCAAATATAGTCGTTAATATTAATTATACTACCAACAATAGTATAATATTAGGAGACCATCTCCTACTAGGAAAAATATTTTGACTTTTAATTAAATAATTAATTAATTACCAAATTAATTAATTTCTAATTAGTTAAATAATATAAGTAAAAAATAATATATTAAGCTATTTTATATAGCCTTACCGCCCAACACATATACATGGGCCAATATATTATTTTTATTATTTTATTAAATCCATTGGACCTTATTAAAAAGTCCACTTGTGAACTAGACCCATTATTACAAAAAGAAACAAGTCCACATGCCTTAATACAATAAACCTTTTTTTATTATTATAATATAGTGCAGTTTTTTTTGGGTACAACAATAAAAAAAAAAAACTTAGCAACTACCATAAGGAAATTATGGCGATGATAGACCACAATTCTAGTTACAATCCAAAAACAAAAATACATTGAAATTCTAGGACCAAAACTGAGCAATAACAATCCACATATAAAACATATATATATATACATACATTCCAATGTAAATATATATGCGAATATCTAGAGCGCCATCTCTTTCTAAAACATGCATATATACAATAAAAAGAAAATGATTCACGTACACATATATCAATTAATCAAGGGTACAACCAGGCTTTGAAACCAATTGTTGGGAAAATTGCACAACGGAAGCATGAAATTAGGGTTTAGATATATTGACAAAAATTTCCCTTAAAAAAAAAAAAACCTTAACCCTAGATTAATTGATGTATATTAAAAGTGCGTACCTTTTTTTTTCATGTCGATTGAACTAGCGTTGAATTGAATCCCCAAATCCAATCACGAACGTGAATCACCTAGGAGTGTGGGCTCCCTTTCTTTAAATTATAAACCTGAGCATGGAAACAAACAAAATCTTCTTCTTTATTAGTCACAATAATCCTTCAAGAGAAAAACCAAGAATGTCTGGTCACTTGTGAATTATCAATCAATTTGATTGAAACTCGGGTGAACCTTGATTCGATGTTGTACACAAAACCCTTTTGATGCAAAGGATACTAGTATACTATCGAAAACAAAAGCGTTCCCTCTTTTCTCTATGCTTGGCCGAATTCTTCACACAATGAGATGGACGAAGTCTTTTTTAATAACAGTAAAAAACAACTTCTCACACCAAAAATTAAGGTTTTGCCGAAATTTTATATATGAGTATATATATGTGGCCGAAAATCCTCCTAAAAATAGGATTTCCACTTCGTTAAGACTCCAATCAAAATTTGGATTCAATCCTCTTTAAAAGAGGATTTCTTTTACAAACCGAGGCTCCTAATGTATTTAGTTTTGGAGACCTAATCTTGTCCTAAGAAGAATTTACTTAGTGGTCAAGAATCGTATCTTTAGGTAGATTTACTTGGTGACCAAGAATCATTTTCCAAAAAGAATTCTTTTCTACACCAAGACTCCTTATCCAACTCAAATATTGTATTTATTTAATAACCAATTATTGAATATAATTAATTTGTGACTAAATTAAAACTTCCTAATTTGACCAATTGTCAATTAGAGTTTTAATAGCAATCAAATACTTCCTAATTTGACTAGATAATATCTACTTATCAAATATAGTATTTGATACTTATCGTACTACCAATAGTAATATGACAATAGGAGACCTACTCCCACTAGTAAAAAGATTTTGACTTTTAATTAAACAATTAATTAATAAATTAATTAACTAATTTCCATTGAATTAAATAATAAAATAAAAAACAATATATCTGCCGCCTAGGACCACACATGGGCATATATATTATTTTTCTTCATTTATTAAATCCATTGGACCTAAATAAAAAGTCCACATGTGAACTAGACCCATTCTTACAAAAATAAAAAAACAAGTCCACATGCCTTAATACAATTCTAAATAGACTCATAAATTGGTATGGTAGAATATATCAATTTATCCATGCAAGTTCGTGTCGATTTGGGATCTTGGTGGGATGTCTAAATTTAGGCTCCAATAGACACAACCTAATCACAACCAATAAATGATTCACTTAGGTTCTATCTATTAATTTTAGTTCATTCCACTAAAGAACTAAAAGTGAACTCTTAAATAAAGATAGAATAAGTTAATATTGCTCATTGATACCCCAGACAATCTTAGTGGAGAAAGTGTATCCTCGTGAAGAATACCCGTAATGGACAAGGGCTCATATACCGCCTATAGCTCTCCAAGTTACCATATTTACTCATATGACCACATTTTGAACTTGGATATTTTGACTTGTCCAGAAGCCATGTTTCAATAGACACTATTGAAAACTTAATGTTAAGATTTAATATCCAATACCGCAAAACGTCCATATGATGATATTCTACTCTCAATTAATTAACGGAGCCACGATGTCCATATCTATAAATGAAATCCTCTACCGATTAACAAATGAATACCACCAAACTATCGAGGATAGACTACGCTATATAATCGTACTCGTTGATAGCTCAAACGATTACACTTACAATCATAACTCCATCATTTATCTCAGGATTGAGATAGACTCTCTGATTGTCTTCTAGTGAAAACTTTTATCCATTGACGGTTTTGGATAAAGTAATTCATTGTGATCCTATTCAATGCACCTAATGCACTAGATTCTTTTGTCCAAAGACACCACACTTTGATGATTTTGACTCATCATAACACATTTTATCCCAATCAAATGCTAGCAAAAGAATCTACAACTTTGACAAGATAATTGTGCCCAACCTTTATCTTAAGTTGTGAATATTATTCAAGACTAGCTAAAGAATTGTGTCTACCTCATACATATCTAGATATATGAACAATTATTCTTTTCTCATAGTGGTTTGACCTTATGATTATTTACTTTTCATAATTATGATAATTAAACTATATATGATATAAGATTTGTTAAACTAGAAATCACTTTATTAATATGAAAAGATTATCAAATACATTATTATGCTCTTGCTATCAAGCATAATCCTGATATATTAAATCTACATGTTCGTAGTTGCATGTAGTATATAATGCATATTGGCAATTGTGTAATTGAGTTTAAGCAGAAGTAGGTACCTATTCTGTGGACATAAGTGAACAAGGTGGGTTAGAAGAAGAGGAACCTTGGATCCCCTGCACTTGACATTTCAGCACTCGTCATATGATTCCAAGTATGATTTCTACTTTTTGTTTCCATGATAACAAGCCTAATGTTTTAAGTGGTTAGTGAATCAACATGTTTTTTTGCTGAAGATACTCATAATATGTTAAGATAAGGAACAAGACCTTTTATGACCAATAGTTTATATACCCAATAACTTTCTTATCCATGTTATTAACTGAATAGTTATTACCCTTGATGTACATACTGAAAATGGTTAAAGAAGAAATCGTGAAAAGGAGAATGATAGTACCTATACAACAACATCCACAACCACGTTGTCAAAACTGAAGATTAGAAACATGGGCTGGATTAATTAGTTGTATGTAAACATTTGCATATGCTTACTTTGAATTTGCTAACTTTATTTTCTGCCCATGTGAACATAACATCTAGGTTCTTATGTCCAGCAAATTGGAAAGCAAAAAAAAAAAAAAATCTGCTATTGGGAACGTAAAGGTTATATTCCAATGCAGCAAGTAATACCATTCATTTTGTTTGAATATTCTGACCACCGAACTAACATTTGGTCATGTTTTGATTTTACAGTCCTGAAGAGAAACTGTAAATACATGACGGCTGTTACCAATAGAAGAGAAGGCTAAATTTAGAAATCATTATCAAGTTTCTCAAGACAAGCATCACCATCGTTACAATGACATCTCCAACAACTCAGACTTGCCTTCAACAGTCAAAGATAATGCAGGCATAAAAAATGTTCTGTGCCTAGAAGAAACCATCAGCACAAGGTGTACGCTCTCTCGGTTGTATCGGATTATGCAAAAACTTCCAGAAGAGTAGAAAGATGTAGTCCGTACATTGGGGTTTGGGCACTTACTTGCCCTGAACTGTGGACATCTACTGTTGAAGATATGCAAATGGCTACTTGAAAATTTTAACACAACATCTTGTTCACTTTATATCCATGGCTGGAGGTTTGTGATCAACTCATCTATGTTTTGTCGAGTTTTGGGGATTTTCGACCAAGGAGATCAGATATCTCTTTTGAGAGATGTCCCAAACAAAGATTTCTGGGAGTCAAAGTTTTCCATTACATCTCGTGGCATCTTCTTGAAAGAAAATGAACATTCCTTGGAAAAGATGAGTACGACCGATGATGAATTCAAGGTGACTCTGTGGTTATTTCTATTGGGCACCATCCTCTCTCCAATAGCTACCGATTATGTTCAGACGGGGTATTTGATCCCTTTACTGGATGTAGGAACTATTTGTTGGAAAAACTGGTCCAGTTAGTGCTTCACCTCACTTTTTGAAGGGATTGCGAAGTTTCAAAAGAACTGGCAACGTATGAAGACATGTTGCGTATCCGAAATTCTGTTGTTTCTTCAGGTAAAAACAATTGATATTCTTTCATACATTGTAGTATTTAATTTCACTTTATCATGTCATATTGAAGGTACTATTAACCTTTTTTACTTGTTTAAGTTGTTTTACTTCCATTCACTATAATGGGAGCCTCCGATTATGGATAAAGCTGCAATACCTGTCATTTGCTGGACAATCGTTAAGATAAAAAAGTACGTACTCCGGCTGCACACCGACGGAGGTGTTGAAAGTAACCAGGTTCATGCAAAATTATTCACCTAATCAACTTATTTGTCAATTTATTATGTTTTTTTTTGCATGCATCATCACATAGCTATATGCAATAAATGATGCATATTTTGGTTGAGGATTGTTTCAATCAATCAACACCATCAGTAAGACAATTTCATACTACTGTCCATGTGCCATCTGGTCATGGCAATCAAGAACCTAGTACAGGCAATGATGCCCACATTAAAGGTATTAACGATGTCCTCCAAGTGGACAAAGATATTCGGGCATCATTGAAGAACAACTTCATGAAATCCGAACTAAGGTTAATTTGCTATTTCAGAAATTCAGATCATCGAAGGACAACAACTTGAAAAAGGACTTACCTAATACAAATATCCATCAGAATTCCATGATTCAGGAGCCGCCAAATTCCCTCCACCTTATCCTCCACCACCACCATCATCACGTTCTTTTTCTATTCCTACACAACAAAATCCAACTGTTAAGGTTTCATCCACTCACACCGGAACATTACCCCAACATTGGCAAACAATTTCCAAATCCAGCCCGAGTTGGATGAATACACATATTAACCACCATTACAAGATATGATCACAACTGGTTTACTGATGGAAGATCAGGGTACCGATGATCTGTATGATGTACCTCCGGTCCTTACCATTCCCACTTTATTAAATGAGGTTTGATCCAGTTTATTTTAAAATTTTACTATGTCAACATCTTGGTTATTCCCATTTAAGCTACAATTAGAATTGACTACCATCTATTTTTCAGGATCCCTACAATGATACTCTCCAACATCAGTCACAATCTTCCAAGAAGTGAAAGATTAAGCAAAACAAAATCAATGTCGAAACAAAAGCCGAGCCGGTATCAAATTTCATTGTATATTACCAGACCTGTAAATGCTTCGACCAAACATCAATATGGCCTTTTCTGAATTGGCATTGCACTGAATACATATGATGAGAAATTTATAACCTACATTTTCTCCAAAAACCTACCAGAAGCGTAAGCATGTTTCTGTACTTTTTACTCATCAATTTTTAATGGTGTTTACTTATTGTTTTGGTGTTTCTCTTATTGCAGCGAGGTTATTATCGACCTTGGGCATCTACGTGTAACCCAAAAAAGTTTCAGAACATTAGAACCTTCAACCTTTATTGATAGTGAGGTTGACTGCTTATCACTTTCTCATCAATGACCGTTTCAATTTTATACATTCTATATAATAAAATCTTGTTTAATGTAGGTAACTTAACATCTGGGAGTTATATTTTCTTTCTCAGATTATTAATCTGATTCCTGAGTACAAATCCATGATATTGTAGTACAAAAGGTCACAACTTTGCTGGTTCTTACCTACACACTATACGGTATACTTCTGTTCATTCTTTGCCTATGTGCTTCTAGTTGTCCATTAATGAATATATGGAAAATATACATAAGCATTTTTCATGTTTGCTTTTTCAGTACACCGTTTAGAATTATGCAGAGGGGAAACAATATTCTTTGAAGAAGTCCCATTCAAAATTGTGGGAGGCTTACATGTACTTTCTTCGTACATGTGAAAGGGTGACTAATGATTAGCGTTGTTCTTTTATATCTCATATACCTACTTTTCAGCATGTGCATACCGTATTTTGTAAAGTTTACTGTTAACACCATTTTCGTGAACATATTAGATTTACATTCCCATCAATGATCTACGCAACCATTGGTATCTGGCCGTAGTTGACATTAACACACATGACTGCCAATTTTGGGACTCTGATCCTCCTCGTAGGAAGGATGATGGGATGCGATTGAACCAAGTTTGAATGGTGGTATGTCCCTAACTTATGTTGTTTTACCCCCTTAATGATTCATATTTGTCCCCTTGTTATCATGAATTGCATTACTGTACCTGTTGCTTTTCATGTAGATGCAGTCCCTTGACATCGTTCTTGCTGATGATATGGCTACTGCCTTCCCAACATCATTCTCGTTCACAACATTCAGTATTTCATAAGCAAAAGCACCCAGTCACCCAATGGCTTTGATTGTGGACTATTTTTTTGCATGTTCATGGATAACAATTGCCCTACACCGGTTCAGATAAAATCGGTATGGTATATTTAACTAATTCATTGTTTTTGTTACATGTTCAATTTATCAGGGTTTACCTATCCATGACATACATCCCTGATTGTTACAGTTTCAGTCTGACTGGCATCGGTTGTTGTTGGCTTGTTTTCTTGCACTTTCCGGTGGTAACACCAATCTTTCGGCTCTGAAAACAAAATCAGAAGAGTACTATAACAATTTAGTTTCCAGGAATGAAGTCATCCCCACTATGAAGATACAAAGGCTCTCAATCCGAAAGTTGATAGGTAAAGCATCGACTCTACTGGATTGAATGTTGTATTGGTTACATGCAAATAAACTAGTAATTGTTTTTGTAAATGGCATTTATTGTGGTGGGTTGCATCCCTGGAAAATGTCCATGATTGTATGTCTTTTGTAAATGTCCCACTGCGTAGGAGACCTTGTAAAAGGGTGTCCAAGGTCTTTCCTTTTTCCAGCAGAAGTGTACTATAACCATACAAATTTATGTATCTGGCAGTAGTCAGTAGGTGCGTATATATGCAATTTAACGATTGTTTTTTTCCCTACATCCCTTTATTGATCTCCATATTTACGTGTTTTTTTTAGTGTCTCAGAAAGTTGTAACTGAAGTCAGTGTAAACAAAATATAAATTTACTCCATTTTAACTAAAGTTACTCCACATGTTATTCCAATACCATCCAATGTAACTAATTTTACTCCTATATAACCCAATACTTCTATGCGGTTATGTTATGTTGTTTAACGCACTTGAAAGCCACATTTGTAGCAATATTGTTACTCAACGTTGGACAACATAACACTGTCACACCAATCTTGTTATCTGTATCCATTAATAATCAATTACTCAGTTTACATTTTGTTGTACAAGTGGAATCACATATTCTCACCGGACCTCATTCTTTGAAGTGTTTTTTTTTACAGTTCAAACCAACATTGTGGCTTAGGAAAATGTACTACTTTTACTTGAAAATCTCACCCTTATGTGTGTATGTCAGTACCCAATATCAGAGACCATTGTGACGTACTGGCGACCATACGATAGGCCACCTTAAAGTCGTAATTAATGATACTGACAAAACCGAGACCAATGCAATGACAAGATGAAAAATTACTTGGCCGCCCTTAAGTTGTATAGGTTAATAGTTTGGCATTAACCCTACCAGCTCCAAGTTCTAGGATACACCTACCTCCTGGTGACCTAGGTGACGGTTGCACGTTGGTCATCATAGGTCGATTTTGTTGTAGTTGAGAAGCCCTTAAGTGATCAACAACAAAAATTACACACTTGGTCATACTACTAACAACGTAGATTACATTCACAACTGCACAAGTAATTATAGTGTTCCAATTGACTGCCAACAAACTATAAGGGGTAGAAAAGGTACTACACACAACATGCATGTCTCCCACCATAATACATAAGCGGTTCATTATGAAGAAGAATAGAACCGCTTTTGTAGGAAGCTCATGAAATCATAATCAGAAGCGATATAGTCTCACGCCAATCTATGACATGAAGTTTTGTTGCGTCCACAATCAATTTTGTTACATGTACATAGCTGGTGTTGAGATTGTCATGGAAAACCCTTTATCACCTAACTAGTTTGTAAACATAGTCACTAGAACTTCAGTTGTATGAAAAGCAAAAGGTTGACAACGACCGTCACTATCCAGTAGATATTGAGAGTCGTAAGACTATAGTAAGTCCGTATTCACGGTTGGGTGTAATGTGGTCCCCGAAACTGCACCTCCATTGCTTGCCTTTGCATTGTTGTTATTTTGGACTTTGGCACGGCAAGTCTTCGCTGTTTGGCCAGGATATCCACAGTTGCCACATTTTAGGTCCTTCCCACATGATTTTATATTTTGTCAGATAAACCTTTTAGTTACTGCTATCACAGGATCTTTAACGCGAATTGGCGATTCTTCTCTTGTACGATGTACATTCTCGTCCATTGATGTACTTGACGATGACAATAATCTTTTCATTTGAATGGTTAACTTTTCAATCACCACATTTGCTTGTTTGTAACCATCAATTGACAATGATGCATAATAGCTCATTTTGCTTCACTTTGAAGTCAGTGCCCCATATCTATATTAACAACAACATGTGCAAAAAGTTTTAATTTTCAAGCATCATCATATTACTAGCCACAATTGATTCGAAATGATCAATCATTTCAAACCAACGATCATTACTGAAAGGAATTAATTATGCTGTAATAGGTATGAGAGGATGCAAACCTAGCAAGTTGCATTATAGTTGGAGTAGTCACGGTTGGAGACAATTTGACTTCTGAGACATACTTCATATTCCTTCTCTACCGTTGCATCAAGAGTGACTCAAGTATGTTGTTATGGTTCATGGCTTTCATAACACTAAATGCATGACAACACTATAAGGACCTTGATTTTATGATTGGCTTATTTCATGACAAACCACACCACATTGGAGATGATTGTGTAATGGGTAGCATAGGTCCTCATTGGCAAGCTTCCAAGTATCTCTATGACTTCAAGAGCAAAAGGTATAATCACTTGACTTTGTCTCTTAAAGAGTTTAGGTGCACACACACACACCTCATGCATGCTTTGTTGATCTTGCATTTGTGTTGATATTGTTTATATGTGTGCATCTCTACACAATCACACTTGGGTCATCAGAAGCCTCGACCCCCGATTCGCCTTCACTTCTTTAGTGATCCAACTTTCTGAAGGAGTAGACGCAAGAAAGTAGGTCCCCGTTTTACTAACCTGCCTCAGCGTAAAGAAATGTCTGATTTCATTAGGGGAAGGCGGTGAAAGGTTCATTCGGCTGAACATGTGCAACATGCACATCAAGACTTTATAACTATTCGGGGCCAACTGAGCTGGGGCTATCCCTGCTTCAGCTAAAAACCAGGCAATAAAAGGCTGAAGGGGAAGTGTGACGCCGCAGCAAAGCATCGATCCGTAAATCGCGATCATCCCCTCAGGAGGTTTCCTTACGGCTCTACTCCCCGCAGGAACCAAAGTGACTGAGTCAGGCAAATCAAATCGGGATCAGTATTTCTCTATCTCAGCTGGCCCGACCATATTCGGTTCAATATCAAAACCACTCGGGCGAGTGTCAGAAAAAGAAAAGCGAGACGCCCTGTGTACATCAGCGTCCCCCTCATTAACTGTTTGTTCCCTAGTCTGAACACTGCTCGAGCCGTGCTTGTATACCTTGCTTGTGCTTTGATGTTTACCCATCCTTAGAGAAGATACCCTGTGATCAGAAATATCATAATCAGAACTAGAGGAAGAACTCGATACGAGGCTGAAAGTGACGTCAGGGTAAAGCCCAGAAACATCGACCTCTAAAAATGGAGGTTCATCTATTGGGATATCCCCCAGTAATCGTCTAATGCAAGATACTAACTGGAAATCCCCATGCTCTAATGCATCAAAAGCAATTTTAAAGAGACGATGACAGGAAGATGGCCCCATTGAAACTAACCTTGAATTGAAACTGACGCAAGATCTTCAAAGCGGAGAGTCGCGAACTTCTGAATGAAGAAATTTTAGTTTAAAGAAATTTTGGCTGGATTTTTAGAATAAACCAACAGTCGCTCAACGGAGGATTTAAAGGCGAGATGGCACGAAACCCTAGGGTTTCAAAGCGGGAAAAAGTTATGACGAAACTAGATGACGTTAGCAGCGTTTGGATAAACGCAAAATTCACTTCTCATAAACGATATTGAAAAACGAAGAGACAAGGGACACGTGTCAAGACAAGAAGTAGCCCTCAACCGTCAAAACTTTGAAACGTCGCTATCATTTAAGATCTTACGTGACAAAGCAAATCGAAATTACAAAGTCACCATTAAAATACATCATTATGGCAAGACGGTTTTTCTCACAAAAGGAATTCAAAATGATTAAAATATTTTTGCCCGAAATAAAGTCTTCTCGGTAAAAATATTTTAAGGGGGTATTATTGTATGTAAATTTTACCAAGCATACACGTCATTAACAGGAAGGAAAAAATAGCCAGTTGTATGCTTAGATGGACATCCGGGAAATATCCTACAAGGCATCATTAAAGAGGAGCAAGCCCGAATAAGCATATATCGAAAGACCTATTCGGGACTGGCTAAAACAACGCATTCACTCGGGCTCAAACAGCACTACTCGGGACCATCAGTTATTAGTCTTACTCGGGAGAAGATACAACCAGAATAAGAACTTATCGTACGGGTTAAGTCATTAAATACGTGAAGATATTCTTCATGAAGGAATCCCAAATAATGGACCTTTGAGTTAGAAGAGTCCCCCAATCAGGAAACATTTGATTACTTTTCGAAGACTACATTCTTATAAGGAAACAAGTCAAATTGAACTAAGCTACTAGAATCCCACTCAATTTCCATAAAGAGACTCCGAAACCGAAAAGAAGACAAATACCTCAAACAAGTAACCAAATCATAATTAAATACAAATATATTGTATTACTTGTACAAAGCATATTAGGGTTCTATAAGCATATAAATAGACCCATAATCTGGCTCGAAAAGATATAGACAATATAGCATACAGTAATCACAAATAATACAGAGAGAAAAAGGGAGATCGAGAGCTTGTAAAAACATCTTATTCTCTTAATGGATTTTGGCTTGGTTGATCTTTCAACCACCCGTGGATGTTTCTCCGACCATCGGAGTTTAACCACGTAAACCTTGTCTTTTTTACTCTCTCTGCATCTCTTTCTCTTTGAATCAATAGTCAAAATCCAGTCCTTGTTGGCTTTTCTTGTATAATCCAGAAAACGACGTCAACACCAACAATTGAAGGAAATCACACCAATATAAGCAGTTCAAACAACCATATTTGTTGGGTATATACTAAAAAGTTGGTTACCTTACGTTCAACTTGTTCAGGGATATTTATTTTCACTTGTTCAATGAACAAATTGAACGTTTATATGAACGTTAAACTTGTTTTTCCACGATGAACATTTTCACTACGGTTTACCTAAACTTGTTCAGCGAACATGTTTAAGATTCAGTTTAACGTTCAACTTGTACATCCTACTGTAAGTTGTTTGTGAATTTCAACGTTCACTTGTACATTGAACAAGTCAAACGTTTAAAGCAATGTTTAACTTGTTTCCCCTACGTTGGACTTGTTGATAACGGTTTTGACGTACATTTGTTCTATGACCAACTTTAACGTTCTGACAATCGTTAAAGTTGTTCAACCTACGTTGAATTTGTTCTCGACGGTTGTAACGTTAATTGGTTCAGTGAACATGTTTGATATTTAGGTCAACGTTAAACTTGTTCACCCAACGTTGTACTTGTTAATAACATTTTTCCGTTAATATTTTCAATGACGAAGTTTAACATTGTCAATAATGTTAAACTTGTTCGTACTACGTTCAACTTGATCATGGCTTGTTTTACACTAACTTGTTCAGTAAACAACAGTAACGTTCTCAGTAAAGTTACACTTGTTCACCCAATGTTGTACTTGTTAATAACCTTTTTTCTTTAATTTGTTCAATGACCAAGTTTAACGTTCTCGAGATCACTTATCCTGGAATCCCGGTCTATGGGGGCCTGGCTCCGGAACCGCCCCGTGAAATAAGGAAAGGTCACCAAGCTCAGGAAACATTTGAGGTGAAGCCCGATACAAAAAAATTGAACTCCTTCCAAATCAAGGCTTCTCGAGGTCAAAATTAACTTGTAGCCTAACCAAAAGCCCGCCAACCTCTACAGAAGCCTGTTATCCTCTCCTGACAAAAAAAGAGGGCCTTTAAGGGGATCAGATTCACGATATAGCTATGCTCCAATTCGCTACACCTAATCTGTGCTACCCCCCATAAGGCCATCTCAAGCCTTAAAGGACAAGGGAGGGTTAGGCCAAAGCTTCTGGGACAAGAACTAAGGTAAGGATCTATCTCGCTCTACAAAAAAACGAATGCCTAACTCGTTGACATCCATGAAGAATAATGCCATGGGTACATACAAGATCATATCTACACTCCAAAGAACATTAAAACTCTACGTACGTATAAGGTAAGAGGTTGAGTCCAAAAAGGAAACGAATTAGTCTCCACCAAAGATATTCTCGAATCCGTTGTTAACTCAAAGTCAATGATTTTTTAATAAAAGATCTCGCCCGATAAGGAGGAAATGGATTCAGAGAATCAGGGCGAGAGATTCACAAGTTTAAAACATTCGGGCCATGTATAAATATACCCAAGCATGATTGATAAGAAAAAAAAGAGAGGAAAAAAGCGACATAGGAGAATCGACAATTTAAAGTACAAGAGGCGAAGAGGGTTTTAGACTTTGGCCTAAATTCTGTAATCAGAACACGGCCTCCACCATTGTCTACTATTCGACAGGCATGAGGTTGCCACCTACTGTATCTAGAGAGATTAAAAGTGTTTAAGTGTATTTTTTTTACGATATTCACGGTTGATAATAAAACCATTACATTCCCATTTCCATTACACTTATATTCATACATCCATCCCTATTCAATCAGGTTAGGTATCAAAGGTACCAACCCCTGCCACCGCCTACATGGTAGTGGTCTCTAGTATGTTAACACTTTTTGGCATCGTCTGTGGGAAAAATCCACACCGTAATCTCTACACTTACAAGTTTGTTGTTTTACAGTAACCATGAGGCTTCATCAGCAAGGTGTGGAGCGGGCTCTCACTCTTCTGACGATGAACCCAACTGTGATAAATCAGCTTGCAGCAACCATTGTGGAAAATGTCCGCCTCCGCCTTGCTGCAGAAGGAATTGTTCCTCATCTAGTGGATCTGGGGAATCCGAGGAGAAGCGAGCCGACCCGCTGCTAGGCAGCCTGCTTTTGATAGACTATGCCCCCCTTACCTATCCCTGCCTACAGTAAAACAAGGCCTACGACTTCCATCCAGGAAAGGATAGGGCCCGTACCCCCAGTCTCGGACGGGCCGACCAACTATTGACTGAGGTAGGTTATGTCGGTAGCCGATGTTCCTCTAAGGGTGCCTCACAACCCTCCTCAACCAGCTACTTCCAGTAGGGAACCTCGAGCCGAAGCCGGAGGTAGCCGGTAAACCACACAAGCAGATCCCCTCATTGAGGATGATAAATTGTAAATATCCAGCTTATCGAGGGATTTGACAGCAAGAGCTCCGAGGTCCACTCAAAGAAGCAAGAAAATAAGCGCCTAAAGAACCAACTGGCCAAGATGCAGGAGGAAATCAAACAGCTCTAAAGAGGGAAGGGTAAGGAGGTCAAAAAGAACCCCCTGAGCGAGATGAACACCTCTTTTACCAGAAGAATCCGGGAGTTGGAACTCCCAGCAAAATTTAAGATATCGTCAGTTCTCTAGTACGGAGGATCCTTTGAACTTTGTCCAACAAATGGAAGTCCAAAACACAACTAAGGCCGCCATGTGCAAAATGTTCTCTACCACCTTGACCAATTACGTCAAGACCTGGTTCAGAAAGCTACATGCAGGCAGTATGGACTCTTTCACAAAGCTGTCAACTGATTTATGCTTATAATTCTAGGGAGTCAAACCATAGATGAAAGAACCCCATCCACTTACAGTGTGTGATTTATGAGAGGGGGGAAACCCTCGGGGCTTGCGTGGAATGATTCCATAAGGAATTTATCCAGATGGGGGTCTTCACTGAGAGAGACCCTTGCCATTTTCAGGTGGAACCTGTGGGTAGGTAAGCTATTCATATCCTTTGCAAAACCACCTCCGGATACCTACTAAAAGGCCTATGATTGGGCTCTAAAGCAAGTCGAAGTTGATGAACAACTCAAGGTTAAGATGGAGCATGATGACATGAGAACGACAAAAAGACAAAAGAAGGTGTTAGTAGTAAAATTTGGCTAGGACATCAAAGAGAAATTTTCCACTCTCCTAGCTCGAATCAAAGCCCAAATTTGCCATTCATGAGACCCCGGGAGAAATATAAAACTTCCTCACAGAAGAAAGGAAGGATCACCGGGCTTCAAAACTATCAGGGATGAAGCTAGACATGACCAGTCGAGCCCTCATACGAACACTGGAATTTGGCTTCTCGAGACCACCTATCCTGGAACCTCGGTTCCTGGGGTCAGGCTTCAAAACCACCCCATGAAAGCGAGGAAGGATCGCCGAGCTCAAGAAGCACTCGAAGTAAAGCCCGACACAAACAAGAATGAGCCCCTTCCAGGTTTAGGCTTCCTGAGGTCAGATTTAACTCATAGCCTAAGCCAGAAGCTCATCAATCACTCCGGAAGCCCGCTGCCTTCGTGAGATACGAAAAGAGAGCCTCTAAGTGAGGAAGGTTCATGCTGTAGCTAATTCACTAAGGGACGCCCTTAGCCTTCCTAGACATGAAAGAAGAATTTTGTCTAATCTACACTACCTCCCGTAAGTGCCGGTAAGGCCATCCCAAGCTTCTAAAACCAGAACTAAAGCACGGATCTGCCTTGCTCTATAAAACAACTAATGACCTCCATGAAGAATCATGCCATGAATAAACACAAGATCATATCTACGTTATAACGAACATAATTTATAAATAGGTCCAAGAGTTTGATTCTAAATAGGAAACAAACTTATCTCCTCCAACGATAATATTGAGTCCATAATTTACTCGAAGTCAATGACTTTCAAATAGAGGATCCCGCTCGATTAAGGAGGGAATGGATTTATAAAATTGTGGCGGGCGATTCACGAGTTAAAACCTACTTGGAGCATGTATAAATAGGTCCAAGCATGATGTAAAAAGAGTAAGCACAAATAGAGTAAAAAAGAAAGAGGATTACACCGAGCCTTAATTCTGTAATCAGAACACGGCCATCATTATATCTACTTTTCGACAATCACGAAGTTGCCACCCTCCTATTTCCTTGAGAGATTGTGAGTGTATGTGAGAGATTTTTGTATACGATGAATGATCAATAATAAAGCTCTCATTCGTTATTGTCATTCAAACATTCATTTCTATTTAAGCAGGTCAGATATCTGAGATACTGACCCCGGCCACCACCTCTGTGGTAGTGGTATCGAGGGTGTTAGTTGGAATTTTTCATCTTGAGCAAATTTCCCATAAACACTTTCTGGCGCCGTCTGTGGGGAAAAACTTCCACACAATCATTTTTATTCATAAGTTTGATATTTTACAGTAATCGTGAGGCTTAGCTCCTCCTAAGGACAGTAAAGCGCATCGGAACAACCTTCAGCTGCGTCGACATGAAAGCTCTAGAAGAAAGGAAGAAAATTCGGGCTCCGTGGCCAGGTCCTAGACCAGCCAACCACTGTACGGGCTTTGGATACCCTCATGGGAAGGCAGGTCGCGCTTGACCAACAAGCAGCGGCCTTCGTGGAAAACATCCGCCTATGAAGGCTTCCTGAGGGTATTACTGTCCAGCTAGCAAACCTCTGCAACAAAGGAGAACAAAGCAGGCCAATGACTCAAAAGCCCGCCTTTACCCCTTCGGAGCTAGTTCGTAATAGAACTGGACTTAAGCACTCGATCCGGGATAGGTTAGTGCCCATGTCCCCCATTCCTAAAGCTTTGCCACGTTACCAACCTAGGTAAGTTAAGTCCACGGCGGACGTCCTTCCCCTGGAGCAGTGAGAGTTTCTTCACCTAATTACTTTAAGGAGAGATGCCCCTGTTAGAGTTGAAGAAAGCCAGTAAAGCCCCTAGGTAGATCCCATCCAAGGAAGGAATCGGGTAGAGGTCGCCAGCTCGTCAGAAGGGTCTAACATTGAGGAGTCCGAGATTAACTCAAGGAAACTTAAGAGCAAGCGCATAAGAGACAAGTTGGCAAAGCTTTTGAAAGAGATCCATCAGATGAAGAAGGGGAAGTAAAAAGAAGACAAGAAAGATCCTCTAAGTGAGATGAATGCCCCCTTCATCAGAAGGATCCGAGAGGCATAGCTCCCTCCAAAATTTATAATGCCGACTGATAGATTCTCCGGGACTGAGGATCTCTTGAGCTAGTTGACCAGGGCCGCTATGTGTCGGATGTTCCCAACTATGTTGTCGGATTACGCTAAGACCTGGTTTAGAAAGCTACCCGCTGATAGTGTGGATTCCTTCATGAAACTGTCAACTGATTTTTGCTTTAATTCCAGGGATTTAAGCCCCAATTGAAGGATCCAATCCATCTATAGTACGTTGTCCAGAAGATGGGGGAAACCCTCGGGGCTTATGTCGAGTGTTTCCATAAGGGAGTCATCCAGATGGGGGTCTTTACCGAGATAGAAACCCTCACCAATTTTAGGAGGAACTTGTGGGTGAGCAAGCTTTTCCCGTCTTTGGTGCAAATTGAAGTCGACGCTATAAGAGCCGTAAAGCAACAGAAGAAAGAAGCTTATAAACTAGAGCAAGCTCAGAAAAGCCAGAACAAACCCCCCTAATAGGTCGACGTATCGCTTCCTCATTTCTTAACCCCGATCGAAAAGGTATCCAGCAAAACGAACTCCTCCTTGAGCTTCGCCTCCTCCTAGGACAATTTCTCTAATAGCTCGAGATGAGGGAGGATATGATCATTACACCCCCTTAAATGTATCCCATGGGACAAGGGGTTACTTTAGAAGCCCGCACCCATGAAAGCCCATGTCGATAAGAGGAATCGTTATAAGTATTATGATTTTCACGAAGACGTGGGACACAACACTTCAGAATGCTATAACCTACGAAACCAGATCGAGGCTTTAATAAGGGGAGGATGTTTAATAGAATTCTTACAGAAGGTTAGGGATAACATTCAGATTGGATGGAAAGTGCAAGCTGAGATCCGTGAGCATGCTGAGAAGAGAAAAGGGGAGCAGGCGGATCTGATGCAGCAAATCAAGATAATACATACCATCAGCAGAGGACCTACTCTAGCTGGTACCTCCAATAATTCAAGGAAAAACCAAGTGAGGAAAATCCCTCGTGTAGACGAAGGGAGGGGTATCTACAAGGTCTACCAGAGTCCGACCAACCTTTCTCAGATGTCACAGATCATTTTCATCGAAGCGGATGTCTACAACACCATATAGCCACATGACGATCCCATGGTGATCACAGTACAGATTGCCAAATGCATGGTACACCGTGTGCTCGTCGACACAGACATCAGCGTCGACGTCCTATTTAAAGACACCTTAGAAAAGCTGAACTTGAAACAGTGATGTTACAATAGTTGCACTACCCCACTGTATGGGTTCACTGGGAACTCAATCATACTCGTAGGATCAAAACTCCTACCAGTAATCATTGGAGCCACACCTCTCCAGTAGAATGTCATGACAGACTTCGTGGCCATTTTTATCATCCTTGAAAGGGGTCCTATCCATCTACCTCAATGTCCTGAAGTTCTAGTAAGAGACAAGATGGGGGAAGTACGGGGTGACTAGCAAGCAGCCAGGAATTGCTATGTAGTGTCTGTCAACCCAACAACTCTAGCAAACCAACTTTCCTAGGTAACAATGATCCAGGATAGGGCAACTCCTATACTGACCTTGAAAGATGTAGAACCCATAAGTCACCCAAGGATAACCCGTGGTGCCAGACAAGGAGGAGCAAAGAAGGGAATGGGCCAGCAGCCATCCAGTAGATAAGCTAGAAGAGATTCTTATCCGATTGGGCGATCCCTCAAAGGTCATCAAAATCGAAGCTGCCCTTGAGCCGGGGAGTGAAGGAGGGTTTGGTCAGGCTCCTCCTAAAGTTGAATGACATCTTCACTTGGAGTCACGATGAGATGATCGGAATCCTGATGTCTTTGGCTGCTCACCGATTGGCAGTGGATTCAACCTTCAAGCCCGTCAAATAAAAAAGACGTCACTTTAACGCCGAAAGAAATGTTGCAGTTCAAGAAGAAGTGAAAAAATTGACCCAAGCGGGCTTCATCAGGGAAGCATGTTACCCTGAATAAATCACCAACGTGGTCATGGTCACAAAGGCTAATGTGAAGTGGCGTATGTGTGTCGATTATAAAAACCTCAACTGGGCATGCCCGAAAGACAAATTCCCTCTACCAAAAATTGATCAGTTGGTTGACTCCACCTCTGGAAACAAGCACCTAAGCTTCATGGGTGGATTTTTAGGATACAACGAAATTATGATGCACCCTGTCGACCAGGAAAAGACCAGTTTCATCACCTTACGGGGTCTATACTACTACAAGGTAATGCCTTTTGGGCTTAAAAATCCAGGGCTACATATCAACAGATGGTCAATAGGTTGTTCAAGCCCGAAATAGAAAGATCAATGGAAGTATAAATCGATGATATGATCACCAAATCCCCAACCGTTGAAAGCCATCTGGACGACCTTCGTAGAACTTTCATGATCTTAAGAGAGAACCAGATAAGATTGAACCCCTTCAAATGCACCTTTGGGCTTACGACGAGGAAGTTTCTAGGCTTCATAGTTCATGAAAGAGGTGTAGAGGCTAACCTGAAAAAGATTAAGGCAATCCCGGATCTAGAGTCCTCCATGTATTTTAAACAGGTTTAGGTCTTGACCGAGTATGTAGCATGGCTCAACAAGTTCATTTCTCGATCTACCTATAAATGTCTCCCATTCTTCAAAGCCATCAAGCAGGGAAGAAACATAAAATGGTACCTGGAGAGTGAATAAGCTTTTCAAGTCTTGAAGAAATATCTGTCAAGCCTTCTGCTACTGGTCAAGCCAAGTCTTAGGAAAGAGCTGCAAATCAACTTGGCCATTTTAGAGACTACAGTAAGTGGGGCCCTGGTCAAAGAATGTGGAGATATGGTCCAGCGGCCTATTTACTATGTGAGTCATGCTCTAACCAAACCAGAAAAGAATTATACCCTTCTGAAGAAACTCGCGTATGCCTTGGTGACCTCGACTAGGAAGCTCTGTCCCTACTTTCAAGCTCAATCAATAGCAGTAGTGACGGACCAACTCATCAGTTAATTCTTACAAAGGCCGGATGTATCCTAAAGGTTGCTTTTATAGGCCCTAGAGCTCACCCAGTTTGATTTAAGGTACAAGCCCATGACCGTAATCAAAGCCCAGGCTTTGGCTGACTTTGTAGCAGAAATCTCAGTACCCTCATTCCAAACAGCCTCCACAGCAACAAACATAAACCCTGAGATCATTCCAAAATCTGACAGCTGGCCAAAAAGTTACAAGTCATGGATCCCTTTACACAGATAGAGCGTCCGGGCAAGCCGGTAGAGAAGCGGACATAGTTCTAATTGACCCCGAAGGGGCTAAGTGCTGCCAGTGTTTCTGATTTGAATTTAAAGCCACTATTAATGAAGCAGGGTATGAAGCCCTCATAGCCTATATAAGGGCGGTCGTAGAGCTTATGGTCGATTATCTGCAGGTCAGGAGCGATTCGTTGATTATAGTCAACCAAGTATTTGGGGATTATCAGGCAAAAGTGGATAACATGGTTGCTTACCTGAAGCTAGTTCAACAGCTTAAGAGTAAATTTAAAGGACTTAAGATCAAGCAGGTACCTTGACAGCAGAATCGTTGAGCTGAAGTCCTAGCCAAGATAGCTGTGAATGGTGGCCAGACCTTACCACATCGAGTCCTTCTCCAAGTGATTCCCCTACCTAATATAGTAGCAGGTTAGGAGACTTATACCCTAGATCGGTAGCCATGCTGGATAGACCCAATAGTGGATTACCTCTAAGAAGGAAGGCTCTTCAGGGAGCCCGACTAATCTAGGAGAATCAAGAGCCTCTAAGTCCGATATTGCTTGGTAGATGGGTACTTATAAATGAGGGGCATATCCCTTCCTCTGCTTCGATGTTTACATCCCGTCAATGCCAAATGGGCATTGAGAAAGGTTCACTCTGGGGAATAGGGGAATCACATTGGAATAGAAGCTCTAGCTTGTCAAGTACTCTGTATGGGGTACTATTAAGGGGAAATTTGCTCAATATGAGAAATTCCAACTAACACCCTCGAGACGACTACCACGGAGGTGGTGGCCGGGGTCGGTACCTTTGATATTTGACATGCTTAGATAGAAATGAATGTTTTATTGACAATAGCGAATGAGAGCTTTATTATTGATCACTCCTGTAATACAAAAATCTCTCATATACAATCACAATCTCTCTATGACAAAGGAATGTGGTAACTTCATGTTTTTCGAATAGTAGATACAATGATGGTCGTGTTCTGATCACAGAATTTATGCCAGATGTAATTCTCTTCCTTTTTACCCTATTTTTGCCTATCCTGCTTGGATCTATTTATATATGCTCTAAGTAGTTTAAACTCGTGAATTGCCCACCACAATTTTATGAATCTGTTCCCTCCTTATCGGGCAGGATCCTCTAATTAAAAGTCGTTGACTTTGAGTAAACTTCAGACTCAAGATTATCTCATTGGAGGAGATAAAATTGTTTCCTCTCTGGAATCAAACCCTTGTCTCACACGTATACAGGATTTAATGTTCGTAATAATATGGATATGTTCTTGTATGTATTCATGGCATGATTCTACATGGAGGTCATTGAATTGGCTGCTCGAGGTAGATCCATGCTTTAGCTCTGGTCTCAGAAGCTTTGGACGGCCTTATTGGCACTTACTAGAGGTAATGCAGATTAGGCGAGATTCTTCTCTCATGACTAGGGTTGTTACATGCATCTCTTATTAGCTATAGCATGAATCCGACCCACTTAGAGGCTCTCTCTACAGGTTTGGCAGGGACAACGATCTTCTAGAGAGGTTGGTAGGCTTCTAGCTTAGGCTACGAGTCAAATTTGATCTCGGAAAGCCTTGATCTGGAATGAGCTCACTTTTGTTTATGTCGGGCTTCACTTCGAGTGCTTTCTGTGGTCGGTGATCTTTCCTCGTTTTCACGGGGTGGTTTTGGAGCTCGACCCCAGGAACCGAGGTTCCAGGATAGGTGATCTCAAGAAGCCTGGATTCCAGTGTTTGCATCTGGGCTCAACCTGGACTTGCCTAGCTTCACTCTTAATAGTTTTGAAGCCCGATGATTCTTCCTCGATTCTGTATGATAGCTCTAGAGCTTGCTCGAGGTCCCATGAATGGCGATGTCGGGCTTTGATTCGAGCTAGGAGAGTTGAAAATTTCTCTTTGGTCCTTGGCCAAATTTTACTACTAACAGAAGTCCCCTCTGACTTGAACATCGGTGGTAGAGTTGGGGTTGGAATCAAATTCCTTATTTAATTGGGAAATATTTCGTTACCAAATTTGTATTGTGAATCTCGAATGAAATCATTTTATTAACAGCTCAGGTGACATGTCGAGCTTGGATTGGTATGCTGCTTGAAGAAAACCTACTATGATACGACCTCCCACGTGGTTTGAGGTAATCTTCCTTAAGATATCACCGACGTTACTACAACCCTAACCTTTATTTAAATTCAAACTCACTGTCCCTTCCTCATCCATTCTTTCAATTTCAAAATTTCAAACTTCCTCTCTCTTGCTATCTTCTCTAACAACATCATTGTCCTTCATCCACCTTCAAGCTCTTTTCCTCTATCTTCAAGCCCTGCTCATTTAACAATGTCAAACTCTTCTGATAGCATTGAAGCCATGGTCGAGGGCACTTGCGGCTCTAATTTGGTTCCTCAAAAATGGGTGCAAGGAATCTTGAGCAAAGAGGACTCTTCCCCGTTCCGTCGGTATAGCCGCTCAAGTATGAGTGTCTCGATCGGCTCCAGCTTCTCCAATTAACCCGAAAACCCTCAAAACTTAGTTGATGAAGATTTTGACGTAGGAGAAAGGGTCGACACCGTTAGGGAGGTTCAAATTGTGGTTGTTGGGCCTCTTTCTTCTGACTTTAAGGTTATCCCTAACTCTAATGTTGACCTACAATCGATCAACCGCATACGGGATAAATATGGCATTCCTAAAGGCATCACCCTCATAGTTCCCCATTCACTTGGAAGCATTCAAAAATGGGGTCAGACTTCCCCTTCACCCTACTCTTCGGTGGGCTCTTAAAGCCCTTCAACTAGCTTCTCTACAGCTGACGCTTGGCTTCTGGAGGTATCTGATTGGCTTCTTCGTGATGTGGAAGGAACAGTACGATCTGGGCAAGGTCACCTGGAAGCCTAGAGCAGAAGAACTGGCCTACCTCTTTCAAACCGGGAGTTTGTCTGGAGTTACCCGGGGACAGTTCTATATGAAGGCTAAGAACAAACTCAACTTTATCATCTCTGGTCCTTCGAGAAAGGACCCAGCCTGGAAGGAAGAGTAGATATTAGCGGGAGGAGATTAGGGGAGCTCCATATTCATCTGTGGGCATGAGTTCGCTATTCCCACCGCTTTCAACGACAAACCCTCATGGGACCAGAATTCTCTGCCCGACAAGTCTGAGGTTGTTGTGAAGACTATCCTCACCAGAAAGTATCTGAACCTGAAGTTTCCAACTGTTGATCCCTTCAATCCCATTGATCCTTGTAGGGTGTACCAGTATCTGTGGATCTCCGATGCTTCTCCTCGTGAGTAACATTAAGTCATTACGTTTTGTTTAATTAGCTGGCTTGCTTTTGACATCCTTCTTTCCTCTTTTTTTAAAACAGTTTTTGTTGTTGCTCCAGCTTTCCGTAAAGCCCGGCAAGCTCAGACCCCTCCTCTCCTACCAGATCACCCTAGGGAACCTTCTTGGCTACCTCGGAGAAAAGAGGGCCAACACCCTTTTAGCCGCTGCTTCGCCTACTCTTACTTTATCGCCTTCCCAGATGAGATCTAAGACGGCTATTCTCGAATCGCGGGCTGCTAAAGCTCTAAATCGAGGAGGGCCCACTCTCCAGGCTGCTGATATGACCACATCCGCCCTCTCATCAGTGGCTACCACTGCAGCTGCTGAATCTTCATTCATGTTACTAGCTTCTTCAGCTGACCCATCTACGTCCTAAGAAGTTCGGGCTTCAGGGGATCCTGAGGTTGGTATTCCTGAGATTCCCTCTACTCGCCCTCACCATTTGTTGGGCTCGGATTGTCAAGACAAGGTTTTGAAGCAATTTGTTATGTCTAGCCTGGGTGAGACATCAAAGAGGGCTATTTAGCCAACTCCTATCCTTGATATCTAGATGACAACTATGCTCCTACACTCAGATCCTTCTTAGAAGTGGTAGCCCGACCAAGGCATCAGGAGGGCTATCCAACTATTTTCTGGTCTTGAGATCTGGATGGCAACTATGCTCTTACACTCAGATCCTTCTTGGGGGTGGTAGCCCAACCAAGGCATCAGGAGGGCTATCCAGCTATTTCCTAGTCTTGGGATCAAGATGGCAACTATGCTCTTACACTCAGGCTCTTCTTGGAGAGGGGAGTGCCTGGCCAAGGCATTAGAGATAGCAAGGAGGCTTCCCCATCTAATCCCTGGCCTTGGGACGATAATGTCGAATTTCCCATGTAGACCCAATTCACTGTAGAACATAGTTAAAGATAGAGAAAACACATGCTTTATTGATAAAAAGAAAGAAGTACATTATTACTGGAGATTAAAAAACTAGGTGGAGGTAGCCTGCTCACGAGTTCCCTGTTTAGAGGTAGAACTTTCTCAGGTGATTTACATTCCAAGTATGGTTGATGAGTCATCCATTCATGTCCTCGAGCTTGCATGCCCTATTACAGACCACAACCTTTACTAAGTAAGGCCATTCCCAGTTGGGTCCCAGGACCCTGTCGGATCTCTTCCTGGTATTCAATGTCACTTTCCGGAGAACTAGGTCCTTTTCCTTAAAGTTTCAGGCTTTAACTCTCTTATTAAAGTATCTGGTGATCTTGCTCTGGTAAATTGCTACCTTTCTTGCTACTCGACCTTGTTTTTCTTCCAAGAGATCTAAGCTAGCACGGAGCTTATCCTCGTTGCTTCCCCATTTAAAGTGTTGAATGCTGAATGAGGTAATTTTGTGCTCAGTGGGAAGTACTGCTTTAACCCCAAAGGCTAGAGAATAAGGCATTTCCCCGGTAGCCATTCTCCTCATAGTGTGATAAGCCTAGAGGACCTCGGGAAGCTCCTCAGCCCATCTACCCTTTTTCTGCTGCAACTTCTTTTTCAACAGCTTCTTAATAGTCTTATTGGTGGATTTCACTAGCCTGTTAGTCTAGGGGTGGGTTACTGAAGCAAACTTAAGGTTGATTCCTAAGCCCTCACAAAAGTCTTTGAACCGGCCATTATCAAACTGTTTGCCGAGGTCAGCTATAATGGCAAGAGGGGTCTCCAACCTGCAAACTACATTATTTTTGATGAATCTTGTTGTATTTTCTTCCGATATATGGGAAAGCGGTCCGGCTTCGACCCACCTTGTGAAATAGTCAATCGCTAGGATAGCATGCTTGGCTTGACCAGGAGCAGTAGAAAGTGGTCTGATCAAGTCGACTCCCCACATAGCAGAGGGATATGGTGAGCTAAGGGATGACAATCGCTTCGGCGGTAAATGACTCAAGTTTGTTGTCTTCTGGCATGATTCACATGATCGTACTAAGTTCTTTGCATCTTGATGGATGGTTGGCCAATAATACCCTATGTGGAGTACCTGATATGCCAGAACCTTCCTGCCAATGTAGTTCCTGCATTCCCCGAAGTGAACTTCTCTCAATGCCCATTTGGCATCATCAAGATGTAAAAAAAGAAGCAAAAGAAAAGATCTTCCCCTCCTGTATAAGTACCCATCTACCATGTAGTATCAGACTTCCTTCTTGGGGATAATTCACCATTGGGTCCATCCATCATGGCCGCCAATCCAGGGTATAAGTCTCGTTACCTGCTACTGTGCTTGGTAGGGGAATCACTTGGAGAGGAACTCTTTGTGGTAAGGTCTGGCCATCATTCGCAGCTATCTTGGATAGAATGTTTGCTCGACGATTCTGTTTTCGTGGTACATGCTAAATCTTAAAACCTTTGAACTTACTCTTATCCCTTTTTTTCCTGATAATCCCTTGAGACTTGGTTGGCTATGAGCAATGAGTCACTCCTGACCTGCAGGTAATCGACCTCGAGCTCTGCGGCTGCCCTTATTCCAACTAAGATGGCTTCATACTCTGTCTTATTATTAGTGTCTTTATATTCAAATCTGAAACAGTGGCAGCACTCAGTCCCTTCTGGGTCGATTAGAGCTATACCCACTCCTCCCCCAGTTTTTCCCGGACACTCCATCTGTGTAAAAGATCCATGACTTGCAATTTTCTGGCCAACTATTAGATTCAGGAATCCTCTCAGGGGCTATGTTCGTTGCTGCAGAGGTCGTTTGGCCTAGGGGAATTGAGAGCTCTGCTACAAAGTCCGCCAAAGCATGGGCTTTTATTGCGGTCCTGGACTTATACCTTAAATCAAACTGGGTGAGCTCTATGCCTTATAAAACTAACCTTCCGGATACATCCGGCCTTTGTAAGAATCGATGGAGAGGTTGGTCCTTCACTACTGCGATTGAATGAGCTTGAAAGTAGGGACGAAGCTTCCTTACCGAGGTTACCAAGGCATAAGCGAGCTTCTCCAGAAGGCTATAATTCTTCTCGGGCTTGGTTAGAGGTTGACTCACGTAGTAGATAGGACGCAGGACCCTATCTCCGTATTTCTTGACGAAGGTCCCACTTACCGTAGTCTCTAAAATAACCAAGTAGATTTACAGCTCTTCTTCAAGACTTGGTTTGACTAGTAGCAGAGGGCTTGACAGATATTATTTCAAGGCTTGAAAAGCTTGTTTACTCTCCTGGTCCCATTTCATGTTTCTTCCATGCTTGATGGATTTGAAGAATGGGAGACATTTGTCGGTAGATCGACAAATTAACCTATAGGGCACTGATACCTGTCCGGTCAGGGCTTGAACCTGTTTAAGTGATGTAGGGGATTCTAGATCCAGGATAGCCTTAATCTTTTCGGGGTTAGCCTCTATGCCTCTCTAGTGAACCATGAAACCTATAAACTTTCCCGTAGTCACCTCAAAGGTGCATTTGGAGGGGTTCAATCTTATCTGGTTCTCCTTTAAGATCATGAAGGCTCTACGGAGGTCGCCCTGATGGCCTTTAGGGGTTGATGACTTGGTGATCATGTCATCGATGTACACCTCTATTGATCTTCCAATTTCAAGCTTGAAAAGTCGATTAACTAACCGTTGACATGTAGCTCATGCGTTCGTAAGCCTGAAAGGCATCATTTTGTAGCAAAACAAACCCCGTCCGGTGATGAAACTGGTCTTTTCTTGGTCAGCAGGGTGCATCATAATTTGATTGTATCCTAAAAATGCGTCCATAAAACTCAGGAGCTTGTTTCTAGAGGTGGAATCAACTAACTGATCAATTTTTAGTATAGGGAAACTGTCTTTCGAGCATGCCTGGTTGAGGTCAGTATAATTGATGCACATGCACTACTTTCCATTTGCCTTTGTGACCATGACTACGTTGGCGATCCATTTGGGGCAACGTCCTTCTCTGATGAAGCCTGATTGGGTCAATTTGTCCACTTCTTCCTGAACCGCATCATTTCTTTTGGTGTTGAAGTGACACCTTTTTTATTTAATAGGCTTGAAAATCCGATCCACGCCAATCTGTGAGCAGCCAAAGTCATTTGGATCCCAGGCATCTCGTCGTGGTTCCAAGCGAAGATGTCATTGAACTCTTTGAGGACCCTGACCAAACTCTCTTTCACTCCGGGCTCAAGGGTGGCTCCGACCTTGAAGACCTTTGAGCGATCGTTTATTCGGAGAGGCACTTCTTGTAGCTCATCCACTGGACACCCACTAGCCCATTCCCTTCTCTGATCCTCCTCGTATGGCACCATAGAATCATCATCCTCTTGGTGATTCGTGGGTCTTTCATCTTCCAAGGTCAATACTTGTGTTGGCCCATCCTAGATTGTTGTTACTTAGGAAATTTTTTCTTGCTAGAGCTGTTGGTTTGGACATTGCATAGCATCTTCTGACTGCTTACTGGTCACCTTGTACTTCCCCCACCTTGTCTCCTACTGGAAACTTCAGGACGTTGTGGTAGATGGATCCCCTTTTCAAAGATGATAAAAATGGCCTTCCTAATATTGCATTGTAGGCCAACGGGGTATCTACCACCACGAAGTCTGTCATGACATTCTGCTAGAGAGGTGTGGCTCCAATGATTACTGGCAGGATTTTTGATCATACGGGTATGATTGAGTCCCCAGTGAACCCATACAGTGGGGTAGTACAACTATTGTAACACCACTATTTCAAGTTCAAGTTTTCCAATGTGTCTATAAAAAGAATGTCGATGTTGCTGCCTATGTCAATGAGCACACGGTGCACCATGCAGTTGGCAATCTATACCGTGATCACCATGGGATCATCATAAGGATGCACGGTGTTGTAGACATCCGCTTCGGTGAAAATGATATGTGATAACAGGGAAGGGTTGGTTGGGCTCTGGTCAACCTTGAAGATACCCCACCCTTCGTCCACATGAGGGACTTTACTTGCATGTTTTTTCCTGGAATTATTGGAGGCGCCAGCCAAAGTAGGCCATCTGCTGATAGTATGTATTGTCTAGATTTGCTGCATCAGATCCGCCTGCTCTCTTTTTCTTTTCTCAGCTTGTTCGTGGATCTCGCCTTGCACTTCCCTTCCAATCTGAATGTTATCCCTGACTTGCTAAAAGAATTCTACCAAACATCATCCTCTTATCAAATCCTCGATCTGATTCCACAGGTTATAGCACTCTGAAGTGTTATGTCCTGTTTCTTCGTGAAAGTCATAATACTTATAATGATTCCTCTTGTCGAAGAGGATTTCATGGGTGCCGGCTTCTGTAGTAATTCTTTATCCAGAATAGCGAGGTAAATTGTTTCACGGGATACATTTAAGGGGATGTAATGATCATAACCTCTCTCATCTCAAACTATTAGAGCCACGGTCCTAGGAGGAGGTGAAAGCCGCATAAGAGTTCGTTTCTAGGGATACCTTTCCGACTGGGGTTGAGAAATGGGGAGCTACAGAAATGGGGGGCATGGGCCCTAACCTATCCCGGATAGAGGTTCCGGGTACAGTTCCATTACAAGCTTGCTCCGGAGGGGTAGGTTCCAGGCGATCAAAAGCGGGATGCTGAGTCCTAGGCCTGCTTTGTTCTCCTTAGTTGCATAGGTGTGCTTGCTGGACAGTAATACCCTCAGTGAGCCGCCTTAGTTGCTCGGATGCCCTTGGCTGTCCTTGGGAGGAGCGAAGCCCCATGATTAACTGTAAAATAACAAATTTATGAATATAAAAATGATGGTGTGGAAGTTACTCCCCACAGACTGTGCCAGGATGTGTTCATGGGAAATTTTCTTAAGATGAGAAATTCCAATAAACACCCTCGAGACCACCACCACGGAGGTGGTGGCCAGGGTCGGTACCTTTGATACCTGACCTGCTTATATAGAAACGAATGTTTGAATGACAATAGTGAAAGATAGCTTTATTATTGATCACTCGTGGAATACAAAAATCTCTCATATACACTCACAATCTCTCTAGGACATAGGAAGGTGGTAACTTCGTGTTTGTCAAATAGTAGATAAAATGATAACCGTATTCTGATCATAGAATTTAGGCCTGACATAATTCTCTTTCTTTTTTACCCTATTTTTTCCTATCCTGCTTGGACCTATTTATATATGCTCCAAGTAGTTTAAACTCGTGAATCATCCGACACGTTTTCATGAATCCGTTCTGTTCTTATCAGGCAGGATCCTCTATTTCAAAGTCATTGACTTCGAGTAAACTTCAAACTCAAGATTATCGTTGGAGAAGATAAGTTTGTTTCCTCTTTGGAATCAAGCTCTTGTCTCACACGTATATATAATTTAATGTACGTTATAACGTGGATATGATCTTGTGTGTATTCATGACATGATTCTTTATGGAGGTCATCGAATTGGCTGCTCGACGTAGATCCATGCTTTAGTTATGGTCTTAGGAGCTTGGGACAGCCTTGTCAGCACTTACTAGAGGTAGTGCAGATTAGGTGAGATTCTTCTTTCATGTCTAGAGTGGTTACAAGCATCCCTTATTAGCTATAGCATGAATCTGACCCACTTAGAGGCACTCTCTCTACATGTCTGGCAGGGACAACAGGCTTCTGGAGAGGTTGGTGGGCTTTTGGCTTAGGATACAAGTCAAATCTAACCTTAGAAAGCCTTGATCTGAAAAGAGCTCACTTTTGTCTTTATCGGGCTTCACTTTGAGTGCTTCCTGAGGTCGGTGATCTTTATTCGCTTTCACTGAGTGGTTTTAGAGCCCGACCCCAGGAACCGAGGTTCCGGGATAGGTGATCTCTAGAAGCCTGGATTCCAATGTTCATGTGTGGGCTCAACCTGGACTTGCCTAGCTTTACTCCTGATAGTTCTGAAGCTTGATGATCCTTCCTCGATTCTGCGGGGTAGCTCTAGGGCTTGCCCAAGGTCCCATGAATGGTGATTTTAGGCTTTGATTCGAGCTAGGAAAGTGAAAAATATCTCTTTGGTCCCTGGCCAAATTTTACTATTAACAGGTACTATTGGCCAACCATCCATCAAGATGCAAAGAACTTAGTACAGTCCTGTGAAGCATGCCAGAAGACCACAAACTAAAATAACCTCCAACCGGAGAGTTTTCATCCACCCACTTACTATGCGGGGAGTCGACTTGATCGGACCGCTTACAACTGCTTCTTGTCAAGCCAAGCATGCTATCGTGGTGATTGACTTTTTCACAAAATGGTTCGAAGCCGGACCAATATCCCAGATATCGGAAAAAAATACAACGAGGTTCATAAAAAATAATGTAATTTGCAGGTTCAAACCCCTCTTGTCATTGTAGATGACCTCGGCAAGCAGTTTGATAACGGTCGGTTCAGGGACTTTTGCGAGGTCTGAGGAATCAACCTGAGATTCACTTCAGCAGCCCACCCCCAGACTAAATAGCTGGTGGATTCCATCAATAAGACTATTAGGAAGATGTTGAAAAAGAAGTTACAGCTGAAAAAAGGGTAGATGGGCTGAGGAGCTTCCCAAGGTCCTCTAGGCTTACCGTACAACGAGGAGAACGACCACCGGGGAAATACCTTATTCTCTAGCCTTCGGGGTTGAAGCGGTACTTCCCATTGAGCACAAATTTACCTTATTCAGAGTTCAACATTTTGAACAGGGAAACAAGAGGACAAGTTCCAAGCTAGCATAGATCTCTTGGAAGAAAAACAAGATCGAGTAGCAGAGAAAGTAGCAATTTACCAGAGCAAGATTGCTAGATACTTTAACAGGAGGGTTAAAGCCCAAAACTTTAAGGAAGGGGACCTAGTTCTCAGGAAAGTGACATTGAATACTAGCAAGAGGTCAGACGCGGTTCTAGGGCCCAACTGGGAGGGACCTTACTTAGTAAAGGTGGTGGTCAGTAACAGGGCGTACAAGGTCGAGGACATGAATGGCCGACTTATCGATCATACTTGGAATACAGATCACCTGAGAAAATTAAACCCCTAAACACGGGACTCGAGAGCAGGCTACCTCCGCCTAACTTTTAATCACCAGCAATAATGTACTCCATTCTTTTTTCATCAATAAAGCCTTTTTTCGTCATCTTAAAATATGTTCTACAGTTATTTGGTTCTACATGGGAAAATTTGTCATTATTACCTTAAGACCAGGGATTAGCCGGAAGCCCCCTCGCTATCCCTAATGCCTCGGTCTGACACTACCCCACGCCAAGAAGGGTCTGAGTGTAAGAACATAGTTGCCATTCGGATCTCAAGACTAGGAAATAGCTAGATAGCCCTTATGACACCTTTGTTAGGCTACAACCCCCAAGAAGGATCTAAGTGTAAGAGCTTAGTTGCCATCCGAATCGCAAGACTAGGAAATAGCTAGGTAGCCCTCCTGATGCCTTGGTCGGGCTACAACCCCCAAGAAGGACTCAAGTTTAAGAGCGAAATAGCCATCCCGATTTCCAGACTATAAGAGGGTAAGATAGCTCCCATTGATGCCTCACTCGGGCTATAACCCCCTAGAGGGGCTCGAGAATGGAAAGCTCTTTTACTTAAACTCCAATGTCCTAGTTTTTACTGGTCGCTAATTCTCCGTGTAAATGTGGTTGCTTACTGTGACAGGTGCGGACTAGCCTACAGTCATACAAGAGGACTATCTACTAAAGTCACCAAGCTACTAGTTTTTGTTGAGAGTTGAAAGCTCGAGCTAGCTATTTACTTTCACACTTAAGCAGTTTTCTACCTTGTTGCATTTCCCAAGTTAAGTCAAGTTGTTTTAGAGGTTGCACTTAGATTGAGATCAGAAATGAAGCAAGTACATATCAATCAAGTCAAAATTTGAACAAGATCGAAAGTCAATTTTCATTAATGAAATAGGGAGTCTATCCCTTGGTAAGGCTACAACAATCAAACAGGGAGTCCAACCCCTGGTTTCAGGCTACAAAGTTCTAGAACAAAAAAACGATGATGATGATCAAGCATGAGTAAAGATGGGATGCCCACCCCCTTTCCCATGCATTCGAAACAAGTTACAAGAGGATGGATTCAAACTTCTGCATCTTTCTGGTTTCCTCCAGCTTCCCCTCCCTTATGATGAACCTCTCCCCCTGCTCCTCTTTCTAGTGGTCGTTCATCCTGGTTAGAGGATGCCTCTCGATTGCCTGTTGCTCAGCTAGGTCCTTCTCCAAGACCTCATTGACCATCATCATTAAGTCAAGTGGTATGGATGTATCAAGAAGGTTGACCATTGACTATGACTTGCTCTCTCCCACTACTGGTTCTCCTCTTAAAGGCACTTTAGAGGTCTCAGGATTCTATAAGGCCTCTTTCTGGCTCCATGGGTAGAACCCTTACGAGGATTCTTTGAGACCTAACATTGGGAAGACGAGAGGAGCATGAGGAAGGTCTGACACAGCTGATTGGTTCCTAGCTTCAGCCATATTAAAGGGATCTAAGTCATCACCCAAGGGACGAGAAACCTCTATGACCTTGGCCAATATCTCCTCCTTATCCTTGTTGGCAATAATTGACAGGTCGAATAGGGAGTGGAGGACTTCAGCAACCTGGAAGGAGGTATAGAAATATCCCTCACTGAAGAAGGAGTCCACCTAAGACTGAAGCCTATCAACTAGGGCTTGTAGACCTTGGTTTTCAATTTTCAGCGCCTTCGCTTCTTCCTTCCAATTATCCCGTTGGCTGGCTCGACTTTGAGATCGAAGGGTTTGTTAGTCGAAAGACCGCTTCAACCTCTCATAGTCGCGCTAAAGTTCAGCCAATTATGCTTCCATTCCCCTCTGGCTAGAGGCCATCTCCTATACCAAGGATTGTGCCCTTGCCAATAGTTTCATATCCTGCTCAACTTTAGCTTTAGCCCTGGCTGCCCAGTCACGGAGAGATGCTACGTTGTGGCCTATAGCTACTTGGAATTTAATGGCCTGCAAAGGGAATTCAAGTTAGGAAACGACAAATCAAACTACTACTTGAGAAAGTAAAAGGCGATGACTACCTCGGCCAATAAGGAAAAACCCTTGGTAACCAGAATATCCATAGGCATTGAAGCCATCAAAAAAAGACTGCCCATGGGGTAGGAAGCAACGAATTGCCCTATAAACTCGTCTCAAAATGCAGAGCCAGATTGATCAGGCAGGCAAGCAGGGGAAACCCATTTAACACTTGCTTCGGGGTCCTTTGAAACTTGGGAAACTTATAGTATATAGGAAGAAGCAGAAGTATATGGCAGGCGTGAAGTAGGGGCGTCAGGAGTAGAAGCAACAGTAGGGGTATCTAGAGCAGGAGTTGACGTTACTGCGACAGTCACTTGAGAAACGAATGCCCCTTTTACCCCTTACCTTGGTAGCCCAATAGGCGAGGAATGATAACTTGGACCTGTGTTAGGAAGAGGATGGAGCAGGAGCAGGAGCAGACGGAACCCCTGTTGGAGCGGATATCCCTTCTTTCTTTGAGCAAACTAGAGGGTTTTCCCTGCATGACTTGGCAGAAGGGGGAGGAGTGCGAGCTTTTTAGGCTTCACGGGAAGTTGGAGCAACAACAAAAACTGTTAAAAAAATGGGTAAAACCATCAAAACTGAACCATTCAGTGACACAAAGCTTGATGGTTCAAGGTACTTATGAGGAGCAGCGTCGGATATTCGTAGATAGCGGTATACCCAATGAGGATCAAAATGGTCAGCAGTTGGGAACTTCAGGTTCAGGTAGTTTCTGTCAAGAATTGTTTTCAGCACCACCTCAGACTCGGCAGACAAGGTATCTCGAGCTCCAAGTAGGCTTATCATTGAAATCAGTAGGGACTGCAAACTCGTGCCCACCTACAAAGATCGAGCTCCCCCAATCATCGCCAGCCAATATCCATTCTTCTTTCTAGGCTGGGTCCTTTCTTGAAGCTCAAGGGATCATGAAATTAAACTTGTTCTTGGCCTTGGCGTAAAATTGACCTCGGAGGGCCCCAACCAGGCTCCCAATTTGAAAGAGGAAAGTAAGCTCCTCTACCCCGGGTGGGCGTTGAGAGCCTGCCAAAGGGTAGGATGAAAAGGAGCATTACTCCGCTCTCGAAGGTCGCCACATTGATGGGAAGCATGCCTTTCGGTGGGTTAAAGAAGTCGTAATTCCTGTGAGGGACTGTTAAGGATACACTGTCAGGAATGCCATAACTAGACCTCAGGTGGCTGATTGACTTTGGGTCAACGGCAGAGTCTGGAATGACCCTAAAGTCATATGGAAGACGCCTCTCTAGGAAATGACAGAAAACCTTGCTTTGATCTTTTCTAGCGATGCCGCCCTATTCTCTACACCGAAATCATCATCAATCAAGTTCAAAGGATTATTTGGTTGGTTGGAAAACCCAATCCCGTTTGCTACATTCAAATTCGATTGATGACGTTTTAGGGACGAAGGTGAGTTGTCCCCCTAGGTCTCGTCGAGCCCTCTTTTCGTGGGGCAAGACGCGAAACCTCTGTGCCTTCAACGAGGGTGTCAATGGAGTCATGACTGATCTTCGACAAGGTATAACAGGGTTTGAGGAATGAGAAAAACAGAAAATCGAAAGAAGGTATAGAGAGAGGAAGTCCAAAAATTTGAAATTAAAGGAATGCGTAAGGAAGTGGCGATGAGTTTGAATTTAAATAGAAGCTAGGATGGTAGTGATGTCAACGAGATCCTTATGAGGGTTACCTAGAACCATGGAGAGGGCCGTAACACATCCAGATTTCTTCGAAGAGTATGCCAATCCGGGCTCTCCACGTCATTTGAGCAATTAATGAGAAGATTTCATTCGAGATCCTCAATAATGATTTGGTAAAGGAAAATTTCCCAATTTAAAAATAAGGAATCTGACTCCAACCCCAACTCTACCACCAGAGTTCAAGTTAGAGGGGACTTCTATTAGTAGTAAAATTTGGCTAGGGGATCAAAGAGAAATTTTCCACTCTCCTAGCACGAATCAAAGCCCAAATTCACCATTCATGAGACCTTGGGCGAACCATAAAACTACCTCGTAGAAGCAAGAAAGGATCACCTGGATTCGGAACTATCAGGGATGAAGCTAGGCACTACCAGGTCGGGCCCTCACGCGAACACTGGAATTCGGGCTTCTCGAGACCATCTATCCCGGAACCTCTGTTCCTGGGGTCTGGCTCTAAAACTACCCTGTGACAGTGAGGAATGATGGTCGAGCTCAAGAAGCACTCGAAGTGAAGCCCGACACAAACAAGAATGAGCTCCTTCTAGGTCAAGGCTTCCCGAGGTCAGATTTAACTCATAACCTAAGCCAGGAGCCCACCAAACACTCCAGAATCCTGCTACCCCCGTCAAATAAGAAGAGAGAGCCTCTAAGTGGATCAAGTTCATGCAATAGCTAATTCGCTAAGGGACGCTCGTAGGCTACCTAGCCATGAAAGAAGAATCTTGCCTAATCTACACTACCTCATGTAAGTGCCAGCAAGGCTGTCCCAAGCTTCTAAGACTAGAACTAAAGCATGGATCTGACTTGCTGTACAAAACAGCTAATGGCCTCCTTGAAAAATCATACCATGAATACACACAAGATCATATCTACGTTATAACGAACGTTAAATGCTGCATACGTGTAAGACAAGAGTTTGATTCTAAAGAGGAAACAAACTTATCTCCTCCAACGATAATCTTGAGTCCGTAATTTACTCGAAGCCAATGACTTTCAAATAGAGGATCCCGCCGGATAAGGAGTGAACAGATTCATAAAATCGTGGCGGGCGATTCACGATTTAAAACCTACTTGGAGCATGTATAAATAGGTCCAAGCATGATGTGGAAAGGATAAGCACAAACAAAGTAAAAAAGAAAGAGGATTACGTCGGGCCTAAATTTTATGATCAGAACACAACCATCATTGTATCTACTATTTGATAAGCAAGAAGTTGCCACCATCCTTTGTCCTAGAGATATTGTGAGTGTATGTGAGAGATTTCTGTATACCAAGAGTGATCAATAATAAAGCTCTCATTTGCTATCATATTATCATTCAAATATCAGTTTCTATTTTAATAGGTCAGATAATCGAGGTACTGACCCCGGCCACCACCTCCGTGGTAGTGGTCTCGAGGGTGCTAGTTGGAATTTCTTATATTGAGCAAATTTCCCGTTAACAGAAGGAAACTCTCAGACCTGAACCAGTTTAGAAAAGTCAGAACAAACCTCTTAATAGGTCAACTTTCCGTTTTCCCGTTTCTCAACTTAAGCAGGAAAGGTACTCAGTAAGGCAAACCCTTATGCGGGCTTCGCCACCTCCCAGGACAGTAGCCCCTATAACCTGAGATGAGAAAGGATACAATCACTACACCCCCCTAAATACATCTCGTGAAACGATCTACCTCACCATCTGGGATAAGGGGCTACTATAGAAGCATGCACCCATGAAAGCCCCCGTCGATAGGAGGAGCCGGTATAAGTACTGTAACTTTCATGAAGACATGGGTCACAACACGTTAGAGTGTTATAACCTATGCAACCAAATCGAGGCTTTGATAACGGGAGGATGCTTGATAGAGTTCTTGCAGTACGTTAGGGACAGCATTCAGACTAGGAATGAAGTACAAGTAAAGATCCACGAGCACACTGAGAAGGGAAAAGGGGAGCAGACAGATCTAATGCAACAAATCTAGGTGATTCAAACCATCAGTGGAGGTCCTACATTGACTGACACCTCCAATAATTCTAGGAGAAACAATGCGAAGAAGGTCCCCCGTGTAGATAAAGGGTGAGGTATCTTCAGGGTCGACCAGAGCCTAGCAGGCCCCTCCCAATCCGCACAGATTATCTTTACCGAATCGGATGTCTACAAAACCTTGCATCCTCATGACGATCCCAAGGTGGTCACGGTACAAATTGCCAAATATATGGTCCATTATGTGCTTGTTGACACAGGCAGTAACGTCGATATCCTCTTCAAAGATACCTTGGAAAAGCTAAATCAAAAATAGTGGTGTTACAACAGTTGCACTACCCCGCTGTATGGATTTACTGGGGACCCGATCATACCTTTGGGGTCGAAGATCCTTCTATTAATCGCAGAAACAGCCCCCCCCCCTGTAAAATATCATAACGGACTTCATGCTAGTAGATACCCCATCGACCTACAATGCGATATTAAGAAGACCTTTCTTGTCATCTTTGAAATGGTTCTTATCTATTTAACACAACGTCCTAAAGTTTCCAGTAGGAGACAGAGGGGAATACGTGGTGACTAGCAAGCAGCTAGGAAGTGATATGCAGTATCTACCAGCCCGATAGCTCTAGCGAAAAAGGTGACGACAATACAGGATGGGGTAACCCTCAGGATGACCCTAGAGGGTGTAGAGTTTGTAAATTGCCTAGGAGATAATCCTGAGACTCCAAACGGAGAGGAGAAGAACAGGGAATGGGCCAGCAGGCATTTAGTGGATGGGCTAGAAGAGATATCCATCCGGGGGAATGACCCCTCGAAGGTCATCAAGGTTAGAGCCACCCTCGATCCGGGAGTGAATGAGGGTCTGATCGGTCTCCTTAAAGAATTTAACAACATCTTTACTTGGAGTCACAATCAGATGCCCGGGAATCCGATATCTTTGGCCTCTCACCGTTTGGCAGTAGATCTAACCCTCCAGCCTGTTAAGTAAAAAAGGCATCACTTTAACGCCAAAAGAAATGCCACGATTCAGGAAGAAGTGGACAAGTTTATTAGAGCTTGCTTCATCAGAGAGGCGCACTACCCCGAATGGATCACCAACGAGGTCATGGTCACTAAGGCAAACGGGAAGAGGCGGATGTGTGTTTACTACACCGACCTAAACTGGACGTGTCTAAAAGACAGTTTCCCTCAACCAAAAATTGATCAGTTGGTTGACTCCACATCCATAAACAAGCTTCTAAGCTTCATAGATTCATTCTCAAGTTACACCCATATTATGATGCACCCCACCGACCAAGACAATAACAGTTTCATCACCGCACAAGGTCTGTACTCCTACAAAGTGATGCCATTTGGTCTTAAGAACGCGGAAGCTATATATCAACGGTTGATCAATCGACTATTCAAGCCCGAGATTAGAAGGTCAATGGAAGTGTATATCAACGACATGATTACCAAGTAACCGACTATAGAATGACATCTGGACAACCTTCGTAGAACCTTCACGATCCTAAGAGAAAACCAAATGAGATTAAACCTCTCCAAATGTGCCTTCGGGGTAACTGCAGGAAAGTTTCTGGGTTTCATGGTCCATGATAGAGGAATGGATGCTAACCCAAAAATGATCCAGGCCATCCTAGATCTAGAATCCCCCACATCACTCAAAGAGGTTCAAGTCCTGACCGGGCAGATAGTAGCACTGAACAGGTTCATTAATCGATCCACCGATAAATGTTTCCCTTTCTTCAAAGCGATCAAGCAGGGAAGGAACACGAAATGAAACTAGGAGAGTGAGCAAGCTTTCCAAGCTCTGAACAAGTATTTATCGAGCCCTCTGTTACTGGTTAAGCCAAGTCCGGGAGAGAAGTTGCAGATATACTTGTCCATTTCAGAAACTGCATTGAGTGGGGCCTAGGTAAAGGAGTATGGAGATAGAGTCTAGCAACCTATCTACTACGTAAGTCATACCCTGACTATGCCAGAAAAGAATTATACCATGTTGGAGAAGCTCGCCTACGCCCTGATAACCTCGATCAAGAAGCTTTGTCCCTACTTTCAAGCTCACTCAATAGTAGTAGTAATAGACCAACCTTTCCGTCAATTCCTACAAAGGTTAGACGTGTCCAGAAGTCTGGTTTTATGGGCCATGGAACTCACCCAGTTTGATTTAAGGTATAAACCTAGGACCGTAATTAAATCCTAAGCTTTGGCGGACTTTATGGTAGAGATCCCAATACCCCCAGGCCAAGCGACCCACATCGACTAATACAGCACCTGAAAGGATTCCAGAGTCAGACGGCTGACTAGTAGGCTGCAAGTCATGGATCCTCCATATTGATGGAGCGTCTGGGCAAGCTGGGGGAGGAACGAGCATAATCCTAATAGACCTAGAAGGGACGGAGTGTTGTCATTGCTTCGGATTCGAATTTAAGGCCATTAACAATGAAGCAGAGTATGAAGCCCTCCTACCAGGGATGAAGGTGGTTGCCGAGCTCAGGGTCAATTACCTTCAGGTCAAGAGTGATTCATTACTCATGGTCAATCAGGTTTCGAGGGACTGTCAAGCTAAAGGAGAAAACATGATTGTTTATTTGAAGCTAGTTCAACAGCTCAATAATAAGTTCAATGGATTTAAGATCGAGCTGGTGCCTCGACAGCAGAATCGTGGAGCTGATGTCCTAACCAAGATAGCTGTGAATGGTGGCCAGGCCTTACCAAAGGGATTTCCTCTCCAAGTGATCTCCCTAACAAGCACAGTAGCAGGCATGAAGTCCTATACCCTGGATCGACAGCCAAGTTGGATGGACCTGATAGTGGTTTATCTCCAAGAAGGTTGAATTTTTGAGGAGCCCGACAGAGCTAGAAGAATTATGAGGCTCTCAGTCAGATATTGCCTATTAGATGGAAACCTCTACAGAATGGGCAAGTCCCTTCCCCTACTGCGATGTTTGGACCCAAATGATGCCAAATAGGCATTAAGAGAGGTTTGTTATGAGGAATGCGGGAACCACGTTGGTGGTGATGCTCTGGCATATCAGGTACTCCGCATGGGGTATTACTTGTCGACCATCCATCAAGATGCAAAGTGCTTTGTTCAATCCTGTGAAGCATGCCAGAAGACCTCTAACTTCAGCCACCTCTCACCGAAGCTTCTGTTATCTCTTATATCGCCTTACCCCTTTGATATGAGGGGGTTCGACCTCATTGATCCATTTCCAACCGCTCCTGGACAAGCCAAACATGATATTGTGGTAATCGACTATTCCACAAGATGGGTCGAAGTCGAACCACTCTCCTAGATATCAGAAGAGAATACAACTAGGTTTATCAAAAATAATGTGGTCTGTAGGTTCGGGGCCGCTCTTATCATTATAGCTGACCTCGGAAAGCAGTTTGATAACAGTCGATTCAAGGGATTTTACAATGGCCTGGGAATCGACCTTAGATTCACCTCAGTAGCCTATCCTCAGACCAACGAGTTGGTGAAGTCCACCAATAAGACTATCAAGAAACTATTGAAAAAGAAATTACAGCAGAGAAAAGGCAGATGGGCTGAAGATCTTCCTAAGGTTCTCTGAGCTTACCGTACTACAAGGAGAATAACCACCAGAGAAATTCCCTATTCTCTAACCTTCGCCGTTAAAGCGGTTCTTCTCATTGAGCAAAAACTAACCTTCTTCAGAGTTCAACATTTCGAGCTTGAAAGTAATAAGGATAAGCTCCGGGCTAGCCTAGATCTCTTGGAAGAGAAGCAAGACCGGGCAGTTGAGAAAGTAACAATATACCAGAGCAAGATTGCTAGGTAATTTATTAGGAGAGTTATAGCCCGAAACTTCAAGGAACGGGACCTAGTTCTTAGGAAGGTAACCTTGAATACAAGGAAGAAGTCAGATGGGGTCTTGGGGCATAATAAGGAAGGACCTTATTTGGTAAAGGTAGTGATCCACAACGGGGCGTACAAGCTATAGGATATGAATGGCCGGTCCATCGACCACACCTGGAATGTAAATCACCTGAGGAAGTATTACCCTTAGATAGGGGACTCAAGAGCAAACTACATCCATTTAAGATTCAATAATATTTCCAATAACAATGTACTACCTTACTTATCAATAAAGTCTGTTTCCTCCATCTTCAATTGTATTCTACCATAATTTCTACATATCAAACGAGAATCAACATGGGTAAGTCTGACAAAATCATCTCAAGACTAAGGATTAGTCGAGGAAGCCCCCTCGCTATCCTTGATGCCTCGGTCGGGCACTACCCCTCCGCCAAGAAGGATATGAGTGTAAAAGGCATAGTTTCCATCCAGATCACAAGACCAGGAAATAACTAGATAGCCCTCTTGATGCCTTGGTAAGGCTACCACCCCCAAGAAAGATATAAGTGTAAGAGCATAGTTTCCATCCAGATCACAAGACCAGGAAATAGCTAGATAGTCGTCATGATGCCTTGGTTTGGCTACCACCCCTAAGAAGGATCTGAGTGTAAGAGCATAGTTGTTGTCCAGATCACAAGACCAGGAAATAACTAGATAGCCCTGTTGAGGCCTTTGTCGGGCTACCACCCCCAAGAAGGATCTGAGTGTAAGAGCATAGTTGCCATCCAGATCAGAAGACCAGGAAATAGCTAGATAGCCCTCTTGATGCCTTGGTCAAGCTACCACCCCCAAGAATGGTCCGAGTTTAAGAGCCTAGTTGCCATCTAGACTACAAGTCTAGGATGAAGCTAGATAGCCCTCATGCTGCCTCGATCGGGCTATAGCCCCTAATAGAGCCTAGGAGTGGAAAACTCTCTTGTTTTAAATCCAATGCTCCAGTTATTACTGGCCACTAATCTTCCATTTGTATATAGTTGCTTGCTGTGACTGGTACAAACTAGCTTATTTGGCTAGGGGTCCAAAAAGAAATTTTTCACTCTCCTGACCGATCAAAGGCCGAGTTCATCGTTCATTGAATCCCAGATCAAAAGGGCGAGCCATAGAGCTACTTTGCGGAAGCAAGGAAGGGTCATCAAGCTTCAGGACTATCAGGAATATAGCCCGACACGACCAAGTTGAGACCTTCACGCCAACACTGCAATTTAGAAAAAGCACAATGCGTGGTTTTCAGTCTCCCCGATATCACTTATCCCAGAACCTCGATTACTGAGGTCTGGCTCCGGATCCACTCCATGAGAGCAAAAAATGGTCACCGAGCTTGTGAAATGTTTGAGGTGAAGCCAGACACAAAGGAACTAAGATCCTTCCAAATCAAGGCTTCCCGAGGACAAAATAAGCCCACCAACCACGACAAAAGCCCACTATCCATTTCAGACACGAAAAGATGGGCCTGTAAAGGGATCAGATTCATGCTATAGTAATGCTCTAATTCGCTTAGGGAAACTTAAACCTGCTTTATATGAAAGAAGAAGCTTGCCTAATCCACGAGACCCCCAGTGAGGGCCCACTAGGCCGTCTCAAGCTTTAAAGGACCAGCAAAGGTCAGACCGAGCTTCCAGGACCAAAGCTTAGGTATGGATCTACCTCGCTCTACGAGACAACGAGCAGCTAGCTCTATGACCTCCATGAAGAGACATGCCATGAAGGCACACAAGAACACATCTACACTCTAACGAACATTAAAACTCGATGTACGCGTAAGCAAGAGATTGAGTCCAAAGAGGAAACAAACTTATCTCCCCTAAAGATATTATCGAATCCGTAATTAATTCAGAATCAACGACTTTCAAATAAAATATCCTGCCCGATAAGGAGTGAACGGATTCATAGAATCGAGGTGGGCGATTCACGAGTTTAAACCTACTTGGACCATGTATAAATAGGTCCAAGCATGATATAGAAAAAGAGGCATAAATAGAGAAAGTCGACAATTGATAAGAGACAGATTGACAGTAAAAACGACATAGAGAGTACAGGGATTAAAAGAATAGAGAGAGCCTAAATTCTGTTATCAGAACACAGCCACCATTGTATCTACTATTTAACAGGCATGATGTTGCCACCCTCTTATGCCAGAGAGAGATTGTGAGCATATTTGAGAGATTTCTATATACCATAAGTGATCAATAATAAAATTCTCGTTTGTCATCCTAGTAACATTCGAATATTCATTTCTATCGTAACAAGTCGGGTATCTAAGGTACTGACCCCGGCCACAACCTCCGTGGTGGTGGACTTGATGGTGTTAGTTGGAATTTCTATTCTTGAGCAAATTTCCCATTAACACTTTCTTGCGCCTTCTGTGGGAATAAACCACATCGTTATTTTACACTTACAAATCTATTGTTTTGTAGTGATTATGAGGATCTGCTCCTCACAAGGACAACCAGAGGCTTCGGAACAGCCTTCAGCAGCACCAACACCAAAGGCCTCGAAAAAATGAAAAAATCTAGGCACCATAGTAAATTTCCGGCCCAGCCAACCCTTGCACGGGCTTCTTGTCCTCCTTTGGTAAGCCAAGCCATGCTCGATAAACAGGTGGTATCCCGTGTGGAAAATATCCATCCCTGTTTGCTCGCCAAGGGTATCGCGGTTCAGCCAGCAAACTCTAACATGCAGGGGGAGCCGAGCAGGCCCGGAACAACGACACCTGCCTTTGATAGCCTGAGACCTCCTCCTCTGGATCCCGCTAGAGAGGGGGACATGCTTTAACCATCAATCCGGGATAGATTACGGCCCATGACCCCAGTCCAGGGTAAACAATCACATTACCAACCCAGGCGAGTTAAATCTGTAGTAGATGTCTTATCGCGGAAAGAACAAGAGGCTCATTTCCCGGTGGTCGTAGGAGGAGAAGCACGGGCTGGAGAGAAAGGTTGCAGGAAAAGCCCCCGAGCAGATCCCGCCTCTAAAAATGACTGGTAGAGGTAGCCAGCTCATCCGAGGAATCCGATAGCGAGAAACCCGATGTCAACTCAAATAAACCCGAAAACAAGCTCCTAAGAGATCAACTGACAAGGCTACAGAAAGAGGTCCAGCTGATAAAGGAGAAAAGGCACAAGGAGGAAAAGAAAGATCCGCTGAGTGAGATGAATGCTCCCTTCACTAGAAGTATCTAGAGGTTGAGCTCCATCCAAAATTCAGGATGCCGACTGATAAATTCTCCAAATTGAAGACCCCTTGAGCTACCTAGAGATCTTTATCAAGCAAATGGAAGTCCAAAACACCGCATGGGTTGCCATGTGCAGGATGTTCCCTACTACTCTGACTGATTACGCCAAGACTTGGTTCAGAAAGTTGTCTGCTGGTAGCATAGATTCATTTTCAAAGCAGTCAACCGATTTCTACTCTTAGTTCCATGGGGTCAAGCCACGTCCGAAGAACCCCATACACCTACAGTATGTGATTCATGACTAAAATGAGATGCTCCGTTCATATGTTGAACACTTTCATAAGAAAGTCATCCAGATGAGAGTCTTCACTGAGAAAGAAACCCTGGCCAAATTCAGGAGGAACCTGTGGGTGGGCAAGCTTTTTCGATCCTTTGCCAAGCAATCGCTAGAGACCTTCTAGGAGGCTTATAACTGGGCTCTAGAGCAAGTTGAAATCGATGAAAAACTTAGGATCAAAATGGAACATGACGAAATGAGAACGGCAAAGCGATAGAAAAAGGAAGCACCCAAGCCAAAGCCAGATCAGAAAGACTAGAATAAACCCCCCAATAGATCGATGTACCATTTCCCGATTTCTCAACCCAAGCCAGAGAGGTATCCAGTAAGAAGAACTCATCTGCGGGTTTCTCCTCCTCCTCCTCCTAGGACGGTAGCCCTGTAGCTCAAAACGAGAAAGGGTACGATCATTATACCCTCCTAAACGTATCCCATTAAACAATTTATCTCGCCATTTGGGACAAGGGACTACTTCAGAAGCACACACCAAATAAAGCTTCGGTTGATAGGAGAAATCTATATAAGTACTGTGACTTCCATGATGACATGGGATACAACACTTCAAAGTGCTATAGCCTGCGCATTCAAATTGAGGCTCTGATAAAAAGAGGATGTTTGATATAGTTCTTGCACTGGGATAGGGACAATATTCGGACTGGAAGGAAAGTACAAGCCGAGATTCGCGAGCATGCTGAGAAGAGAAAAAGGGAACAAGCGGATCTGAAACAAATATTATGGTGTGCAATATTAATCTAGAGGGGGGTGAATAGATTTTAATTAACTTTTACCCAATTTTTCATTAAAAGTCAAGTTGACGAAAATACCCCTATCTAGTTACAAAGATACCACATGTGTTGTTAACGGGAAATTTGTTTAGGATGAGAAATCCCCATTAACGCCCTCGAGACCACTACCGTGAAAATGGTGGCCGGGGTCGGTACCGTTGATACCTGACCTAATCTTGTATGAATATGAAGGAGGATGAAATCGGAGGTAGGAGACAAGCCATCTCGCCCATCAGGCTTCGTGCTTATGAAATAAATTTATGGAGCTGGAGGTTCTCTTGTTGGTGTGAAGGGGTTGATCTTGGTCCTGGTTCTGGTCCTCGGTCGGGGTCGGAACCCGTCATGGTACCTGGAGCTCGGTTCTGGAGCCCGATTCCTTCCCATAATTCCCCGACCTATATAACAAGTAAGGAGGGGGCTTATCTAGCTCAAGTGTTGGAGAGCTTGATTTCCACCATAGAGATGATGTATGAGAGCCCATCGACTTCCTTCAAGCTGGTCTGGGTGATTTCTTCTTATCTTGATATGTGACTTTAACATGTAGATGGGAAGATAAGAGCACTAGGTCCAGTGAGGTAGGAATCTAGCTCGCACTCATATACGCATGCATTACGCAGGACATAAGTAAGAGAAACACAAATATATTGTAGAGGGAGGTGGACTGACCAAAGGGGAAAAAGAATCACGAATGATCACATGCTGAAAACCCCAAGGCAGTATCCGGAGGAAGGGGAATACCCTTCCTTATGTATATATCGAAGAATGCTCCGGGGAGCTTACAAGAATGGTGAATGTAATACAATGTAGTCGCTCCAGAGAGCTTACAATGGTGGTCGAATGTAGACCGATGCCGGTATATTCTAGGTTAAGGTAACACATACATTGATGATGTCGAGAGATCTTTTTAACGAAGCATGTCTATCTTCTGTCCTTGATCGGATATCGATCCCTTCTATGCCTTTTAAAGGCATATTTATAAATGGTGACTACCTTGGAGTGTAAGTCCAGGATTCTTCAATCTCCCCCTCATTCTTGAGTACGATTCTTCCTTTAATGTAGTTGATCGGATCATGGCTAATATCATAGATAGGATGTGATTGTTTCCTCTTCGGACACTTCCTTCCTTGATAGGCGGGATTTTCTGTTATCGTTGACCCCAAAGAATCGGATATGGAGGATATCTTGGAGGTAAAGCATTTGTTTCCTTTTAGGATTCTTTCACTAATTGTGGCCATTAAAGAGTTGAATATTCTCATATTAATGGTGTTGATCATGTCATTAACTGGGTTGACTGCCTCCATTAATGTGGTTGGCCTCGTTAATGGTACTTTAAATGTCATGGAAGTCAATCATTTCTTCCTACGTTGTCGAGAGGAGAGCTTTAGTTCTGCATGTCACTTTGGAGACGTACTTCATGGAGGTAACTTGAGGTGACATTTGATATTCCTTGAGGGCGAGGTACCCTATGATCCAGTACACTGGCGGGGTTCCCCGGGGACCTCTCGATTGTCACGTGGCTATATATTGGTCTTCCCATGGAGCTTGTGCTAACCATTTTAGAGGTGAAATATCCCATAGGGTTCCAACCTTGTAGCTGGGACCTTGGTTTAGCTACGCCGAGCTTTATCATGGAGCTTGACCTAATTGTGCAGGCTTCCTAGCGGGGTTGCGGGCTTGGCTAGCAGGCCCTGGTCAGGTGTTTGCCATAAACAGGAGACCTTGGCTCGCTTCTAGAAGGGTGGAGAGCTACACTCGAGTACTGCTCTTGTTACTTGATTTAACCATGCCAAGATCTAAAGTGGATCTTGACGCTTTTGGTGACGATGAGGCTTTACGGGCTTCTTTCTTTAACACTCGGATAGGTAGAGATTCTACCTCGACGAGGCAGGAGGGCCTTTGCAAGACAAGTTTGGCACCTTGAAGGTCTCCTTGTGAAAGTAGAGATAGTAGCAAGCTCTGGGAGAGTGTCACGAGGTGCCTTGATGTCAGGGGACCCAGGTCCTTTCACATCGACCTAGTTTCGGGCTTTATCCTGGTATAAAGAGCTTGACGCGGTCTCGTCGGGCTTTATTTGGTAAGCCTGGACACTGCGAGATGCCCAGATGGTATGGGCGGCCTAGCCTTGCTCTTGTAGGATCGCGTGGTAGCTCGACCTCGGGGACCTTGATACCCCGTCATACAAGCCCGAATTTGGTCCCCTGCGGGAAGGCTGGGAAGTGGAAAATTCTTCTTTGGTCCCTAGCCAAATTTTGCTATTAACAAGTGTAATAAATGCGGAAATAGCAAAAACACTTGAGATATACTTGTAAACCCTCCAAATGGGAAAAACCACGGGCTGATGAGTGCGCCACACTAGAACCTCGAATCCAATAATGGCAAAGGAATTACAACCTAAACCCGGTTTAATCCACTACCACTACCTAATCCCGGTATAAGTGAACCTAGTCCATCTTGCTTGCGATTTAAGCTCATTACTCCAGGAAGCAACACAAGTCTTACTTCTCAATGAAGAGATAAAAAGTCCTAAGTGAATATATGATGATATTCAATGAACAAACAAGGCTAGGAAACCTATATGCTTATCTAGGTCAATGAGATAACAATTAATGCAATCCTAGATATCAAGAGCTAAATGACATGTTCAAGAAGCTTAGCTAAACATAGATCAAACAATCCTATGAAGCTATCACAATACAACACTCAATCATGGCATCACAACAATCTCTAATTTGTATCTATAAAATCTTCTAGAAGCATACAAATAATTAAAGAGAAGGTTTAGCAAGTAAAACACTTAACTTGTAAGAAGGTAGTGAAAAATTTACCAAACAAGATGTGATGAAGCAACCCTATCCATAGATACACTCTAAATGAACTTAGATAATGCAAGATGAAGTTTTGATGCACATGGGAATGCTTTGAGTGATTAAAAATGAGTTCTTGAAAGTGTTTGTCCTTTGAAATGTGTTCTAAGGAAAATATATGGTGTTCTGTACTCTCTCACGACCTTAAGGCACTGAGTTATATATATATAAGATCCAAACAAAGTGAGGTGATTTTGGTAAAAACGTTTTAGCTTCCTCTATGTGCGCTGGTGACGTGCGCTGGTCGAGTAGCGCACCACCAGTGCACAGCATATTTTTATAATAGGCGCTGACCGAGTGGCACAACACAAGCGTAGATTCTCTAGGATGTTTACGCTAGTGAGGCTACGCTAGACGAGTAGCGCACCACCAGCACACGCCCATATTTTTCAATTGTGCGCGGGTGCAATAGAGCAGCTCAGTGGCGTATGACTAGCGGCGTTCCACTGGAATGTTACGCTAGTGAGGTGCGCTGGTCGAGTAGCGAACCACCAGCGCAAAGACTATTTTCAACACTCAAACATACAATTTCAATAAGTTCAAGAGTGATGAAAAAATGCATCCTATTCTAATACCAAACATGACATAAAAAATTTAATTACAAGATGCAAATAAATCAATTAAGAGTCATCAAAATGCACATAAGAAAACACTCAACATATAAGAATTAAAGTTATGTATGAATTTGTGATTGTGTGCAACTATCTCTTCAAAGTAAGTAAGCACGAGAATTTTACCTTCGGTACTTCTCCTCTTGAGGTCTTGAGAGCCTAAGCTACCCTTACATAATACCCTAAAATGTGATTTGTTCACGAAATAAGCCAATCAACAACTGAGGACTTTACAATCTCCCCCTTTGGCTATTTCGTGACAAAACCACCACTCACATTGATCCTCACAAAACAAAATAAAACACCGGGAAGATATTCTACATTACAAAGAGATAAACATAAAAAAAAACTTCAAATCTTTAATCTCTTGTAGAATTATCAACCCTACACACAAAGCAAGCACAAATACACTTTCCAAACCAAGTGCATGTGAGATGATCAAGTGAATATAAAACAAAAGCATTTGCATATAAGAATATGAGTAATGCACCATGCAATGCTCCCCCTCAAAGGTTACTCTCCCTAAATGTAATCTCCCCCTAAAACAAGTACTACTCATGCAATGCTCCCCATCAAGGCCAACACATGCTACTCCTCTAACATCACAATGCTAGGTCAATGCTAGTCAATACTACTCCCCCTTTTTATCATGATATAGGCAAAGGAGAAGTCCCCAACCGGGTCACTCAAGGTAAAGAAAGAAAGGAGCATACAAGATTGTTGCATAATTATATAAGCCACATTTATGCAACTCTATTAATAGGAGAGAAACAAGGAGATTTTTTTGAAAGAAAATGTGTGAATAAAAAATGCTTTGCATACAAGACATATTGCATTCAAGTCCAAAAACAATGGTATTTGGCAAAGCAAATGACAAAGGTTTCCAATATAATTCAAACTAATTTCACCATTTGTCATGAGAGAAGCAAGGATATGGAGTTTTATAGATTTCAAGTTTTAATGGCACTGTATCCAACTTTATAAGTTAAACATGGCATGAGCAACTTTGCACCCTATTTGATTTGTCCTGGAGAATACCCGTATGATAGTAGCCATGTTCAACTAATAAGGAAAGAGAGACATTGATGAACATTTTAGCTCTTCACACAATATTTTGCATTTAACAATTGCAATCAACAATTCATGCTTTATCATTTTTCATTTGCATGTCATTTAAGAATCATCATGTCATGGAGATAATTATAGGTCATTCAACATGTACTTCCTATGTAAATCTCCTAGTCCAAAAATGCATGTTTGAACATAAATATGACATGGATTGTAATCAAAGCAAAGTTCACACTTATTGAAGAGAATACAATATAATATATAAGTGCAACCAAGCTACTCAAGCAATCAATAAAGGAGCATAAACATTTTAAAAAAAATGGATGCAACAAGTATACAATAGTTATCTTGGCTTAAGTTCCCCTTATGGGGTCAAAGACCATAACACATCACTCCATTAAACAAATCCCAATAGATCTACTAAGAGTCTTGATCGAGTAGGATCTAATGGTTTAGTAAATAGATCCGCTAGTTGATCATTTGTACCTATATGCTCAAGTGCAATGCATTTACTCTCAACTAGTTCTCTAATGAAATGATGGCGAATGTCAATATGCTCAGTCCTAGAATGCTGAACCGGATTCTTTGAAATATTAATTGCACTCATGTTATCATAAAAGCGAGTAAGAGTACCTTGATTGAATCCATAGTCGTCTAGCATTTGCTTTATCCAAAGGAGTTGTGTGCATCCACTCCCAGCAGCATTGTATTCGGCCTCAGCCGTGGACAAGGAAATCAAATTTTGCTTCTTGCAAAACAATTTTAGTCCTAAGGAAAAAGCAACCGCCTGATGTACTTTTCCTATCATCACAATTTCATGCCCAATCTACATCACTAAAGCCTACAAGACTAGCATTAGTGTCAAAAGAGTACCAAATCCCATAGTTGGATGTCCCATTCACATATCGAATGATTCTCTTAGCAGAAGAGAGATGGGACTCCTTAGGATTCGTTTGGTACATAGCACACACACCCACACTAAAAGAGAAATCGGGCCTACTTGCGGTCAAATATAGCAAGCTACCAATCATGCCACGATATAAAGTTTGGTCCACACTTTTACCACTAGCATCATTGCTTAGCTTCAAAGTGGTACTCATGGGTGTATCACAACGTTTGGCACCTTCAAGGCCAAATTTCTTCACTAGGTTTTTGGCATACTTAACTTGAGATATGAAAATCCCATCATCCATTTGCTTAATTTGTAAACCTAGAAAGTAACTTAGCTCACCAACAAGACTCATCTCAAATTCATGAGACATGACATCAACAAATTGTTGGACTCTGGTGTTATTGGTGGAGCCAAAGACTATATCATCAACATAGATTTGAGCTGTAAAGATCTCATCTTTGTTTTTCTTGATGAATAAAGTCTTGTCAACACTACCGCTAGTGTAACCATTGTCTATGAAATATTGGGTGAGATGCTCATACCAAGCCCTTGGGGCTTGTTTCAACCCATATAAAGCTTTCTTGAGATGATAGACATGGTTAGGGTGGTGAGGGTCTACAAACCCTTTGTGTTGCTCAACAAATACTTCCTCTTGCAAGAAGCCATTGAGGAAGGCACTCTTAACATCCATTTGATATAATTTGAACTTGTGCAAACAAGAAATGGATAAAAGAAGCCTAATGGACTCTATCCTAGCAAAGGGAGCAAATGTATCCTCAAAGTCAATACCCTCAATTTGAGAGTATCCTTATGCTACAAGCCTAGCCTTGTTTCGTACAATGTTTCCATCCTCATCGGATTTGTTCCTATACACCCACTTGGTGCCTATCACATTGGTGTTCTTAGGCCTAGGAACTAAAGTCCAAACCTCATTCCTTTCAAATTGGTTAAGCTCTTCTTGCATGGCAAGAACCCAAAATTCATCTTTTAAAGCTTCATCAATTTTCTTGGGTTCTATTTGAGAGGTGTAACAAGTGTAGCTAATTAGATTAACCATTTGACGCCTAGTCCTAACACCCTCACTAATCTCACCAATAATGTCATATTTGTCATGAAGTTTTCTAACCCATGGAGCAGGTTCTTTTGAGTCCAAGTAAGGAATCCTATCACTAAGTTGTGCTATGTCATCATCAAGATTAGCCTTTTCAACATTAGAGATATCAACTACTTTCTCTGAAGCGAAGTCATCAACTAGATCTGCCTCCTCCTCATGGTCATTAGATTTGAGCCTAGTAACATCAATGACAACATTAGATGATTCCATTACGGTCCTAGTCCTTAGATTGAAAACTCTATAGGCTCTACTATTCAAGGCATAGCCAATGAAGATACCCTCATCTATCCTAGCATCAAATTTGCCAAGTTGATCACGGTCATTCAAAATGTAGCATTTGCTTCCAAAGGTGTGGATGTAGCTAACATTTGGCTTTCTACCTTTCCATAACTCATAGGAGGTTTGCATAGTGTTGGGCCTAAGAAAGACTCTATTTCCTATGTAGCATGCCGTATTGATAGCTTCGACCCAAAGATTCCTAGGGACATTGTTGCTAAGCAACATCACACGGGCCATTTCTTGAAGAACCCTATTTTTCCTCTCAACAACTCCATTTTGTTTAGGTGTCCTAGGACCCGAAAACTCATAAGAGATGCCTAGACTATTGCAAAAGTTTTCAAAATGGCCATTCTCAAATTCCTTCCCATGGTCACTCCTAATTCTCTTAATGCTTTTAATCTTGGAGTTCATTTCATTTTGAATTTTTTAACAAAGCATTTTAAACTTAACAAAAGTTTCAGATTTTTCTCTAAGAAAATAAGTCTATGTGAACCTAGAAAAGTCATCTACACACACAAAATGTATCTCTTTCCACCTAAACTCTCGGTTTGCATAGGACCCATAAGATCCATGTGGAGAAGCTTTAGAGGTTCTTTGGTGGTTACATATTTGCCTTTTTGTGCATACTCTTGGTTTGCTTCCTTGTTGGCAAGGTCCACAAACACCATTAACCTTTTTTCCAAGCTTGAGAACGCCTCGCACAACATTGAACTTATCTAAGATTCTTAAATCCCTAAGTTCATATGACCAAGTCTTTCATGCCACAACTTTATTTGTTCATCCTTGGACACATTACAAGACACACTTCTAGCCTCAAGACAATAGCAATTGTCACTAGACCTCATACCTTTTAACAAGGTTTGTCTATTAGAAAAACAGAATAGAACAATCATTTTTCCTAAACAAGACAGAGAGTCCATCATCACTAAGATGTGAAATGCTTATCAAATTGGCTTTTAGACCATCAACATACAAAGCATTGGACAAGGAGGGTAATCCGGGAATGGAAATTGTTCCCTTTCCTTTGACCTTCTTTTTGGATCCATCACCAAAGGTGACATTTCTTCCCCCCTCCATCACAAGAGTCTCAAAGAAACTCTTATTTCCAGTCATGTGCCTAGAGCACCCACTATCCAAATACCAAAAATCACAAGAATGAGCTTTCAAAGCAATTTGTGTAACATGGCAAAGGTGTTTATCCTTTATAATCCACCTAGGTGCAGTATTTTCCTTCCGAGTGGTCAATGGTACATGGGCTCTAAATGTCCTAGGATCATGCAAAGGTGTTCCACTTTTCCTAGTTACATGCATCATGACTCTAGATGACCTTGGATCATAAATCATGGCTCTAGCCTTTTTCTTCTCTATCATGCTTTCAATCCTACACAATTTGATATACCTAAAGCAATTTGGTCTAATGTGACACAAAAATGACATGTAGCTAAAAAGTTAGGAATTATACCATATCCTTGAGGATGCATTGGAGACTTCCCATGTCTTTGTGGTTGTCTTGCTTGTTGTTGAGGAGCTTTCCTTCTTTGTTATTGAGCAAGACTTGATTGTTCCTTGGTTGAACTTGCATGATAGGTGTCTTCCCTTTATGAGCTTTTGGTTGAGGGAAGTTAACTTGAGGAGCCCTTACTTGAGCACTACTTGAACACTCTCATAGATCAAGCTTCTTCCTAGGAGTTTGATGAGGAGAGGACCCATTGAGGTTCATGCTTCTTACAAAAATGGTCTTGCTTGGAGTGGAGGACATCTTGTCATCTTCAAACCCAAGCCCCTTCTTGTCACTTGGCCTCTTTCCAACATCTAGCATGTGGTCAAGTTTCTTGGTACTAGAGTTCATCTTGGCCAACAACTCTCTAGAATCTTCAAGCTCTTTCTTCAACCCTTCTTCACTCCTCTTAGATCTCTCTAACTCTTCATTTAGTTGGTCAACTTGAGTTGAAAGGTCTAGGTTTTCTTCTTTTAATCTCTTGATCTCATTCTTGTTCTTTAACCTTGAGCTCCCAAACTTAACCATGTAGTTCTTGAGATCCATCCTATCCACATTTGCATTTGTCGATTGTGATGAAGACCTTTCATCACTTGAGTAGTCCTCCTCTTGACTTTCATTCTCTTCTTCACTAGCATCTTTGCTCCTAAGAGAGGATGTAAATGTTATGAAGTTAGCCATGAGTTCTTCATCATCCGAAGACTCATCTCCTTCATTAGAGTTATCACTTTCACTCCATGTGGCAACCATCACTTTTCCCTTCTTTTTCACCTTGTGATTTGCATATTTCGAGGCAAAGTGTCTTATTTCACCACATTCATAGCATTAGACTCCTTTTGTCTCGATATTTTCTTGCCAAGGCTCAAACTTCTTGAAAGGAGCCTTTTTCTTCAAGTCTTAACCCTTGGATCCAAAGCCTTTCTTCTCAGACTTGTAGAATTTCTTAAACTTCCTCATTAGCAAGGCCATTTCTTCATCCGACTCATCACTTTCCTCCTTCACAACTTTGGAGGCTTTCAAAGCAATATCTTTTTGTTTTTTCGATGGTGTGGGGTTAGAACATTTCCTAGATTCATAAGCTAGAAGTCTCCCAATCACTTCACTTGGCTTTATATCCTTGTAACCACTATTCTCTTCTAAGGTCGTCACCTAAGACTCAAATCAATCGGGTAGAGATCTGATAATCATCTGCTTGATCTTCCTATCCGAATAAGGATCACCAAGTTGATGACTTTTGTTCACAATATCCATCAACCTCACTTCAAAGTCATTGAACCACTCGTTCTCATCCATCTTGAGCAACTCAAATTGTGTTTGGAGAACTTGAAGCTTTGACACTTTAACCACATCGGTTCCCTCATGTGTAACTTCTAGAATATCTCAAGCCTCCTTAGCAATCCTAGTATTTTGAACAAACTTGTATTGGTTATCATCCATTGTACATAGGATGGCATGCATTGCCTTCCTATTCCACTTTGAAGCCTCAATCTCTTATGCATTCCACTGTGCCTTTGGTTTGAGTACATTATCTCCTCCATCTGCAGGAGTCATCATGGGTGAAGTTTATCCATCTTCAACCACCATCAATGCCCTGTCATGAATTTGGAAAATATACGACTCCATCTTGCCTTTCCAAGAGGCATAATTCAATCCGGTGAGAAGTGGAGGTCTAGTGCTAGAAGCTCCCTCGTTGCCACCGTTTCCACTCATTGTGTTTAATGAATGAATGATATGAATGCAAATGTATGAATGATCAATACACACACAAAATGCAACGCACACCAAAATGAGCAAGGATCACTTATGTATGTCTAGGAACCTGCTCTGATAGCAATTGAAACAAATATTATGGTGTGTAATATTAATCTAGACGGGAAGGAGGGTGAATAGATTTTAATTAACTTTTACCGAATTTTTTGTTAACAGTCAAGTTGATGAAAATACCCCTATCTAGTTACAAAGATACCACAAGTGTAATAAATGCGAAAATAGTAAAAACACTTGAGATATACGAGGAAACCCTCCAAATGGGAAAAACCACGGGCTGATGAGTGCGTCACACTAGAACCTCGAATCCACTAATGGCAAAGGAATTACAACATAATCCCAGTTTAATCCACTACCACTACCTAATCCCGGTATAAGTGAACCTAGTCAATCTTGCTTGCGATTTGAGCTACTTACTCCCGGAAGCAACACAAGTCTTACTTATCAATGAAGAGATAAAAAGTCCTAAGTGAATATATAATGATATTCAATGAACAAACAAGGCTAGGAAACCCTATATGCTTATCTAGGATAATGAGATGACAATTAATGCAATCCTATATATCAAGAGCTAAATGACATATTCAAGAAGCTTAGCTAAACAAAGATCAAACAACCCTATTAAGCTATAACAATACAACACTCAATCATGGCATCACAACAATCTCTAACTTGTATCTATAAAATATTCTAAGAGCATATAAATAATTAAAGAGAAGGTTTAGCAAGTAAAACACTCAACTTGTCAGAAGGTAGTGAAGAACTTACCAAACAAGATGTGATGAAGCAACCCTATCTATAGATGCACTCTAAACGAACTTAGATAATGCATGATGAAGTTTTGATACGCATGGGAATGATTTGAGTGATTAAAAATGAGTTCTTGAAAGTGTTTTTCCTTTGAAATATGTTCTAAGGGAAATATATGGTGTTCTAAACTCTCTCACAACCTTTAGGCACTGAGTTATATATATATAAGATCCAAACAAAGTGAGGTCGTTTTGGAAAAAATGTTCCAGCTTTCTCTGTATGCGCTGGTGACATGCGCTGATTGAGTAGCGCACCACCAGCACATAGCCTATTTTTATAATAGGCGCTGAACGAGTGGCACATCCCAGTGGCACAACACAAGCGCAGAATCTCTAGGATGTTTACGCTGGTGAGGCCGCGCTAGACGAGTTGCGCACCACCAATTCACGCCTACATTTTTCAACTGTGCGCAGGTACAGCAGCGCAACTCAGTGGCGCATGACTAGCGGCGTTCCACTAGAATGTTGCACTGGTGAGGTGCGCTGGTCGAGTAGTGCACCACTAGCGCAAAGCCTACTTTCAACACTCAAACATACAATTTCAACAAGTTCAAGAGTGACGAAAAAATGCATCCTATTCTAATGCCAAACATGACAAAAAACATTTAATTACAAGATGCAAATAAATCAATTAAGAGTCATCAAAATGCACACAAGAAAACACTCAACATATAAGAATTAAAGTTATCATGAATTTGTGAGTGTGTGCAACTATCTCTTCAAAGTAAGTAAGCACAAGAATTTTACTTTTGGTGCTTCTCCTCTTTAGGTCTTGAGAGCCTAAGCTACCCTTACATAATACCCCTAAATGTATTTGTTTACGAAATAAGCCAATCAACAATTGAGGACTTTACAGGATCTAATGCAACAAATCTAGGTGATACATACAATCAGCGGAGGTCCCACTCTGGCTGATACCTATCATAATTCAAGGAAAGATCCCTCGTGTAGATGAAAGGCGAGGTATCTTTAAGGTCGACCAGAGCATGACCAACCCCTTCTCGTTGTCACAGATAATTTTTACTGAGGTGGATGTCTATAACACCGTGCAGCCTCATGATAACCCATGGTTGTCACGGTACAGATTGCCAACTGCACGGTCCGTCTCGTGCTTGTTGACAAAGGCAGCAGCGTCGATATCCTCTTCAAAGATACCTTAGAAAAACTGAATTTAAAACAATAGTGTTACAATAGTTGCACCACTCCACTATATGGATTCACTGGGGACTTGATCATACCTATAGGATCAAAGATCCTTCCAATAATTGTTGTAACATCACCCTCTCAAGCAAAATGTTATGTCGGACTTTGTGGTGGTAGATACCCCATCGGCTTACAATGCGATACTTGGAAGACCTTTCATGTCATCCTTGAAGGGGATTCTGTCTATTTACCATAACATCCTGAAATTCCCAGTAGGAGACAAGGTGGGAGAGGTACAGGGTGACCAGCAAGTAGGTAGGAGATGTTATGCAGTGTCTGCCAATCCAACAGCTCTAGCAAAGCAACTTCACAGGTAACAACGATCCAGGATGGGGCAATACCTGGATTGACCTTAGAGGGTGTAGAACCCACAAATCACCCTGAGGATGACCCCGTGGTGCCAGACGAAGAGGAGTTGAGGAGGAGGGTATAGGCAAGCGGTTATCCAATGGATAAATTATAAGAGATTCCCATCCGGACGGAAGATCCCTCGAAGGTCATCAAAGTTTGAGACACCCTTGAAGCGATAGTGAAGGAAGGTTTGATCAGGCTCTAGAGAGAATTCAATAACATCTTCGCTTGGAGTCACAACGATTTGCCCGGGATTCCAATGTCTTTGATTGCTCAGTGATTGGCAATGGATCCGACCTTTAAGCCAGTCAAACAAAAAAGGCATCATTTTATCTCAAAAAGAAATGTTGTAGTTCAGGAAGAAGTGAACAAATTGACCAAATCGGGCTTCATCAGAGAGGGGTGTTACCCCGAATGGATCACCAACGTGGTCATGGTCACGAAGGCAAATGGGAAGTTACGCATGTGCATCGATTACACCGACCTCAATCGGGCATGTCCGAAAGACATTTTCCCTCAGCTAAAATTTGATCAGTTGATTGACTCTACATCAGGAAACAAGCTTATGAGCTTCATGGATGCATTCTTAGGATATTACCAGATTATGATGCACCCCGCCGACCAAGAAAAGACCAGCTTTGTCACCGGATGGGGTTTGTACTGCTACAAGGTGATACCATTCAGGCCTAAGAATGCGGGAGCTATATATTAATGGTTGGTCAATCGGCTGTTCAAGCCAAAATTGGAAGATCAATGGAGGTGTACATCGACGACATGATCACCAAGTCATCAACCGCTAAAAGATATTAGGACAACCTTCGCAGAAATTTCATGATCCTAAGGGAAAACTAGATGAGATTGAAGCCCTTCAAATGCACCTTTAGGATGACTGCGGGAAAGTTTCTAGGCTTTAATGTTCATGATAGAGGCATAGAGGCTAACCTAGAAAAGATCAAGGCTATCCTGGACCAAGAGTCCCCCACGTCACTTAAACAGGTTCAAGTCTTGACCGGGCAGATAACAACGCTCAACAGGTTCATTTCTCAGTCTACCGATAAATGTCTTCCGTTCTCCAAAGCCATCAAACAGGGAAGAAATATGAAATGGGACCGAGAGAGCGAGCAAGCTTTTCAAGCCTTAAAGAGAGGTGCAAATCTACTTGGCTGCTATAGAGACTGCAGTATGTGGGGCCTTGGTCAAGGAATGTAGAGATAGGATCCAATGGCCCATCTACTACGTGAGTCATGATCTAACCAAACCAGAAAAGAATTATACCCTTCTGGAAAAACTCGTTTATGCCTTGGTGACCTCGGCAAAAATCTCTGTCCTTACTTTCAAGCTCACTCAATAGCAGTAGTGACAGACCAACCCCTCCGACAATTTTTGAAAAGGCCGGATGTGTCTGGAAGACTAGTTTGTGGGCATTAGAGCTTACTCAGCTTGATTTAAGGTAAAATCCCATAACCATAATTAATACCCAGGCTTCGGTGAACTTTGTGGAAGTGCTCTCGGTTTCTCCGGGTCGAGCTACCTCCACAACGGCAGATATAGCTCATTAGAAGAGTCTAGAGTTTGACAGCTGGTCAGAAGGTTGCAAATCATGGATCCTCTACACAGACAGAGCATCCGGGCAAGCCGAAGGAGAAACGAGCATAGTTTTAATAGATCCGGAGGGGACTAAATGCTACCACTATTTTAGATTCGAATTTAAGGCCACTAACAATGAAGCAGAGTATGAAGCCCTCATAGCCGGGATGGTAGCGGCCGTCGAGCTCGGGGTTGATTATTTATAGGTCAAGAGTGACTCGTTTCTCATAGTCAATCAGGTTTCAAGGGATTATCAGGCACAAGGGAATAACAGGATTGCATATTTGAAGCTAGTTCAGTTGCTTGAAAATAAGTTTAAGGGAGTTAAGATCAAGCAGGTCCCTCGACAACATAATCGTCGAGCTGACGTTCTTGCCAAGATAACTTCTAATGGTGGCCAGGCCTTGCCACAAAGAGTTCATCTCCAACTGATCTCCTAACCAAGCATAGTAGCGAGCAGAAAGACTTATGTCTTAGATCTAAAGCAATACTGGATGGACCCAATAGTAGTTTATCTTCAAGAAGAAAGACTTCCCAATGAGCCCGACTAAGCCAGAAGAATCAAGAGGCTCTCAGTCCGATACTGCCTGGTGGATGGACATTTCTACAGGAGGGGCAGGTCCCTTCCTCTATTTCGTTGCTTGCATCATGATGATTCCAAATGGGCATTAAGAGAGATTCACTCTAGAGAATATAGAAACCACGTTGGTGGGGAGGCATTGGTATATCAGGTACTCCGTATAAGGTATTACTAGCCAACTATCCATCAAGATACGAAGAACTTTATGCGATCCTATGAACCATGCTAGAAGACCTCTAACTTAATCCGCCTCCCACCGGAGCGACTGTCATCTCTCAGCTCACCTTACCCCTTTGCTATGTGGGGAGTCGACCTGATCCGACCATTACCTACCACTCCTAGACAAGCCAAGCATGCTATTTTGGCTATCTACTATTTCACGAGGTGGGTTGAAGCCAGACCACTATCCTAGATATTGAAAGAGAATATGACAAGGTTTATCAAAAACAACATAGTTTGTAGGTTCGGGGCCCCTCTTATCATTATAGCCGACCTCAAAAAGCAGTTTGATAACAGTCGATTCAAGGACTTCTGCCAAGACTTGGGAATCGAACATAGGTTTGCTTTAGTAACCCACCCTCAAACTAACGGGTTAGTGGAATAAGCCAATAAGACTATCAAGAAGCTATAGCAGAGAAAGGGCCGATGGACCGAGAAGCTTCCTTAGGTCCTCTAGGCTTACAGTACTACAAGGAGAAACGCCACCGGAGAAACGCCTTATTCTTTGACCTTTAAGGTTGAAGCAGTTTTTCTCATCGAGCACAAACAAACCTCGTTCAGAGTTCAACACTTCAAACAATAAAGCGATGAGGATAAGCTTCGAGCTAGCCTAGACCTCTTGGAAGAGAAACAAGATCGAGTAGTTGAGAAGGTAGCGATTTACCAGAGTAGGATAACTAGGTACTTTAACATGAGGGTTAAAGCTCAAAACTTTAAGGAAGAAGACCTAGTTCTCAGAAAGGTAACCTTGAATACCAGAAAGAGGTCAGACGGGGTCTAGTGACCTAACTGGGAAGGACCTTACTTAATAAAGGTAGTGGTCCAAAATGAGGCATACAAGCTCGAAGACATGGATGGACGCCCTATCGACCACACTTGGAACGCATATCACCTGAGGAAATTTTACCACTAAGAAGGGAACTCGAGAGCAGACTACCACCAATTAGATTTTAGTGAAATCCTTGTCAATAATGTACTCCATTTTTTATCAATAAAGTCTGCCTTCTCCATCTTGAATTGTATTCTGCTATGATTTCTCCAATTAGGGTCTACATAGGTAAGTTCGACAGAAACATCTCGAAGACCGGGGATTAGCCGGAGAAGCCCCCTCACTATTCCTGATGCCTTGGTCGGGCTACCACCCCCAACAAGGATCTGAGTGTAAAAGCATAGTTGCCATCCAAATCTCGAGACCAGAATATGGCTAGATAGCCCTCCTGATGCCTTAGGCCGGCTTCCACCCCAAGAAGGATCTGAGTGTAAGAGCATAGTTGTCATCCAGATCTCGAGACCAGGATATAGCTAGATAGACCTCTTCATGCCTTGGTCAAGCTTCCACCCCCAAGAAGGATCTGAGTGTAAGAGCATAGTTGTCAACCAGATCTCGAGACCAGGATATAGCTAGATAGCCCTTCTGATGCCCTGGTCGGGCTACCACCCCTAAGAAAGATCTGAGTGTGAGAGCATAGTTGCCATCTAGATTTCAAGACCAGGATATAGCTAGATAGCCCTCTTGAAGCATTGGTTGAGCTTCCAACCCCAAGAAGGATCTGAGTGTAAGAGCTTAGTTGTAATCCAGATCTCGAGACCAGGATATAGCTAGATAGCCCTGTTGATGCCTTGGTCGGGGCTTCCTGTTGGGATTATGCTCAATAGCAAGAGTGTAATAATGTAATTGAGAATCTTTTCATATTAATAAAGTTATTTCTAGTGTAACAAATCTTTTAGCATTTATAGTTTAATTATTATAATTCTCAAAAGTAAATAATTATATGGTCAAAAGACTACGAGAAAAGAAGAATTCTTCATACATCTAGATATGTATGAGGTAGACACAATTCTTTAGTTAGTCTTGAATAATATTCACAATTAAAGATAACAGGTTGGGCACCTTGATCTTGTCAAAGTTATAGATTATTTTGCTAGCATTTGAATGGGATCAAATGTGTTATGATGAGTCTAAAATCATCAAAGTGAGGTGTCGTTGGAAAAAAAATCTAGTGTACTGGGTGCATTGAATAGGATCTCATTGAAATACTTTATATAGAACTGTCAATGGATAAAAGTTTTCATTTGAAGAAAATCAGAGAGTCTATCTCAATCCTGAGATAAATGATGGACTTATGGTTGCAAGTGTTATCATTTGAGCTATCAATGAGTACGATTATATAGCATAGTTTATCCTCGATAGTTTGTTGGTATTCATTTGTTAATCCTTGATAGTTTATTGAAATCCTTGTCAATAATGTACTCCATTTTTTTTATCAATAAAGTCTGCCTTCTCCATCTTCAATTGTATTCCGCCATGATTTCTCCATTTAGGGTCTACATGGGTAAGTTCGACATAAACATCTCGAAGACCGGGGATTAGCCAGAGAAGCCCCCTCACTATTCCTTATGACTTGGTCGGGCTACCACCCACAACAAGGATCTGAGTGTAAAATCATAGTTGCCATCCAAATCTCGAGACCAGAATATGGCTAGATAGCCCTACTGATGCCTTGGTCGGGCTTCCACCGCAAGAAGGATCTGAGTGTAAGAGCATAGTTGTCATCCAGATCTCGAGACCAGGATATAGCTAGATAGACCTCTGCATGCCTTGGTCAAGCTTCCACCCCCAAGAAGGATCTGAGTGTAAAAGCATAGTTGCCAACTAGATCTCGAGACCAGGATATAGCTAGATAGCCCTCATGATGCCCTGGTCGGGCTACCACCCCCAAGAAAGATCTGAGTGTGAGAGCATAAATGCCATCTAGATTTCAAGACCAGGATATAGCTAGATAGCCCTCCTGATGCCTTGGTTGAGCTTCCAACCCCAAGAAGGATCTAAGTGTAAGAGCTTAGTTGTAATCCAGATCTCGAGACCAGGATATAGCTAGATAGCCCTCTTGATGCCTTGGTCGGTGCTTCCTATTGGGATCTAATTATTTAATAAATTTAACTATTAACATTTATTAACTAAATAATCTCATTATTCAATTAATTTCTGAATATATACGTAACACTTTTGTAACACAATTAATTGGACAATATAAATAATGAACTGTGACCCTTGTTACCTAAATCGATCATGCTAGCAAGGGGACCTAATGGACCCACAGTATTTTGAGCTCTAATAATCCTCGGAATCATTAATTAAACTCTTTAATTAATATTCCTTGATTGTTAACTCCGGTGTTACTCCTCTAAAAACCCAGAAGCTGCACTCTCTCAACTGTAGACACTTTTACACAGACTGATATAGCTCGGTGTCCATCAATATAGCTATTACACATGGTGTGATCCTCCTCAGTAGTTCATAATTAGAGCTGGGTCATAATGTCCGTTGTACCCCTATAATTACATATATCTTTTAAGTACCATTGATTCTATAATGAACAATAAATCCTATTTCCTCACGGAATTAGGAGAGCGCTCATATTGTCCAAGCCCCGAATCAACCCTTAAGGGAACTACCATCTACTTCTCACAAGAATGAATGGATTCCACTATTGTGTACAAACCTTTCTAGCCACAAGCCAAACCGTAATCCCAACATACAGAGTATATTGATCAGGAAATGCATCTGACCTCACCCATGGTATATCAAAGACTACGATTTAAAACGAAGGAGTCGATAAGACACTCAGGATTAAGATCACCCATATATAGCCATCATTAGTTGATATATATGAATCTCATCAGTTAACGGATCTTGGTGAGAGATTCATATAGATCATGGCCCAGTCCTATATGATCACATCATACAAGGTGCCTCCATTCCCATATCTCATATGAATGATTCAGGATAGAATCATTGTACATTACGGAATGGACCGCAGCTATAGATTAACCACAAATAAAGTACCCAACTTTATTTGCTATCTATTGACTCTTTAGATTGCACGTCTCTTACTATATCTATCCGTATATGAGACTCATATACATAGTTCGAGATTACATCTGGCAATCTTGGATGTTTAAATATATGCACAAGTTTATAAAAAAAATAACATAACAATAATGAATTGAACTTTTCTTTTTATTTATTTCATAAATCCATTTACAAATTAAATCTTTAGGGCATAAACGCCAACATTGACCCCGATCACCACCTCTATGGTAGTGGTCTTGAGAGCGTTAGTTGGAATTTCTCATATATGCTTCCCTTTTTTATGGCTTCTTGGTTCTTTGGAATTAGCCACAACACCACTGTTATCATAATAAAGTGTGATGGGCATATCCAAATCAGGAACAACTTCCAGATCACTCAAGAACTTACATAGCCAAACAGTCTCTTTAGCAGCTTCACAAACAGCTACATATTCAGCTTCCATGGTGGAGTCAGCAATGTAAGATTGCTTGATACTTCTCCACACAATGTCTCCACCACCCAGAATGAATACTGATCCAGACATGGATTTCCTAGAATCCCTGTCTGACTGAAAATCAGAATCCATGTATCCTAACGGGATCAAATCCTACCCGAAATACACTAGCATATAGTCTCTCGTTCTCCGAAGATACTTGAGAATTGTCTTGACAGCAACCCAATGATCCAATCCTAGGTTGGACTAGTATCTACTGACTACTCTCACTGCATAGCAGATGTCTTGTCTCGTGCATAACATAGCATACATGAGACTACCTATTGCCGATGCATAGGGTACACGTCTCATATCCTCATCTTCTTAAGGTGTCTCAGGACACTGTTCCTTAGACAAGTGAACTCCATGCCTAAAAGGTAAATTACCTTTCATGAAGTTTTGCATCAAAAATCGCACAAGAATCTTATCGATATATGATACCTGAGATAATGCTATGAGTTTGTTCTTACGATCCCTTATAAGTTGGATCCCTAGAATATAACTCGCATCTCCCAAATCTTTTATTTTGAATTGGCTAACCAGCCAGCCCTTTACATCAGACAACACTCTCACATCATTCCCAATGAGTAGGATATCATTTACATATAGGACCAAGAAAACTACTTTCTTATCAATGATACGCTTGTAGACACAAGGCTCATCGACGTTCTGCTCGAAGCCATAGGTTTTGATCACATCATCAAACCTAATGTTCCAAGATCTAGATGCTTGCTTAAGTCCAAAGATGGACCTTTACAGCTTGCAAACCTTTTGCTCTTGATTTGGAGACACGAATCCCTCTAGTTGCATCATATAAATGCTCTTATCAAGATTGCCATTCAAGAATGCAGTCTTGACGTTCATTTTCCAAATTTCGTAATCAAAATAGGCAGCAATGGATAAGAGAATCCTAATAGACTTAAACATGGCAACTGGCGAGAAGGTCTCTTCATAATCGACCCTCTCTTTCTGGGTATAACCATTGGCCACTAGCCTTGCCTTGAAGGTCTCTACCTTCCCATCTACTCTTCTCTTTATCTTGTAGATCCACTTACACCCTATGGGTTTTACCCCATCCGGTAAGTCTATAAGATCCCAGACTGAGTTAGAGTACATGGACTCAATCTCGAGATTTATGGCTTTAATCCATTCCTCTTTATGAGGATCTTCCATTGCATTCTTAAATGTCAATGGATCATCAACACTATCAGCAAAGACAACATCTTATCCCTCACCTATACCTAAATAGCCTTCAGGTTGTCTCACAACCCTCTCACTACGCCAAGGTGGTAGTGTATCCTTATTAGGAACCATCTGACTCTTAGATGTTTGTGGATTAACAACTCTTGTTGATGAAGCACTAGTCTCACCAGGCTCAAACTCATTCAATACAATCTTAGAACGAGGTTTATGGTCACTAATATAACTATCCTCAAGAAACGTTGCATTTGTCTATACAAATACTTTGTTATGTTCGGGACTATAGAAGTGTCCACCTCTGGTCTCTTTGGAGTATTCTACAAATAGGCAGACCACAGACTTTGAGTCTAGCTTTCCATTTCTGTTCTTCAGCAAGTGTGTTAAACACCCCCATATGCTAAAATGTCACAAACTAGCTTTACGACCATTCCACAACTCTAAGGGAGTCTTAGGAACAGGTTTGGATGGCACCACATTCAAAATGTATGCCGTTGTTTGTAACGCATATCCCCAAAAGGAATTTGGTAATGAAGAGAAACAAATCATAGATCTCACCATTTCCATTAGGGTTCTATTTCTCCTCTCCGCTATATCATTTTACTGAGGTGTACTGGGAGCTGTGAGTTGGGAAACTATCCCATGCTCGACCATAAAGTCTTTGAAATTTCCCTAAAAACGTGTGTGTCTATAACCTAGAGGGGGGTGAATATGTTTAAATCGAATCAATTACCAATTTTTTCGATTAATCAATATTAACACAAATTACCCCAATGAAACAAACATACTACATCAAGTATAAAATGCGGAAATATAAATAACACTTGATATTTACGTGGAAACCGTCCAAATGGGAAACACCATGGGGTGATTTGTGAGGCACACTAGATCCTCAAATCCACTATTGAATGAAAGCTTACAACCTAGGTTGACCTCTCGTCACACCTTCCAGTTACTAACCCTTTCACTGTACCCAACGGGCCTTAATAGTGATTCTTGATCTATTTGCTTGTGCACTAACCACTTAGTCACAAGACTTAACCTCAATGAAGAGTCTAACACCCTATGTGAATATATGATGATATTCAAACAACAAACAAGGCTAGGGTACCTTATATGCTTATCTAAGTTTATGAGATGGAAATAAATGCAATCCTAGATATCAAGAGCTAAATGACATGTCATAAAGATTAGCTAAACATAGAACAAGCAATCCTATGAAGCTATCATAAAAACCAAATCAACACATGTTGTCATTAAGCATGGCAAGGACTATAATGCAATCACTAAATGCAATCAATGAGTCCTAAACAATATCTAAATGCAAAGCATAAAGATTTAGCTAGAAGGGCAAAATGGTCACAAACCCTAGCTATCACAAAATATAAATCTCAACCAACAGTCAACAACCCCAGCATGTTATAAATGCAAATAAACTAAATAACATACATTTAATGAACAATAATTGTTAAACCTAGGTAAACATGTCATAAGAATTGAGCAAGAAATTCTAGGGCATGTAAGGATTACCGAGTCAATGACAAACAAGAAAAAACCATGCTTGGAAAATGCTAGGTGCTCATGGATTAAAGTTTGGTTTAGTCAACTCTCTCTCTCTTGGAGTCAATTTCTCTCTCAAGACAAGCTTGATGAGTAAAAATGGCTTCTTGGACTCCCATATCAAAGAGAAGAGAAGAGAATGTATATATAATGTGCCCTACACGAAATGGCATCGTTTTGGACAAAGGGCAACTGATTCCCGTCGTGACCGTTGTGCATGTTGCGGCCTAGGCAAGTGTCTAGACCGCGGGAGCGCGAGCGGTGCATCGGTTGGAAATCTCCGCTGTCTTGACCGCCATAGAGGCAATGTCTAGACCGTGGTAGAGCCAGCGGTGCATCAATGGAAAACTCCGCTTGGGAGACCGCTATGCATGCAACGTGCACAGGCCGCGGTAGCAATAGCGTGCAACGCCTAGAGAACACCGTTGTGCATACCGCGGCGGAGGCAATACACAGAGAGTGGTCTCGACCGCGGTCAAGGGGAAAATGCTCTTCTAGGGGCAAACTAAATGCAACAAACACCCAAGCAAGAGTTATGACAAAAAGGAACATAATTGTGACAATTAAGCATTCATGCAAGATGATCAAAAACATGCATGAGAGTGTGTGTGTGCACTAAAACTCTTCAAACAAGGTTAAGCAAGTGATTTACCTTTTGAAGCTTGAGCTAGGTCTTGAGCAATGATGGCCTAAACTACCCTTACAAATTAATCCCGAAATGTGGTTGTCAACGAAATAAGCCAATCAAAAATTGAGGAACTTATAGCCTTCAAACTCTTTGTCAAGGTACTCACCTCCACTATCTGATCGCAGTGACATGTCATAAAGGTTAGCTAAACATAGAACAAGCAATCCTACGAAGCTATCATAAAAACCAAATCAACACATGTTATCATTAAGCATGGCAAGGACTATAATGCAATCACTAAATGCAATCAATGATTCCTAAACAATATCTAAATGTAAAGCATAGAGATTTAGCTAGAATGGCAAAATGGTCACAAACCCTAGCTATCACAAAATATAAATCTCAACCAACAATCAACAACCCAAGCATGTTATAAATGCAATTAAACTCTATAACATACATTTAATGAACAATAATTGATAAACCTAGGTAAACATGTCATAAGAATTGAACAAGAAATTCTAAGGCATGTAAAGATTACCTATTCAATGACAAACAAGAAAAAACTAAGCTTGGAAGATGCTAGATGGTCATGGATTGAAGTTTGGTTGAATCAAGATGGGTTCTTGGGGCTCTCTCTCTCTTGGAGTCAATTTCTCTCTCAAGACAAGCTTGGTGAGTAAAAATGGTTTCTCGGACTCCCACATCAAAGAGAAGAGAAGAGAATGTATATATAATGTGCCTTACATGAAATGGCATCGTTTTGGACAAAGGGCAACTGATTCCCGTCGTGACAGTTGTGCATGTCGTGGTCTAGGAAAGTGTCTAGACCGCGGTAGCGTGAGCGGTGCATCTCCTGGGAATCTCCGTTGTCTGGACCGCGGTAGAGGCAATGTCCAGACTGCGATAGAACTAGCGGTGTATCATAGGGAAACTCCGCTTGGGAGACCATTGTCTATGCAATGTGCACAGGTTGCGGTAGCAGCAGTGTGCAACGCCTGGAGAACACCGTTGTGCATACCGCGGCGGAGGCAATGTACAGAGAGCGGTCTCAGCCGCGGTCAAGGGGAAAATGCTCTTCTAGGGGAAAACTAAATGCAACAAACACCCAAGCAAGTGTTATGGCAAAAAGGCACACAATTATGACAATTAAGCATTCATGCAAGATGATCAAAAACATGCATGAGAGTGTGTGTGTGCACTAAAACTCTTCAAACAAGGTTAAGCAAGTGATTTACCTTTTAAAGCTTGAGCTAGGTCTTGAGCAATGATGGCCTAAACTACCCTTACATTAATCCCCAAATGTGGTTGTCAAATAAATAATCCAATCAAAAACAGAGAAACTTACAATCTCCCCTTTTGGCTATTTCGTGACAAAACCACCACTCACAATTCATCCTCACGAATAAACTAAACAAAAACAGGGATCAACAAAGTTTTTCTACATTACAAAGAGATGTCTAATAAGCTAGATCTTCAAGTTATCCATCTATTGTAGAATCAACATCCCTACAAAACAAAATAACTACACTTTCCAAGATAAGTGTATGTGAGGTGATCAAAGACTTAAAAACAAGAGCAATTTGTAAACAATAGAAACAAGCAACATGCATTAACAATGCAAATGCAAATTCTCCCCCTAACTAGGTTAACTCCCCCTCAATGAGTCAATCAATCGCCTCTCATATGCAACTCCCCCTAGATAGGTTAACCCCCCTTCAATGAGCCAAACTCAACTCCCCATAAATCCACACTACTCCACCTTTTTGTCATGAGATAGACAAAGGAGTATCCCCTTAAGAAGGCATCAACAAGGAGAGCTTGTGGCACATGACATATGCATACTCATATAACCGAATATATGCAACTTAATTAAGAGGAGAGAAATAAGGAGTTTTGTTATTAAAAAAATGTGTGAGCGAATGCTTTGAATACAAGATAAGTTATGCTCAAGATCAAAACATGGTATTTGGCAAAGCAAAATGACAAAGGTTTCCAAGAGAATTCAAACCAATTTCACCCTTTGTCATGGAATAAGCAAGATATAGATTGTAAAATAAATTCATTTTAAGAACAACTATATCTACCTTTACAAGCAAAACAAGACATGAGCGACTATTGTGCCCATTTCGATTTTTCCGGGTGGAATGCCCGTATGATAGTAGCCTTGTTTGACAAGTAAAGATAAAGAGACTTTTGGAGTGTAAAATACTTGAATTGGATACAAGATCCTTATTGATTGAAGTCTCATAATTGCTTTCACACATAAAATTTGCATTCATTTTAGAGCATTCAATAATTTCATCATGCATATCACTTTAATGCATGTCATATAAAGAATCAACATGTCATGGAGATCAATTCTAGGCCATTCAAAATGTACTTCCCAATCAATTCTCCTATTCCAAAAATGCATGTTTGGTCATAAGTAAGACATGAATTGCATGTAAAGCAAAGTTGCACACTTATTAAAAAATATATGTACAACCAATCATCTCAAGCAATTAATAAAGAAGCATAAATATTATCAATGAGCACAAAGCATTGCCAATTTGCTCTCTTTGCTTGAGCTCCTCATATGGGGTCAATCAAAACAAGTCAAGAGGGGATATAAGTCCCTATAGGCTTACCAAGACCATTTGACCTAGTTAAGCCTATGGATGAAACCTTAGCACAATGGCATGTGGGTTCATCTTTTCTAATTCACTTAGGTGACACATTGTCATTCCTAGTGGTCAAGATCATCATATTACTCCTAGGATCATTAACACTAGCTTTCCTAGGCACATGCATATTGGCTCTACCCCTTTTTCTTTCAATCATGCTCTTAGTTCTACACATGTTAATGTACTTGAAGCAATTTGGTCTAATCTGACCATCAACACCACAAAAATGACATGAAGGAATAAAATGAGGGGTCATACCATTCCTTTGTGAGGAAAAATGTGCTTTCCCATGTCATTGATCTTTCCTTTGGTGTGGTATTGATTCTCTTCTCTCTTGTTGTTGAGTTGGAGAAGAGTGCTTCCTTTGTTGAGCATGTGAGAAATGCTTCTTGGCTTGATGGCTTTTAGTTTGAGGGATAGTTGCTTGAGGTGCTCTTATTGGTTGAGCTTACGCTTGATTTCTTGATGCCATCTTGACTTGGAAATTTCTAGAACACTCTCCTAGTTCAATTTTCTTCTTAGGATGAAGTGGAGGAAGAGGTTCTTTAAAGTCTATGCTCGTGACAAATACCGTCTTGCTAGGAGTTGAGGTCTCCTTGTCATCTTCAAACCCTAGACCTCTCTTGTCACTTGGCTTCTTGCCAACTCCCAACATATGGTCAAGCTTCTCCATACTCAAAGTCATCTTAGCAATCAACTCTTTAGCTTCTCTAAGCTCCTCCTTCAAGCTTTCTTCCTCATTTCTTCCATTCTTCACTTTCTCACTCAAGTGAGTCACTTCGGTTGATAGTTTGAGGTTCTCTTCCTTTAGCTTTTGAACCTCTTTCTTCATATTCAACCTTGAGCTTTGAAAATGCTCAATGAACCCTTCAAGGTTCATACTCTCAACATTTCCATTTGTAGAGTGAGATGGGGAACTCTCATCACTAGTGTAACTTGTTGCCATGATAGCATTAACAACAAAAGTAGCTTCACTTATCACTCTTTTAGCTACTTTTTCATCTACTCCTTTTTCAAGGTCACTGCTTAAGGCTATGTTTCCTTTTTCTACATCTTCCACAAAGAAGGATCCAAAAGTCGTGTAGTTAAGAATAACCTCTTCATCACTTAAGGAATCTTCCTCACTTCCACTCTCACTTGATGAGGCAGCCACCATTTTTCCTTTCTTCTTCTTCTTTGAATTAGTACACTCGGTGGCTATAAAACTAAACCCACTACATTCATAGCATTGAATGACTTTTCTTGTAGGCTTCTCTTGTCTTGGCTCAATCTTCTTCTTTGAGTCATTCTTGTGAAGTTTCATAAACTTCTTGAATTTCTTCACCATAAGAGCCATCTCCTCATCTGAGTCATCCTCCTCCATCTTTACTTTGGATGTCTTCAAAGCTTTGTTCTTTTTCATCTTAGGAGACGTAGGTGTAGAAGTCCAGCTTGACTCATAGGCTGGAAACCTTCCAATCACTTCACTCGGCTTCATAGTCTTATAGTTGCTATTTTCTTCCAGTACCGTCACCTTGGTCTCAAATCTCTTGGGGAGTGACCTCATGATCTTTTGCTTGATCCTTCTATCTGAATATGGGTCACCTAGTTGATGCCTTTGATTTACGATGTCTATCAACTTCACTTGGAAGTCATTAAAGCACTCGTCCTCTTCCATCTGAATTGTCTCAAATTGCATTTGAAGGACTTGAAGCTTGAAGTCCTTGACCACTTATGTTCCTTCATGAGCCATTTGTAGAATCTCCTAAGCCTCCTAAGCATGCCTAGTATTTTAAACCAACTTGTATTGATTGTCATCCATGGCACATAAGATGGCATGCATTGCCTTGTTGTTCCACTTGGAAGCTTCAAATTCTTGTGTGCTCCTTTGAGACTTAGGCTTTGGAACCTCATCTCCTTCTTCTGTGGTCATCGTTGGAGGAGTGTAACCATCTTCAATTTCCATCCATGCACGGTCATCTATTTGGCAAATATAAGCCTCCATCTTGCCTTTCCATGAGGCGTAATTATCACCCTTAAGCAAATGTGGTCTTAAGCTTGAAGCTCCCTCTTTACTCATCCCAGGCTCACTCATAGTGTTTGGGTTATAAATGAGATGCAAATGAAATGCAAAAAAAAATCAAACAAAATCAAACAATCAAAATGCACCAAGCTAGACACACACAGAGCACGGATCACCTAAGTATATCTAGGCACCGGCTCTGGTACCAATTGAAAATTCTCTAAAAACGTGTGTGTCTATAACCTAGAGTGGGGGTGAATAGGTTTTAATCGAATCAATTACCAATTTTTCGATTAATCAATATTAACACAAATTACCCCAATGAAACAAACATACTACATCAAGTATAAAGTGCAGAAATATAAATAACACTTGATGTTTACGTGGAAACCCTCCAAATGGGAAAAACCACGGGCTGATTTGTGCGCCACACTAGATCCTCAAATCCACTATTGAATGAAAGTTTACAACCTAGGTTGACCTCCCATCACACCTTCCAGTCACTAACCCTTTCACTCTACCCAACAGGCCATAATAGTGATTCTTGATCTATTTGCTTCTGCACTAACCACTTAGTCACAAGACTTAACCTCATTGAAGAGTCAAACACCCTATGTGAATATATGATGATATTCAAACAACAAACAACAAACAAGGCTAGAGTACCTTATATGCTTATCTAGGTTTATGAGATGGCAATAAATGCAATCCTAGATATCAATAGCTAAATGACATGTCATAAAGATTAGCTAAACATAGAACAAGCAATCCTATAAAGCTATCATAAAAACCAAATCAACACATGTTGTCATTAAGCATGGCAATGACTATAATGTAATCACTAAATGCAATCAATAAGTCCTAAACAATATCTAAATGCAAAGCATAGAGATTTAGCTAGAAGGGCAAAATGGTCACAAACCCTAGCTATCACAAAATATAAATCTCAACCAACAACCCAAGCATGTTATAAATGCAATTAAACTCTATTGCATACATTTAATGAACAATAATTGATAAACCTAGGTAAACATGTCATAAGAATTGAACAAGAAATTCTAGAGCATGTAGGGATTACCTAGTTAATGACAAATAAGAAAAAACCATGCTTGGAAGATGCTAGATTCTCATGGATTGAAGTTTGGTTGAGTCAAGATGGGTTATTGGGAGCTCTCTCTCTCTCGGAGTCAATTTGTCTCTCAAGACAAGCTTGGTGAGTAAAAATGGCTTCTTGGACTCCCATATCAAAGAGAAGAGAAGAGAATGTATATATAATGTGCCCTACACGAAATGGCATCGTTTTGGACAAAGGGCAACTAATTCTCATCGTGACTGTTGTGCATGCCGCGGCCTAGGCAAGTGTCCAGACCGCGGTAGTGCGAGAGATACATCGCATGAGAATCTTCACTATCTGGACCGCGGTAGAGGTAATGTCCAGATCGCGGTAGAGCCAGCGGTGCATCACTGGAAAACTCCATTTGGGAGACCGCTGTGCATGCAACGTGCACAGGCCGCGGTAGCAGCAGCGTGCAACGCCTGGAGAACACCGTTGTGTATACCGCGGTGGAGGCAATGTACAGGGAGCGGTCTCGGGAGCGGTCTCGGGCGCGGTCAAGGGGAAAATGCTCTTCTAAGGGCAAACTAAATGCAACAAACACCCAAGCAAGAGTTATGAAAAAAAGGCACACAATTATGACAATTACGCATTCATGCAAGATGATCAAAAACATGCATGAGAGTGTGTGTGTGCACTAAAACTCTTTAAACAAGGTTAAGCAAGTGATTTACCTTTTGAAGCTTGAGCTAGGTCTTGAGCAATGATGGCCTAAACTACCCTTACACATTAATCACTAAATGTGGTTGTCAACGAAATAAGCCAATAAAAAACTGAGGAACTTACAGTCTTCAAACTCTTGGTCAAGATACTCACCTCCACTATCCGATCGCAGTGACTTGATAGTCCTACCTAATTGATTCTCAACTTTAGCTCGAAATTCTTTGAACATTTTAAATGTTTCCGACTTCCATTGCATTAGGTAGACATATCCGTAACTTGAGTAGTCATATATAAAGGTGACATAATACTCATAACCACCTCTAGCTTTAACATTCATCGGTCCGTAGACGTCTGTATGTATAAGCTCTAACGGTTCTTTAGCTTTAAGCTCTTTTTCAGTAAAAGGTCTCTTAGTCATCTTACCTTCCAGACAATATTCGCAGACAGGTAAGGTGCCAACCTTTAACTCACTTAAAGGTCTACTTTTTACTAGTATGACCATCCGATCAAGGTTGATATAACCAATCCTTAGATGCCATAGATACGTGTCATTATCTGGAGAAATATTATGTCATTTAGTTTTTGGTTTTTTAACCTTAAACATTTCTGTGTTGAGCAAAGTAGTATGTATTAACGGTCTTAACACATACAAATTGTTTTCATTAATTACTGAACAAATATTCATACCATTCTTTCCAATAATAACAGACTTATTATAAAAAAAACAAAATATTTTTGTTCTGACAACTTAGAAACTGAAATCAAATTTCATGTAAATCCAGGAATATAAAATACATTGTCCAACAATATATAATTATTACAAAAAAGTAATCTAATTACGCCCACTGCTCGTGCCGACACGACATCCCCTAACCCCACACGCATTGAGAAGGCTTGCTCCTCTAGTTGTGTCCAAGAATCAGTCCATTGTAAAGAAGAACAAACATGGTTAGTGGCCCTCGAATCAACTATCTAGGGTGAAGAATAATCTTCTACTAAACACGACTCAAGAACAAGAAAATCATATTTACTTTTCTTGGACTTCTTCTTGCTTTGGGCTTTCTTAGGTTTGGGCTTACCCTTCGCTTGTATGCCTCTCGAACAGTCCGTGTGGCATTGGCAGCAGGCGTTGGAGGACATTCCTCCATAAGCACAAACTTGAGGTCTTTGGTGACCAATATTGCATTAATGTTAATTTTCCAATACGTGTAGTTATCACCAGTTAATATGTCGTTTACGAGAATTTGAAGTAATGCAGAAGACATTATTGCTGAAATAAATAAAACATTCATTCAGTCATTTATTTAAAACAAGTGTGAGTGCTTTGGCATAAATTTAAACATGATGCATGCACATGTTTAACGAACTAGAACTACCCTAAAACTAGTTACTATACCACGACAATCCAACATACCACAAAGAAGTGCCGCCATAGGGTGGGTCAAGTCTTTGCATGTGGGACCGAGACATTATCAATCAAATGATATTCTAGAATAACTCTTATTCCATATCATTCAACCATCGTTCATTCAGTCAGGTTTTTAATTAACAAACTTAATCAAAACCTGCATGAGTGTAACCTACCATTTCATATCTCACGAGCTTAACTTGAGAATTGTCGCATTAGGGTCGGTCAATCCTGAAATACCCTCAGAAATCCTATCCGTTAGGAAGTCAACCTTGGTATTGACCTTCGTGGAAACCCTTCTTAGGGAGGACGAAAGCAAAGCCGTCACGACGCCCCACTCGGATCTCAATGTGTTGAACTAATGATGAAGACCGCAAGATATATATGCCATATCTTCCTCTCCCACTCACTATTTTAAAATTAGGGTTATCTATTAACCATTAATGCACCTATATTCTACAGGATTAAACGACTAACTTTAATCAAGTTATCTAGCGCATTAACTAATTAGAAACAAATTCTAATTAACTAATAAATTATTAATGATTTTTAACAATTAAAAATCTAATCTATTAGTGAATAATCTAAGCTTATGTAAACTATTTACTAAGGTCAGATTATTATGTTAGTGTTTACCAAATTTTAACTATTAAAACTCTAACACTTTATTCGGTTCATTTATTATTAGGTAATTAATCATATTAATCCTTATTACAATAAATGACCCTATTAATCTAACTTATTAAACACTTTAATAACTAGATTAATATTAATGAGAATTAACAAGTTTTCTAACCATTAAAAACTAATCTCATTATTCATAGTCAATTATGTATATTGCCCATTTTAATCACATTAAAATAATACATAAAATATCAGGTTATGATTCATGTATGACATATCAAATATATTTGTGTAGGCACATCTAATCTAAATGACATACGTATGCATGACAATACTTTTATAATCACATAATATAAAGCATACATGAATTGGCCGAGTACTGTGGATTATTTAACCTAAAAAATTGGAATCTAAAATTACAAAAAAAAATCCCAAGGCATTCCTTGGTCTTCTTGTAATTTCTGAGTCTTCCAATCTCTTCAGGTCACTCCGATTCATCTCATGAATTCGAAACGGGAAATCTGCACGGAACACACTAGGTAACACTTGCCAACGGAATCGTGCTTGAACAGTACCGCATGAACAGTAACCGATGATCAGTACCCGTGAACAGTGCGATGAACAATACGGTGAATAGTGCCGTGAATAGTACAGATGAACAGTCTGTGGCCAGTGTCGATAAACAGTACCCACCGTGAACAGTACCGTCGTCGCGCGCGTTTCCAGTTCTTTGTTTACAGGTTACAATTTTTTTAATTTACAATACAATAATAGTAAAATAAAAATATAATAATAATAATAAAAAATTATACAACCCATAAACCCTAAATCCACAGTACCATAAAAATTTACGATCAACCAAGTTTAAATTAAACAATTTAATTATAAACATTCATACAATCATAAATATGGTGCCTACACATTCATACATACATGGGCATCGAAAACAATTTCCTGTTTCGAAAAAAAAATTTGCTCTGATACCAATTGTTGGAACCCCCGTTTACCGGTCACGCAGCGGAACTAGGTTTTGAATTTTTTATACAGATCATATATGTATCTGGGACCTGTGAACTTTGGATCGGAATTATTTTCAGAACTAATACATACAATATGTAAATATAGAAAAATGTAATCAACAAAAATAAGAAGAAGAAAATCATACCAACGTTTGGAGGCTCTTTCACTTTTCGATATGCTCCTGTCTGAACCAATCTTACCAACGTTTGGAGACTCTTTCTCTTTACGATGTGCTCCTGTCTGAACCACTTAATCTTCCTCGCTATCTCCTGGAACTGGTAACTGCGTGTGGGCGCATCACGGTCTCATGAACTTGAATGGAGGATGTATAGAGAATTGAAGAAACTCTTTCTTCTATGTTCACAAACTAGAACAATTCTAGTATATAAAAATATTGCCAATATTTTTTAGCAATATATATAAATATATATATATATTTTTTTGCACTGAACAGTGCGCGAACTTATACACATATATATCAAAACTCTTTTTGACTTCTTTATTCACCTGATGCATGCCTTTTCTTTTCACAAAACTAAAATATGCTTTTTTTTTACGCCTCCACTTTCTTTAGACAAATATATATATATCTCACTTGTTTGTATCCTATACAAACACTTATATATGTGTACACACCAATTTACATCCAATGCAATCTCTTGTGTTATAATTGATATATAATTTTTAATTATCCTTTTCAAATATATCTAATATATTAAAAGTGATAATAACTATTTAAATTTAAACTTAAATTCAAATACTTAGATAAATGACTTAGTAAAATAAAATAATCATATTATTTTATCTTCATCTAAATCCATATATCAACTAACAACCTCCATTTAATAGGTAATTCATAATTTATAATTATCAATATAATTAAATTCTAATTATTTAATTAATTTAATTATTAACATTCATTAATTAAATAATCTCATTATTCAATTAATTCCTGAATATATACATATCACTTTTGTAACACAATTAATTGGACAATCCAATTAATTAATCGTGACCCTTGTTACCTAAATCGATCGGGCTAGCAAGGGGACCTAATGGACCCACAGTATTTTGAGCTCTAATAATCCACAGAATCATTAATTAAACTCTTTAATTAATATTCCTTGATTATTAACTCCGGTGTTATTCTACTAAAAACCCGAAGCTGCACTCTCTCAACTGTAGACGCTTTTACACAGGCCGATACATCTCGGTGTCCATCGATATAGCCATTACACATGGTGTGATCCTCCACAGTAGTTCATAATTATAGATGGGTCATAATGTCCGTTGTACCCCTCTAATTACATATATCCTTTAAGTACCATTGATTCTATAATGAACAATAAATCTTATTTCCTCACGGAATTAGGAGAGCGCTCATATTGTCCAAGTCCCGAATCAACCCTTTACTTCTCACAAGAATGAGTGGATTCCACTATTGTGTACAAACCTTTCCAGCCACAAGCCAAACCGAAATCCCAACATACCGAGTATATTGATCAGGAAATACATCTGACCATACCCATGGTATATCAAAGACTACGATTTAACCTGAAGGAGTCGATAAAACACTCAGGATTAAGATCACCCACATATAACCATCATTAGTTGATATATATGAATCTCATCGGTAAACTGATCTTGGTGAGAGATTCATATAGATCATGGCCCAGTCTTATATGATCACATCATACAAGGTGTCTTCATTCCCATATCTTATATGAATGATTCAAGATAGAATTATCATACTTTACGGAATGGACCGCAGCTATAGATTAACCACAAATAAAGTATCCAACTTTATTTGCTATCTATGGACCCTTTAGATTGCACGTCTCTTACTGTATCCATTCGTATATGAAACTCATATACACAATTCGAGATTACATCTAGCAATCTTGGATGTTTAAATATATGCACAAGTTTATAAAAAAAAACATAACAAGAATGAATTGAACTTTTATTTTTATTTATTTCATAAATCCATTTACAAATTACATCTTTAGGGCATAAACCCGAACATTGAACCCGACCACCACCTCCATGGTAGTGGTCTTGAGGGTGTTAGTTGGAATTTTTTCATCTTGAGAAAATTTTCCGTTAGCATTATCAAACTATAAGTTTCCTCTGAGAGTTGGGAGATCGAGCAAGATGTCTACTTTAACACTTAAACAAAATTTTACATCTCGCCAAAGTTAGAATAAGTCGAGTTGTTTCAGAGGTCATATCTAGCTCGAGATCGGGAATAAAGCAAGAAGATTTCAATCAATTCAAAATTCATTGAAGAAAGCATGAACGAGATCTAAAGTCAATTTTCATTAATGAAATGGGAGCCTATCCCATGGAAAAGATACAATTAGAAAACATGTAGCCCAACCCCCGGTTCTGGGCTACAAAAAAAATGATAATGATGTTGATCAAGCGTGAGTAAAGTCGGGGTGCCTACCCTCCTTTCCAGACTGTAAAGTCAAGCTGTGAATAAAGTGTATCAGGCTTCTGCTTCTTCTTGATTCCCTTCTGCTGCTCCCCTTTCCTGATGGACCTTCCCTCCTGCTCCTCCTTCTGGTTGTTGCTCATTTTGGATGGCCATTTCTGCTACCCCTTCCGCAGGAGGATTACCGATTGCTTGCTGCTCAGCTGGGTTCTCCTCCAATACCTCATTAATCACCGTCATAATCTTGGGAGGGATGGCTGCGTCAAGATGGTTTGCCAAAGATTCTACCCGAATTTGTTCAACATGTAGCCCCTCTTTAAAGGTTTCATCTAGGTTATTGTGGGTCTCTCCCCGGGCTTCTGAAAGGTCCCCCTCGGGTTGTGCTGATCGAACCCCACTAGAGGTCTCTTCAGGACCTGAGACAGGAAAGAATAAAGGAAAAAGATGAGGATCTGTTACAACTGCTTGCTTCCCAGCTACAGCCCCGTTACTCTTAGGATGGGAAATATATGCAGCCTTCGTCGTAATCTCTTCCTTATTCTAATTAGCAATAACAAATATGTCGAAAAGGGAAGGGAGAGCTTCAGCAACCTGGTAGAAAGCATAGAAGTATCCTTCGTTGAATGAGGCATCCGCCTTAGCCTGAAGCTTGGCAACTTGGGCTTGCAAACCTTTGTTTTCAATGTCAAACGTCTTCGTATTTTCCTTCCAAAAATTCCTGTGACTGGCTATATATTGTGAACGGAGGGTTTCTTTATCAAAGGATTGCTTCAACCTTTCATGTTAACAGCGAAGCTCGGCTAACTTCGCTTCCATTTCCCTCTGGTTAGATGACATCTCTTGTACCAAGTCTTGAGCCCGCACCAACAATTGCATGGCCAGTTTAACTTCAGCTTCAGCCCTGGTTGCCCGGTCATGGAAAGAAGCCACTTAGTGTCCCATAGCCACCCGGTGGCCCATGGCCATTTGTAATTTGAAGGCCTGTAAAGAATTTAAGTTAGGAAACGACAAATCAAACTATTGCATGAGGAAATAAAAAGCGATGCCTACCTCAGCAAAGAGGGCAGAACCCTTGGTAATCAAAATATCCAAGGGCATTAAAGCCATCATAGAAAAACTGCCCCCGGTATAGGAAGCAACAAATTGCTTTTTGACCTCATCTAGAAAGGCAGAGCCGGATTGATTTGGCGGGCGAACAAGGGAAACCCCTTCAACACCAGCTTCGTGGTCCTTTGAGGCTTGGGAGGCTGAGAATGTAGATGGAATGGTAAAAGCCTCTGGCAAGCTTGGAGCAGAGACGACAGGAGCAGAAGCTGATGTAGGGGTAACTAGAGCAGGAGCTGACGTTGCTGCATCAGCGACTTAAGAAATGAAGGCCCTTTTACCCCTATACCTTAGCAGCTCGAGATGCAGGGAGTGACAACTTGGACTTGTGCTGGGAAGAAGACGAAGTAAGAGCAGACGAAGCCCCAACTAGGACGGTAGGCCCTATTTCTCTAAGAAAGATATGGGGATTTCCATATTCGATTTGGTAAATTGGAGAGGAGTACGAGCTTGGTGGGCTACAAGGGAAGCTGGAGCAATAACAAAAACTGTTAAAAAAAAGAAGAGAGAAAGAGGGTAGAGCCGTTAGAATTAAACTATTCAACGACACAAAGCATGATGGTTCAAAGTACTTACGTGGAGTAGTAACAGATATTCATAGATAGTGGCTTACCTTACGTGAATCGAAAGGATCAGCAGTCTCAGACTCGACAGGTACAAAATCGTGGCCCTACGAGGGTTTATCATTGAAAGCGGTGGGAACTGCGAACTTATGCCCGTCAATAAAGGTCGTGCTTCCCCAATCCTTACCAGCAATGATCCACTTCTCCTTCCAAGCAGGATCTTTGCCCGAAGCATCGTGGATGATGAAATTGAGTTTATTCTTTACCTTGGCATAGAACTGACCTCGAGGATCCCTAAACAAGCTTCCAAAATGAAAGAGGTATGCTAGATCTTGAGCTTCTGGCTCCCGGGTAACCTTACTTAGCTCGTATTGTTCCTTTCATAACACAAGGAAGCCTATCAGATGCCTCCAGAAGCCGGATGTCAACTGGAAGGGGCCCGACCCATTCTCGATAGTTGTAACGTGGATAGGAAGAGCCTTTGGGAGGATTGAAGACGTCGTAGTCTCTGTGGGGGACTAAGAGAGTGATGTTGTCAGGGATGCGATATTTAGACCTCATACGACTGATCGACTGTGGTTCAACGGTGGAGTCTGGAATGACCTTGAAGTCATAAGGAAGACGCCTCTCCAGAGAAGGACCGACAACTGTGACTTGGTCCTTTCCAGTAACACCATCCCTGTTTTCTTCACCAAAATCCTAAATAGCCAAGCTCAGGGGATTATCTGGTTGATTAGAAAACCCAGTTTCGATAGCCATGTTCCTGTTCGATCGACGACGTTTTGGGGTTGGAGGTGAGTCATCCCTGCCTAGGTCTCGTCGAGCCCGCTTTTCTTGGGCAAGACTAGAAACCTCTGTGCCATCAACTAGAGAATCAACAGAGTCATGACTGATCTTCAACATGATAAAATAAGGTTTTGAGGAGAGAAAGAATAGAGGTGTAGCTAAAGAAGTTTGCAAAAAGAGGGATTTTTTGAAAACGTGAAATTTAAACAAAAGCATGAAGAAAGTGATGAGGAAGCTAGGTTTAACTAGGGATGGAAGAGCCAGTGACGTCAACAAAATCTTTGGTAGGATCGCCTCAAAATGCGGGGAGAGCCGCAACGTAGCCAGATTATTTTAAAAGATGTACCGGTCTGTGCACGCCAAATCACTCGTGCATTATATGTGAGGATTTTCATTGAGATACTAATAACGGTGAAAGAGGGGAAATTTCCCCAATTAAAACAAGGAATCTGACTCCAACCCCAACTCAATCACCGATGTTCAAGTCAGAGGGGACTTCTGTTAATAGCAAAATTTGGCTAGGGAACCAAAGAGAAATTTTCCACTCTTCTAACCCGAGTCAAAGCGCGACCTCGCCAGTCAGTGGACCCCGGGCACAAAGGCGAGCCATAGAACTGCCCCGCAGAAGTGAAGAAGGGTCATTGGGCTCAAAAGCTACCAGGAATGAAGCTTGACACGATCAGGTTCGGCCCCTCACGTGAACATTGGAATTCAAGTAAAGCCCAACGCACGGTTATCTAGGCTTCTCGAGATCATCTATCCTGGAACCCAGTCTCTAGGGGCCTGGCTCCGAAACCATCCAGTGAAAGCAAGGAAAGGTCACCGAGCTCAAGAAACATTAGAGCTTGACACAAACAAATTAGACTCCTTCCAAATCAAGGCTTCTCGATGTCGAAATTAACTCGTAGCCTAACCAAAAGCCTGCCAACCTCTACAGAAACCCGTTATCCTCTCTAGACACAAAAAAGGGGCCTTTAAGTGGATCAGATTCACGCTATAGCTATGCTCCAATTCGCTAAGGGAAACTTGAACCTATCTAGATAAGAAAGAGAAAGCTCACCTAATATTTGCTACCCCCACAAGACCATCTCGAGCTTTAAAGGACTAGGGAGTTTAGGCCAAAGCTTCTAGGACCAGAACTAAGGTAATGGTCTACCTCGCTCTAAGAAAAAATAAACTTTTAACTCAATAACCTTCATGAAGAATCATGCCATGGGTACACACAAGATCATATCTACACTCCAAAGAACATTAAAACTCTACGTAAGCATAAGGTAAAAGGTTGAGTCCAAAAAGGAAACGAATCCGTTGTTAACTCAAAGTCAATGATTTTTAAATAAAAGATCCCACTCGATAAGGAGGAAAGGGATTTAGAGAATTAGGGTGGGAGATGCACAAGTTTAAACCATTCGGGCCATGTATAAATATGCCCAAGCATGATATATAAGAAAAAAAAAGAGGGGAAAAGAGAGACATAGGAGAATCGACAATTGAAAGTACAAAAGGCGAAGAGAGTTTTATACTTCGGCCTAAATTCTGTAATCAGAACATGGCCTCCGCAATTGTCTACTATTCGACAGGCACGAGGTTGTCACCCTACTGTATCCCGTAGAGATTAAAGGTGTTTAAGAGTCTTTTTTGTACGATATTCACAGTTGATAACAAAACCATTACATTTCCATTTACATTGCACTTATATTTACATATCCATCTCTATTCAGTCAGGTTAGGTATCTAATGTACCAACCCCGGACACCGCCTATGTGGTAGTGGTCTCGAGGGTGTTAACCGGAATTTCTCATCTTGAGCAAATTCTCCTTTAACAAAAATAAATAATTTTCATGTATTTTTTTCATTAATTGTTTTTATAAAAATTGTTTACGAAGAATTAACTCGAGGTGAGAAATTCTGGTTAACACCCTCGAGACCACTACCATGTAGGTGGTGGTCGGGGTTGGTACCTTAGGTACCTAACCTGATTGAATAAAGATAGATGTGTAAATGTAAGTGCAATGAAGATAGGAATGTTATGGCTTTATTATCAGCTGTGAGTATCGTACAAAAAGACTCTTTAACAATCTAAATCTCTCTAGGATACAGTAAGGTGGCAACCTCGTGCCTGTTGAATAGTAGATAATAGTAGAGGCTGTGTTCCGATTGTAGAATTTAGGTCGAAGATTAAAAAGAAAAACTCCTCTTATTTGCCCTATGTTGCTCTATTCCTTGTAGATTTTTCCATACCTTTTTCTGTTTATGACAGGCATATTAATACACAGTCCAGATCGTTCAAACCAGTAAATCTCCCGCCATGATTCTCTAAATTCGTTCCCTCCTTATCAGGCTGGATCTCTTATTTGAAAGTCATTGACTTTGCATTAATAACGGATTCGAGAATATCTTTGGTGAAGGTTTTCTTTTTTGATTCAATCTCTTGCCTTATACGTACGCTGGGTTTTAATGTTCGTTGCTAATAGCACCTAATATCTTTAAAGGTCCCCCCCCCCTTTTTGTGCCCAGAGAGGTTAGCGGGCTTCTGTGGAGGTTATGACGCAATATCGAATTCAGGAAGCCCGAACAATCACGTGTTGGGCTTTGCCCAAGCTCCAGTGTTGACGTAAAGGGCTCGATATGGTCGTGTCGGGCTCCATTCCTGATAGTTAGGAAGCTCGATGACCCTTCCTTGCTTCTGCGTGGTAGTTCTATGGTTCGCCCTTAGGACCCGGGGTCCAATGACTGGTGAACTCGGGCTTTGACTCGGGTTAGAAAGGTAGAAAATATCTCTTTGATCCCCTAACCAAATTTTGTTATTAGCAAAACTATTTTTTACACATATAATATTTTATAATATATAATATATAATAAAAATATATTTTTTAATGAACAACTAGTTGCTTTTATTAGTGGTCACCCACTTTCTAATTTTTTTTTTTTGCTTAATACCTTTTTGTTGAGTTGTATTGTACAACACATAAGGATGCTTTGCACCATAGCCAATCCCCAAATACGTACATAAATGGAAGTTGCATTATTATGCAGACGAAAATGACAATTGATAATCAAAGACTATGATTTAATTTATTCCAACTGAATCGAAAAAAGGTGTTTTGTTCGGTTCATAGCTTCTATTCGGTTCAAACCGATTTGAAATTTGAAAACCAAATTGAATTCGGTTCGGTTTCAGTTTTTTTGATATACAAAACTGAATCGAACCGAATAAACGGAATTGTTTAAATTAATTATTTTGTAAGGTTCAATTTTATTATGGATTGTTTGTTGATGATATATTATTTTTGGACTACATTATATACTACATTTTGTTTACTTCTATTTATAGAAGTTATGATGATTTTATATTTTGATTGAGTATGCAGACCGAATATGATTGAAATTTTAGATTTGGATTCAAAATTTGATTGTATTTTGTTTAAATTATTTTTTATATATTATGTTTCCTTAAAAACCGAATATGATTGAAATTTTAGATTTCGATTCAAAATTTGATTGTATTTTGTTTAAATAATTTTTTATATATTATGTTTCCTTAAAAAAGTTTAAGCCAAATTGCAAAAAATAAGGCCTAATTTAAAAAAAAAACATATTAAAAAACCTTTAACTCCAAATAGGCCTATAACCGAATCAAACCGAACAAAACCGAGATAAAGGTGTTCGGTTTTCAGGTTCAAACAGTTCAAACCGATTCAAATTTTTAAAAACCAAATATATGTCGGTTCAGTATGGTTTTGGTCAAAACCGAACCGAACCGAACCATACCCACCCCTAATGACAAACAAAGAGATTACACTGTCATTTAATTTATTCCAATCCAATTCGAACCGATCTATCCAATTTCATACACCAAATGCAACCTAAGAGCCGTATTATCCTTAGCACGAGCAAGTCTATATAATACATTAGATATGTACCCACTGTGTGTGGTATGCTTACAGGTTCAACAGTTTGACATGGTTCAAGTCTTACACTAAACAAACATCAGAGATAGCAATTTCTTGATATTCAATATAAATAAATTCTTTCATACTTCATGAATTAGAATTTGGTGTAGAATGGGCCCATATCAACTCACAAAAGGTTATCACCCATATAGGTCACATATGGGCTTGTGTTGTTTGAAGTAACACCAACACAATAAATTTAACGGGGTGTGTTTAGATCAACAAAAAAATAACGGATTTTGCTCGGGTTTATAAAAACATGAATCCATCATTGTTTTGTCTAAAACCTAGTTCGATCCAATATGCAGATCGGACCAACCCGACCCGATCCTTTTACACATCCATTAAATGAGTTAGAAGTTGATCACTATCACACTATAATGTAGCAGTAGGTGTCATGCCACGTCATATTAGATGTATGCACCTATAAGAAGCATCATCAATGGATAAACTTGAGAAGAAGTCATTGAAGTGAAAATAGAGATAGACAGAGAATGGCTTCCATTTCAATTCCAGTCTCTCACAACACTTTCTCTCTTTAACACTCATCCATAATACGCCACCGTTTGCGCTTCCAACAACTCTATTCACCTCCCAAAATCGTCTGCACTGGTAAACACAACCTAACTCGTTCAAAAAAATTCATGTACATTTTTTTTTTGTTTTATTGGCTTAAATGAACAAATTACATGTGTTAATAGCCAAATTTGACTAGGGAACAAAGGAGAAATTTTCCACTTCCCAGCCTTTATACAAGGGTCTAAATTTAGCCTTTTATCAAGGTCCCCGAGGTTGAGCTACCAAGCAATCCTGGAGAAGCAAGGTGAGGCCGCCTATACCATCTGAGCATCTTACACGCATCCAGGCTAGCCAATAAAGCCCGACGTGACCGTGACCGTGACAAGCTCCTTTTGACAGGATAAAAGCCCGATACTAGGTCGACGTTGAAGGACTTGGGTTCCCCAAGGTCGAGGTATCTCGTGACACTTTTCTGGAGCATACTACCATCTCTACTTTCACCAAGAGACCATTAGGGTGGCGAACTTGTCTTGCAAATTCCTTCCTACCTCGTCAAGGTATAATCTCAACTCGTCTGAGTATAAAGAAGCCCGTAAAGCCCCATCATCACCAAAAAGTGCCAACACAACTAGGGCAAGATCCACTATAGATCCCGGCATGGTTAAATCAAGTCTGCGGTAGCAAGAACAGTACCTGAGCGTACCTCGACTCTAGCAACACCTCAAGTAACCTCCATATTGTACCTCGCCAAAGTGACATATAGAACCAGAGTTCTCCTCCAAGAGAGAGTTGACTTTCATGATTACCATTAATAAGGTCAACCATATTAATGGAGGTAGTCAACCCTATTAATGAGGTCAACTATATTTATGGAGGTAGTCAACCCTATTAATGAGGTCAACTATATTAATGGAGATGATCAACACCATTAATGAGAGAATATTCAACTCTTTAATGGCCAACACTAGTAAAAGAGTCCAAAGAGGAAACAAATACCTTTGCCTCCAAGATATCCTCCACAACTGATTATTGGGGGTCAACTACAACAGAAAATCCAGAATATCAAGAAAGGAAGAGTCCAAAGAGGAAACAAACACATCTTCTCCAAGAGTTGAGTACACAACTTGAATAGAAATTCGAGAGTCAAAATTTATGTTGAATACCGAGACGCCCACCCGTCGGATCTTTTGTGTTGGAGATTAGTTGTGGAAGAACTTGGTTCAAGAGAATCACTAAGATTCTAGAGTAGAAGAACTCGGATCAAGAGAATCACGAAAAGTCTACAACGGTAACTATTTCTTTCCTTACTATTTCCAGTTTAATACTAGAATCAATATAATCACAACGATCCGGCTAAATCTATTTTGGTTATATGAATTTTTTAAAAACTGAGCCCACCGCCCTTCCATTACGTGGATGTCGGTTTTCGTTCCCGAAACCAACAATTGGTAACAGAGCCAGGTTGCTGTTCATATTAATTCTAATATTAGAATTGATTGTGGTAGTAGGCACTTTGCATCAAATGTTATTTAATGATTATTTTTATTGATGTGATGAATGGTAAATAAAATGATTTAGGTCGTTAATTATATGGTTCCTTTGGATTTAATATTAATTTTAATTGTATATCGTTTCTTCAATTTTTAGATAAAATATTGTAAACCCGATGTTGTATAGGAATTTTTTTTTGTAAAATGTAAAATTGAAGACGGTGTTATCAGCAAACATATGAGATTGGATCGCATCAAGGACGGAATTACAACAAGACAAAATTTGTAATTTGATTAATTTTTGGGTTGTAATTTAAATATCCAAAGGAACTCGGCCAAAATTCATATAGTTCTTATAAACATTTTCATATTATATTATATGTGATAATTATATAATATGTCATCTCTATTAATTAGTGCCTACTGGAATCGTTATGACATGTCATGCATACATATTCTATTCTAAAAGAAATAGATTTGTATTTGTAAAAATTGTTACTATTGCATAATATTAGATATTTTGTAATTAAAATACAACAATTTAAAATATTGAGTGGGAGAGGGTAATATGACAATATTACCCATAGTCTCTACCATTAGTACAACATCGTGAGATTTAAATGGCGCATCGAGACGCTTTGATTTCGTCCTCCCTACGGAGGGTGTCCATTTGAGTCAATAGCAAGGTTGTCTTCCATGCAACAATATTTTTTGATGTATTTCAAAATTGACCTACCCTACGGCGGCAATTTTGAGTTAAGTCTTCAAAATTTGAAATGGTAGGTTACACTCAAAAGATGTATTTAAGCTAGTTAATTACAATTCTTGACCAAATTCAACGGTGGGTAATGAAAGTTGAAAATATGAGATATTTTGATTTAACTTTTATTAATTAAGAAATTCTCAACTAAATTCTCAAATACGTTACCTATCCTACGACGGCACGTTATTTGTAAAAATTGAATTATCGTGGTAATTGAGTAAATATTTTTTCTCTATGCATCATGCATCATATTTACATTACCAAAGTTTATATATGTGATATATACAGATATTGTGGACACAAATTAAAGGTGAATGATTGTTATTTAATTTCAGCAGACCAAATATGTCCAATCCAGTAATCAAGATACTCACTACTGAAACACTGACCGGTGAAAATTTTGTCTAATGGAAAGTAACATGAACATCGTTCTTGTATGTGAAAACTTCAAGTTTGTCCTAACAGAGGAATTTCCTCCACGCTTTCATGCCAAGTCATCAGCAATTGTTGCTGAAGCATATAATCGTTGGCAAAATGCCAACAACAAAGGTCGTTGCTACCTGTTAGCAGGCATGTCTGATGTGCTTAGGAGTAAGCACGAATCGGTTGAAACCGTAAAAGGGATTATAGACTCCCTACAAGCAATGTTTGGGTGCCCTTCTAAACAATCTCATCATGAGGCTGTTAAGGCGCTTATGAACGCCAGAATGAAAAAGGGTATTTAGTCCTTGAGCACACTCTAAAAATGATTGAACACATAAATAAGGCTGAAATTCATGGCGCTGAAATCGATGAAGCCACGCAAGTGGGGATGATTTTAGAAACACTATCCCCTAACTTCTTTCAATTTAAAAGCAACTATTTCATGAATAAATTGAAATACAACATGACTCAGTTGCTTAACGAGCTTCAAACCTTCGAATCCATTTTGAATGAAAAATGAGGTGAGGCAAATGTTGTATAAGCTACAACTTCCTATTCTGGAAAGTCCAAAAAGAGGAAAAATAAGAATGAAGGAGGTGGCAAGTTGAAAAATAAAAAGGGCAATTTCAAAGCTAAGAAAAATAACAACAACAACAACAAGGCAAAGAGCTCTGACAAAAAGGCCAAAGGAAAATGTTTCCATTGTGGCATAGATGGTCACTGGAAGAGGAACTGTAAAAAGTACCTCGAAGAGCTCAATATTAAAAAGAAAGGTATATCAGATTTACTTGTTCTAGAAGCTTGTTTAGTTGAAGATGATATGTCTTCCTAGATTGTTGATTCAGGAGCGACTAACCATGTTTATTGTTCTATGCAGATGCTTAATTCTGCAACAGAGTTAGCCGATGGGGACTACACTATAAGAGTGGGTAATGGGGCTATGGTGTCAGCTAAAGCAGTGGAAGAAGTGCGACTTCTCTTTAATAATAAATTTCTTGTTTTGAATAATGTTTATTATATTCCTGGTTTTAGTAGAAATTTGATATCTGTTTCTAGACTGTATGAACAACTATTTATGGTTTCTTTTAATAATAAAGTTGTTATTATTTCTAGAAAGGGTTTAAATATTTTTTCTGGAACTTTAGATAACGATCTTTATTTCTTAAGACCAACTTCCAGTACACTGCTTAACATTGAAATGTTCAAAGTCGAACAACCAAAGTCTAAAAAGCAAAAGATTTCTCCTGATGATAACACATACCATTGGCATATTAAAATGGGTCATATGAACCTAAATAGGATTGAAAAAATAGTAAAGGAAGGTCAATTACGAGAACTAAAAGTTGGCACTCTTCCAGTCTGTGAATCTTGTCCAGAAGGTAAAATGACAAAATGATATTTTTCAGCAAAAGGTCAAAGAGCCAAAAATCCTCTTGAATTGATACATTCTGACGTGTACGGTCCGATTAATGTACAAGCAAGAGGGGGTTAAGAATATTTCATCACTTTCATTGACGATTATTCTAGGTATGGTTATATTTATTTAATGCAATAGAAATCTGAAACTTTTGAAAAGTTTAGGGAATTCCAAGCTGAGGCTGAAAAGCAGTTAAATAAATCGATTAAAACTCTTCGATCAGATCAAGGAGGTGAATACCTTAAAACATAATTCTTGGATCATTTAATCGAACATGGGATTTTGTCCCAATTGACTGCACCTGGGACACCGTAACAAAATGGTGTCGCGGAAAGGAGAAATAGAACTTTGCTTGATATGGTGAGAACCATGTTGAGTTACTCATCATTGCCCATGTCATTCTGGGGATATGCATTACAGACTTCTGTATACATACTTAATTTAGTTCCATCTAAGTCTATACCTAAGACACCCTTAGAGTTATGGAATGGTAGCAAAGTTAGTTTGCGACACATTAGCATATGGGGGTGTCTTTCACATGTACTTAAAAGTAAGATTGGGAAGTTGGAACCTCGATATGAAGTATGTATATTTGTAGGATTTCCAAAGGGGACGAGAGGAGGTTTCTTTTATAGTCCTCAAGATAATGAAGTATTTATATCGACAAATGCAACTTTTCTTGAAAACAACTATATGACAAACTTCAAACCTCGTAGTAAAGTTATACTTGATGAGTTACTTTCTGATGAGATTAGACAAACAACAACAACTGTTGTCGAACGACAAAGTGAGAAAACCATAACTCAAAATCAGAATGATTTACCACCTCGCTGTAGTGGGAGGGTTGTGAGATAACCTATTCGCTATGAACAAATAGGAGAAGCACAAGTTGTAATTTTTGATCTTGGTAAAGATGATCCATTGACATATCGATGTACAATGGAAGATTTCGACAATGAGAATTAACAACAAGCAATGAATCTCAAGATGGAGTCAATGTACTCCAACTCAGTCTGGAAACTTGTAGAGGGTTAAACCTATTGGTTGTAAATGGATCTACAAGAGAAAGAGAGGATTGGATGGGAAAGTGGAAACTTTCAAAGCTAGGCTAGTGGCAAAGAGTTTTACCCAAAAAGAGGGAGTTGACTATTAAAAGACTTTCTCGCCAGTAACTATGCTCAAATCCATTCGCATACTCTTATCCATTGCCGCATATTATGACTATGAAACATGGAAAATGGACATCAAGACGGCTTTTCTGAATGGACATCTTGATGAAAGCATCTATATGGTGCAATCAGTGGGGTTCAAAGCTAAAGGCCAAGAGCTAAAAGTTTGCCAGTTACAAAGTCCATCTATAGACTTAAACAAGCTTCTCGATCTTGGAATATTAGATTTGATGAAATGGTTAAATCATATGGATTTGATCAAAATGTTGATGAACCTTGTGTCTACAAGTACATTAAAGAAAAGAAGATGGTCTTCTTAGTTCTTTACGTTGATGATATTCTTCTCATCGGGAATGATGTAGATTCTTTATCAAGTGTAAAGAAATGGATATCTAACCAATTCCAAATGAAAGATTTGGGATAAGCAGGCTATGTTCTTAGGATCCAACTTATATGAGATCGTAAGAACAAGCTGTTAGCATTGTCTCAAGCATCATACTTTGATAAAATGTTAATCAAATTTGCAATGTAAAACTCCAAGAAAGGTAATCTGCATTCTCGTCATGGAGTTACTCTTTCTAAAGAGCAGTGTCCCAAAACACCTCAAGAGGAAGAAAATATGAGACACATTCCTTATGCCTCTGTAGTAGGCAGTCTTATGTATGTTATGTTATGCACTAGACCTGACAAATGCTATACAGTGGGAGTAGTCAGCCGGTATCAGTCTAACCCAGGATTAGATCATTGGGTAGCAGTTAAACACATTCTTAAGTATCTTAGGAGAACGAGAAACTATATGCTAGTATATTCAGGTAGGGATTTGATTCCTATTGGCTATACTGATTCTGATTTTCAATAAGATAAAGATAATCAAAAGTCGACGTCTGAATCAGTGTTTACCATTAGTGGTGGAGCCATAGTTTAGAGAAGCATCAAACAATCTTGTATTGTTGATTCCACTATGAAGACTGAATATGTGGCTGCTTGTGAAGTAGCTAAAGAAGCAGTCTGGCTCCAAAAGATTTTATCTGATCTGGAAGTTGTTCCAGGCATGGAAAAACCCATGACACTTTACTGTGACAACAGTGAGGTCGTGGCTAATTTGAAAGAACCTAAAAGCCATAAAAAAGGAAAGCATATAGAGCGAAAGTATCACCTGATTATGGAGATTGTCCATCATGGCGATGTGTCTATTCAGAAGATTAGATCTGAAGACAACCTCACAGATCCCTTCACAAAGACTCTTCCTGCAAAGAGTTTTGAAGGCCATCTAGAATGACTAGGGTTGAGAGACATGTCTCATTTTCTTTAGGGCAAGTGGGAGATTGTTGGGGAAAATGCCCTAAGAACAAATGTTGTTAATCTTTTGCTGAAATAATAATTGGATTGACATTCCATTTATATTTGTGTACATTTAATGTTATTATTGTTGTATTAATAACATAAAATTCCATGATTATTAAATGTAATATTAAACATAGTATATAAGTTGTTATATACATGAGGATTATGTTTGATATAATAATCTTAATTGTCTGGAATCTCCATAATCTCCATCTTGAAACAAAGTATTCCAATTTATCAAATAGATGGTCATATATGGAACGATCTTAATCAAGAGTATTTAACAGACTCCTACTTATTGACTTGTTTCTTTTGACTTACTCGGTGTGGTTTGCTCAAGATGCCAAACCTAAAACCTTGTATCTTGGAGACATGATGACATACTTAGCTGGGAATGATAATATACAAGATGGAATCCATTCCTTCTTAATTGAAGTAGACATATGGTTCTCTTGAGTAAATAATTCGGTCTTGAACAATAGAGCGCTCAATTTATGATAAGATCATAAATAATTGTTCATTAGAGAATCACGGGCACTCAAGGATAAAGATGTAATTGAGAGGTCAAAGAACTTAAACCTAGCTCATATTACGAACTTTTTATGGAGGATTGATCTGTATGTAATGATTATATCAATGGACGGTTCGATCCTTATTCGAGTAATTAATTCTATAATGACAAAGGTGCAGTTCTAGGTTTTTAGTGGAATAAATCTAGAATTAATAAATCTAATGTTTAATTAAAGAGTTTGATTAAATATTAAAGATTTATTGGAGCATGAAATTATAGGTCCATGTGTCCTCATGCCATCTCCGTAACACTGTATTGAATATTAAGGTATAACGACTGATGAGGCTCAGTGATTAATTTAGAATTAATCAGCTATACATAAATGAGTTTAGGTTTTGTTTTATTGATTAAATAATATTTGATTATTTAATTATATATATATATAATATATAATAATTTGATTATTTATTATATATATAAAATAATATTTGATTATTTAATTATATATATAATAATGATTAATTAAATATTATATATAAATATATATTCTTTGTTAAGTTGGTAGCGGTGGCAAAGTCACCACCCACCAACAGGTTTTTATTATTATCATTTTTGTTATAAAAAGCAAACATGAAGTCTTCATATTTTGACAATGAAAATGATTTTTATGTTATTTTCTTCACACATTTAAACTAAGTTGAAATGAGTTTTTATTTTTCAAATTTTATAAAGACAATGTTGAAAAACACTCCTACTCTATGCTTTTTTATACCACCCACCCAAGTTCTCTCTTGTTTATAAAAGAACCAAAAGAAGAGAAAGGGTGCTTGTTTTTGGGTGAGAAAAAGAAACAAAGAAGAGTTATTTGTTCTATGTAAAAAGATATCTATACAAAGAAAGAAAAAAAAGTTTTTTTATACTAGCCTCTAAAGAATATTGTGAGAGAGTCTCTCAATATTTTTCTTGTTATCTCAAAAGTTGAGTACACAACTTGAATAGAAATTCTAGAGTCGAAATTTCTATTGAATACCAAGACGCCCACCCATCGATTCTTTTGTGTTGGAGATTAGGTGTGGAAGAACTTGGTTCGAGAGAATCACTAAGATTCTAAAGTGGAAGAACTCGGATCAAGGGAATCACGAAAATTCTACAAGGGTAACTATTTCTTTCCTTACTATTTTAAGTTTAATATTAGAATCAATATAATCAAAACGATCCAGCTAAATCTATTTTGGTTATATGAAATTTTTTAAAACTGGGCCCATTGCCCTTCCTCTACGTGGATACAGGTTTTCAGTTCCCGAAACCAACAGTAACCTCCATATAGTACCTCGTCAAAGTGACATATAGAACCCGTGTTCTCCTGCAAGAGAGAGAGTTGACTTTCATGATTACCATTAATGAGGTCAACCATATTAATGGAGGTAATCAACCCTATTAATGAGGTCAACTATATTTATGGAGATAGTCAACCCTATTAATGAGGTCAACTATATTAATAGAGATGATCAATGCCATTGTTGAGAGAATATTCAACTTTTTAATGGCCACAATTAGTAAAAGAGTCCAAAGAGGAAACAAATACCTTTGCCTCCAAGCTATCCTCCACAACCGATTATTGAGGGTCAACTACAACAGAAAATCCAGCCTATCAAGGAAGGAAGAGTCCGAAGAGCAAACAAGCACATCTTCTCCAAGATATTAGCTATAAGCCGATCAACTACATTAAAGGAAGAATGGTATTCGATATGGAGAAGAAGACCAATTCAAGAGTCCTGAACTTGTACATCAAGATATTCGGCATGTATAAATACACCTGTAAAAGGCAAATAAGGACGGGCTCCAATGGATGACAGAAGACACTAAAATACATACTCCAATACAGATGGGAAATTCAACATTCGAGGGATAATTCAACACCTGACTACATATTAGATCTCTAATCCCAATATCGACCAGCCTGAGGCAAGTTTATACACTTCGTATAAGTTCTCTCTACATGATTGCTACATGTATTACCTCTCCCAGAAATATTTCGGGATTGGTTAACATTATGTTACCATTGTAAGCTTTCCAGAGTGACTACGTTGTATTATTTCACCAATCTTGTAAGCTCTCTGGAGCATTCTTTGATATATACATAAGGATGAGTATTCCCTCTTCCTCTAGATACTACCTTGGGGTTTTCAGCAGGTGATCATTCGTGATTCTTTTTCCCCATTGGTCAGTCCACCTCCCTCTACAAAACACTTGTGTTTTCCTATTATCTACTGTATTATGCATGTGTTTTTTCAGGCTAGGAAACGACCCCATTGGTCCTAGCTCTCTAATCCCTCTTATATGAGATCGGAAAACCACGACAAAGATTTAGGGAACCGGGTCTAGCTCCTACCCCGCTGGACCTAGCATCCTTGTTCTTTCCATCTACATGCCAAAGTCACACATCAAGATAGAGAGAAACCACCCAAACCAGCTAGAAGGGAGTCGATGAGCTCTCTTGCATCCTCTCTATGGAAGAAATCGAGCTCTCCATCACTAGTGCTAGATAAGCCCCCTTCCTTACTTGTTATCTAGGTCGGGGACCCAGGGGAAGGTATCGAGCTCCAGAACTAGGCTCTAGGTACCAAGATGTGCTCTGACCCCGCCTGAGGACCAGGACTAGGGAACAAGGACCATGACCAAACTCTTCACACCAGCAAGGGAACCTATAGCTTCATGTATCTCTTTCTTAAGCATAAAGCCAAACGTGTGAAATGCCTCGACTCCTACATGCTGCATCATCCACCTTTTCCACTTCATTCTCTATTAGCAAGATTTCACCAGGGTACCGAAGGTATCAACCCCGGCCACCACCTCTAAGGTAGTGGTCTGAAGGGTGTTAGCTGTAATTCCTCACCCTGAGTGAATTTTTGGGTAACAATATCAAATTTAGCGTGCTTCTGGGAGGTTATGATGTAATCTCGATTTTAGGAATCCCAGACAATCAAGTGTCGGGCTTTTCCCGAGCTCCAGTATTGGTGTAAGAGGCTCAAACTGGTCATGTCGGGCTCCATTCCTGATAGTTAGGAAGCTTGGTGACCCTTCCTTGCTTCTGTTGGGTAGTTCTATGGCTCACCCTTCAGACCTAGGGTCTAATGGCTTGTGAACTCAGGCTTTGACTCAGGTTAGGAAAGTGGAAAATTTCTCTTTGGTCCCCTAGCCATATTTTCCTATTAACAGAAGTTCCCTCTGACTTGAACACCGTTGATTGAGTTAGAGTTAGAGTCAGATTCCTTATTTTAACTGGGAAATTTTCCTTCTTTTACCGTTACCAAATCTGGGTGGAAATCTCCTCATTAATTGCACTTGTGACGTGGCAGGAAAAGACCAGTGTATCCCCGAAATAATTTGGCTATGTTACGGCTGTTCCCACAATTCAAGGAAATCCCTCTAAAGATTTCGTTGATGTCATTGCCACTCCCACCTCTATTTAAATCCGGATTCCTCATCACTTTCCTCGCGCTTCACTTTTGAACTTCAAATTTTCAAAAATCCCTCTATTTTGCAAACTTCTTCAACTACGCCTCTGTTCTTTCTTTTTTTCCCAGCCTCCAAACCCTATTCTATCGTGTCAAAAAACTGCCTTGACTCTGTTGATTCCTTCATTGATGGCACAAAGGTTTCCAGTCTTGCCCAAAGAAAGTGGGCTCGATGGGACCTTGACGACGACGACTCTCTTCTGACTTCGTAGCATCATCGATCGAACAAAAACGTAGCTATCAAGACTGGGTTTTCTTATCGACTGGATAATCCCCTGAGCTTTGTTGATAAGGATTCCAGCGAGGAGTATAGGAACGGTGCTATTGGGAAGGGCCAAGACACAGTAGCCGGTCCATCTCTGAAGAGACGTCTTCTCTATGACTTCAAAGTTACTCCAGACTCCATCGTTAAACTGTAGTCGATCAGTCATATGATGTCTAAATATGGAATTCCTGAAGTTTCACCCTCACATTTTCACACAAATAAGGATGTGCTCCATTTCCACGTGGCGGCCTTCGAGATGGGGTTAGACTCCCTCTTCATCCTACTCTTCAGGGGATCTCAACGCTATACAACTAGCTCCCCTCCAGTTGACACTAGGCTGATCGACTTCTATGGGTTTTGGAGAGAACATTACTAGCTAAGCAAGGTTACTCGGGATCCCGGAGTTGAGGATAGCATACCTCTTTCAAATTGGAAGCTTTTCTGGGCCTCCTCGAGGTCAGTTCTATGCCAAGGTAAAGAACAAGCTCAATTTCAGCATCCATGGCATATTGAGGAAAGATCCTGCTTGGAAAGAGGAGTGGAACCTAACAGAAAAGGATTGAGGAAGCTTGACCTTCAATAGTGGACATGAGTTTACAGTTCCCACTGCTTTCAATGATAAACCTTCATGGGGTCGGGATTCCTTGCATGCCGAGTCCGAGGTTGTGCTGAAGGCCATCCTCGCTAGGAACTATTTGAATCTGAAGTTCCCAACCGCTGACCCCTTCGACCCTCGTAGGGTGAATCGATACCTGCGGATCTCTAATGCTACCCCTCGTAAGTAACACCAAGCCATTATGCTTCGTTTTGTTTGTTAGCTCGTTCTTGACGTCCTTCTTCTTTCTCATTTTTCTTTATCAATTTTTTTATTGCTCCAGCTTCAAGTGAAACCCAGCAGGATCGTACCTCTCCTCCTCTTGCAAGACTACCCCGAGAAGCCCAGTTGGTTGCCTTGAAGAAAATAGGGTCATCTGATCCGACTGGGTTTCGCCTGCTTCAGTTCCTTTACCCTCCCAAGTTAGCTCTAAGATAGCTAATCTTGCATCGCGGGCTACTAGAGTTCTAAACCAGGGGAGGCCTGCTTTCCAGGCCATTGATACGAACACCTCTACTCCTTCAATGCTGGCCCCCGCTATAACTATTGCTCCTCCAACCACGTTACCCGTTGCCTCTGCTGCTTCATCTTTGTCCCAAGCTCCTCAAGTTTTAGGGACCTCGAGGTCGGTGTTCCTAAGGTTCCCCCTGCCCGCTCCCACCATCTGTCGGGATCAGTTGGGCAGGATGAGGTCTTGGAGCAGTTGGTTACATTCTGCCTGAGTGGTGCTCTCTCTAGGATGGCTTCAATGCCCTTGGACATCTTGCTTACTCAGGGATCCTATCTTCTGGCCGAGGTAACTTCCCTTTTATCTTTCATGTGATTGTAAGCGCTGAACATTCTCTAATCTTGGTTTTACACCCTGCAGGGCTTCAAATTCAATGTGGTGATGGGCCACCTGGTAGCATCTCTCCGTGATCGGGATGCACAAGCTAAAGCTGAAGCCGAGAGGGCCATAAGGCTACTTGCACAAGCTTAGACTTTGGTACAGGAGATGACCTCCAAACAGAAGGGAATGGAAGCAGAACTGCTTCAGTGCGACCATGAGAGGTTGAAGCAATCTTTCGACCTAAAAACCCTCCCGTCTCGACATCGAGCAAGTCAGCGAGATACTTGGAAGGAAGAAGCGAAGGCGCTGGAAATTTAAAACCAAGGTCTGCAGGTCCAAGTTACCAAGCTTTAGGATGAGGTGGACGCCTTCTTCAGTGATAGATACATCTATGCTTCCTACTAGGTCGCAGAAGCTCTTCCTATTAGGATTATGCTCGATAGCAAGAGTGTAATATTGTAATTAACAATCTTTTTCATATGAATAAAGTGATTTCTAGTTTAACAAATCTTATAGCATTTATAGTTTAATTATTTTAATTAAACCATTTATAGTTTAATTATTATAATTGTCAAAAGTAAATAATCACAAGGTCAAAAAACTATGAGAAAAGAAGAATTGTTCATACATCTAGATATGTATGACGTAGACACAATTCTTTAGTTAGTTTTGAATAATATTCACAACTTAAGATAGAAGGTTGGGCGCCTTTATCTTGTCAAAGTTGTAGATTCTTTTGCTAGCATTTGAGTGGGATCAAATGTGTTATGATGAGTCTAAAATCATCAAAGTGTGGTGTGTTTGGGCAAAAGAATCTAGTGCACTGGGTGCATTGAATAGGATCAAAAAGAAATACTTTATCTAGAACCGTCAATGAATAAAAGTTTCCATTTGAAGACAATCGGAGAGTCTATCTCAATCCTTAGATAAATGATGGACTTATGGTTACAAGTGTTATAATTTGAGCTATCAATGAGTACGATTATATAGCATAGTCTATCCTCGATAGTTTGGTGGTACTCATTTGTTAATCGATAGAGGACTTCATTTATAGATATGGACATCATGGCTCCATTTATTGAATGAGAGTAGAATACCATCATATGGATGTTTTAAGGTATTGGATATTAAATCTTAACGTTAAGTTTTCAATAGTGTCTATTGAAACATGTCTTCTTGACAAGTCAAAATATCCAAGTTCAAAATGTGGTCATATGAGTAAATATGGTAACTTGGACAACTATAGGCGGTCTATGAGCTCTTGGCGATTACTGATATTCTTCACTAGGATATACTTTCTCCAATAAGGTTGTCTAGGGTATGAGTGAGTGACATCAACTTATTCTATCTTTATTTAAGAGTTCAATTTTAGTTCTTTAGTGGAATGAACTAAAATTAAATAAATCGGACCTAACTGAATTATTTCTGGATTGTGATTGGGTTGTGTCTATTGGAGCTTAAATTTAGATAGCCCGATAATATCCCCAATCCACACGAACATGCATGGATCACTTGATATATTCTACCGGACCAATTTAGGGGTTCATCTAGAATTGTATTAAAGCATGAGAACTTGTTTCTTTTTGTAAGAATATGTCTAGTTCACATGTGGACTTTTTATTAAGGTCCAATGGATTTAATAAAATAAGAAAAATAATATATGACCTATATATATGGTATCGGCGGCAAGGCTATTAAGAATAGCTTTAATATATTATTTTTATTTTATTATTTTATTAAATGGAAACTAATTAATTTGTTGATTAATTAATTATTTAATTAAAGTCAAAATCTGTTTCCTATTAGGAGATGGTCTCCTAAAACTATACTATTGTTGGTAGTATAGTTAATGTTAAAGACTATATTTGATAAGTAGATAAATAAAAGGAATTAATTATCTAATCAAATTAAGAAGTCTTTAATATGGTTACAAACACACTATTGAGTTGGATTAGGAGTTTTGGTGTAGGATAGAATTTCTTTTTGAAAAGGATTCTTAACCACCAAGTAATTATACCTAAGGAAATGATTCTTAACAACCAAGTAAATCCTTCTTAGGAAAAGAACTAAGTCTCCTAATTATATTAAGTGAAATTTCGGCCAGCTATGTATATATATGAGGAGGATTGAATTCCTTTTAAAAAAGGATTCTTAACTACAAAATAAATCCACCTAAGGAAAGGATTCTTGCCAACCAAGTAAATCCTTCTTAGGAGAGGACTTATGACCCTATATATAGGTTTGGAAATTTCAGCCAGCTCTAAGGTTTTTTATGAGAGGAAATTCGGCCATGCTAAGCAATTTTCAAGAAGAGAATTTGGCCTAGCAAGAGAGAATTTTGAGGGAGAAAATTTTGTTTTTACTCTTGACAAAATTCGACCAACTCATAGAGATAGTGTGAATTCGGCCAAGGAGAAAAGAGAAAAAGAGAACGTTTTTGTTTTCGATAGTACACTAATATCCTTTACATCAAAAGGGTTTTGTGTACAACATCGAATCAAGGTTCACGTGAGTTTCAATCAAATTGATTGATAATTCACAAGTGGCTGGACGTTGGTGGTTTTTCTCTTGGAGTATTATTGTAACTAACAAAAAAGAAGATTTTGTTCTTTTCCATCCTCAGGTATACAATTTAAAGATAGGGAGCCCACACTCCTAGGTGATTCACGTTCGTGATTGGATTGGAAGATCTTACGGATTTAATTCGACACTAGTTCAATCGTCATGAAAAAAAAAGTACGATACTTTTTATATACATCAATTAATCTAGTGTTTAGGTTCTTGTTATTAAAAGGGAATTCTTTATTTTTATATATACGCAAACCTTAATTATCTAATTTTCTCACACTTCCATGGTGTTTTGAACCCGTTTTTTCTCTACAATTGCTATCAAAGCCTGGTTGTACCCTTGATTAATTGATGTATACGTTCGTGAATCTTTTTCTTTTTATATTATATATGCATGTTTTAGAAAGAGATGACACTCTAGGTATTCACATATATATTTACAATGGAATGTATGGATATATATATATATATATGTTTTTTATATGTGGTTTGTTATTGCTCAATTTTGGTCCTAGAATTTCAATGTAATTTTGTTTTGGGATTGTAACAAGAAGGGTGGTCTATTATCGCCATAATTTCCTTCTTGGTAGTTGCTAAGTTTTTTTTATTTTGTTGTTGTAAAAAAAAACTGCAATATTTTATTATTTAAATTCTTCTATAATACATTCAAGTTTCGAAGACTCGAAGGTTTGAAGAATTAGAAGCAACCGGAACAAGTTTGGGACCGTGCGAGCTGTAACAACGAACGTGCATGCGAAGAGCGCGCAGCCACGTTTGTTGTGGCATGGGCTGCGCACGGCAGCCCTTTTCGTAGCCATAGGCTGCGCATGGCAGCCCTTTATCGGTTTGTGGCATGCGCACACTCATGGGTAAGGGTAAAGGGTGCGCACTCTCATGCGAGGTAGCCGAGGGAGTCCGAACGACGAAGGTCATGTGAAGACTTGTTTGTCAATAAAGGAGTTCTTGTATTCCAAGATATATGTAATTTACTTGTTTTTTCTTGGATGGACCGGAATTGTAGCTATTTATATTTTTGTAAATATTGCAATGTTTGTCATTGTTTGATAACATGTCATATAGAAAAGGAGTGCCACTCATATATCTCTTTTGGAATGAACATGCATTGAATGGTTTAAGTATCTAAATTGGCATATAGATAACTTGGTAAATCATTCTTTGGAATTCGATCACACTCCTTAAACAATTGAGTGGGAGAAGGTGTTTTTGAACACCTACGGCCTCCAAGTTTAGTTGAGCTTTATGTTTCGTGAATAACCTCCCAAGAGGTATTCATGAATGGAATTTAGCAAGATACTTCTTTACAAGGATAGACTAGACAATTAGCCCAAACGATATCTACTCCCGAATGAGGGATATTCGTGAGGGATTATATTGAAGATCGATAACTTGGTAACACACTCAATGTAATTTTATTAATATCCTCCCAAGAGTTCTTTTTAATAAAATTGCAAGGCTAAAATAGAAAACGTTGGTTTTTATGTTAACAATTAGGTGGGACCTAGTCCAACTAGTAAATGGTGCGTACTCCCAAAGGAGGCGTGACATTTATGGGTGTTTGATCACCATTGAATTTTTACGATTGAATTATATCATTTAATTCAAGATAAATATTCAAAAGTGCTTTATCATGATTATTTACTTATATAATTTATTGTTAATATAAAGAAATCATGACCCCATCCCTAATCAAATTCCTAAAAGATAATACTTTAACTGATGATAATTATGCCATATGGAAAAAGGAAAATTAGGTTGTTATTCTAAGTTGAAAAACCATAAGATCGTTCACTATATTCCTAAACCACCAAACTAATGAATCTACTCAGGAGCAAAGAGATGAGTATCAGTAATGGAAGTCTTCAGATGAGATGGCTAAATGTACGTTACATTATAGCCATCATCTCCGACGTGTTGCAACAACAACATGAAGGAATAGGAGACTGCTACCGATATAATGATGTCTCTAGAGGAGATGTTTGCTATGAGGTCTAGGATGACTAAAAGAAAGAGGCAGTGACTACTTTTATGAATCTTAGGATGAAACATGGACATGATGTGAAATATCACATGATGAAAGCCATAGCACATCTCAACATTGCTGAAGTGAATGGTGCTGAGATAGTTGGTGAGATGAAAACTTGACATGATTGTCAACTCACTATCGGATTCCTTGGTTTGTTCAAAGTTGGACTACACCTTGAACAATAAGGAATACACCTGGCAAGGCCTGATGCAAGATGTTCAAAGTGCCAAAACGATTCTTGTGAAAGGCAAGGGGCAAGAGATTCATATACTTAATAAGTTGTTATTGTTAAAGACCCGAAAGAAGGTCAAGAGACAACAGAAGAAAAAGCAACTTGAGCCTTCTTAGAAGGAGACCAAGAAAGTAACCAAGATCAAAGGAAAGTGTTTCTTTTGTGGTGAAAGGGTCAAAGGAATAGACTGAATAAGAATGAATTCAACTAGCATTTAGGCAATAGAACGTTGGTGTCTACTAGTGTAGTGGGAGATATTAGAATTAATTTAGATTCTTATAGGTATTTAGTTTTAATAAACGTTTATTATGTAACACAATTCAAGAGGAATTTAATTTCGGTCTCTTGTCTAAATAAATTTGGTTATTCGGTTACTTTTAATAAAGCTTTTATTATTAGTAAAAATGAAAAAAATATTTGCAAAGGTACATTGGAAAACGGTTTATTTTGTTTGCATGGAAATATCTCTCACTTGTTAGACACAGAATCAACGAAACCTAATCATAAAAGAGTAAAATTATCAAAAGATAAAACCTACATATGGCATTTGCGCTTAGGTCATATCAACCTTAATAGGATTAAAAGATTAGTATGTGGCGGACCTCTAAGTGACTTAAAGGTTGATGATCTACCAACTTGTGAATCTTGTTTGGAAGGTAAAATGACCAAAAGGTGGTTTACGACCAAAGGCGCAAAAGCCATCGAATGTTTAGGATTGATACACATTGATGTGTGTGGACCTATGAGCATTCAAGCTAGAGGTAGATATGAGTACTTCATCACTTTTACGGACGATCACTCAAGATTTGGCTATGTGTATCTCATGAGACATAAGTCAAATGCTTTTGATATGTTCAAAGTATTTAAAGCTGAAGTAGAAAATCAGCTTGAGAAACGCATAAAAATCTTGAGGTCCGATCGTGGTGGAGAATATCTATCTGGTGAGTTTCAGCAATATCTTATTGATAATGGAATAATTTCTCAGTTTTCTGCACCAGGCACACCTTAACAACATGGGGTGGCAGAAGGGAGAAATAGAACTCTTTTGGATATGGTTAGGTCTATGTTGAGTTATTCAACGCTCCCTAGTTCTTTTTAGGAATATGCTTTACAAACTGCCATGTATATTCTAAATGATGTACCATCTAAGTCGGTTCCTAAAACACCATATGAGTTGTGGACTGGGTGAAAGCCTACTTTACAACACTTTAGGATATTTGGATATCCTGCGCACGTGTTAAAAGGAAAGACAGAGAAGATGGAGTCCCGTTCAAAAACATGCATATTTGTATGGTATCCAAAAGGAACAAAAGGATATTATTATTATAGTTCTTCAGATCTTAAAGTATTTGTTTCGACAAATGCCAAATTTCTAGAAGAGGACTATATGAATAATTTTGAGCCTAAATGTAGAATTGTCCCAAATGAGCTTTTAGGAGATACAATTCCACAAGAGGTTTCGCAACCAAACCCAATTGTAAGCTCCATACCAAAAAAAAAGATCAACAATCTACCATACCTCATCGTAGCGGGAGGGTTGTTAGACAACCCGAGAGATACATCGGTATAGGAGAATCTATAGAGAATCTATAGAGAATCTTCCAGACGACGATGATACCTATACGTACGAGAAAGCAATGGAAGATTTTGATTGTCGCCATTGGCAAAAGGCAATGCAATCCAAAATTGAATCTATGTTCAAAAACAAAGTCTGGTCTCTTGTAGACTTACCTAAATGGATAAAACCCATCAGGTGCAAGTGGGTATACAAGAGGAAAAGAGGAATGGATGGTAAGGTGGAAACCTTTAAAGCTAGAATTGTAGCTAAGGGTTATACACAGAAGGAAGGTATCGATTATGAAGAAACCTTCTCTCTTATGGCCATGCTTAAATCCATTAGGATACTCTTATCCATTGCGGCATCTCTAGACCTAGAGATTTGGCAAATGGACGTCAAGACATCTTTCCTTAATGGAAATCTTGACGAAAGCATCTATATGATGCAACAAGAAGGATTCATTAAAAAGGGCTAAGAGGAAAGGGTATGCAAGTTGCAAAGATCCATATATGGATTGAAGCAAGCATTCAGATGCTAGAACATAAGGTTCGATCGAGCTGTAAAGGTTTTGGATTTATTCAGAACCTTGATGAACCTTATGTATACAAAAGGATTAAAGATGATAAGTTGGTTTTCCTAGTTCTTTACGTTCATAATATACTACTCATCGGAAATGATGTAGGTGTATTGACATCAATAAAAGAATGGTTAGCAAAACAATTTGATATGAAGGACTGAGAAGAAGCAAGTTATATTCTTGGTATCCAAGTCATAAGGGATGGAAACAATAGAACGATTGCATTATCCCAAGCTTCATACATAGATAAAATCTTGTTTAGGTTTTCCATGCAAGATTCCAAGAAAGGTATGTTACCTTTCAGACATGGAATCAAACTTTCTAAGGAACAAGTTCCTAAGAGTGAACATGAAGAGCAATTCATGTGTAAGGTTCCATATGCATCGACAGTTGGAAGCCTCATGTATGTAATGCTCTATACTAGACTAGATATTTGTTTTGTTGTAGGCATAGTTAGTAGGTTTCAGTCGAAGCCTGGTCTTGATCACTGGAATGCAGTCAAGCATATTTTCAAGTATCTTAGGAGAATGAGAGATTATATGCTTGTATACTCTCGAGGGGATTTAATTCCCGTTGGGTATACAGATTCTGATTTTCAGTCAGATTCTGACTCTATGAGATCAACATCAGGATTTGTGTTTACTATTGGAGGAGGAGCAGTCATATGAAGGAGTATCAAGAAATCTTGTATTGCCGATTCCACCATGGAAGCCGAGTATGTCATGAGAGGCTGCTAAAGAGGTTGTCTGGCTCCGCCAATTCCTAATCGACTTGGAAGTGGTTCCTGATGCGAATAAGAAGATCACTATCTATTGTGACAATAGTGGAGCAGTGGCTAATTCGAGAGAACTAAGAAGTCATAAGAGAGGGAAACACATTGAAAGAAAGTATCACCTTTTGAGGGAAATTGTGCATAGGGGTAACGTGAAGATTACCACGATCGTGTCAGCAGAAAATCTAACGGATCCCTTTACAAACGCTCTTCCACAAAAGAGTTTTGATGGGCATCTAGAGAACATGGGGATGAGAGATATGACACATTTGCTATAGGGCAAGTGGGATATTGTTAGGATTATGCTCGATAGCAAGAGTGTAATATTGTAATTAACAATCTTTTTCATATGAATAAAGTGATTTCTAATTTAATAAATCTTATAGCATTTATAGTTTAATTATTATAATTGTAAAAAGTAAATAATCTTAAGGTCAAAAGACTATGAGAAAAGAAGAAATGTTCATACATCCAGATATGTATGAGGTACACAATTCCTTAGTTAGTCTTAAATAATATTCACAACTTAAGATAGAAGGTTGGGCGCCTTTATCATGTCAAAGTTGTTTCTTTTGCTAGCATTTGAGTGGGATCAAATGTGTTATGATGAGTCTAAAATCATCAAAGTGTGGTGTGTTTGGGCAAAAGAATCTAGTGCACTGGGTGCATTGAATAGGATCAAAATGAAATACTTTATCTAGAACCGTCAATGGATAAAAGTTTTCATTTGAAGACAATCGGAGAGTCTATCTCAATCCTGAGATAAATGATGGACTTATGGTTGCAAGTGTTATCATTTGAGCTATCAATGAGTACGATTATATAGCATAGTCTATCCTCGATAGTTTGGCGGTATTCATTTTTTAATCGATAGAGGACTTCATTTATAGATATGGACATTTTGGCTCCATTTATTAAATGAGAGTATAATACCATCATATGGATGTTTTGAGGTATTGGGTATTAAATCTTAACATTAAGTTTTCAATAGTGTCTATTGAAACATGGCTTCTGGACAAATCAAAATATCCAAGTTCAAAATGTGGTCATATGAGTAAATATGGTAACTTGGAGAGCTATAGGCGGTCTATGAGCTCTTGGCGATTACTGATATTCTTCACGAGGATACACTTTCTCCAATAAGGTTGTCTAGGGTACGAGTGAGTAACAACAACTTATTCTATCTTTATTTAAGAGTTCAATTTTAGTTCTTTAGTGGAATGATCAAAAATTAAATAGATCGGACCTAAGTGAATCATTTGTTGACTGTGATTGGGTTGTGTCTATTGGAGCTTAAATTTAGATAGCCCGCCAAGATCCCCAATCCACACGAACATGCATGGATCACTTGATATATTCTACAGGACCAATTTAGGGGTCCATCTAGAATTGTATTAAGGCATGAGAACTTGTTTCTTTTTGTAAGAATATGTCTAGTTCACATGTGGACTTTTTATTAATGTCCAATGGATTTAATAAAATAAGAAAAATAATATATGGCTCATATATATGGTATAGGAGGCAAGGCTATTAAGAATAGCTTTAATATATTATTTTTATTTTATTATTTTATTAAATGGAAACTAATTAATTTGTTGATTAATTAATTATTTAATTAAAGTCAAAATCTGTTTCCTATTAGGAGATGGTCTCCTAAAACTATATTATTGTTGGTAGTATAGTTAATGTTAAAGACTATATTTGATAAGTAGATAAATAAAAGGAATTAATTATCTAATCAAATTAAGAAGTCTTTAATATGGTTACAAACACACTATTGAGTTGGATTAGGAGTTTTGGTGTAGGATAGAATTTATTTTTGAAAAGGATTCTTAACCACCAAGTAATTATACCTAAGGAAATGATTCTTAACAACCAAGTAAATCCTTCTTAGGAAAAGAACTAAGTCTCCTAATTATATTAAGTGAAATTTCGGCCAGCTATGTATATATATGGGGAGGATTGAATTCCTTTTAAAAAAGGATTCTTAACTACAAAATAAATCCACCTAAGGAAAAGATTCTTGCCAACCAAGTAAATCCTTCTTAGGAGAGGACTTATGACCCTATATATAGGTTTGGAAATTTCAGCCAGCTCTAAGGTTTTTTATGAGAGGAAATTCGGCCATGCTAAGCAATTTTCAAGAAGAGAATTTGGCCTAGCAAGAGAGAATTTTGAGGGAGAAAATTTTGTTTTTACTCTTGACAAAATTCGACCAACTCATAGAGATAGTGTGAATTCGGCCAAGGAGAAAAGAGAAAAAGAGAACGTTTTTGTTTTCGATAGTACACTAATATCCTTTACATCAAAAGGGTTTTGTGTACAACATCGAATCAAGGTTCACGTGAGTTTCAATCAAATTGATTGATAATTCACAAGTGGCTGGACGTTGGTGGTTTTTCTCTTGGAGTATTATCGTAACTAACAAAAAAGAAGATTTTGTTCTTTTCCATCCTCAGGTATACAATTTAAAGATAGGGAGCCCACACTCCTAGGTGATTCACGTTCGTGATTGGATTGGAAGATCTTACGGATTTAATTCGACACTAGTTCAATCGTCACGAAAAAAAAAGTACGATACTTTTTATATACATCAATTAATCTAGGGTTAAGGTTCTTGTTATTAAAAGGGAATTTTTTTTATAGACGCAAACCTTAATTTTCTGATTTTCTCACACTTCCTTTGCATTTTGAACCCGTTTTTTCCCTACACTTCCTCCTCCCTTCGACCTCTCCATCATAGTTGGTTGGGATAGGGATTAGGTAATGGCCAAGTCTACATTGATGTTTAGCCCTGAGGGTGATGGAAACGATCTTCATAGCGGGGAAGCAGATGGCTACGCCAGGCCTTCCTCCTCTTACTTCAACCTTCCTATCATCAGGTCCCGTATAGTCCTTGAGGGGGGTTTAGCCCGTTAGGCTCATATGAAGCCAACCAGAAACCAAAGCCCCCCTGAAGAATCTTCTGGAGGGAGCCAAAGATCGAAAAAAGCAGGATGGAGTCAATTGCTACTCTTCTTGATACATCCATTCCTCCTGAGTTAATGGAGGTGGTCAATGTGGTCTTGAAGGAGGACCCCGCTGAGCAACAGGTATTGGAGGATCCCCCGGAGGAGGGAGTAGTAGTGGTGGCCATCCAAGATCAACAACCATCGAAAGGAGGGGTGAAGAGCGTAGACCATCATGGAGGAGGAGCAACTGGGGGCAATCAGGAGGACGCAGAGGCTTAACGTAGCCTATTTTTGACTTGTTTTGACTTCCCGAAAAAAGGGGGTGGGCATCCCACTCTATTTATGCCAGATCATCATCAATTTTTTTATAGCCCAGAATCTAGGGTTGGGTTCCCTGTTTGACAATTGTAGCCTAACAAGGGGATATTCTCCCTTATCATTAATGAGTACTAACTTTAGACTTCATTCGAACTTACTTCAATAACTTTTGATTTGACTAGCATCCTCTTGTTTTATTCCTAATCTTGACCTAGATGCGACCTCTGAAACAACTTGACCTACTCAAAATTTGGCGATGATAACGGGAACTATAATTTTGTTTAAGCATGAAAGTAGGCAGCTAACTCGAACCCTGAACTCTTCTGCAGAAACTTGTAGCTCGGTGACTTTAACGAAAAGTCCCCTTATGTGATTATATTCTAGTTTGTACCTGTCACAGCAAGCGATCAAATACACATGGAAAATTAGCAGCCAGTAATAACGGGAACATTGGAGTTTAAGTATGAGGGCTTTCCAACCCCGGTCTCTTTTGGGGGGTCATAGCTCGATCGAGGCAACATAAGGGCTATCTAGCTATTTCTCAGTATCATGATATGGATGGCAACTAAGCTCTTACACTCAGACCCTTCTTGGAGAGGTAGTAGCCCGACCAAGGCATCAGAAGGGCTATCTAGCTAATTCCTAGCCTCAAGATCTGGATGGTAACTATGCTTTTACACTCAGACCCTTCCTGCGAGGGTGGTAACCCTACCAAGGTATCAAGAGCGCTATCTAACTATTTTCTGGTTTCAAGATCTGGATGGTAACTATGCTCTTACACTCATATCATTCTTGGCGAGGGGTGGTGCCCGGTCGAGGCATCAAGAATAGCAATGGGGCTTCCCCGGCTAACCCTTGGTCTTGAGATGACTACGTCGAACTTACCCGTGTAAATCCTGGCTGGGTACGGAGAAATTAATGTATAATATAATCGACGAAAGTGAAAGTAGACTTTAATGATGAATAATGGAGTACATTATTGTTTGAGATTTTATTTAAACCTAAATTGAGGTAGTCTGCTCACAAGTCCCATGTCTAAGGGTAATACTTCCTCAAGTGTCAGCCATCCATTTCCTCGAGCTTATACGCCCCGTTGTGGACCACTACTTTTACCAAATAAGGGCCTTCCAAGTTGGGCCCAGGACCCCGTCTTACCTCTTCCTAGTATTCAATGTTACTTTCCTAAGAACTAGGTCCCCTTCTTTGAAGTTTTGGGCTTTAACTCTTCTATTAAAATACCTAGCGATCTTACTCTGGTAAATCGCTACTCTCTTAACTACCCGATCTTGTTTCTCTTCCAAGAGATCTAGGATAGCTCGGAACTTATCCTTATTGCTTCCATGCTCAAAGTGTTGAACTCTAAAAGAGGTTAATTTGTGCTCGAGGGGAAAAACTGCTTCAACCCTGAACTTTAAAGAATAGGGCGTTTCTCCGGTGGCCGTTTTCCTTGTAGTACGGTAAGCCCAGAGGACCTCGGGAAGCTCCTCTGCCCAAATGCCTTTCTCTATTGTAACTTCTTTTTCAATAGCTTCTTGATGATTTTATTGGTGGATTCCACTAGCCCATTAGTTTAAGGATGGGCTACTAAGGCGAATCTAAGGTCGATTCCCAAGTCTTTGCAAAAGTTCTTGAATCGACCATTATCAAACTGCTTTCCGAGGTCAGCTATAATGATAAGAGGGATATCGAACCTGTAAACTACATTGTTTTTGATAAACCTTGTCTTCTCTTCCGATATCTGGGAGAGTGGTCCGGCCTCGACTAATCTTGTGAAATGGTCGATTGCCATGATATCATGTTTGGCTTGTCCAAGAGCGGTTGGAAGTGGACCAATCAAGTCGACTCCCCACATAGCAAAGGGGTAAGGCGAGCTGAGAGAAGACAAACGTTTCGTAGGAGGTGGCTCAGGTTGGAGGTCTTCTAGCATGGTTCACAGGATTGAACAAAGTTCTTTGCATCTTGATAGATAATTGGCCAGTAATACCCCATGCGGAGTACCTGACATGCTAGAGCTTTACCACCAACGTGGTTCCCGTATTCCCCAGAATGAACTTCTTTTAATGCCCATTTGGCATCATCAGCATACAAACATAGCAGCAGAGGTAGAGACTGGCCCCTCCTATAGAGGTATCCATCTACCAGGCAATATCGAACTGAGAGCCTCTTAATTCTTCTGGCTTGGTCAGGCTCCTCGGGAGTTCTTCCTTCTTGGAGATATACCACTATTAGGTCTATCCAGCATGTATGACGATCCAGTGTATAGGACTCCTTGCCTTCTACTGTGCTTGGTAGGGAGATCACTTGGAAAGGAACTCCCTATGGTAAAGCCTGGCCACCATTCACAACTATCTTGGCTAAGACGTCAGCTAGACGATTCTGCTGTCAAGGCACCTGCTCGATCTTAAATCCCTTAAATTTATTCTTAAGCAACTGAACTAGCTTCAAATAGGCAATCATGTAATCCCCTTTGAACTGATAGTCCCCAGAAACCTGATTAACTATGAGTAAAGGCTCGCTTATGACGTGAAAGTAATCGACCTCGAGCTCGGTGGCCGCATTCATCCCGGCTATGAGGGTTTCATATTCTGCTTCATTGATAGTGGCCTTAAAATCGAATATGAAACAGTGGCAACATTCGGTCCCCTCTTGGTCTATCAGGACTATGCCCGTTCCTCCCTCGGCTTGCTCGGACGCTCCATCAGTGTAGAGGATCCATGACTTGCAACCTACCGGCCAGTTGTCTGATTCTGGAATCTCCTTAGGAACTATACTTGTTGCCACAGAGGTCGCTTCGCCCGGGGGCACTGAGAGCTCTGCCACAAAGTCTACCAAAGCCTGGGCTTTATTTGCGGTTCTGGGTTTATACCTCAAATCAAACTGGGTGAGTTCCAAGGCCCATAAGTTTAGTCTTTCAGACACATCCGGCCTTTGCAGAAATTGATGGAGAGGTTAATCCGTCACCACTTCTATTGCGTGAGCTTGAAAGTAAGGTCAGAGCTTCCTTGCTGAGGTTACCAGGGCATAGACGAGCTTCTCTAGAAGGGTATAATTCTTTTCTGGCTTGGTTAGAGCGTGACTCATGTAGTAGATAGGCCGCTCTACATTCCTTGACCAAAGCCTCACTCACTGAAGTTTTCGAAACGGTCAAGTGGATTTGTACCTCCTCTCTCTGACTTGGCTTGACCAATAACGAAGGGCTTGACAGATACTTCTGTAAGACTTGAAAAGCTTACTAGCTTTCCTGGTCCCATTTCATGTTCCTTCTCTGCTTGATAGCTTTGAAGATAGGGAAACCTTTATTGGTGGACCGAGAAATGAACCTGTTGAGCGCCGCTATCTGCCCGATTAAGACTTGAACTTGTTTGAGTGACGTGGGGAATTCTAGATCCAGGATAGCCTTGATCTTTTCTAGGTTAGCCTCTATTCCTCTCTCATGAACCATGAAGCCCATAAACTTTCCCGTAGTTACCCCGAAGGCACATTTGGAGGGGTTTAATCTCATCTGATTTTCCACTAGGATCATGAAAGTTCTGCGAAGGTTGTCTTGATGTCCTTCTATTGTTGGTGACTTGGTAATCATGTCATCGATGTACCCTTCCATTGATCTTCCAATCTCGGGCTTGAATAGTTGATTGACCAACAGTTGATAAGTAGCTCCCGCATTCTTAAGCCCAAACGGCATCACCTTGTAGAAGTATAGACCCTGCCCAGTGATAAATGTGGTCTTGTCTTGATCGGCGGGGAGCATAATGATTTGGTTGTACTCTGAGAATGTATCCATGATGTGGATTCAACCAGCTGATCGATCTTTGGTAAAGAGAAACTGTCTTTCAAACATGCCCGGTTGAGGTCGGTGTAATCAACACACATACGCCACTTCTCATTCGCCTTCGTGACCATGACCACATTGGCGATCCATTCGGGGTAACGCGGCTCTCTAATAAAACCTGCTCTGATTAACTTGTCCACTTCTTCTTGAACCCCAGCATTTCTTTAGGCGTTAAAGTGACGCATTTTTTTCTAACGGGGCTTGAAGGTCGAATCTACTGCTAAACGGTGAGCAGCCAATGATATCGGGATCCCGGGCATCTTATCGTGACTCCAAGTGAATATGTCATTGAATTCGTTAAAGAGCCCGATCAGTCCTTCCTTCACTCCTGGTTTAAGGTTGGCTCAGACCTTGACGACCTTCAAGGGGTCGTCCATCCAAATGGATATCTCTTATAGCCTATCCACTGGATGCTAACTGGCTCATTCCCTACTATACTCCTTTTCATCTGGAATCTCAGGATCAATCTCTGAGTGATTTACTGGCTCAGCATCCTCCAAGGTCATTCCGGGGGTTACCCCATCCTGTATCGTCGTAACTTGTGTGAACTGTTTTGTTAAAGCTGTCGGGCTGGCAGAAACTGCATAGCACTTCCTGGCTGCTTACTGATCACCACGTATTTCCTCTACCTTATCTTCTACTGGAAACTTTAGGACGTTGTGGTAAATGGATAAGACCTTCAAAGATGATAGGAAGGGTCTTTCTAATATCGCATTGTAAGTCGATGGGGTATCCATTACCATGAAGTCTGTCATGATATTTTGCTGAATAGGGGCCATTCCGGTGATTACTGGAAGGATCTTTGACCCTACATGTATGATCGAGTTCCCAGTGAATCCTTACATCAGGGTAGTACAGTTGTTGTAACACCACTGTTTTAAATTTAGCATTTCCAAGGTATCTTTGAAGAGGATATCGACGCTACTGCCTGTATCAACAAGCACGTGATGGACCATGCAGTTGTCAATTTGTATCGTGACCACCATGAGATCGTCATGAGGCTGCACAGTGTTGTAAACATCCACCTCGGTAAAAATAATCTAAGCTGACTGAGAGGGGTCAGCTGAGCTCTGGTCGACCTTGAAGATACCTCGCCCTTCATCTATACAAGGGATTTTCCTCGTGTGGTTTTTCCTGGAATTACTAGAGGTGCTAGCCAACGTAGGACCTCCTCTAATGGTATGTATCACCTGGATTTGTTGCATCAGATCCGCTTGCTCCCCTTTTCTCTTCTCGGCGTGCTCGTGGATCTCAGCTTGTACTTCCCTCAAGTCTAAATGTTGTCCCTAACTTGTTGCAAGAACTCTATCAAGCATCCTCTTCTTATCAAAGCCTCGATCTAGTTGTGTAGGCTATAGCACTTTGAAGCCTCATCCTACCGACGGGGGCATTCATGGGTGCAGGCTTCTATAGTAGCCCCTTATCTGGGATAGCGAGGTAGATCGTTTCACGGGAGGTATTTAAGGGGGTGTAGTGATCATATCCTCTCTCATCTCGCATTATAGGGGCTACTGTCCTGGGAGGAGGTGAAGCCCACTGAGGGGTTCGCCTTACTGGGTACCTTTCTTGCTTGGGTTGAGAAACAGGGAAATGGTAGGTTGACTTGTTGGGAGGTTTGTTCTGATTTTTCTGAACTGGTTCAGGTCTGAGAGTTTCCTTCTTCTATCGTTTCGCTGTTCTCATATCGTCATATTCCATCTTGACCTTGAGTTGTTCATCGACTTTGACTTGTTTTAGAGCCCGATCATAGGCCTCTTGGTAGGTCTCTGAGGGTTGCTTGGCAAAAGATAGGAAAAGTTACCCGCCCACAGATTCTGCCTAAAATTGGTAAGGGTCTCTTTCTCAATGAAGACTCCCATCTGGATGACCTCCTTATGGAACCACTCCACGTAAGCCCTGAGGGTTTCCCCTCTCTCATGGATCACATACTATAAATGGATGGGATCCTTCGTCCATAGTTTGATTCCCTAGAATTATGAGTAGAAATCAGTTGACGGCTTTATGAAGGAGTCCACACTGTCCGCGGGTAGCTTTCTGAGCCAGGTTTTGGCGTAGTCGTTTTGGGTGGTAGGAAACATTCTGCACATGGCGACCCTGGTTATGTTTTGGGCTTCCATCTGTTGGACGAAGCTCTCCAAGTGGCTCAAAGGATCCTCTGTACCGGATAATTTGTCTGATGGCACCTTAAACTTCTATGGGAGCTCCACCTCCTTGATTCTTCTGGTAAAGAGAGAGTTCATCTCGCTTAAGGGGTCATTTTTACCTCCTTGCCCTTCTCTCTTTTCAGTTGTTGGATCTCCTTTTGTATCTCCACTAGCTGGTTCCTCAGACGTTTATTTCCGTGCTTCTTAGAATCGACCTCTAAGCTCTCATTGTTAGATCCCCACGAAGAGCTGGATACTTCCACTTTCTCATTCTCAGGGAGGATATCTATTTGTATAGTTTGCCGACTACCCCCGGCTTTAGCTCGAGGTTCCCTTCTTGAAGTCACCGATCGAGAAGGGCTGCGAGGTGCCCTTGGCAGAATGTCGGCTGTCGATTTAACCTGCCTATATTGATAGTTGGTTGGCCTACCCGAGACTGGGGGCATGGGCCCTAGCCTGTCTCGGATGGATATTGTATTCCCTGTCCTATGGTAGGCAAGGGTCGGTAGGGGATGTCCCAGCCGATCGAAGGCAGGCTGTCTGGTAGCGGGCCGACTCGTCTCTCCTCAGGTTCCCAAATCTGCCAGTTATGGATCAATTCCTTCTGCAGCTAAACTGAGGCGAACATTTTCCGTAATGGCTAATGCATGATGATTGTTCACAGCCCGGTTCATCGCCTGAGGGGGTAGAACCCGCTCTGTACCTATTTAATGTGAGGCCGGCTTATGGTGTATGGATTTCTTTCCCTTTTTCTACCCTTTCTAGGTTGAGGGGACAGATGGATATCCTGAGGTTTCGGGCTGTCCTTGAGAGGAGCGAAGCTTCATGATTACTGTAAAACAAAAACTTGTAAGTGTAAAAATTATGGTGTGAATCTTCCCACAGACAGCGCCAGAAATTGTTAACGGAGAATTTACTCGAGGTTAGAAATTCTGGTTAACACCTTCTAAACCACTACCACGTAGGTGGTGACCGGGGTCGGTACCTTAGATACCTAACCTGATTGAATAAAGATAGTTGTGTAAATGTAAGTGCAATGAAGACGAGAATGTTATGGCTTTATTATCAACTGTGAGTATCGTACAAAAAGACTCTTAAACACTATTAATCTCTCTAGGTTACAGTAAGGTGGTAAACAAAGAGATTACACTTGTCCATATGGGTTCTAGCCTAACCGAACCGATTCATACCCACCCCTAATGACAAACAAAGAGATTACACTATCATTTAATTTATTCCAATCCAATTCGATCCGATCTATCAAATTTCATTCACCAAATGCAACCCAAGAGCCGTAATATCCTTAGTACGACCAAGTTTATAATACATTAGATCTGTACCAACTGTGTGTGGTCTGCTTACAGGTTCAACAATTTGACATGGTTCAAGTCTTACACTGAACAAACCGCAAAGATAGCAATTTCTTGATTTTCAAAATAAACAAAATCTTTCATACTTCATGAACTAGAATTTGGTGTAGAATGGGCCCATATCAACTCACAAAAGGGTATCACCTATATGGGTCACATATGGGCTTATGTTGTTTAAAGTAACACCATCACAATAAATTTAACGGATTGTGTTTAGATCAACAAAAAAAATTAAACGGATTTTGTTCGGGTTTATAAAAACACGAATCCATAATTGTTTTGTCTAAAACCTAGTTCGATCCAATCCTAAGATCGGACCAACCCGATCCTTTTACACCTCTGTTAAATTAGTTGGAAGTTGATCACTTTCACACTTAGGGGTGAGCGCGGTTTGGTTCGGGTTGGTTTTAGCCAAAACCGTATTGACCGAATTAAATTTGGTTTTTGAAAATGTGAATCGGTTTGAACCATATTGGACCCCAAAACCGAATTGAACCGAACATCCTTTTCTCGGTTCGGTTTGGTTCAATTCAATTTTGAGCCTATTGGGCCTATTGGGCTTCCTATTTTTTTTTAAATTTCTTCATTTCATTTTTACCTTTTAGCAGTTATTGTTCAGTTATTGTGATTGGGCCTTTAGACAACTAATTAAGTCCAAATTTAGACTGAAATATTGTTTACATAATCAAATTCTGTCCATATTAATTAACAAATAAAAATAAATACAAATATAAATACATTTCAAATCAATCAAAATTCAAAAGTATTAAAAATAGTTGTCTAGAAATTGAATCCACATAACTTCAATTACATAGAGTAAAACATCACTCCAAAATGCAATCCGGTTACATTGTTGTCCAAAATATCAATCCAATTACATAGTTGTAATAAAATAACATATGACATATCAGTCTAATTACATAGTTGTCCAAAATGCAATCTAAATAAAATATGATCACAATTCACACACATAATCCAACGTACAATCCAATTACATAGTTGTCCAAAACATCAATCCAATTACATAGTTAATAGACACCAACCGGGCCCTTTGGCAACAGACAACACAGATAAACCAAACACCACACAAAACGAAACCAAAAAAACACAAGCAAAGAAGAAGAAGCATAAGAACCAACAGAAGAGCAAAAAACATCTGCCAAATAAAACAAATGCCTAACAGCTGACAATGCTCAACACCAGCTGAACCAACAATACTCCACTCTATAAAGTCCTACCCTATATAAGAACCCATTTTAGCTAAATTGTTAGCAAAGAAATTAGAGACTCTCAATAATCAAACTATTAGATCAAACACAAAGGATCAACATTTGAAGATAAACTTTTGGTCAAATTGGTTTCGGTATTATATTTTCATGTAAGAACATCAACTTCAATTTTTTTTTTATGATTTTCTTGTAACTTAACAAGGCAACCAGAGTAAAACATAACAAGACAACTAGCCACCACAGCAAACCAAAAGAAAAGAAGCCTGCCCCCCAATAGCTGCCAACATCAAACACAACACAGGAACAAATGACACCACACTTAACAAAAGCACCCCAAGCTCGAACCCCTCTTAGCAAAACATAGCAAAACAGACACATCCATCTTGACTCATTAAAAAAAACATATAAAATATATATAAACAAATAAATCAAAGTCACAAGATCAAAATAGATAAGAAAGAGGGAAAAAAATTAGAACAAAATCTAGATCAGAATTGTGAAAGAAGAAAAAGAAAAATACCTTAAAGAGACGATTGCCGGCGGAAGTCGTGACTCGAAAGGCAAAAGCCACGGAACCGTGGAAGAGGCGATTGTAGGAGGAAAATAGATTTCTGGTGGGTTGACTGTTTGAAGAAGTGGTGGAAGAGAGAGGGCTCTGAGTCGAGACTTAAGAGATAGAGGGCTGTGAGATGGAGAGGTTTGGTTGTCTGAAACTGAAAGAATGAGAAAAATTAGGGTTTTTTTTATTATATATGTCGGTTCATACGGTTCGGGTAGGTTTTGAAGACTGAAAACAGAAATTGAACCGTAATCGATACGGTTCATTCGGTTTGAACCAAATTGAACCGAATTAATGTATAAAATCGAACCGAATTAATGTATAAAATCGAACCAAACACCCTTTTTCGGTTCGGTTCGGTTCAGCTTCGGTTTTTATACGCACCCCTAATCAGACTATAATTTAGCACTAGGTGTCATGCCACGTCGGATTAGATGTATGCACCTACGAGGCTATGAGAAGCATCATCAATGGATAAACTTGAGAAAAAGTCATTGAAGTGAAAACAGAGATAGACAGAGAATGGCTTCCCTTTCAATTCCAGTCTCTCACAGCACTTCCTCTCTTAAACACTCATCCACAATACGCCACCGTTTGCGATTCCAACAACTCTACTCACCTCCCAAAATCGTCTGCTCTGGTAAACGCACAACCCAACTCATTCAATTTTGTATATATATTTTTTTTTGTTTTATTGGCTTAAATGAACAAATGACATGAAATTTTGATCTGAAACAGATAAATTTGATTAATTGCTAGGTGGGTTTGGAAGAGATTTTCCTGAATCCAACGAAAAGTTTTCTCATTTAAAAGATCTCAAGGGTGTGGCTTGTGGAATTTTGGCTGCTTGGGCTGTGACAGCTGCCTCACCTGTAGTTGCTGCTAATCTGGTGAGGGACACTTTTTTTTTTCTTCATTTTTATAATTATATGAAAGCATATATAGAATTATAGATGATTAATTACAGTATTTTTGAAGAGAATCTGTGCATTTTGTGTGTGTGTAAATGTTTATGCATTGAAGTCTTTGCCTTTTTAGTGGCTGTAGTAGTTTATAGTTAGTATGTGTGATTAATTATGGTTTATGGATATCAACAATATAATTATAGATTTAATTAATCGAATGGGGGTTACCTGGATACGAATCAAGACCACTAGATCAAATTTGATATGATGACATGTCGGTAATTGTTAGACCCAAGGAATAGCTCAACAATTGTATATATATTGTAAACATTTTGCACTTTCGTTCCTTTGAATAGGGTTCCAGTTGGTGATGTCTGGTTTGTTTATACATTTATCTGGTGAGAGATTGTTTGCTGCGGGACGCCATGGATGTTCATATGGGATCCAATGTATCGAAACTGGCATAGTTGGAAAGACTTTTCGGGTTATAATTTTTCAATCTCCTTGTTGGCGAGCATGGTGTTGAGTTATCTTACATTTTAGTTTTCCTTACTGGATTGGCGTCGTGCTTTTATCTTTTCTTCTGGAGAGTTACTTGAACTTTGTTCCAGGTGTATTTTCTATTTTTAGCTTCTATGTTTTTCTAAATTTGGTTCACATGTATGTCGCCATTTCTCTTTTGACATAAATTATGTTTTTAATCATAGAAATGAATTACAATGATGTTCACCATAATAATTATATGGAATTACTTGTTTAAGGTAATGGAAGAATACAAAATAATAATATGTTTATCCTGCAGAGGCTGCCTCCGCTGTCAACGGATCCTGACCGATGCGAGCGTGCATTCGTTGGCAACACGATTGGTCAAGCAAATGGTGTTTATGACAAGGCAATTGATCTCCGCTTCTGTGACTATACAAATGAACAATCTAACCTGAAGGGGAAGTCTCTTGCCGCAGCACTGATGTCCGAAGCTAAGTTTGATGGCGCAGACATGACAGAAGTAGTGATGTCTAAGGCATATGCTGTTGGAGCGAGCTTCAAGGGTAAATTTCTGTCTAGTAATTATAATTATGTTCTTTTATAAACTGTTTACTGTTACATATATTTGGCTTAGAGGCTTGATCCGATTTTTTTTTTTTAATTTATTAACTTTGAAAAACTGTCTACTTGTTATTTGGATGGGATTGCACCTAATTCGAATCCCTGGAAAGGTTGAATGCTTTCTTCATTTTTCCTGTACTAATTCGAGTTTAAACAGTGAGATCTTGGGGCCTTGGGATGGCCATTTTATGGAATGAGAGTATATCACTAGAAGTACTAAACGTATAGAGATGTTTTCATTGCTATGTAAAACAATGATTCGTGGAATGCTTTCATTTACATGAAACGTCTCCTTACCCCCAAGATAATTCGATTATACTAATAGTCTTATATTTGATCAGTAGCAAAGTACTTGTGTTGCTTCATCATAATGCATTGATACATCATAATCCAACTGTGCTTTAATAATCTATAACTTCTTGTTGATGTGGGAAAGTTTTTCTACAAACGAAAAAACCCTTCACAAATAAGAGGCATATGTCTGTTCGTAGCAGTAATCTTTAAAGAAATCTCAAATGTCAATCGAAGAAAATATCATGTAGATTGTTTACTCTTGAATGATTTACAGGTGTGAACTTCTCGAATGCTGTTTTGGATCGGGTTGTTTTCAACAAAGCAAATCTTCAAGGAGCTGTGTTTAGGAACACTGTATTATCAGGTTCCACATTTGACGAAGCTCAATTGGAAGATGCAGTTTTTGAGGACACAATTATAGGCTACATTGATCTTCAGAAGCTTTGTAGAAATGCTACTATCAATCCCGATGGGAGAGCTGAGCTGGGATGTCGATGAACACGAAATATCTATAATCCATTTTCACATATTTTCTTCTTCTCTGCTACGTACTATTTACGATTTTGTGTAGTCTGGTCACGATAAATAACATATGTGAATGTAATTTGTGATTGATATTGTCCTTGTTAAACATCATCTTTGTATATTTCTTCAATTGATCCAACGGCTTGAAGAGGAAAGGAATTATATATATATATAATTATTATTATTACAAATTTGAGAGTTTATTTTTATTTATTTATTTATTTTCTTCAAGACAAATTTGAAAGTTCTCATTTTTGTTCTACAAATTTGAGAGTTGAGGGACGAGTTAACAATAAGACTCGAAATTACAATGAACATGTTCCGGTACTTATCGAAACTTTGAGTTGGAATTTAGGAAGTTATAATGTGGTGTATGATATCACAGATTCAACATCGCATAGAAATAAATTGGATCTTGGAGTTATAAGAATATACAACGAATTGGTTCCTCTAGCCGTTTGGATTAATAGTAAACGAATTGATTCGTCTAGTCTTTTGTTTTAGTTTAAGGAAGAAAGAAAATATCGGTATCGATATCGGACTTCTGAATCTATGGATATTTCGGGATTAATATTGATATCGGTTGATATTTTGTTAAAAAAAAATGATATTTTCATTTAAAGTAAGAATTTTGTATAAAATTTTATGACAATATTAAACATATAAATCAAATGAATCATATTTTAATAATAAATTAACGTAGTTATTAATTCATTATAAATAATAACGTATATATAGTCGGTTTATAATTATTAAAATTAAGTATTTAATAGAATAATATCTTTTTTTGCTTTTAAAATATTATAAACAATATCAAGAAATTAAAGATTTAATAAACAAAATTATCATAAGAAAATATAGTTACATGATTCTATCATAATTCGTACATGATACACAGCATATTTGAAGTTTAATACCATTATGAATTCTTTAGTGGTTCAAATCTATCTTGATACGATCAATAATTTTCCTTGAAAAATATGCTTGCATCGTTTTCAAGGCAGTTTTTAATATATCATATGTATGATGTTTGATCTCTTCCGACTGATCTATGAATTTTATATTTTAGATATACCTAACTTTGGGGATATTGTTGATCTGCATACATAGGTATTGCATATGGTATTTTTTCCTAACCTCCCCACTTATCCCTATCATTTTTTCCTACACGGCTCCACTATTTTCGTCAGAGGCATGTTGGTCATCGGAAGAGCTGCTAACAGTAGCTCCACGATCTATACCAACTTCTTCTCTAATCACTTAGGCAATATTTATTTCCATTTCTCTGTAGGGAAAAATCGGTTCAAAAACACGGCGGAAGCGTAAAATTAGGTTTTCATATATTTAATTTTTTTTCCCTTTAATAGAAAGAACCTCAACCCTAGATTAATTGACGTATATAAAAAGTATCGTACATTTTTCTCGTGACGATTGAACTAGCGTCGAATTGAATCCATAAAATCTTTCAATCCAATCACGAACGTGAATCATCTGGGAATGTGGGCTCCCTTTCTTTAAATTGTATACCTGAGGATGGAAACAAACAAAATATTTCCTTTGTTAGTTACAAAAATCCTCCAAGAAGAAAATCAAAGAACGTTAGGTCACTTGTGAATTATCAATCAATTTAATTGAAACTCACGTGAACCTTGATTCGATGTTATATACAACAGCCTTTTGATGTAAAGACTATTAGTGCACTATCGAAAACAAAACGTTCTTTCTTCCTTTTTTTCTTTGCCGAATTTTCACACTATCTCTATGAGTTGACCAATTTTGTTTAGAGCAAAAACTAAATTTTTCTCTCTCAAAATTCTATGGTGGCCGAAATCTTTCTCTAAGAAAAACTATGTGCTTTGTTGAAATTAATTTGTGCATATATAAGTACACAAATCCTTTCCTAAAAAGGATTTACTTGGTGGACAAGAATCATATCTCTAGGTGGATTTACTTGGTGATAAATAATCATTTTTTAAAAAAGATTTCTTTTCCACACTAAGACTCCTAATCAAACTCAAATAGTGTATTTATTCAATAACCAATTATTAAATATAATTAAATTGTGACTAAATCAAAAACTTCATAATAGAAATCAAATATTTCCTTGTTTGACTAGATAAATAAATTCTTATTATTTATTTACTTATCAAATATAGTATTTGATACTTATCATATTACCAACAATAATATGACTCTAGGAGACCATCTCTTACTAGGAAAAATATTTTAAATTTAATTAATTAATTAATTAATTTCCATTTAATTAAATAATAAAATAAAAAATAATATATAAGACTAATAAATAGTCCCTTGCCGCCCACACCTATATATAGGGGCCAAATATTGTTTTTCCTATTTTATTAAATCCATTAGACTTAAATAAAAAGTCCACATGTGAACTAGTCTCATTCTTTCTAAAAGAAACAAGTTCACATGCCTTAATACAATTCTAGATGGACCCATAAATTGTGGTAGAATATATCAAGTGATCCAAACAAGTTCGCATGAATTGGAGATCATGGCAGACTATCTAAATTTAAGCTCCAATAGACATAACCTAATTACAATCAACACATGATTTACTTAGGTCCGATATATTAATTTTAGTTCATTCCAATAAAGAATTAAAATTGAACTCTTAAATATAGATAGAGTAGGTTAATATTGCTCATTCATACCCTAGACAATCTTAATGGAGAAAGTGTATCCCCGTGATGAATATCAGTAATCGCCAAGAGATCATAGACCGCCTATAGCTCTCCAAGTTACCGTATTTACTCATACGATATCATTTTGATCTTGGATATTTTGACATGTCCAGAAGCCATATTTCAATAGACACTATTAAAAACTTAACGTTAAGATTTAATATCCAATACCTCAAAACTTCTATATGATGATATTCTACTCTCAATTAATAAATGGAGACATGATGTCCATATCTATAAATGAAGTTCTCTATTGATTAACAAATTAATAACACCAAACTATCGAGGATAGACTATGCTATATAATCGTACTCATTGATAGCTCAAATGATAACACTTACAACCATAAGTCCATCACTTATCTCAGGACTGAGATAGACTCTCTGATTATCTTCAAGTGAAATATTTTATACATTGATGGTTTTAGATAAAGTATTTCACTGTGATCCTATTCAATGCACCCAATACACTTGGTTCTTTTGCCCAAAGTCACCACTCTTTGATGATTTTAAACCCATCATAACACATTTGATGCCATCAAATGCTAGCAAACGAATCTACAACCTTAACAAGATAAAAATGAAGATAAAGGTGCCCAACCTTTATCTTAAATTGTGAATATTATTCAAAACTAGCTAAAGAATTGTGTGTACCTCATACATATCCAGATGTACGAACAATTCTTCTTTTCTCATAGTCTTTAAACCTTATGATTATATAATTTTGACAATTATAATAATTAAATTATAAATGCAATCAGATTTGTTATACAAGAAATCACTTTTATTAATATGAAAAGATTGTCAGATACATTATTACACTCTTGCTATCGAGCATAATCCCAACAATCTTCCACTTGCTCTAGAGCAAATGTGTCATATCTCTTATCACCATATTCTCCAGGTGCCCGTTAAAAATCTTTTGTGGAAGAGCCTTTATGAAAGGATCCGCTAGATTTTCTGCTGACGCGATCTTGGTTATCATCGCATCTCCCCTATGCACAATTTTCCTTAAAATTTTATACTTTCTTTCAATGTGTTTCCCTCTCTTATGACTTCCTGGTTCTCTCAAATTATCCACTACTCCACTATTGTCACAATAGATAGTGATATGCTTATTCGCATCAGGAACCACTTCCAAGTCAATCAATAATTGGCGTAGCCAGACAACCTCTTTAGCAGCCTCGCATACGGCATCATACTCAGCTTCCAAGGTGGAGTCAGTAATACAAGATTGGTTGATACTCCTGCATATGACTGCCTCTCCTCCAAGTGTAAACACATATCCTGATGTTGATCTTCTATAGTCAGAATCCGATTGGAAATTAGAATCTGTTTACCCAACGGGTATTAAATCCCCTCCGGAGTATACAAGCATATAATCTCTCGTTCTCTTGAGATACTTGAAAATATGTTTGACTGTTGTCTAATGATCAAGACTAGGTTTCGATTGAAACCTGCTAACTATGCCAACAACAAAACAAATATCTGGTCTAGTGCAGAGCATTGCATACATGAGACTCCCAGCTGTCGAGGCATATGGAACCTTACTCATGATTTGCTTTTCATGCTCATTCTTAGGAACTTGTTCTTTAGAAAGGTTGATTCCATGTATGAAAGGTAACATACCTATCTTAGAATCTTGTATGGAAAATCTAGACAAGATTTTATCTATGTATGAAGCTTGAGATAATGCAATCGTTCTATTCTTTCTATCCCTTATGACTTGGATACCTAAAATATAACTTGCTTCTCCTAAGTCTTTCATATCAAATTATTTTGCTAACCATTCTTTTACTGATGTCAATACACTTACATCGTTTCCGATGAGTAGTATATCATCAACGTAAAGAACTAGGAAAACAAACTTGTCATATTTAATCCTTTTGTATCACGGTTTGATCGAACCTTATGTTCTAGAATCTGGATGCTTGTTCAATTCATATATGGATCTTTACAACTTGCATACCCTTTCCTCTTGGCCTTTTTCAATGAATCATTCTGGTTGCATCATATAGATGCTTTCATCAAGACTTCCATTAAAGAAGGTTGTCTTAACGTCCAAATGCTAAATCTCTAGTTCTAGAGATGCTGTAATGGATAAGAGTATCCTAATGGATTTAAGCATGGTCACAAGAGAGAAGGTTTCCTCATAATTGATACCTTCATTCTGTGTGAAACCTTTAGCTACCAATCTAGGTTTAAAGCTTTCCATCTTTCCATCCATTCCTCTTTTCCTCTTATATAACCACTAGCGCCGGATGGGTTTTATCTCTTTAGGCAAGTCTACAAGAGACCAAACTTTGTTTTAGAACATAGATTCAATTTCAAATTGCATTGCCTTTTGCCAATGGTGACAATGAACATCTTTCATTGCTTCATTGTACGTATAGGGATCATCGTCGTCCGAGAGATTCTCTACAGATTCTTCTAAACCGATGTATCTCTTGGGTTGTCTACTAACCCTCGCACTATGACGAGGTATGGTAGATTGTTGATCATGTGTTGGTACGGACCTTACAATTGAGCTAGGTTGTGAAACCTCTTGTGGAATTGTATCTCCTAAAAGCTCATTCAGGACAATTCTACTTTTTGGCACAAAATTATTCATATAGTCCTCTTCCAGAAATTTAGCAATTGTCAAAACAAATACTTTAAGATCTGAAGGACTATAGAAATAATATCCTTTGGTTCCTTTTGGATACCCTACAAATATGCATGTTTCTGAACGGGACTCCATCTTTTCTGTATTTCCTTTTAACACGTGCGCAGGACATCCAAATATCCTTAAATGTTATAAACTAGGATTTTGCCAGGTCCATAACTCATGCTGTGTTTTAGGAACCGATATAGATGGTACATCGTTTATAATGTACATAGCGGTTTGTAAATCATATCCCCAAAAAGAATTAGGAAGCGTTGAATAACTCAATATAGACCTAGCCATGTCCAAAAGAGTTCTATTTCTCTTTTCTGCCACCCCATTTTGTTGAGGTGTACGTGGTGTAGAAAACTGATAAATTTTCCCATTATCAATAAGATATTGTTGAAACTCACCAGATAGGTATTCTCCACAACGATCAGGCCTTAAGATTTTTATGCGTTTCTCAAGCTGATTTTCTACTTTAGCTTTAAATGCTTTGAACATGTCAAAAACATCCGACTTATGTCTCATGAGATACACATAGACAAAATTTGAGTAATCATCCGTGAATGTGATGAAGTGCTCATATCCACCTCTAGCTTGAATGCTTATAGGACCATACACATCATTGTGTATCAATCCTAATTATCCAGTGGCACTTATGCCTTTGGTCGTGAACTACCTTTTGGTCATCTTACCTTCCAAACAAGACTCATAGATTGGTAGATCATTAACCTTTATGTCACTTAAAGGTCCATCACTAACCAATCTTTTGATCCTATTAAGGTTAATATGACTTAGGCGCAAATGCCATAGGTAGGTTTTCATCTTTTGATAATTTTACTCTTTTTATGATTAGTTTGTGTTGATTCTTTGTCTAACAAGTGAGAGATATTTCTATGCAAGTAGAATAAACCGTTTTGCAATATACCTTTACAAACAAATTTTTTATTCTTACTAATAATAAAACCTTTATTAAAAGTTACCGAATATTCAAATTTATTTAGACAAGAAGCCGAAATTAAATTCCTCTTGAATTGTGGTACATAATAAACGTTTATTAAATCTAAATGCCTATAAGAATCTAAATTGAATCTAAATTGAATCTAATATCTCCCACTACACTAGTAAACATCAACGCTTTGTTGCCTAAACGCAAGTTGAATTCATTCTCATTCAGTATATTCCTATACTAGAACCCCTTCTATTGTTTCTTGACCTTCTTACGGGTCTTAACAATAACAAATTTACCTATCGTATGAATCTTTTGACCATTTCCTTTCACAAGGACTTTCTTAATGCTTTGAACATCTTGCATCAGGCCTTACAAGGTGTATTCCTTATTGTTCAAGGTGTAGTCCAACTTGAACTGATCAAAGGAATCCGACAATAAGTTGACAATCATGTAAATTTTGTCTCACTATCTATCTCAGCACCATTGAGTTCAACAATGTTGAGATGTGCTATGACTTTCATCATCTGATCTTTCACAGCCTGCCTAGGTTTCATCCTAAGATTCATGAAAGTAGTCACTGCCTCTCTCTTAGTTGTCCTGGACTTCAGAGCAAACATCTCTTCCAGAGACATCATTATATTGGCAGCGGTCTCCATTCTTTCATGTTGTTGTTGCAACACATTGGAGATAGTGGCCATAATGTAACATTTAGCCATCTCATCTGAAGACTTTCACTGCTGATACTCCTCTCTTTGCTCCTCAGTAGATTCATTAGCAGGAATTGGTGGTTTAGGAATAGACAGAACGAACTTATGTTTTTCAGCTTGCAACAACAACCCAAATTTTCTTTTCCATGTGACATAATTGTCATCAGTTAAAGTATTAACTTTTAAGATGTCGATTAGGGATGGGGTCATGATTTTTTTTAATAACAAAAATTACATAACTAAATAATCATGATAAAGCACTTTCGAATATTTATCTTGAATTAAATAAAATAATTCAATCGTAAAATTCAACAGTGATCCAACACCCATAAATGTCACGCCTCTTTTGGGATTTCACACCATTTACTAGTTGGACTAGATCCTACCTAATTGTTAACATAACAACTAGCGTTTTCAATTTTAGCCTTACAATTTTATTAACAAGAACTCTTGGGAGGATGTTAATAAAATCACATTGAGTGTGTTACCATGTTATCGACCTTCAATATATTCCCTCGCAAATATCCCTCGTTTGGGAATAGATATCATTTGGGTCAATCAAACTTGGTGGTCGTACGTGTTTCAAAACACCTTCTCCCACTCAATTTTTTAAGGTGTGTGATCGAATTCCATATAATGATTTACCAAGTTATCTAAATACCTAAATCATTAAATGCATGTTCATACCAAAAGAGATATATGAGTAACACTCCTATTCTATATGACATGTTATCAAACAATGATAAACATTGCAATATTTACAAAAATATAAATAGCTACAATTTTGGTCCATTCTAGAAAAACAAGTAAATTACATATATCTTGGAATACAAAAACTCATTTCTTGGCGAACAAGTCTTCACGCGACTATCGTCCGTTTGGACACCCCTCGATTGCCTCCCAGGGGCGTGCACACCCTTGGCTCTGTAAAGGGTTACCGTGCACAGCCCATGGGATCCATAGGGCTACCTTGCGCAACCCTTGGGATCCATTGGTCTACGCACCACAACAATCATGGGTCGTGCTCATTCGTGCGCACGATTGTTGCTATGGCGTGCACTGTTCCAAACTTGTTCCGGTTGCTCCCAATTTTTTAAACCTTCGAGTCTCCGATACTTGAATATATTACATAAGAATTTTAACTAACAAAATACTGCAGTTTTTTTTTGTATAATATTTTTTTGCAGTATTTTTATTACAATAACAAAATAAATAAAAAACTTAGCAACTACCAAGAAGGAAATTATGTCGATGATAGGCCATCCTTCTTGTCACAATCCTAAAACAAAAATACATTGAAATTCTAGGACAAAAATTGAGCAATAACAATCAACATATTAAAGTGTATATATATCCATACATTCCAATGCAAATATATATACGAATACCTAGAGTGCCATCTCTTTCTAAAATATGCATATTAAAAATAAAGGGAAATAGATTCACGTACAAATACATCAATCAATCAAGGGTACAACCAGGCTCTGATACCAATTGTAAGGAAAAATCAGTTAAAAAACACGGCGAAAGCGTAAAATCAGGGTTTCATATATTTACTTTTTTTTCCTTTAATAGAAAGAACCTTAACCCTAGATTAATTGACGTATATAAAAAGTATCGTACCTTTTTCTCGTGACGATTGAACTAGCATCGAATTAAATCCACAAGATCTTCCAATCCAATCACGAACGTGAATCACCTAGGAGTGTGGGCTCCCTTTCTTTAAATTTTATACCTGAGGATGGAAACAAACAAAATATTTTCCTTTATTAGTCACAATAATCCTCAATGAAGAAAAACAAAGAACGTTAGGTCACTTGTGAATTATCAATCAATTTGATTGAAACTCGCGTGAACCTTGATTTGTTGTTGTACACAAAAACGTTTTGATGTAAAGGCTACTAGTACTCTATCGAAAACAAAACGCTCTTTCTTCCTTTTATTTTTTACCGAATTTTCACAATATCTCTATGAGTTGGCTGAATTTTGTCTAGAGCAAAGACTACATTTTTCTATCTTGAAATTCTATGGTTGCCAAAATCTTTCTCTAAGAAAAACTATGTGCTTGGCCGAAATTAATTGGTGTATATATAGGTTCAAAAATCCTTTCCTAAAGAGGATTTACTTGGTGGGCAAGAATCCGATCTCTAGGTGGATTTACTTGGTGACAAAGAATCCGTTTTTAAAAAAGAATTCTTTTCCACACCAGGACTTCTAATCCAACTCAAATAGTGTATTTATTCAATAACCAATTATTGAATATAATTAAATTGTGCTTCCAATCCAATCACGAACGTGAATCACCTAGGAGTGTGGGCTCCCTTTCTTTAAATTTTATACCTGAGGATGGAAACAAACAAAAAATTTTCCTTTATTAGTCACAATAATCCTCAATGAAGAAAAACAAAGAACGTTAGGTCACTTGTGAATTATCAATCAATTTGATTGAAACTCGCGTGAACCTTGATTTGTTGTTGTACACAAAAACGTTTTGATGTAAAGGCTACTAGTGTTCTATCGAAAACAAAACGCTCTTTCTTCCTTTTATTTTTTACCGAATTTTCACAATATCTCTATGAGTTGGCTGAATTTTGTCTAGAGCAAAGACTACATTTTTCTATCTTGAAATTCTATGGTTGCCAAAATCTTTCTCTAAGAAAAACTATGTGCTTGGCCGAAATTAATTGGTGTATATATAGGTACACAAATCCTTTCCTAAAGAGGATTTACTTGGTGGGCAAGAATCCGATCTCTAGGTGGATTTACTTGGTGACAAAGAATCCGTTTTTAAAAAAGAATTCTTTTCCACACTAGGACTTCTAATCCAACTCAAATAGTGTATTTATTCAATAACCAATTATTGAATATAATTAAATTGTGACTAAATCAAAAAATTCCTAATCGAAATCAAATGCTTCCTAATTTGACTAGAAAATAAATTACTAATATTTATCTACTTATCAAATATAGTATTTGATACTTATCATATTACCAACTATAATATGACTCTAGGAGAATATCTCCTACCAGAAAAAAGATTTCGACTTTTGATTAAATAAATAATTAATTAATTTCCATTTAATTAAATAGCAAAATAGAAAACAATAAAGAAGACTAATAAATAGTCCCTTGCCGCCTAAGCCTATATATATGGGCCAAATATTGTTTTTCCTATTCTATTAAATCCATTGGACTTAAATAAAAAGCCCAATTGTGAACTGGACTCATTCTTACTAAAAGAAACAAGTCCACATGCCTTAATGCAATTCTAGATGGACCCAAAAAATTTTCCGGTGGAATATATCAAGTGATCTATGCAAGCTCGTGTGAATTGGGGATCATGGCAGGCTATCTAAATTTAGGCTACAATAGACATAACCTAATTACAATCAACCAATGATTCACTTAGGTCCGATCTATTAATTTTAGTTCATTCAACTAAAGAACTAAATTGAACTCTTAAATAAATATAGAATAAGTTAATATTGCTCATTCGTACCCTAGACAATCTTAATGGAGAAAGTGTATCCTCGTGAAGAATATCAGTAATCACCAAGAGCTCATAGACCGCTTATAGCTCTCCAAGTTACCACATTTACTCATATGACCACATTTTGAACTTGGATATTTTAACTTGTCCAGAAGCCATATTTCAATAGACAATAATAAAAACTTAACGTTATGATTTAATATCCAATACCTCAAAACATCCATATGACGATATTCTACTCTCATTTAATAAATGGAGCCACGATGTTCATATCTATAAATGAAGTTCTCTATCGATTAACAAATGAATACCACCAAGCTATCGAGGATAGACTATGCTATATAATCGTACTCATTGATAGCTCAAATGATAACACTTGCAACCAAAAGTCCATCATTTATCTCAGGATTGACATAAACTCTCCGATTGTCTTTAAGTGAAAACTTTTATCCATTGACGGTTATGGATAAAGTATTTCACTGTGATCCTATTCAATGCACCCAGTGCACTAGATTCTTTTGCCCAAAACACCACACTTTGATGATTTTAGACTCATAATAACACATTTGATCCCACTCAAACACTAGCAAAAGAATCTACAGCTTTAACAAGATAAAGGTGCCCAACCTTTATCTAAAGTTGTAAATATTATTCATGACTCACTAAAGAATTGTGTGTATCTCATACATATCCAGATGTACGAACAATTCTTCTTTTCTCATAGTCTTCTGACCTTATGTTTATTTACTTTTGACAATTATAATAATTAAGCTATAAATGCTAGTAATTTGTTAAAATTTAAATCACTTTTAATAATATGAAAAGATTGTCAAATACATTATTACACTCTTGTTATCGAGCATAATCCCAACAGTCCTGAGTATGAGAAGCAATATGTGTGTAAGAACCTCATTTTTATGATTGGGTTATTTCACGATAAACCACATTATGGGATGTTTTTGTAGCTTAAGCTTTCAATGTCAAACTTCCAAGAATCTCTGTGACTTCAGGATCAAGAGCGAAAGGTAAATCACTTGACTTGAATCTTTGAAGAGAATTAGGTGTACACACTCTCTAGCTTACATATGATAATTAATCTTTCATTGAATTTCATTTGCTTACATATCTTGCATGATAATTATGCTTTATTTGTGTGCATTTCACTCACTTCATACTTGCACAACAACTTTTTCATAAGTTAGCCATTTTCTATTGTGTTGTAAAGGGACTTTTCCCTTGTACCGTGACGTAGGTCGCTGGGCAAGCTCTTCCCTGTGCCACGGCATATAGAACAGTGAACTCCAGTATGCTATGCACGGTGTTCACTGCGGTTTCTATCGTACCTGCTTAGCGGTCCCTAATGCTCTTCTTCCCAGCTGTGTCATGTTGTATTCACTGCGGTCTTGACACCCTGCCTGGACCACAGTATGCACATCAGTTTTGACGGGATTTTGTTTCCCAAGGTTCAAAACGACGCTGTTTTGGTATAGGACAAATATATATATATATATATATAAATATATGTTCTCTTTTCTTCTATCTCTTTTTAGAGATTCAAGAACCCAATTTTAGTGAATGATATTATCTTTTAAGGAGAGAAGCTCCAAGACTTGTTTTTTACTCTCTAAAACCCAAACCCATAAGCATCCAAGCATAGTCATGCATCATCTCATCATGGGTTTTCTTCATTATGTGAGTTGGTAAGTAGAACAACCTTCATCTTTCATTAATTTTTCTGTCTGCTCAAGATTTAGTCTTTATTGCATATTAATTGCAATACTCAAGATTTAATTGCATACTCACATGAGTTATGAGTTGATTGGGTTTTGTTTGTTGATAGCTTGCATATATGACATATTTGCCCTCTAGCTAAATCTATATGTTTTGCTTTTAGATATTATTAATTAGGACTTATTGATTTCATTTGTTAAATACATTTGTTGTCCTTGCCATGATTGATGACAACTTATGTTGATTTGGATTGTTTGATGATTGGGTTGTTAGACTTGCATCTCAACATCTAATTAAACATTTAGTGTCATGTATTACACTCAATGGCATTTAGAATACTCATATATTTACTTAGACTATTTTTATCTCTTATATGAGTTAAGTCTTGTGACTACAAGGAGTAGTGTACAAGCAGGTGAAGGCTTGCAACCAAGGTTGGTTGGCAAGCATTGGTCTAGAATAATTATAAAGGCCCGTTGGACAGCAGCGGTGGGTTATATTTGGGACATTCCCTAAAGCTTCTAATTTATAATTGGAATGTGAACATTAATAAAAGAATTGTTTAATTCATTCTTCTTATGTCATATATTGTGTATAACTTGTGCATTTAACATCCATGATTACCAGATGTAATCTTGAACTGTGTATATGAAGGATACAGTAAGAAACGTGCAATCTAAAGAGTCCGTAGATAGCAAATAAAGCTAAGTACTTTATTTGTGGTTAATCTACAACTGCGGTCCATTCTGTAGTGTACGGTTATCCTATCTTGATACATTCATATGAAGATATGAGAACGGAGACACCTTGTATGATGTGATCATATAAGACCGGATCATGATCTATATGAATCTCTCAATAAGATCCGTTTAACGATGAGATTCATATATATCAACTAATGATGGCTATATATGGGTGATCTTAATCATGAGTGTCTTATTGACTCCTTCAGATTAGATCATGGTCTTTGATATACCATGGGTGAGATCGGAGTAGCATTCTTGATCAATATGCTCTGTATGTTGGGATCATAGTTTGGCTTGTGGCTAGGAAGGTTTGTACACAATAGTGGAATCCACTTCATCTTGTGAGAAATAGATAGTAGTTCCCTTAAGCGTTGATTCGGGGCTTGGACAATATGAGCGCTCTCTTAATTCCGTAAGGAATATAGGATTTACTGTTCATTAGAGAATCAATAGTACTTAATGGATATATATAGTTATAGGAGTATAACGAACATTATGACCCAACTCTAATTATGAACTCCTTGTGGAGGATCATACCATATCTAATAGCTATATTGATGGACACCGAAAGTCATTGGTTCGTGTAAAAACATCTACAGTTGAGAGAGTGTAGCTTCGGGTTTTTAGTGGAATAACACCAAAGTTCATAATCATGAAATATTAATTAAAGAGTTTAATTAATTATTTCTTAGGATTATTGGAGCTCAAAATATTTAAATTTGAATTTAAAGAGTTTGAATTCAAATCAATATTAATCAATATCTTTAAAGATATTTGATATCTTCAAAGATTAGATAGATTGGTTTTAATATATATATATGGAAACCTAAGAAAACCCCACACAAAAGAGAAAAAGATAAAGAACCTAAAATTCTAGGTTTCTGTTAAGAAGATTTTTTTTAAAATTATTTATGCAAATTCCCTAAAAAAGCGTGTGTCTAATAACCTATAGGGGGGGGGGGGGTGAATAAGTTTTAATCAAATCAATTACCAACTTTTCTTGATTAGTCAATATTCAATATTCACCAAATAAAACAAACATATAACATCAAGGGTAAAGTGCGGAAATATAAATAACACAAGATGTATACGTGGAAAACCCTCCAAACGGGAAAAAACCATGGGCTGTTAAGTGAGCCACACTCAATCGCAGAAATCCACTATATATGTAAAAAGTTACACCCTCAAGTGATACTCAGACTCTCACTCTCGACAACCTCAGGCCATGTCCACTACCACTCACAACTCTTGGTTCAATCCCCAATGATATCCCCTGATCCATTACTCTTGCCGTAAGTACCTCTTACTCTACCCCTCGTGCCTTTTACAGTGGATACCTGACCAATTGCTTGCCAACCCACCCTTGGTTGCAAGGCTTCTCTTGCTTGTGCAACTTCACACCGAAGCCACAAGACTTTGACTAAATGAAGAGTATATGGTCTAAGTGTATATATGACACTATGCTCAAATGCAATTATGTGTAAGACCAAACAAAAAATGCTTGACTAGATGTAGATAATGTAATATAACATCCTAGTTATCAATAATGCCTATATGCCTACAAATAAGGACTCAATAAGATGTAGATAAAATCTAACAACCTAATTGTTAATAAAAGTCCAACCAATACAAGTTGTCACAACAAATAATCAAGGACAATTTTACAATCAATGAATGCAATCAATGAGGCATACACAACAATGTGTAATTGCAATACATAAAGACTTAACTAGATATAGATATACAATATTACAATCTAGTTATCAAATAAAGCCACTTCAACACAAGTTGTCAATAAACATGGCATGGTCAATAAATGCAATCATCAAATGCAATCAATATGACCAAATTAGCTAGAGGGAAAATATGACCTAAATACTACCTATCACAATACAAACCCCAAACATGTCATAACTTCAATGAATATGCAATTAATATGAAGAAATGCTGATCTAAGTAATAAATGACATGTCTTGGTAAGGTAGAACAACAAATAAACTTTAATGGAGGTTCTACTTACCAATCAAGGAAAACCCGTGCATGAATGATGCTAAAGATGCAAGATGAAGATAGGATGGGGTTTGGAGAGTTAAAGAATAACTCTTGGAGCTTCTCTCTCAAAGGAGCTATAAAAAACGAGTGGAAAAGAAGATGACATGCATATATGAGCCCGAGAGAAAAACTACATCGTTTTGAAAAAATGCCTAAAATTTACTTAGGGCACTTGTTAACTAGTGCCATACCAGCGCACACCTACTGTCAAGAGGCGCTAATGAGGTGCGCTTGTGGACGGCGCACAAACATGGCAGTGTAACATCCCGAGATTTGAGCGACCCAAAACATGACCAAAAGACATCGAAACCTTTCATATAATATACCGTTAGAAAGGTATGGTAGTCAAATTCTATCCAATTTACAAAACATGATTTGGACATCTGTAGAAAGAGTTATGGTCATTTGAATGACCAAAGGTCAGAAACGGACAACAACGGAGTTGCCCGGTTTTTGTCATCACTTTGGAGATTTCAAAACCAATCCAAATGGTCATGAATTATTACGAATAATATACTGTTAGATAGGTATGGTGTCTAGTTTGTAAAGAAATTTTCAAAACTCACTTTGGAGCATTGTATAAAATGTTATAGTCACAAGACCATACAAAGGTCAGTTTTAAATAACATTTAAATCATTGAAATCCACTCTTTTTAAACTAGACACCTTACTCCATATAACCAAACCATAAGAAGAATGAGACCTTCTCAAATGGTCACTTAATGCGCTAAGACAAGCACACCATCGTGCAACCGCAAACAACACTCAACTTAAAACTAAGATTAAAGTGCATGAAGGCACATACAACAACCTAAATACATGTAAGTGTGATTGTGAAAAGATGCACACAAGTAAACAATAGACAACACAAATGCAAGATAAAATAAAGCATGCATGTAGTGTGTGTGTGCACCTAAACTCTTTAAGAGGTAAAGTCAAGTGAATATACCTTTTGCTTTTGAAGTCATGGAGATGCTTGGAAGCTTTCCAATGAGGACCTAAGCTACCCATTACACAATCATCCCTAATGTGGTGTGGTTTGTCATGAAATAAGCCAATCATAAAATTGTGGTCCTTACAATTTTCTTTTTTTTTTCTCTCTTCTCCTAATGTTGTTTCTGAGTACCTTGACGTACCTTACCAGTCCCAGAAGATAGCGAGGGAGATCAAGTGGTTCAAATCAGGAGCAAATCGTAAAGAGAATGAGCCATCAACGAAGGTATGAAGCAATTGTTTCTTCTATTCTCTTTATTGTCGATTTCGATTTCTTGTTTTGTTACTGTTTTGAAAAAAAGATCCTTGGGTTTACCGGTTGCAGTATTTCTTTATGAAATATTTTTTCTTAAAAAAAAAGTTCCTTCCGCTGCGAGCTCGGTGAATTGAGGTTCCAACAATTGGTATTAGAGCCAATTTTTATGAACAGGAGAATTGATTTCGATGCTCCTGTCTTGTATGAATGTGTAAGCACTATTTTTATGGGTGTATGATGTTTATAATTAAATTGTTTAATTTAAACATGGTTGATCATAATTTTTTTATGGTAGGGTTTTGGATTTTAATTGTAATTTTTTTTTTGTAATATTAATTCCGGGTTGTAATAATTTTCTTATTTTTTTTTCTTTCGGTTGTAATCGTTCTATATAAATCATATTTTGTAAAATTATTCGAGAGTTCAATTCAAAAAGACAAAGAAATTGGCATGTATTGAACACACAAGCGGCAGCACATGCGCACAAGGCACAAAGCTGTAAGTGTTGCAAAATGTGCGTGTGAAACTGGTAAATTGATGCATGTGATGCATGTTGAACTGTGTTGCACAATTGTACATGTGACGTTGTGTGCATGTGAAAGTTAATTGTGCATATGACGTTGTGTGCAAATATGCAAGTGCAAGTGCATAATATCAATTTTATTAATATTATGCAATTTCTTCTGCTACGCGCAAGTCGTTGCGCATTTGTGCATCAGCCACACGCATTGAACACATAAGTGTTGCGATGAGAAAAATAAATAAATTATCAAATCAAGTTGGACTTGATTTTGGACTCGAAAGATTCAGATGAAAAGACTTGAAGATTATGGAATTACAAGAAGACCAAGGAAGGCCCTAGATACTTTTTTGTAATTAAATTTTTTTAAGTTAGATAAACCTATCGTACTCAGTCAACTCATGTATGCTTTTTAATTATGTGATTAATGGGCAATACACAAAAATGACTTTCTATTAATGATATTAGTTTTTAGGGGTAAAAACCTTGTAATTCTCATTAATTAAAACTTGGTAACATATGTTGAATAATTCTAGCCTTAGTAAATTGTTTACATAGATTAGAATTATTACTAATTGATTAGATTTTTAAATGTTAAAATTCGTAATAATTTATTAGTCAATTAGAATAAGATTCTAATATGGAAAGATTAATGCACTAGATGACTAGATTAAAATTAGCCGTTTAATCTTGTAAAAATCTAGGTGCACTAACAATATATAAAACCTTAATTATAAGTGAATGAGTGGGAGAGGGATATAACTCGTGACGGCTTTGGTTTCATCCTCTCTAAGGAGGGTTTCCACAAAGGTCAATATTAAGGTTGACTTCCTATCATATAGGATTTCTAAGGGTATTTTGGGATTGACCTGTTGGAACTCGTTCATCAGTCATGCAGCGGAAATGGGTTTTAATTATTTTTATACAGATCATAATCTGTATCTAGGACCAGTGAACTTGTGATCGTATTTATTTTCGGAACAAATACATATACTAATTATATCACTAATAAAATATATATGTAAATACAGAAAATTGTAATCAATAATAAAAAGGAAGATTAAAAGAACCATACCAACATTTGGAGGCTCCTTCACTTTTTCGATATGCTCATAGTCTGTACCACTGATCTTCCTCGCTTTATTCCTTGACTGGTAAATACGTGTGGGCGCGTCACTAACTCAGGAACTAGAATGGAGGATGTAAAAAAAAACTAAGAAACTCTTTCTTAATTTTCTCTATGCAACACTTGCATTGTTTGCATCTCATGCACTTAAAACTTTTCTCACTTGGATTTCATGCACACAAGCATGTTCAAAAAACCAAGAGACCAATTTAAAACAAATAATGTCAGTGAACCTTTAATGCGTTTTTCAAAAACCAAGCATCTCACGCATTTTGCAATCAGGTAAGGCAAAAAAAAAATGTAAGGTTTATCTTTTTCCAATATATATATATATATAAAAGTTGTGCGTTTTCACGCACAACACCCCTTTTTGTTAACAATATATATCACATATATACAAATTTTATTTTTTTAAAAATCTAATCAAATCTAATTTGATTTTTAAAAACTTTCAAATAAAAAATATCCCATATCTTTTATTTGATTTTAATTTTGAATTCAAACTATTTAAATTCCAAAATGAAATATTTTAGTTAATAAAATTAAATAATCACATTATCTTATTTTATTCAAAAATAAATATTAACATACACCCTCCATTTAGTGATTAATAACATAATTATATAATCTTATTATTTAATTTATTTAATCACCATTATTCATTAATTACATAATCTCATTATTTAATTAATTCCCGAATAAATATGTGTCACTTTCGTAACACAATTAATTGGACAATCCAATTAATTAACTGTGACCCTTGTTACCTAAATCGTTCGGGCTAGCAAGGGGACCTAATGGACCCACAGTATTTTGAGCTCCAATAATCCTTAGAATCATTAATTAAACTCTTTAATTATTATTCTTTGATTATTAACTCCGGTGTTATTCCGCTAAAAACCCAAAGCTGCACTCTCTCAACTGCAGACGTTTTTACACAGACCGATACAACTCGGTGTCCATCGATATAGCTATTACATATGGTGTGATCCTCCACAGTAGTTCAGAATTAGAGCTGGGTCATAATGTCCATTATACTCCTCTAATTACATATATCCTTTAAGTACCATTGATTCTCTAATGGATAATAAATCCTATTTCCTCACGGAATTAGGAGAGCGCTCATATTGTCCAAGCCATGAATCAACCCTTAAAGGAACTACCATCTACTTCTCATAAGAATGAGTGGATTCTGCTATTGTGTACAAACCTTCCCAACCACAAGCTAAACCAGAATCCCAATAAACAGAGTATATTGATCAGGTAATGCATCTGACCTCACCCATGGTATATCAAAGACCACGATCTAACCTGAATGAGTCGATAAGACATTAAGGAGTAAGATCACCCATATATAGCCATCATTAGTTGATATATATGAATCGCATCGGTAAACGGATCTTGGTGTGAGATTCATATAGATCATGGCCCAGTCCTATATGATCACATCATACAAGGTGCCTCCATTCCCATATCTCATATGAATGATTCAGGATAGAATCACTGTACATTACGGAATGGACCGCATCTACAGATTAACCACAAATAAAGTACCCTGCTTTATTTGCTATCTATGGACTCTTTAGATTGCACATCTCTTACTGTATCCATCCGTATATGACACTCATATACACAGTTCGAGATTACATCTGGCAATCCATGATGTTAATATGTTCACAAGTTTATAAAATAAATAACATAACAGAATGAATTGAACCTTTCCTTTTTTTTTACTTCATAAATCCATTTACAAGTTACATGTTTAAGGGATAAACCCCAACAATCTCCCATTTGCACTAAAGCATGTGAGGCATGTCTCGTAACCCTAGACCATCTAGGTGACCCAAAAATACTTTAGCCGGTAAGGTATTCATAAATGGATCAGCATGGTTGTCTTGTGAGTCTATCTTGGTGACGATCACATCTCCTCTCTGCACTATCTCTCTGATGAGATGATATTTTCTCTCTATATGCTTCCCTCTCTTGTTGCTTCTTGGTTCTGTGGAATTAGCCACAGCACCACTGTTATCACATTAAAGTGTGATGGGCTTATCCAGGTCTGGAACAACTTTCAGATCACTCAAGAACTTACGGAGCCAAACAGCCTCTTTAGCAGCTTCACAAGCAGCTACATATTCGGCTTCCATGGTGGAGTCAGTAATGCAAGATTGCTTGATACTTCTCCACACAATGGCTCCACCACCCAGGGTGAATACTGATCCAGACGTGAATTTTCTAGAATTTCTGTCTGACTGAAAATCAGAATCAGTGTATCCTAACGGAATCAAATCCTGTCCAGAATACACTAGCATATAATTTCTCTTTCTTCGAAGATACTTGAGAATAGTCTTGACAGCAACCCAATGATCCAATCCTGGGTTAGACTGGTATCTGCTGACTACTCTCACTGCATAACATATGTCCGGTCTCATGCATAACATAGCATACATGAGACTACCTACTACTGATGCATAGGGTACACGTCTCATATCCTCAACTTCTTGAGGTGTCTTAGGACACTGTTCCTTAGATAAGTGAACTCCATGTCTAGAAGGTAAATTACCTTTCTTGGAGTTCTGCATCGAAAATCGCACAAGAATCTTGTCGATATATGATGCCAGAGACAGTTTGTTCTTACGATCCCTTATAAGTTGGATTCCTAGAACATAACTTGCCTCTCCCAAATCTTTCATTTTGAATTGGCTAGCCAGCCAGCTCTTTACATCAGACAAAATTCCCACATCATTCCAACGAGTAGGATATCATCTATGCATTGGACCAAGAAAACTACTTTCTTATCAATGATGCGCTTGTAGACACAAGGCTCATCAACGTTCTGCTCGAAGCCATAGGTTTTGATCACATCATCAAACCTAATGTTCCAAGATCTAGATGCTTGCTCAAGTCCATAGATGGACTTTTGCAGCTTGCAAACCTTTTGCTCTTGATCTGGAGACACGAATCCCTCTGGTTGCATCATATAGATGATCTCATCAAGATTGCCATTCAAGAATGTAGTCTTGACGTCCATTTGCCATATTTCATAATCGAAATAGGTAGCAATGGATAAGAAAATCCTAATACACTTAAACATGGCTACTGGCGAGAAGGTCTCTTTATAATCAACCCCCTCTTTCTGGGTATAACCCTTGGCCACTAACCTTGCCTTGAAGGTCTCTACCTTTCCGTCTACTCCTCTATTTCTCTTGTAGATCCACTTACACCCTATGGGTTTTACCCCATCCGGTAAGTCTACAAAATCCCAGACTGAGTTAGAGTACATGGACTCCATCTAGAGATTCATGGCTTTAAGCCATTCCTCTTTATCAGGATCTTCCATTTCATTCTTAAATGACAATGGATCATCCACACTATTAGCATAGACAACACCTTGTCCCTCACCTATAGCAAAATAGCATTCAGGTTTTCTCACAACCCTCTCACTACGTCTAAGTGGTAGTGTATCCTGATCGGGAACCATCTAGCTCTCACTTGTTTGTGGATCAACAACTCTTGTTGATGAAGCACTAGTCTCAACAGGCTCTAACTCATTTAATACAATCTTAGAACGAGGTTTATGGTCACTAATGTAATTGTCCTCAAGAAACGTTGCATTTGTCGATACAAATACTTTGTTATCTTCAGGACTATGAAAGTGTCAACCTCTGGTCTCCTTGGAGTATCCTACAAAAAGGCAGACAACAAACTTGGAGTCTAGCTTTCCAATTCTGTTCTTCAGCACGTGTGCTGGACACCCCCATATACAGAAATGTCACAAACTAGCTTTAAGTTCATTTCACAACTCTAGGGGAGTCTTAGGAACAGATTTGGATGGCACTACATTCAAAATGTATACCGCTATTTGTAACGCATATCCCATGAAGGAATTTGGTAATGATGAGAAACTAATCTTAAAAGAGTAAAATTATCGAAAGATGAAGCCTACCTATGACATTTGGGCATAGGTCATATTAACCTTAATAGGATTAAAAGATTGGTTAGTGACGGACCTCTGAGTGACTTAATGGTTGATGATCTACCGACTTGTGAATCTTGTATGGAAGTTAAAATGATCAAAAGGTCGTTCACGGCCAAAGGCACAAGAGCCATATAATGTTTAGGATTGATACACACTGTGTGTGGTCCTGTGAGCATTCAAGCTAGAGGTGGATATGAGTACTTAATCACTTTCATGGATGATTACTCAAGCTTTGGCTATGTGTTTCTCATGAGACATAAGTCGGATGTTTTTGACATGTTTAAAGCATTTAAAACTGAAGTAGAAAATTAGCTTGAGAAACATATAAAAATCTTGAAGTATAGGGTGGTGGAGAATATCTATCTGGTGAGTTTCAGCAATATCTTATTGATAATGGGATAATTTCTCAGTTTTCTGTACCAGGTACACCTTAACAAAATGGGGTGGCAGAAAGGAGAAATATAACTCTTTTGGACATGGTTAGGTCTATGTTGAGTTATTCAAAGCTCCCTAATTCTTTTTGGGGATATGCTTTACATACCACTTTGTACATTCTAAATGATGTATCATCTAAGTCGGTTCCTATAACACCGCATGAGTTGTGGACTGGGCAAAAGCTTGGTTTACAACACTTAAAGATATTTTGATGTACTGTGCACATTTTAAAAGGAAAGATAGAAAAGATGGAGTCCCGTTGAGAAACATGCATATTTGTAGGTTATCCAAAAGGAACCAAAGGATATTATTTTTATAGTCCTTCAGATCTTAAAGTATTTGTTTTGAAAAATGCTAAATTTCTGGAAGATAACTATATAAATAATTTTATGCCTTAAAGTAGAATTGTTCTGAATGAGCTTTCGAGAGATACAATTCCACAAGAGGTTTCACAACCTAGCACAATTGTAAGTTCTACACCAATACAAGATCAATAATTTACCATACCTCGTTGTAGTGGGAGGTTTAGTAGACAACCCCCGAGAGATACATCGGTCTAGGAGAATCTGTAGAGAATCTCCCAGACGATGATGATACCTATACGTACAAGGAAGCAATGGAAGATGTTGATTGTCGCTATTAGCAAAAGGCAATGCAATCCAAAATTGCATCTATGTTCAAAAACAAAGTTTGGACTCTTGTAGAATTGCCTAAAGGGATAAAACCCATCAGGTGCAAGTGGGTATACAAGAGGATGAGGAATGGATGGAAAGGTGGAAACCTTTAAAGCTAGATTGGTAGCTAAAGGTTGCACACAGAAGGAAGGTATCGATTATGAAGAAACCCTCTCTCCTGTGGTCATGCTTAAATCCATTTGGATTCTCTTATCCATTGTGGCATCTTTAGACCCAAAGATTAGGCAAATTGACATCAAGACAACTTTCCTTAATGGAAGTCTTGACGAAAGTATCTATATGATGCAACCAGAATGATTCATTAAGAAAGGCTAAGAGGAAAGGGTATGCAAGTTGCAACGATTCATTTATAGATTGAAACAAGCATCCAGATCCTGGAACATATGGTTCGATCAAGCCATGAAAAGTTTTGGATTTTTTCAAAACCTTGACGAACCCTGTGTATACTGAAGGATTAAAGGCGACAAGTTGGTTTTCCTAGTTCTTTACATTGATGATATACTACTCTTAGGAAACGATGTAGGTGTATTGACATCAGTAAAAGAATGGTTAGCAAAACAATTTGATATGGAAGACTTAGGAGAAGCAAGTTATATTCTTGGTATCTAAGTCATAAGGGATAGAAAGAATAGAACAATTGCATTATCCTAAGCTTCATACATAGATAAAATCTTGTCTAGGTTTTCCATGCAAGATTCCAAGAAAGGTATGTTATGTTTCAGACATGGAATCAAACTTTCTAAGGAACAAGTTCCTAAGAATGAACATGAAGAGCAATTCATGAGTAGGGTTCCATATGACTCGGCAATTGGGAGTTTCATGTATGCAATGCTCCGTACTAGACCATATATTTGTTTTTTTATTGGCATATTTAGCAGGTTTAAATCGAAACCTGGTCCTAATCACTGGACGACAGGCAAGCATATTTTCAAGTATCTCAGAAGAACGAGAGATTATATGCTTATATACTCTGAAGGGGATTTAATTCCTGTTGGGTATATAGATTCTGATTTCCAATCGGATTCTAACACCAGAAGATCAGCATCAGGATCTGTGTTTACGCTTAGAGGAGGGGCAGTCATATGGGGAAGTATCAAGCAATCTTGTATTGCTGACTCCACCATGGAAGCCGAGTATGTTGCCGTATGTGAGGCTGCTAAAGTTGTTGTATGGCTCTACCAAATCTTGATTGACTTGGAAGTGGTTCCTGATCTGAATAAGTAGATTACTATCTATTGTGATAATAGTGGTGCAGTGGCTAATTCGAGAGAACCAAGAAGTCATAAGAGAGGGAAACACATTAAAAGAAAGTATCACCTTTTAAGAGAAATTATGCATAGGGGAGAAGTGACGATAACCAAGATCGCGTTATCAGAAAATCTGGCGGATCCCTTCACAAAGGCTCTTCCACAAAAGTGTTTTGATGGGCACCTGAAGAATATTGGGATAAGAGATATAACACATTTGCTATAGAACAAGTGGGAGATTGTCGGGATTATGCTCGATAGCAAGAGTATAACAATGTATTTAACAATCATTTCATATTAATAAAAATGCTTTCTAGTTTAACAAATATTCTATTATAGATTTATTATTGTAATTGTCAAAAGTAAATAATTATAAGATCATAAGACTATGAGAAAAGAAGAATTGTTCATACACCTGAATATGTATGAGGTAGACACAATTCTTTAGTTAGTCTTGAATAATATTCACAACTTAAGATAAAGGTTAAGCGCCTTTATCTTGTCAAAGTTGTAGATTCTTTTGCTAGCATTTGAGTGGGATCAAATGTGTTATGATGAGTCTAAATTAATCAAAGTGTGGTGTCTTTGAGCAAAAGAATCTAGTGCACTTGGTGCATTGAATAGAATCACAGTGAAATACTTTATCCGGAATCGTCAATGGATAAATTTTTTCACTTGAAGACATTCGAAGAGTCTATTTTAATCCTGAGATAAATGATGGACTTATGGTTGCAAGTGTTATGATTTGAGCTATCAATGTGTACGATTATATAGCATAGTCTATCCTCGATAGTTTTGTGGTATTCATTTGTTAATCGATAGAGGACTTCATTTATAGAAATGGACATCGTGGCTCCATTTGTTAAATGAGTAGAATATCATCATATGGATGTTTTGAGATATTGGATATTAAATCTTAACGTTAAGTTTTCAATAGTGTCTATTGAAATATGGATTCTGGACAAGTCAAAATATCCAAGTTCAAAATATGGTCATATGAGTAAATATGGTAACTTGGAGAGCTATAGGCGGTCTATGAGCTCTTGGCGATTACTGATATTCTTCACATAGATACACTATCTACATTAAGATTATCTAGGGTAGGAATGAGAAATATTTACTTATTATATCTTTATTTAAGAGTTCAATTTTAGTTCTTTAATGGAATGAACTAAAATTAATAGATCGGACCTAAGTGAATCATTTGTTGATTTAGATTAGGTTATGTCTTTTGGAGCTTAAATTTAGATAGCCCAATGAGATCCCCAATCCACACAAACTTGCATGGATCACTTGATATATTTTTCCGGATCAATTTATGGCTCCATTTATAATTGTATTAAGACATGTGGACTTGTTTCTTTTCGTAAGAATGGGTTTGGACATTTTATAAAAGTCCAATATATTTAATAAAATAGGAAAAACAATATAAAATAGCTTATTATATTGTTTTTCATTTTATTATTTAATTAAATAGAAATTAATTAATTTGGTAATTAATTTATTAAATGTCATAATCTTTTTCCAAATAGGAGATGGTCTCCTAATATTATACTATTGTTGGTAGTATAATTAATATTAAAGATTATATTTGATAAGTAGATAAATAAAAGCAATTATTTATGTAGTCAAATTAGGAAATCTTTAATATGGTCACAAATACACTATTTGAGTTGGATTAGGAATCTTGGTGTAGAAAAGAATTCTTTTTTGGAAAATGATTTATGGTCACCAAGTAAATCCACCTATGGATAGGATTCTTGCCCACCAAGTAAATCCTTCTTATGAGAGGATTTATGATCCTATATTTATTACATCTAAATTTTGGCCAAGACTAGAATTGAAGCTAAAATTCGTGCAAGCCAAATAAAAATTAGAGCGAGAAGAAAATCGGCCATTACTTTATTCTAAAATGAGAATTTCGGCCAAAGGGGAATTTTGAGTGTAGAGAATTTGGTTCTTGCTCTAGATAAATTCTTCCAACTCTAAAGATTTGTCTGTGAAAATTCGGCAAAAAAGAAAAGAAAGAAAGAACATTTTGTATTTGATAGTGCACTAGTAGCCTTTACATTAAAAGGTTTTGTGTACAACATCGAATCTAGGTTCACACGAGTTTCAATCAAATTGATTGATAATTCACAAATGACGGGACGTTCTTGGATTTTCTCTAGGAGAATTATTGTGACTAACAAATAAGAAGATTTTGTTTGTTTCCATCCTTAGGTATACACTTTAACGAAAGAGAGCCCACACTTCTAGGTGAGTCACGTTCGTGATTGGATTGGAAGATCTTGCGGAATCAATTTGGCACTAGTTCAATCAACAAGAGAAAAAGGTACGATACTTTTAACATACATCAGTTAATCTAGGGTTAAGGTTCTTTCAATTAAAAGAGGATTTTTTTTTAAATACTAAACCCTAATTTCACACTTCCGTTGTGCGATTTTCCCTACAATCTCTACTATTAGTACAAGACGATTGAGCACCGAGTCCCCTAAACTTAGACACTAAAAGATTGGACTAACCCATGTAGTGCAAGTGAGACCCCTAAAGTGACTAAGAGCAAGAATAATAAGCATACACAAATTAACCACAAACACTATACTCAAGGTATCTCACTAAGCTAATTGAAGCTCAAATTTTTTGGCAAAACAGTAATTTTTAAAAAAATTGACACAAAAAGACTCAAAGACTCAAAAACACAGAAAGACGACTAACAAGGCGTCTACGCCCCCAAACCAAAACCCATCATTGTCCTCAATGTTGAAGACTAGAGAGTGTGGCCTAGTGGCGTAACCTAACATGATTCCAAACAAACAACCTAGGCACTAATCATGCACAACCAATGCCCCAAAACATCAAAAAACTCAAGATGGATAAACATAAAATATGGCAATATGATACAATATGCCAATGAAGTTCAAAGTAACCACATAAAGCATTACATTTCACAAAATTGATGATAAGGGGACGAAACAACCCCCAAACTAATTTCCTACAATATGCTTAAAACATGTACACGTATGCGTATATGTACCATCCCCAAACCAAATTGGGCAATATATATGATTTAAGCACCTGCACAATCTAATGGAAAATCTTAAAGAGCCTTTGGCTCATCATATCAAGAATAAATAATCAATCATTGAAAACTCTTGGAAATTCAAAATTATAGCAATATTCACAGCATTTCCATTCAATCTATATTAACCACACATGAAATCCAAGCATATGGTCAATAAGCATATTCACATTCACCATCCAACCAAAATTGTCGATGAACAAAAATAATAAAGAGATAGAGCTCGAGATGAAAAGATTAACCGATGTGGTTTTTCACATATATGATTAGGTTCCCGCCCCATTTTATGAGCACTCTTGGTTTGATTGTCCCTCTAAGACTTGCAAGTGGTCTGTGTGTCTATCCCAAGAGATGGATAATCTAACCTTGAAGCACAGTTTTAATCACAAGGGTTAACATTCACACAAATATCTCAAACCATGAATATTTTCAAACTCATAATATCCAAAATTATCAAAAATAGTAATTCACCATCAACTAAGACTATAATACTAAAATAAAAAAAATGACAACCCTAACGAGAATACTAAGAGTTCCTAAATTTAAACAAGTTATGAATAATAAAAACAGTCCTGAATGCATAAAAGTTCTAAAAATAGGTAATGTAAGAAAATAGTGTAGTTAAAAATCACTCATCATCCAAGGTCTCTCCTCTATCATCCTGCTGCAGACCCTTGACTTTCGGATCTCTCTCTGCCCTTGCTCTCTCTTAAGCTTCCATCCTTGCTATTTCCTTTGCTGTCCTAAACTCTATAGCATATGGGTCAATCACCGGGACACTGGCAGGAATATCAGAAGTGGTGGACCTCTTGCCTCTCCTCTCAAAAGGGATAACTTTTAGCTTCTTCCTCAGGCTAGTGATGTTGGACCATAGACCATCCATATTTACTACATTATCCACCTGGAACTCAGAATCTAGATTTCAGTGTGTTCATGGAAGTCTAGAGGCCTGCCATCCCAAAGACTAGGGTCTGCCATGGCAATGCACCCTGATCATCTGTATCTGGGGGAGGAACTCCCCGATCTAATCCATGTTGCTCGTGCCCACGTTCCATGTTCTCTGGCTTTATCTACTGTGCTATACTAGAGCTTGTTCCCGATCCTCTTTTCATCTTTCATGTTCTCCTCTTATCAATTGTTAAGTTTTTCTCAACCATCAAACTGATCCACGTGGTTATGTTGATGTCATTCTATAGCCATTCCAGTTGTACATCTTCAAAATATACTCCTACTCTTCTACACATGTCGGTGATCAAGAAAGGGAAAATGATTGGCTACTTCTCTACCCTTTTTTCCCCACTTGCACTATCACTCATTTGATGAGTGAGCCCATAATGATCGACTGGTTATATTTGATGCAATTAAGCATAGTGGCAACCTCAAAAGGTACTGTGGTCCTATGTGTCCTGGGTCTGAGGGAATGGGAATTAAAGATGTTCCACATACCTAGTTCGATTTTCTAGATTGTTGTATTTGATCGAAGTCCATCGGTTGGATCACCAGCTGGCTTGTGATATCTACATTCTGCTAGACAAAAATGTCACTCTAGGTGACACCATCCCTCATTTTGTTTGATCTCTCTTGCTCATTTAGAAGCCAAGTGTTGTAATAGTCATTAAGGTCATCAATAGATTATTTCACCTCAACTCCTCTCACCAACACGGTGGAATGGCACTGAAAGTGATCAGACATCATGCTTGCATAAAACTTCTCTATGATCTCTGCTGCATTTCATTGGGGTACTAGTGTTTGCCATTCCCTCCTCTATACTGTGTTGGTAACAGTAGTGCCACCCAACCTTACCAAATCAATCCCTCTCTTATGAATGATTCCCCTCATTCTGAAATGCTCTATCTTGCTGGGGAATTCGACACACTGAGGGACTTAAAGTTTCCTCTTCCCTTGCCTAATTTTCTTGGTTGTATGCTTGAATCTTGATGACATCTGCAATAAAGACACATCATTATAATACGATAGTAGAACATATAACAAGAAATGAACTCATGTAAAGTATGAAAGGAATTAAAAATTTCACACATTCTGCCTGCAGTAAATGGGTTGTGTGTGGGTAAGGACCCACACTTGATCCGTGCATCTGGCGATTTGTAGTTGCACAATAGGTGACACAGGGTATACCAGGGAATGATTCCATCATGTTTTTGTGAACCCAATTGACTCCAAACATCATAACACATAATGGATTTCGATTAAGAGTTGAAAACATCATCTAATCATAAAATAACTCAATGACTTCAACTCATACCCTAGATTAATTTCTAGCATAATCAAAATCCAATCTTGCTTTAAATTTTGTGCAAATCACAATCCACGCATCAATCAATCAAACTCAACATGTATTCATGTTACACTAATAAAAATTCAGCATGATTTGATTTGTTCTTAGAGAATTATGGTTTGAACATGTGACTTAGGATGATTTTAGGGAGGTAGAGAGAGATATTCAAGGTAAAAACTAAATTGAATCAAGATTGGAGAAGAGAAACATACCCTTTTTGGTCTTGAAATCGAAGCATGAGAAGCTAGTTTACCTTTATGACACGAAGGAAAATAAAATTTTGTTTGTATGGTGGTAGGGCTCACTTTGACAATGACGGGTGTACTTATACATTTTTCATATGCACGGGTTAGAACCCGTGCATGAAATTCGCAATCAACTTATCACTACTTCTGTGTTCCCTGTGCTCGGGTTACATGGGGTTACAGCGTTGGTGCTGACCCATGCATACCTGCTTGCTTTTTCAACTTTCTACCTTGATTTCTCTCATTTTCCTAGACTCAGTTGTCCAACCTGCACAAGATGATCACAAAAATCAAACACACTTGTATCACTCAACTATCACACCTTTAAAAATAACATTATAACATTAAAACACCAAACTTCAACAATACAATCATCAAAATGAGATCACAATGGGATTTCTCCATACTTAGAGCTACCCATTCTCATAAGAGAACATCAATTTAGTTTCAAAACAAGGCAGATCTAAGACATATGAGAAAGGAAATTGTGAACTCCAACACCTACTAGAATCTACAAACTCTAATCATGCAAGGTAGGACTTTGGTCGACCGAAGGTGGTTTGACCGGACGAAGAGGTTGTTTCTTTCTGATCACCAAAATTGGTCTTAATTCCTCATCAAAAGTTCCCTCACCCTTAGTCCTATATTTTTCTAGTAATTCCTTTCTAACTCAAAATTTCTTCACTATTTGTGGGTTCTATTTAGACTTTTTCCTATTTTCATTGAATTTTTGATATTTGAAATACTTGGCCTTAATGTGCCCTTCCTTAGAACAAAAGAAAAAAATAGGATGTGTGTAAGGAAAACTCCCTATTTGTTTGTGGTCTTGAGGTTCCTTTGAGTGTGTGTTTGGAGCGATTTGGCTTCCTTCTCTACCTTGTCAAGCTGAACTATATAATCACACTCCTTAACCTTTGCAATCCTCAAGGCTTCCTCTTTCTTCCTAAGTAATCCCTTCACTTCTCCTAGGACATTTGAATTCTTTTCAATCTCCATCAAAAGCTTCCTAGTTTTCCTTGCATATTCTTCCTCAAACTCTTCTGAAAGTTTGGCAAGCTCAACTAGATCTTGTGAAATTGCCTTCTTTTCTCCTTCAAAATTCATAATCCTTTTCTCCATTTCTTGTTGAGGTTGGAAAGGTATTGTACTTTCATCTTCAAATTCTCATTTTCCACCTTGAGAAGTTTAATTTCTTGATGGAGCTTGTTATTCTCTTCTTCTAACTCCTTCTCATGCATAAGGTCTTTAGAACTCTTTTCAAGTATCCCTTCATTAAATATTGCATCTTCGTCCTTTAAGGCTTTGGTTTCTTTAATACCGTTAAGATGGCCCTCTTCCATTTCTGAGGCCAATTCAAAAGCCTTGACAAGCTCACGAACCTTGCTTTTCTTTTTGCTCCTCTTAGGTGCTTCAATGACTAAGCACCATTATTTATTCTTCTTTTCTTCCGGTCTCTTCACTATGAATTCAATCTTTTTGTTCCCAAATCCTAAAAACCACATCGACTATCATTCTGGTTGTGGCCTTGAAATATCTACCCAAAAGCAATTTCCAATCATGATCCTCAATTTCTTCTTCTCTAACCTCCAAGATTACAAAATCAACTGGCACTTTGAGCACATTTACATCCAATTGAACATCTTCAATCACACCAACCAAAACCTTAGTAGAATTGTCTGCCATCTTCCAGGTTATGGAAGTAGGCTTAATATTACAAATCCTTAGTTTCTTACAAACTTGGAGGGGCATCATGTTATTGCTTGCTCTTATATAGAGCACTCCCTCCATGATGTCTGAAGACCCAATGCTAACTGGGATAATGAAACTCCTGGGATCTTCCTACTTTGTTGAAATGATCTTCCCCACTAATTGCTCTTTAACCCTTAGAGTCACCACCCATTCACTTAGCTCATTCTCTTTAGCGTCATCATCCACTCTCCTCGATTCTAATGTTACTCTTTCCTCTTTTGACTACTCTTTCCCTTCTTAGACTACTTTCACAGTCATTGCATGCTCCTTCCCACTCACTGATTTTCCTTTTTCTTGCTTAAGAATGTACTATTCTATCTGGGTGATATAAGTCTCCATTCTTTTGGGTGAGGCATTAAGACGTTGGATATTTTGGTCATTAGAGTCAATATAATTCTGAAGCTTCTATTGAGTAGCATTTTGAGTGTTGCTGAAGTCTTAGTTCGATTTCTTGTGGCTCAGGTTTTGTTTTGGTATTGTCTGAGTTGGTTGTTGGAACTTGTTTGAGGTTGATTTTACGAGTTTTGCCATTGATTGCCTTGGCCATTATGACTATTGTATTTGCTATAACCTTAGCCCTGATTTGAATTGTTATTACTCCATGAGAAATTAGGGTGGTTTCTTCACCCTGGATTATAAGTGTTGTAATAAGGATCGTTCCTTTACTGTTAGAAGCCTCCCATCATATGAGCTTCCTCTTCCCAATGACCCTCTCCTTCCATAAGATCACAAATAATTTGATTCACCTAAGTACCTAATTTGTACATATTTTGTAACATTTTCTTCATGAACTGTATATCTTTCTGCATCTTGGTCATCTCAATAGTAACACCAGTGCCCCCGTTGATTTCTATCTTATTACCTTTGAACGTTGAATGACCTTTATTGGGAATTCTGAGCCAACTTTTCCATTATTTCATATGCTTATGGGACTCTCTTATCAGCAATTGTGCCTTCACAAGCATTGTCTACCATCATCTAAGTGATAGTCGAGAGTCCATGGTAGAAAGAAGTGACCTTCAAGTCATTAGGATAGGTGTATGGTGGCATTTGAGCAAGTAATAGATGAAACCTCTCCCATGATTCATGGAATGGTTCTCCATCCTCTTCACTAAAGGTTGCAATTTTTATCTTCAATTCTTTGGCATTGGTAGTTGGTAAGAACTTGTTATAGAAAGCTTTACACATCTGTGGCCATATGGTGAGAGTTTTAGGCCTTAGTGCCATGTACCATTGCATTGCTCATTCCTTTAAGCAGTATTGGAACCATCTCATCTGCAACTGAGCCCTAGTCAATAATGTGTTATGGACCACAATTGAAAAGGTTTCCAAAACTACACTGTATTGCTCGATGAACTGACGACAGTCTTCTGAAGGTAACATATGAAATAATGGTAGTAAGTTCACGTGCATGCCCTTCAACTCGTACTGCCTTGTAATCTCGTACAGAACAATGGCGGTTGGCTGCTCATCTCCCATTTGGGATAGAGTATATTCCCAGATAGTAATCTCCAAATCATTTCCTTGAGTCTGTTCATCCCAATCAAAATGTTAGGCAAATTTTCTTCGGCCATCTCTTCTTCAAATCTATTATCTTTAAATTGCCTGATAATCTTATCAATCCGGTTAATGTTTTCTTGAGCTGGTAACACTGGTCTTCTCAACTAACATCTCCCGTGCATAAACCTAAGCATCTGAGATTTTAAAAACAATGAAACACCAAGTAAGAGAAAGAAAAACAATAAAAACCTAAATTAGACCCAAACTTATCTGAATAACAATCAAGCAAAGTAAAAGCAGATAAAGTTTACTATAGTAACTAATAATTGAAAACTAAAACAAAGCAACACTATCATATAAAAGCTAAATCTAATCACATTGCATAAAAGTGGATCCACGGCAGCGGTACCATTTTTGATGAGCATGTTTTTGTCGTTAGAAATCGTACATCAAAACAAAATTTATAAAGAACCACAACAATGCCTCAGAAGTTAACAAAACTAGTACAATGGCAAGTCGAGTGTCATCCACTGGGAAAGGGAAATTAATATGGCTAAAACCAGTTAACTAATACAAAGCTAAAACAAAGCATGACATGTGAATGAAGATGGTTGGGTTTTTGAAAGGTTAAAGGACTACAATGTAACTACAGTTAGGCTAGTTAACCTACCATGCAATTAGTGTTAAAAAGAATGCAAACAAAAAGATATGATATGTGATGTGAATGCGGGAGCCGATGCAATTCATACACGAATAGTGGACACTCCATTCTTTAATAACCGATTTGATTATTAAGTAATAATCTATCTTTAAGGGTGACCTAGAGTCAATAACTCTCACTCACAACTACTTGGTCAGATTTAGAGATAGAGACTCTTATCACATAAATTCTCTACTACACAACTACTTGGTTGGTTTATGAGAGAATCACACTTTAAGCATAGATATATTCTAATGGTTAGAGATGCCTTGGAATGACATGTTCACAAATCACCCCTTCTTATTGAAGCCTAAATGCATAGGAATGGCATGTTCACCACATATATATTCTATTCAATTTAGCTAGTCTTAACACCTTGAAAGTGGGTATCTAACTTGGCATGAGAGATGGCATTTCTACCAAATCCTAGAAGGTATAAATTCCATTTAAAAACTCAAAATATATTGGCAATCAACAAGAACCAAGAGAGGGCATATCTACCTAATTCAAGAAATAATCAATTGTGTTAAAAACCAATGAATGAAACTATATAATCAAATACTAAGAATATTGTGGAAAACCCACAATCCATGAATTATTACATCAACTTCCACAAAGGGATTTAGCTATTTGTGACAATTAAAATAGATTAACAAGGAAAAAAGAGACAGAGAAGATCCATGTGGAGATACTTCTCCTTTCTAGAAGCTTTGATCCAATCTCCAAGTGTCCTTGAGTAGATGATGATGAAAAATGGTTAGATTTGGTAGGGAATGATTCCTAAACCTAGGTTAGTAATTAGAGATGAGAGAAAATGTGTTTGGAAAAAATAATAAATGATTATTAGATTTCCCAATTCATCCTCACTCGAAAATAAGAACAAGATATATTTATATGGTCCCAAGATTTGGTTTAGAATTGTTGATGTGGCAGTTATGACGCGCCAAATGCGCATGTATTGCATGGGTAGGGACCCGTGTAATAACCCGTGCAGTACCTTGATTCTTGCTTTCTTGTTCTCTAGTTTTGGCATGTGCATGGGTTATGCACGGGTTGGGACCAGTGTAGTGACCGGTGCACTGACTTGATGGACATTGGTTCTTCTTGTTGAATTTTCTCAATTTCAAGAGTCATGTGCTGGTTGTGCATGGGTTTGGCCGTGCGCACTAAACTTCACACTTCGAACTATTTTTGCCCAATCTTCGCGCATTTCATCCTACCTTCCAACATGTACCTAATTGCCTGCAATCATACCAAAAGAGCATAAGATACGTAAAAACATTTGAAAACGATACAAAGGAAATGAAATTGAGGGCAAAAATATATGACACTTTAGGTCCGATCCACTACTAACCATGTTTGTTCTTCTTTGCGACACAGCTTGAGGAGGGATCCTTTTCTATGCATGTGGGGTCAGGGGATGTCATGCCGAAACAAGCTGTGGGAATAATTTGATTACGTTTTTATAATAATTTTATATTGTTGGACAGTGTATTTTATATTACTAGATAATTTAATTTCCATTTCTATTTTTTTAAAATAATTATATTCTGTTTCTTTTGATAATAAATCTGTTATTCTTAAAAAGAATGGCCTGAATATTTATTCAGAAATTAATGAAAACAATTTGTATGTGTTAAATACATACAACACTGTTTAACACCGAAATGTTTAAGGTTGAAAAAATAAAATCTAAAAAATATAAGATTTCTCCAGAAAGCAAAATGTATCTCTAGCATCTAAGGCTTGGTCATATTAACCTTGACTGGATAGATAGACTAGTAACAAGTGGACCTTTAAGTGAGTTGAAGGTTGGCACCTTACCTGTCTATAAATCCTGTTTGAAATGTAAGATGACTAAGAGACCTTCTACTAGAAATTGACTTAAATCTGTTCCTAAGACTCCTCTAGAGTTATGGAATATGAGCGCTCTCATAATTCCGTAAGGAATGTAGGATTTATTGTTCATTAGACAATCAATGGTATATAATGGATAGATATAGTTAGAGGGGTATAATGGATATCATGACCCAACTCTAATTATAAACTACTTATGGAGGATCATACCATATGTAATAGCTATATTGATGGACACCGAAAGTTTTGGTTTGTGTAAAAACATTTATAGTTGAGAGAGTACAACTTCGGGTTTTTAGTGGAATAACACCGAAGTTAAGAATCATGAAATATTAATTAAAGAGTTTAATTAATTATTTCTAAGAATTATTGGAGCTCAAAATATTATGGGTCTATTAGGTCCCCTTGCTAGCCTGATCGATTTAGGTAATAAGGGTCACAGTTAATTAATTAGATTGTCCAATTAATTGTGTTACGAAAGTGACACGTATTGTTCGGTAATGAATTGAATAATAAGATTATTTAATTAATGAATAATGGTGATTAAATAAATTAAATGATGAGATTATTTAATTATGTTATTAATCACTAGATAGAGGGTGCTAGTTGATATTTGATTTTGAATAAAATAAGATAATATGATTATTTTATTTTATTCAATTAAATATTTAAATCTGAATTTAAAGAGTTTAAATTCAAACAAAATCAAATAAACAAAATATTAATCAATAACTTAAAAGATATTTGATATCATAAAAGACATTTGATATCTTAAAAGATTAGAGTGATTAGTTTAATTGATTGGTTTTAATTATTTATATATATATGATATTTTTTTCTAGTAAACCTAAGAAAACACCACACATAAGAGAAAATGATTAAAAGTTAATCGTAGAGAGAAAAAGAAAAAGAACCCTAGAATGAGTTCTAGGTTTCGCTCAAGAAGAAAACAATTTAATTCTTTTCTTCTTCTTCTCACTTCTCCTTCTATTGCTCATGAGTAATGTGATGTGCCAACACATAGTTATCAGTCTTGGGAGATAGCGAGAAATATCTAGTGATTCAAATCAGAAGAAAATCGTAAAGAGAAGGAGCCATCAACAAAGGTATGAAGAAACTGTTTCTTCTATTCTCTTTATTGTCGATTTCAATTTTTAGTTTTGTTACTGTTCTGAAAAAAAGATCTTGGGGTTTATAAGTCGCAACATTTCTTTATTAAATATATTTTTTTAAAAAAATCCATCCGCTGCGCGATCAGTAAACCGGGGTTCCAACAGGTTGGTGACCGAGAATGCTGTGACCAGAGGTCAACCTAGGCTGTAAACATCATTACATTAGTGGATTTGAGGATCATAGTGGCTAAGTGGTTAGCCTGTGATTTTTCCCTTGTCGACGGGTTTCAACGTAAAAATCAAGTCTTATTTAATTTCCGCATTTTAAACTTGATTTTGTAGTTAGTTTATGGGGCAAATTTTTATTATTGATTAATTAAGAAAAGATGGCAATTAACAAGAATAAAACCTATTCTACCCCTATCTAGGTTGTTAGACACACGCTTTATATTTATTTTCAATAAGATATCTCCATCATCATCCAAGTAGGAAGCTTTATCCCTGTCAAAAAATAGGATTCTTATTATCGTCCACTGCTTCTGTAGTTACTTGAAATAGTCCATAAAATCAGTTTCATTTACTTTATTTTTTTAGCTGCCATATCCCTAAGTTTCAATTTCATGTTATAATAGCAATAAACAAGTTTTTCAAGGTTAGAATAGGTAAGACGGTTCCTTTGTTTTGTTTGGATTAAAGCAAATATTAATTAATTTCTTTTGCAAGTAGAAGATGATACTATTTGATACAGTTTGCGAACTGCTATTGCACACAAACAAGCTTTTTTTTTTTCAAATTGCTTTCACAATATTTTACACGTTCACTCTGTTGTTTTTTGCCCAATTCAATTTCAATAATTGACATATTGATTATTGTCTTGGAAATTTTTATAAATTTGTTAATACATCTAAAATAGTTTTCAATCTAAATTATTTTTCAATCTTCTTCTGTTCCTTTTCTTCCTATCTTCTCTGAGAAGTTGTTGGCATAGGAGGATGTTATGTTTTTGAGTCTTGTGTTGACATAATTCTATATCATAACAATATTTTCTTTGTATTGACTAGTTGCCTAGGATTTATGAAGCATCAAGCTTCAAGGAAGATTGGACAACAATTCAAGCAAAGTGATGGCAACAGGAGAAATAAAGCTTCATTGCATAAAAAAATTATTTTGAGACCTATTTCCTTTTGCAAGGCCCAGGAGCACACAAAGATATCATATATTTGTGTCCCTGCTGCAGGGAAAGTCACGCAATGGAAGCGTGAAAAAATTAAAATTAAGGTTTCGGTGTAAATAATTTTTTTTCCCTTTTTAATAACAAGAACCTTAACCCTAGATTAATTGATGTATATAAAAAGTATCGTACCTTTTTCTCGCGACGATTGAACAAGCGCCGGATTGTATCCGCAAGATCTTCTAATCCAATCACAAACGTGAATCACCTTGGAGTGTGGGCTCTCTTTCTTTAATTGTATACCTGAGGATGTAAACAAAAAAAATCTTCTTCTTTGTTAGTCACAATAATCCTCCAAGAAGAAAACAAAGAACGTTAGGTCACTTGTGAATTATCAATCAATTTGATTGAAAATCGCGTGAACCTTGATTCGATGTTGTACACAAAAACGTTTAATGTAAAGGCTACTAGTGTACTAACGAAAACTAAACGTTCTTTCTTCCTTTTCTTTTTTGTCAAATCTCACACTATTTATATAAGTTGATCGAATTTTGTTCTAGAGCAAAAAGCAAATTTTCTCTCTCAAAATTCTATGGTAGCCAAATTCTCTCAAAATATTCTTAGCCTTAGCCGAAATTATGTATGCCATATATATATATATATGATGGCCAAATTCCTAGCCCTAAAATATATAGGGATGGCCGAATTCAACTTATATTTAATTTAGGAGACTTAATGCTTTCCTAAGAAGGATTTACTTGATGGACAAGAATCCTATCCTTAGGTGGATTTACTTGGTGACCATGAATCCTTTTCCAAAAAGAATTCTTTCATACACCAAGACTCCTAATGCAACTTAAATAGTGTTTTTGTAACAATATTAAAGATTTCTTAATTTGACTAGATAAATAATTCCTTTTATTTATCTACTGATCAAATATAATCTTTAATATTAATTACACTACCAAAAATAGTATAATATTAGAAGACCATCTCATACTAGGAAAACGATTTCGACTTTTAATTAAATAATTAATTAATTACAAAATTAATTAATTTCCATTTAATTAAATGATAAAATAAAAAACAATATATTAAGCTATTTTATATAGCCTTGCAGCCCAAAACATATACATGGGCCAATATATTATTTTTCTTATTTTATTAAATCCATTGGACCTTAATAAAAAATTCACATGTGAACTAAACCCATTCTTACAAAAAGAAACAAGTCCATATGCCTTAATACAATTCTAGATGAACCCCTAAATTGGTCTGGCAGAATATATCAAGTGATCCATGCAAGTTCGTATGGATTGGGGATCTTGGTATGCTATCTTAATTTAAGTTCCAATAGACACAACGTAATCACAATCAACAAATGATTCACATAGGTCTGATCTAGTAATTTTAGTTCGTTCCACTGAAGAACTAAAATTGAAATCTTAAATAAAGATAGAATAAGTTAATATTTCTCATTCATACCCTAGACAATATTAATGGAGAAAGTGTATCATCGGGAAGAATACCAGTAATCGCTAAGTGTTTATAGACCGCCTATAGCTCTCTAAGTTGCCATATTTACTCATATGACCACATTTTGAGCTAGGTTATTTCGACATGTCCAGAAACCATGTTTCAATATATACTATTGAAAACTTAACATTAAGATTTTAACATCCATATGATGATATTCTACTCTCAATTAGTAAATAGAGCCACGATGTCCATATCTATAAATGAAGTCCTCTATCGTTTAACGAATGAATACCACCAAACTATCGAGGATAGACTATGTCATATAATCGTACTCATTGATAGCTTATTTCTCCAAAAATAATTAGGAAGCGTTGAATAACTCAACATAAACCTAACCATGTCCAAAAGAGTTATATTTTTCCTTTCTGGCACCCCATTTTTTTGAGATGTGATTGGTGTAGAAAACTGAGAAATTATCTCATTATTAATAAGATATTGCTGAAACTCACCAGATAGATATTATCTACTATGATCAGATCTTAAGATTTTTATGTTTTTCTCAAGCTGATTTTCAACTTCAGCTTTAAATGTTTTGAACATGTCAAAAGCATCTGACTTATGTCTCATGAGATACACATAGCCAAATCTTGAGTGATCATCCATGAAAGTGATGAAGTACTCATATCCACCTCTAGCTTTAATGCTCATAGGTCCACACACATCAGTGTGTATCAATCCTAAACATTCGATGGCTCTTGGGCCTTCGGTCATAAACGACCTTTTGGTCATTTTACCTTCCAAACAAGATTCACAAGTTGGTAGATCATAGACCTTTAAGTCACTTAGAGGTCCATCGCTTACCAATATTTTAATCCTAATAAGGTTAATATGACCTAGGCGCAAATGCCATAGGTAGGTTTTATCTTTTGAAAATTTTACTCTTTTATGATTAGGTTCCGTTGATTCCGTATCTAACTAGTGAAAGATATTTCTATGCAAATAGAATAAACCGTTTTCCAATGTACCTTTACAAATAAATTTTGTCATTCTTACTAATAATAAAAGCTTTATTAAAAGTAACCGAATAACCAAATTTATTTAAACAAGAAATTGAAATTAAATTCCTCTTGAATTCAGGTACATAATAAACGTTTATTAAATCTAAATACTTACTAGAATCTAAATTGATTCTAATATCTCCCACTACACTAGTAGACACCACTACATTAGTAGACACCAACGCTCCATTGTGTAAATGCAAGTTGAATTCATTCTTATTAAGTCTTTTCCTTTCCCGTAATCCCTTCTGGTTAGGCCCAAATTGTTTTTTCTTCAGTTGTTTCTTAACCTTCCTATGGGTCTTAACAGAAGCAACTTTACTAAACGTATGAATATCTTAACCCTTACATTACACATGGATCTTCTTGATGCTTTGATCATCTTGCATCAGGCCTTACAAGAAGTTTTCATTATTTTTCAAGGTGTAGTCCAACTTGAACTAATCAAAGGAATCCGATAGTGAGTTGACAATCATGTCAATGTTGGTCTCAACATCTATCTCAGCACAATTCAATTCAGCAATGTTGAGATGTGCTGACTTTCATCGTGTGATCTTTCACACCCTGTCCAGGTTTCATCCTAAGATTCATAAAAGCAGTCACTGCCTCTCTCTTAGTCATCCTAGACCTCATAGCAAACATCTCTTCTAGAGATATCATTATATCGGCAGCATTCTCCACTCATTCATGTTGCTGTTGTAACACGTCGAAGATGGTGGCCATAATGTAACATTAAGCCATCTCATCAGAAGACTCCCACTGCTGATACTCATCTCTTTGCTCCTGAGTAGATTCATTAGTAGAAGTATGTGGTTTAGGAGTGCATATAATGAACTTATGCTTTTCAGATTGCAATAAAAGCTCAATTTTACTTTTCCAGATGACATAATTATCACCAGTTAAAGTATTGTCTTTTAGGATGTTGATTAGGGATGGGGTCATGACTTCTGAAAAATGACAAAAATTATATAAGTAAATAATCATGATAAAGCACTTTCAAATATTTATCTTGAATAAAATAAAATAATTCAATCGTAAAAATTCAACGGTGATCCAACACCCATAAATGTCATGCCTCCTTTGGGAGTTCACAACATTTACTAGTTTGACTAGGTCCCACCTAATTGTTAACATAACAACCAACGTTTTCAATTTTAGTCTTGATATTTTATTAACAAGAACTCTTGGGAGGTTATTATTAAAATTGCATTGAGTGTGTTATCAAGTTATCGACCCCTTACGAATATTTGATGCAAGAGATATTTTTGAAGATATTTTTGAAGATTTTAGATTTGAAAAATATTATTGTAATTAAAAAAAATTGTTTTATTTCCATCTATTTTATATTTAATTAGGTGTTTTTATTCTTTTTTTATTAGAATTTATTTTTAGGCTTTATTTTAGTCTTTTAGTTTATTTGGGAAACTATGTTATGTTTTGCCTATTTTTCCTTTTTAGTATTTTAGTTTTATTGAGAAATTTCCCGTTCGTGGATTTTCTTGTTAGTCAACTTTTGTAATTCTATTTAAGTAGGTTGTATTAGGGTTTGAAAGACAGTTGTTGAGTTAATAATATTTTTAGAGTTTTCTCTAATTATCTCCCAATTTCGGTACCCTACGTGGGTCAACGATCTTGAAGCCTATTTTTCTGGTATCTGTGCGTGGATCAACAGATCAATAGTAGGGTTCGCTTTCGGTATTCGTGCGCGAATCAACGGATTCGAATCAGTTACCCTTTCTTTTATCGATTGTTGTTTTCGTTGATTTTTTCCGCTGCATCAATATCCCTCCTTTGAGAGTAGATATCGTTTGAGCTAATTGTCTAGCCTATCCTGGTAAGGAAGTATCTTGCTTAATTTCATTCATGAATACCTCGTGGGAGGTTAGTACATGAAAACATAAAGTGCAACTAAACTTGGAGGCCATAGGTGTTCCAAAACACCTTCTCCCACTCAATTATTTAAGGCGTGTGATCGAATTCCAAAGAATGATTTACCAAGTTATCTAGATGCCAATTTAGATTCCTAAACCATTATATGCATGTTCATACCAAAAGAGATATATGAGTAGCACTCCTATTATGTATGACATGTTATCAAACAATGACAAACATTGCAGTATTCACAAAAAAATATAAATAGCTACAATTTTGGTCCATCCTAGAAAAGCAAGTAAATTACATGTCCTAGAATACAAAAACTCCTTTCTTGGCGAACAAGTCTTCACGCGACCTTCGTCGTTTGGACTCCCTCGGCTGCCTCCCATAGGCGTGTGCATGCCACAACCCTATAAAGGGCTGCCATGCACACCCAATGGCTTCCATAGGGCTGCCGTGCGTAGCCCCTGCCACAACAAACGTGGCCGCGTGCTCTTTGCATGCACGTTTGTTGCTACGGTTCACACGGTCCCAAAGCTGTTCCGGTTGCTTCCAATTTTTTCAAACCTTCGAGTCTTCGATACTTGATTGTATTATTGAAGAATTTTTTATATAAAATTATCTACAGTTTTTTTGTTATTACAACAACAAAATAAAAAAAGCTTAGCAGCTACCAAGACGAAAATTATTGTGATAATAGACCACCCTTCTTGTTACAATCCCAAAAAAAAAATACATTGAAATTATAGGAACAAAATTGAGCAATAACAAACCACATACAAAACATATATATATATATATATATATATATATATACATACATACATTCCAATGTAAATATATATATGTGAATACCTAGATTGCCATCTCTTTCTAAAACATGCATATATACATTAAAAAGAAAAGATTCACGAATACATACATCAATTAATCAAGGGTACAGTCTGGCTCCGATACCAATTGTAGGGAAAATACGCGTAGCGGAAGCTTGACAATTAGGATTAGGGTTTCGTATAAATAAAAAAAAATTCCCATTTTAATAACAAGTGTTAGGTTTTAGATTTGTGTTGGCTTGATTCCATAACAAAACTTCATTTCTTTGTAATGCTTAGTTGCTTAAGTGGTTCGTGATGATAAGAGTTTCAAGGTAGAAAAGCAACATCTCATGATGCAAAGTTCATCTTCAAGAGGATTGACACTGTTCTTGGATGCTAAGGTATCGAGACCCTTCTTCCTCTTGCAAGGCGTAAGCTCACACACACACACAGTTCATTCATATGTGTCCCTGCTTAGTTATGCAACATTATATATGCACACACACACAATTCATACATTTGTGTCCCTGCATCATAGCGCATTATTTGGTATAACACTTTCACACACTTGAAGTTGAATGCTCATGCATTGGTATGAAAGTAACATGTTTTAGAAAATGCATGATTGGAGACTATCTCTATGTAGTTTGTATTCTTGTGTGAAATGTGTTTGTTTGTTTATATGTTTGTATAACATGGATCTTAAACTTGATTTTAGTCTTAGATTATTCATGATTGAGTTCCGGTCATTTCGGTTACTCATACTATTGATTTCGAGTTCTAAGTCAAAAGATACTACATTTTCAACTAATGTTGCATATATTGTCTTTGTCTTCATATATCGAGTCGAATTCTTATTTTCTTGGTTGAGTATCTTATATTTCCTATGTTTGTGAGGGAGTCCTGGTTCGTAATCTTCAAACAGATTCAAATTCAGAGTTTGGAGGCCGAAGAACAATCGAAGAACGCGAGAGGAACACAAGGGAAGAGGTGCGATGGCTCAAGCCATCACCTTGCACCATCCCGAGATGGCGCGTGGCCATCTCGGCCCCAAAGGTGCTCTGCCCAGAGATGCCCATGCGCCAACTTGGGGAGGCACTAAAGAATGGAGGTAAAAACGTCATTTGGTCATTCTCTCTTTAAAACCTCTCCTTCCCTCTCATTCTTTAACAAGTTGAGAAAATTGAAATTGAAGAACAAGTGCAGAATTTTTCTCTCAACATTTTGATTTTTGTTTTTGTGATAGCTTCTTCATTTCTTCTCCGAATCACTTGATTCAAAGACCGATTTTGAGTGTCATGAAGAGTTATACAAACCCCAAGCATTTACAGAACCAAATGACGTCTAGATTTTTCTTTATGATCTGATCTTCAGTTCGTGGTTTTTCATCCTTGTTGGTAAAATCATCTTCCTCTTAGTTTTCTTTTTAGATCTTCTTATTGATTGATGTTATTTGATTAAGAAGCATGAATAGGATGATTTTGATATCATTTTGTGGTTTGTTGAATTTATTTTCAAGTTTAGCTAGATTTGTGATAAATTGATTGATTTGTGCTAAACTTGATAAACATGAGATTGTTTCTAGAAATGTTTTGTTCTTATGCTTGATTGATTATTTCTAGATCTAATTTCATTTTCTATGAACTAGGTTGTGTTTTAATTGGTGTCTATATCTTCATACCTATGTTCTTAGTTGATAACATGCTTAGGTTGCCTAGAGACATTTGTGGTTGTTATTTGAAAGCATAGTCTAGCTATCTAGTTGCAGGTCCATAGAATTTGTTGATCATAATTTTCTATGTTGAGTGCTTGTTTGCGTTTTGCATTCATTATCACTTAGATGCCTTGTGAAGAGGTAGAAAGTCTCATATCTTAGAGTGATTCTTTGATTTGAGCAATTGGAAGTCTTAGCTAGAGTCAGGAGGACTTGGATAGCTAAGCAAGTGGAAGTCTCGACAAGAGGTGTGAGACATCGGATTGTTGAGCGAGGAAGTCTTGAATAGAGTCGGGAGGACTCGGATAGTTGAGTAAGAAGTCTTGCCTAGGGTCGGGAGGATCCGGATAGGTGATCAAGGAATCTTTATAGAGACAGGAGGTCTTGGATAGGAAGTCGGCTTAGTAGATCTCTAGGTTCAAGGATAGAGTGAGAGTGATAGCTTGGAGAGCATGTGTGATTGCTTGAGTGTGTAACTCTATTTGAAATAGTGGATTTGCTTTTGTCGGTGGTTGTGGTATCAACCCCTGGATGTTTCCTCTTCGGAGGTTTACCACGTAAATATTGTGTGTCATTGTTTGCAATTTTCATTAAACATTGTTAAAATTGCATTGTTTTTAAAAGAAGATAAAATTGGAGCATATACCTATTCACCCCCCCCCCCCCCTCTAGGTATATTTACACTATAAAGATAAAGGGAATTTCATTTGGTATCAGAGCCGGTGTCTAGACGCACTTAGATAGATCTCCTTTGTAGTGTTTGTTATCTTCGTTTGTTTCATCATGATTAAAGAAATGTATTCTTTTGTGGATTCTCTTGTTGAAGGTGAGTCTATTGACTTAGATGATCAAAAGATCAAAGATCTTATTCAAAAAAAATGAAAGGATCTCTAAGATCAATAAGTCTCTCACTAAGAAGTCTGAAAATCATGATTGTAGCTCAAAATGTGTTATTGATTTTGATGACAAAATTCTTATTCTCGAGAAAAATTTGATTGATAGCAATGATAGATTAAGTATTTTGAAGCATGAAATTGAGCAAAGAGATGAATCTCTTGATCGTGCTAGGAGAATTGAAAATGTGCTTAAAGAAAAACTTAATGAGCATGAGAATCAAGAGAAAGTGCTTAATGACAAACTTAATGAGGCTAAAGAGATGATTAACAAGATGTTATCTAGCTCTAACAAAGTGAAAGCTCTCATTAAGGTTGGAAAGCCTTCAAGCGAAAAAAGAGGTTTAGGATATGTTAATGAAAAGTCAACTCCTTCATCTAACAAATCTACTTTTGTCAAAGCTTGTAGCAATTTAAATGTAGGTACACTCTCTAGCGGTAAAGCCATGAATGCTACCGGAGGTGCCTCAACATCAACAATGAAAGTCAAGGAGAAGATTCAACAATGCCAAAGACAAGCTACATCATCATCAAATGCAAAAGGCAAGACATCTAGTGTTGCACTACAAAGAGGTAAAAATGTGAGAAGGTAAAATGAGTTGAATGCTCAAGCAAATGGTAAACTTCTCAAATTCATACCTATTTGTCATTATTGCAACATGGTAGGACACATAAGATCTAGATGTTATGAATACATTCATAAATGTAGAATTGCCAATGATTTGCATGATATGTCTTTGAATGGTCCTAGGCAATCATCCATGTATGGATCTAGAATTAGACCTAAGAAGACCTTGGAAAAGCATGTTGAGAATAAATGTGTTGATGATTAGTTTGTTAAATCTTGTGTTGTGCCTCGTTCTACTATGCATAAGAAAGTTGATAATGCTTTGTTTGATTTGTTTGAAAATGTGACTAATGGAGTCAATGTGCCTATAAACAAGTCAAAGCATGTTAATAGAAGCAGGAATGAGAAACTTGTCAAGAAAGTTTGGGTTAAGAAAAACACAACACAATGTTTGGTTGCACAATATGCTTTAAGAGTTAATTCATCCTATTGTTGGTACCTAGATAGCGGTTGCTCTAGGAATATGACCGGTAACAAGGAATTCTTTAAGAATCTTGTTATGCATGATGGTGGGTGGGTTACATTTGGTGATGGCACTGAAAAGCAAGTTCTAGGCAAGGGAGCAATTTGTATCCCTGGATTGCATAAACTTCGTGACACCTTGTATGTAGATGGTCTACAAGCTAATCTATTAAGCATCACTCACTTGTGTGAAATTTTTAAATAAGTTATCTTTAATAAGGGTGTGTGCACGATAATTGATAAAAAGGCCAAAATTGTTTTGAAAGTCAAAAGGTCTTCGGACAATTGCTATTGTTTAGAGGTTGATCCACTAACATGTAATATGGTACATGAGTGCAACAAGCTTGAATTATGGCATGAAAGATTGGGCCACATGAATTATAAAGATTTAAAAAGCATGAGAAATATAACATTGTTAGAGGTCTTCCTAGTCTTGGTAAAAAGCTTAATGGCATTTGTGAACCATGTCAATTAGGTAAACAAACAAAAGTGTCTCATAAAAAGAACACTAATTTTGCTACGAAGAAGCCCTTAGAACTTGTGCATATGGACCTAATGGGACCAATTCAAACCGAAAGCGTAAATGGTAAGAAATACATTTTTGTATGTGTTGATGACTTTTCTCTGTTTGATTGGGTATATTTTCTTAGAGATAAGACCGAAACGTTTGGTTACTTTAAGAAGTTTTGTAATCAAGTTCAAAATGAAAAAGGTCTTGGGATCAAGAAAATATGTTGCATTAGAAGTGATCATGGGAGTGAATTTGAAAATGCTAGATTTAGTGAGTTTTGTGATGATTTTGGGATTTCACATGAGTTCTCGGCTTCTATAACTCCTCAACAAAATGTTGTTGTTGTTGAGAGGAAGAATCGTGTCTTGCTTGAGATGGCTAGGGTCATGCTCAATAGCAAGAAAGCCCCTAGAAATCTTTGGGCCGAAGCGGTCAATAGCGCATGCTATGTCACTAATAGAGTTTTTAGAAGGCCTGACACAAAACAAACCTCCTATGAACTTTGGAAATGCAAGAAGCCCAATGTGAGTTACTTCTACAATTTTGGGAGTAAGTGTTTTATTTTGAATGATAGAGATCACTTAGGAAAGTTTGATGCTAAAAGTGATATTGGTCTCTTTCTTGGGTATGCTAATAATAGTCGTGCATATAGAGTGTTCAATTTGAAAACTAAGACTATTATGGAGTCTATTAATGTGAAAATAGATGATCTTAGCATGTTTGATTTGTGTGATAACCATGGTGTCAATGAACCTAAAGAACATTTGTTGAATGACACTAAATCACCTATTGATGTGACTAGTTGTGATGAAAGTGAGTCTAGTCATAATGATGATAATTATAGTGTTGCTAGAAAAGAAAGTTAAGAGTTAGAAAATGGTTTAAATGATGACCAACAAGATGTTGAAAATTCTAATTCTAGACTTAGGAACATGCATTACCAACAAGACATCATAGGTGATTTGAATCAAGGGGTTAGAACTAGAAGGCAACTAGCTAACCAAATTTCATATGCTTGCTACACATCTCAAATTGAGCCAAAAAATATTAATGAAGCAATTATTGATGAATATTGGGTTAATGCCATGCAAGAAGAATTAAATCAATTTGAGAGGAATGAAGTATGGTCCTTAGTTCTTAGACCAAAAGATATCAATGTGATTGGTACAAAATGGGTGTTTAGGAATAAGACCGATGAATGTGACAAGATAGTGAGAAATAAAGCAAAACTAGTGGCTCAAGGATACACTCAAGTTGAGGGTGTAGACTTTGATGAGACTTTTGCGCCTGTTGCACGTCTTGAGTCCATTAGGCTTTTGTTGTCCATTGCATGTCTTAAAAAAATTAAATTGTTTTAAATGGATGTCAAAAGTGCTTTTCTCAATGGATACCTTCAAGAAGAAGTGTATGTTGAACATCCTAAGGGTTTTGTAGACCCACACTCTCCTAATCATGTGTTTAAGTTGAAAAAGGCTCTTTATGGCCTTATGCAAGCTCCTAGAGCTTGGTATGATAGGTTGACTCAATATCTTATTGACAACCAATATAGGAGAGGTGGTATTGATAGAACATTATTTGTTAAGCATTATGACAATGACATTTTTGTTGCACAAATATATGTTGATGACATTGTGTTTGGGTCTACATGTAAAACCAAGGTTGATGATTTTGTGAATTTTATGTCAAGAGAATTTGAAATGAGTATGGTAGGTGAACTCAATTACTTTCTTGGTATGCAAGTGAAACAATCTAGCAATGGTATCATATTGTCTCAATCTAAATATGCTAGAAATCTTATTAAAAAATTTGGCCTTGAAAGTGGAAAAGAATTTGAAACGCCTATAAGTACAACTTTAAAACTTGACAAAGATGAAAAAGAAAAAAATGTTGATCAAAGTCTCTATAGAAGCATGATAGGTAGCCTTCTCTACCTAATGGCTAGTAGGCCGGATATTTGTTTTAGTGTTGGTTTGTGTGCTAGGTTTCAAGCTAATCCAAAAGAATCTCACTTGAAAGCCGTTAAAAAAATCGTTAGGTATATAAAAGGAACTCATAATCTTGGTTTATTCTATTCCTTTGATACTAATGATATTCTTGTTGGCTATTATGATGCGGATTGGGCAGGAAACATTGATGATCGAAAAGCACATCATACGGTTGCTTTTACTTGGGGAATAACTTGGTTACTTGGCTAAGTAATAAGCAAAATTCAGTCTCTCTTTCATCATCCGAAGCTGAGTACATTGCGGCCGGAAGTTCTTGCACACAACTTCTATGGATGAAAAAAATTCTCAAGGATTATGAGATCAATCAAGGTAAAATAACTCTCTATTGTGATAATATGAGTGTCATTAACATCACTGAAAATCCGGTACAACACTCACGTTCAAAGCATATAGACATTAGGCATCATTTCATTAGAGAACTTGTTTAACATTCAATAGTAACTCTTGAACATATGCCTACCAAAAATCAACTTGCGGACATGTTCACAAAGCCCTTGGACAAAGAGAGATTTGTATCTCTTAGAAGATCCATTGGCATGATTTGTGTTGATTAATGCTTGTGTGTGGTTATGAGTGGCTTGATAAGCAAAACTATATTGTATATCTATTTCTTTGAAAGCTACCCATGTGAGAAGTAATGATCTTGATAAAATAGCTTTTATTGCTTCTAGATCATGCACTTAAGTCTTTGTAAATCTTGTTTTTCAAAGTGCACGTATGCTTCTCTTATATGTCTAAGTTTGAGTAATTGAGTTTGAAAGCATGTAGATTATGGATGCATCTTGAAGTTCATTGTCTAGTACATGATAGATTACTTTTGGTTAGTATCCATTTTGCTTCGGCATCTACATAGAACTCAACAAGCACCTTCATGGAAAGGGCTACGTACCTTGGTTGTGAAGCCGCCCAATGTAGGAAAGGGATACACCATTGTGATAAGTGAAAGCCATCATGAAGAGTATATGTTTATGTTAGAAAAATCAAAGAAGTGTTGAAAAAGAACCATTTTAAAAAAAAATCTTTGATACAAATCCTTAAAATAGAGTATAGTTGAAAATTTTGATTGCTCGGGTTGAAAAACAGAAATGGGATGACGAGCCACATGCACACACACGCTCACATGTTGAAATCTATTCTCTTTAAAGCAAAAATTCGGATGATAATCGGTTTGACCTTGATTGGAAAAGCTTTAGATGGATAAGTGTTGAACTGGTTTGCATGTTGATATCACAATCACTCCTTTTATATATGCTAGAAGCATTTTCAAACACACACATTTTTGCTTAATGTGCTTGATTCATTAGCAATGAGAGATTATTTTTTAGAGAATATTGAAAATCTATGATTCTCTTATTAATTTTGAAAAAATAATGGTTTACTTTCTTTTATTGCTTGAAATGTGTGATTGTGTGATTCCCTTGTGAACAAGTTTACTTGCTAATTAATATGTGGAGCATATGTTAATGGGGAGCTTAGTTTGTTAAACTCAGTTCTCTATACAACTTGTTTGCTCACTATCTCATGATTTTATTATGCATCCCTTATAACCTTGTAGGTATTTTCATTTGGCATTTATCTATCTCTCTCTCTCTCTCTGTTGTGTAATATGTTTTTGTCTATTCCTTGCCAAAAAGGGGGAGAAAGTGTTTTCCTCACCATGTTACTTACTTTTGATATAAAAGGGGAGACAATTCATTACGGGGCAGAAATCTTGTCTTAAGGGGGAGAAATAACTCTTGTTTACATGAGATAAGAAGAGATAAGGGAATTTTTGTTTTGTTTCGTATATTGTTTGTTTATCTCACCTATCTTTTTTGTAGAAGATTTCTTTTGGTTGTTCTTGTGTCACAGGTGCTTTGAATGTGTGAAGATATTCTTGAAGACTCATGAAGACATTTTAGTCTAGGAATATCTCTTTGAAATGTGAGGATGTGAGAATGAAATCAACATTGATTATGAGTGATCATTGTATGGTGAGGTAGAGGTTTTGTCATGGAATAGCCAAAGGGGGAGATTGTTAGGTTCTAGATTTGTGTTGGCTTGAATCCATAACGAAACTTCATTTCTTTGTAATGCTTAGTTGCTTAAGTGGTTCATGATGATAAGAGCTTCAAGGAAGAAAAGCAACTTCTCATGATGCAAAGTTCGTCTTCAAGAGGATTGACACTATTCTTGGATGCTAAGGTATCGAGACCCTTCTTCCTCTTGCAAGGCATAAGCGCACACACACACAATTCATTCTTATATGTCTCTGCTTAGTTGTGCATCATTATATGTGCACACACATACAATTCATACATTTGTGTCTCTGCATCGTATCGCATCATTTGGTATAACACTTTCACACACTTGAAGTTGAATGCTCATGCATTGGTATGTAAGTAACATGTTTTTAAAAATGCATGATTGGAGACTATCTCTATGTAGTTTGCATTCTAGTGTTAAATGTGTTTGTTTGTTTATATGTTTGTATAATATGGATCTTGAACTTGATTTTAGTCTTAGATTATTCATGATTGAGTTCCGGTCATTTCGGTTACTCATACTATTGATTTCGAGTTCTAAGTCAAAAGATACTACACTTTCAACTCATGTTGCATACACTATATTCGTCTTCATATATCAAGTTAAATTATTATATTTTGGGTTATGTATCTTATATTTACATGTCTGTGAGGGAGTCCTGGTTTGAAATCTTCAAACGGATTCAAATTCAGAGTTCGGAGGTTGAGGAACGGTCGAAGAACTCGAGAGGAGCGCAAGGTAAGAGGTGCGATGGCTCAAGCCATCACCTTGCACCATCCCAAAATGGCACGTGGCCATCTTGGCCCCAAAGGTGTTCTGCCCCGAGATGCCCACGCGCCATCTTGGGGAGGCACTAAAGAATGGGGGCAAAAAGGTCATTTGGTCATTTTCTCTTTAAAACCTCTCATTCCCTCTAATTCTTTAAAAAGTTGAGAAAATTGAAATTGAAGAACAAGTGCGGAATTTTTCTCTCAACATTTTGTTTTTTGTTTTGTGATAACTTCTTCATTTCTACTCCGAATCACTTGATTCAAAAACCGATTTCGAGTGTCTTGAAGATTTATACAAACCCCAAGCATTTACAGAACCAAAGGATGTCTAGATTGTTTCGTTATGATCTGATCTTGAGTTCGTGGTTTTTCATCCTTGTTGGTAAAATCATCTTCCTCTTAGTTTTCTTCTTAGATCTTCTTATTGATTGATGTTATTTGATTAAGAAGCATGAATAGGATGATTTTTATATCATTTTGTGGTTTGTTGAATTGATTTTCAAGTTTAGCTAGATTTGTGATAAATTGATTGATTTGTGCTAAACTTGATAAACATGAGATTGTTTCTAGAATGTTTTGTTCTTATGCTTGATTGATTATTTCTAGATCTAATTTCATTTTCTAAGAAATAGGTTGTGTTTTAATTGGTGTCTATATCTGCATATCTAAGTTCTTAGTTGACAACTTGCTTAGGTTGCCTAGATACATTTGTGGTTGTTCTTTGAAAGCATAGTCTAGTTATCTAGTTGCATGTCCATAGAATTTGTTGATCATAATTTTCTATGTTGAGTGCTTGTTTGCGTTTTGCATTCATTATCACTTAGATGCCTTGTGAAGAGGTAGAAAGTCTCAAATCTTAGAGTGATTCTTTGATTTTAGCAATTGGAAGTCTTAGCTAGAGTCGGGAGGACTTGGATAGCTAAGCAAGTGGAAGTCTGGACAAGAGGTGTGAGACATCAGATTGTTGAGCGATGAAGTCTTAAATAGAGTCGGGAGGACTCGGATAGTTGAGTAAGAAGTCTTGCCTAGGTCGGGAGGATCTGGATAGGTGAGCAAGGAATCTTTTTAGAGACAGGAGGTCTTGGATAGGAAGTCGGCTTAGTAGATCACTAGGTTCAAGGATAGAGTGAGAGTGATAGCTTGGAGAGCATGTGTGATTGCTTGAGTGTGTAACTCTATTTGAAATAGTGGATTTGCTTTTGCCGGTGGTTGTTGTATCAACCCGTATATGTTTCCTCTTCGGAGGTTTACCATAAAAATATTGTGTGTCATTGTTTGCAATTTCATTAAACATTGTTAAAATTGCATTGTTTTTAAAAGAAGATAAAAATTGGAGCATATACCTATTCACCCCTATGTATATTTACACTATAAAGATAAAGGGAATTTAAAAAAAAACCTTAACCCTAGATTATTTGATTTATATAATAAGATCGTATCTTTTTCTCATGACTATTGAACTAGCACCGAATTGAATCCATAAGATCTTCTATTCCAATCACAAACGTGAATCACCTAGGAGTGTGGGCTTCCTTTTCTTTAAATTGTATACCTGAGGATGGAAACAAACAAAAAAAAATTATTTGTTAGTTACAATTATCCTCTAAGAGAAAAATCCAAGAACGTCTGGTCACTTGTGAATTATCAATCTAATTTATTGAAACTCGCATGAACCCGATTTGATTTTGTACACAAAAACCTTTTGGTGTAAAGGATACTAGTGTACTATCAAAAACAAAAACATACTCTTTTTCTCTTTTCTCCTTGGTCGAATTCTACACCCTATATATATGAGTTGATCGAATTTTGTCTAGAGCAAAAACTAAATTTTTTCTCCCTCAAAATTCTCTCTTGCTAGGTCGAATTCTCTTATGAAAAATACCTAGCTTGGCCAAATTTCAATCATAGAAACATAGGGCTGCCCTAATTTATCAAGGTGGTATTTATAGGATCACAAATCCTTTCCTAAGAAGGATTTACTTGGTTGTTAAAAACCCTTTCCTTAGGTGGATTTACTTGCTGGTTAAAAATCCTTTTCAAAGAAGAATTCTATCTTTAGGTAGATTTACTTGGTGACCAAGAATCTTTTTCCCAAAAGAATTCCCAAGACTCCTAATCCAACTCAATATTGTATTTGTAACCATATTAAAGACTTCCTAATTTGATTAGATAAATAATTTCTTTTATTTATCTACTTATCAAATATAGTCTTTAATATTAATTATACTACCAACAATAGTATAATTTTAGGAGACCATCTCCTACTAGGAAAAAGATTTTGACTTTTAATTAAATAATTAATTAATCAACAAATTAATTAATTTCTATTTAATTAAATAATTAAATAAAAAATAATATATTTAGTCTTTTATACATTAGCCTTGCCGCCTAAAAAAAAATATAGGTATATATATATATATATATATATATATTATTTTTCTTATTTTATAAAATCCATTGGACCTTAATAAAAAGTCCACATGTGAACTAGACTCATTCTTACAAAAAGAAACAATACCACATGCCTTAATACAATTCCAGATAGACCTTTAAATTGGTCCGGTATAATATATGAAGTTATCCATGCAAGTTCATGTGGATTATGGATCTTGACGGGCTATCTAAATTTAAGCTCTAATAGACACAGCCCAATCATAATCAACAAATAATTCACTTAGGTCTGATCTATTAATTTTAGTTCATTCCACTAAAATACTAAAATTGAACTCTTAAATAAAGATAGAATAAGTTAATATTCCTCATTCATACCCTAGACAATCTTAATGGAGAAAGTGTATCCTCGTGAAGAGTATCAGTAATCGCCAAAAGCTCATAGACCGCCTATAGCTCTCCAAGTTACCATATTTACTCATATGACCACAATTTAAACTTGGATATTTTGACTTGTCCAGAAGCCATATTTCAATAGACACTATTGAAAACTTAACGTTAAGATTTAATACCCAATACCTTAAAAACATCCATATGATAATATTCTACTCTCATTTAATAAATGGAGCCACGATGTCCATATATATAAATGAAGTCCTCTATCGATTAACCAATGAAAACCATCAAACTATCGAGGAGAGACTATGTTATACAGTACTCATTGATAGCTCAAATGATAACACTTGCAACCATAAAATCCATCATTTATCTCAGGATTGAGATAGACTCTCCGATTGTCTTCAAATAAAAAACTTTTATCCATTGACGTTTCTAGATAAAGTATTTCATTATGATCCAATTCAATGCACCCAGTGCACTAGATTCTTTTGCCCAAAGAAACCACACTTTGATGATTTTAGATTCATCGTAATGCATTTGAACCTAGTCAGATGCTAGAAAAAGAATCTACAACTCAAGATAAAGGTGCCCAACCTTTATCTTAAGTTGTGAATATTATTTAAGACTAACTAAAGAATTGTGTCTACCTCATACATATCTAGATGTATTAATAATTCTTCTTTTCTCATAGTCTTTTGACCTTATGAATATTTACTTTTGACAATTATAATAATTAAACTATAAATGCTATAAGATTTGTTAAACTTGAAATCACTTTATTAATATGAAAAGATTGTCAAATACATTATTATACTCTTGCGATCAAGCATAATCCCAACAAATAGGATAAACCGTTTTCCAATGTACCTTTACAAATAATTTTGTCATTCTTACTAATAATAAAAGCTTTATTAAAAGTAACCGAATAACCAAATTTATTTAAACAAGAAACTGAAATTAAATTCCTCTTGAATTGAGGTACACAATAAATGTCTATTAAATCTAAATTCCTAGAAGAATCTAAACTAATTCTAATATCTCCCACTGGACTAGCAGACACAAACGCCCCATTGCCTAAACACAAGTTGAATTCATTCTCAGAAAGCCTTCTCATTTCCTTGAACCCCTGTAAGGAAAAACAAACAAAATTAGTGGCTCTGGAGTCTATGATCCAAGAATTCGTAGAATCCGCCAAAAAACATGTTTCAACATAATTAATATTACCTTCATCCTTCTTTTCTTGAGACTTTGGGCTATTTCTTTTCCAATGTCCCTTTTCGCCACAAAGGAAACACTTCCCTTTGATCTTGGTTACTTTCTTTGGATCTTTCTTGATAGGTCCTAGTTGCTTTTTCTTCTATTGTTTCTTGACCTTCTTACGAGTTTTAACAAAAGCACCTTTACCTACAGTATGAATCTCTTGACCCTTGCCTTTCACAAGGATTTTCTTGGCGCTTTAAACATCTTGCATCAGGCCTTGTAAAGTGTATTCCTTATTATTCAAGGTGTAGTCCAACTTGAATTGGTCAAAAGAATCTGATAGTGAGTTGACAATAATGTTAATTTTCGTCTCACCATCTATCTCAACACCATTCAGTTCATTAATGTTGAGATGTGCTATGAATTTCATCATATGATCTTTCACAGCCTGTCCAGATTTCATCCTAAGATTCATGAAAGCAGTCACTGCCTCTCTCTTAGTCATCCTAGACCTCATAGCAAACATTTCCTCTAGAGACATCATTGTGCTGATAGCAGTCTCTATTCCTTCATGTTGCTGTTGCAACACGTCGAAGATGGTGGCTATAATGTAACATTTAGCCATCTAATCTGAAGACTCTTACTGTTGATACTCATCTCTTTGCTCGTGAGTATATTCATTAGTAGGAGTAGGTGGTTTAGGAGTGCAAAAAATGAACTTATGCTTTTTGGATTGCAACAGAAGCCCAATTTTCCTTTTCCATGTGACATAATTATCATCAGTTAAAGTATTGTCTTTTAGGATATTGAATAGGGATGGGGTCATGATTTTTAAACAATAAAAAAAATTATATAAGTAAATAATCTTGATAAAGTACTTTTGAATATTTATCTTGAATTGTAAATAAAATAAATCGATCGTAAAATTCAACGGTGATCCAACACCCATAAATGTCACACCTCCTTTGGGAGTTCATATCATTCACTAGTTGGACTAGGTCCCACCTAATTGTTAACATAACAACCTTAGCCTTGCAATTTTATTAGCAAGAATTCCTAGGAGGATATTAAATAAATTACATTGAGTGTGTTACCAAGTTATCGACCTTCAATATAATCCCTCACGAATATCCATCCTTTGGGAGTAGATATCGTTTGGGCTAATTGGCTAGTCTATCCTTGTAAGGAAGTATCTTGCTAAATTCCATTCTTGAATACCTCTTGGGAGGTTATTACATGAAACATAAAGCTCAACTAAACTTGGAGGCCACAGGTGTTCCAAAACACCTTCTACCACTCAATTGTTTAAGGCGTGTGATCGAAATCCATATAATGATTTACCAAGTTATCTAGATGCCAATTAGATACCTAAATCATTCAATGCATTTTCATACCAAAAGAGATATATATTAGTGGCACTCTAATTCTATATGACATGCTATCAAACAACGACAAACGTTGCAATATTTACAAAAATATAAATAGCTATAATTTTGGTCAATCCTAGAAAAGTAAGTAAATTACATGTCTTAGAATACAAAAAACTCCTTTCTTGGTGAACAAGTCCTCATGCGACCTTCGTCGTTTGGACTCCCTCGACTGCCTCCCATGGGCGTACACACCCTTGGCCCCTCCCATGGGTGTGCGCATGCCACAGCCCCATAAAGGGCTGCCATGTGCAGCACATGGCTTCCATAGGGCTGCCGTGCGTAGCCCACGCCGCAACAAACGTGACCGCGTGCTCTTTGCTCGCATGTTTGTTGCTACGGCATGCATGGTCCCAAACTTGTTCCGGTATCTCCCAATTCTTTAAACCTTCAAGTCTTTGATACATGAATGTATTTTAAAAGAATTTTAAATAAAATAAATACTGCAGTTTTTTTTTATTACAATATAGTGCAGTATTTTTATTACAATATAAAATAAATAAAAACAAAATACATCAAAATTCTAGGACAAAAATTGAGCAATAACAAACCACATATAAAACATATATATCCATACATTCCAATGTAAATATATATGCGAATACCTAGAGTGTCATCTCTTTCTAAAACATGCATATAAACAATGAAAAGAAAAAGATTCAAGTACACATGCATCAATTAATTAAGGATACAACCAGGCTATGATACCAATTGTAGGGAAAATCACGCAACGGAAGCGTGAAAATTCAAAATTAGGGTTTCGGTATAAATAAAACTTTTCCCTTTATAATAACAAGAACCTTAACCTTAGATTAATCGATGTATATAAAAAGTGTCGTACCTTTTTATCGTGATGATTGAACTAGCACCGAATTGAATCCATAAGATCTTCCAATCCAATCACGAGTGTGAATCACCTAGGAGTGTGGGCTCCCTTTCTTTAAATTTTATACCTTAAGATGGAAACAAACAAAATCTTTCTCTTTGTTAGTCACAATAAGCCTGCAAGAAGAAAACAAAGAATGTTAGGTCACTTGTGAATTATCAATCAATTCGATTGAAACTCGCGTGAACTTTGATTCGATGTTGTATACAAAACCTTTTAATGTAAAGGCTACAAGTGTACTATCGAAAACTCAACGTTCTTTCTTCCTTTTCTTCTTTACCAAATCTCACGCTATTTCTTGGATTTGAACGAATTTTGTTTAGAGGAAAAACAATCTTTTCTTCTAAAATTCTAATTGTGGCCGAATTCTCTCCAAGTAGAATTATATAGGTTGGCTGAAATCTCTCTTATATAGAACTAGGGCTAGCCGAATTTCTTCTTAGAATTTCACTAGGACTGACCAAATTTTACAAGAGATATATATAGGATCACAAATCTTTTTTTAAGAAGGATTTACTTGGTGAGTAAGAATCCTATCCTTAAGTGGATTTTCTTGGTGACCAAGAATCATTTTCCAAAAATAATTATTTCCTACATCAAGACTCATAATCCAACTCAAATAGTGTATTTGTAACCATATTAAAGATTTCCGAATTTGACTAGATAAATAATTCATTTTATTTATCTACTTATCAAATATAGTCTTTAATATTAATTATACTACCAACACTAGTAAAAGATTAGGAGACTATCTCCTACTAAGAAAAAGATTTTGACTTTTAATTAAATAATTAATTAATTAGCAAATTAGTTAATATAATAACATAAAAATAATATAATTAAGCTAAACTATATAGCTTTGCAGCCCAACACCATATATGGGTCATTATATTATTTTTTCTATTTTATTAAATCCATTGGACCTTAATAAAAAGTTCACATGTGAACTAGACCCATTCTTACAAAAGGAAACAAGTCCATATGCCTCATTACAGTTCTAGATGGACCCCTAAATTGGTCCGGTAGAATATATCAAGTGATCCATGCAAGTTCGTGTGGATTGGGGATCTTGGCAGGCTATCTAAATTTAAGCTCCAATAGACACAACCCAATCACAATCAACAAATGATTCACTTAGGTCAAATCTATTTAATTTTAGTTCATTCCACTAAAGAACTAAAATTGAACTCTTAAATAAAGATAGAATAAGTTGATGTTACTCATTCGTACCCTAGACAACCTTATTGGAGAAAGTGTATCCACATGAAGAATATCAGTAATCGCTAAGAACTCATAGACCGCCTATAGCTCTCCAAGTAACCATACTTACTCATATGACCACGTTTTGAACTTGGATATTTTGACTTGTCCAAAAGCCATGTTTCAACAGTCACTATAGAAAACATAACGTTAAGATTTAATATTCAATACCTCAAAACATCCATATGATGATATTCTACTCTTATTTCATAAATGTAGCCATGATGTCCATATCTATAAATGAAGTCCTCTATCGATTAACAAATGAATAACACCAAACTATCGAGGATAGACTATGGTATATAATCGTACTCATAGATAGTTCAAATGATAACACTTGCAACCATAAGTCCATCATTTATCTCGGGATTGAAATAGACTCTTCAATTGTCTTCAAGTGAAAACTTTTATCTATTGACGATTCTAGATAAAGTATTTCACTGTGATCCAATTCATTGCACCTGGTGCACTAGATTCTTTTTCCCAAAGACACCACACTTTGATGATTTTAGACTCATCATAACATATTTGATCCCACTCAAATGCTAGCAAAAGAATCTACAACTTTGACAAGATAAAGGTGTCCAACCCTTATCTTAAGTTGTGAATATTATTCAAGGCTTACTAAAGAATTGTGTCTACCTCATACATATATGTATGAACAATTCTTCTTTTCTCGTAGTCTTTGACCTTATGATTATTTGCTTTTGAAAATTATAATAATTAAACTAAAAATGCTGTAAGATTTTTTAAACTAGAAATCACTTTATTAATATGAAAAGATTGTCAAATACATTATTATGCTCTTGCTATCGAGCATAATCCCAACAATGTGTTATACATAATGAGCACAATGATGCAGGAACACATATGTATGCAATGTGTGTGTGTGCCTAAGCCTTGCAAGATAAATGAGCTCTTGATATACCTTTTGTAGAACAATGAAGCGCCTTTTCTCTTTGAAGACTTGAACTTGCTTGAATAGTTGTTGTGCCTTCTTTGAAGCTTGAATCATCATCAACTATTGAAAACTAAACCAATACAAGTAAAATGTTGTTTTGATATGGAATTAATTCCAACACAAACCTTAAACCTAACAATCTCCCTCTTTGGTAAATTCCATGTCAAAACACCTGTACATATACTAAAAACATACAAAATGAAGACTGGTCACAAAATCATTCCCTCACATTACAATGAGTTATTTCTTAAAGACTAATCTTTAACACAAACTTGATATTCTCTTGTAGCAACCTAAAATCACCTTAAAGCACAAAGCATTTCTAAGAGAGGACAAAATTATGGCAATACAAGAATATATGGCAAGTATAATGCAAAAAAAATGAGCAACATGTATCTTCCCCTTAATACATGCCATTCACAAATAAAAATATTACATGCCTATTTCATGCCATAACAAAGTTCATGTTTCAAGTTATTACAATAAAAACATACAAGAAATCAAGTAAGTTAGCACCTAATTTCTCCCCTTTTTGGACATGAAATTACGCCAATAGGATAAGAAATGTACCTCAAAGCAATAATACTATCCACTTGCTTCACCAAAGAACTTTGTGCTCTTGGTTGTTCTCACATAATGCTTTAGTGATGATCTTGAGCTTGTAGCAAGTTGATTCTCCAACTCCTTGATCCTTGCATCTTGTTGAGAAACCCTAACACTAAGTTCATCAACCTTTTCCATCAATTGAGTAGCCCAATCTGAAAGTTGACTTGTGCTTACCATATGGCTTGTATTTTTGAGATTCACTAAAAAGACTAAGTGTATCACAAGCCTTCCTTTTGTTTTTGTATGAAATGTAAGGTACACGCCTAGCGCTATACTTTTCAAGAGAAGATAAAATCACATCATCTTCAAGTGCTTTCACACCATGAGCTAAACACAATTGAGAGATAAACCCTGGTAGTGCCAACTTTTTGTCCAACCTAGTTGTTGGAGCCATACTATCTATGTATGACTTAAGAATTTCTTCAAGGTTTATAGGTCGATTAGTCATTAAGGCATGTACAATCTTGATTTTCTCTTTGTTAAGTTCGATAGGATTAGAAGATCCTACAAGATTAGTACATGTAAAGAGATGCCAAAAAGCACTCACCTTAGTCAACTCTCCTTGACTAATATAAGCTCTATATTTCCACTCAAAAGAATTATCATCACAATGGATTTGACCCATGATATTGAGATTCTCATCTACATCAACATCTGGAAAATCTGACTCAATATCATTAGGTAATCCGAGGAACTTATTGATGTTCTCCGAAACACCCCTTATGTCCACCAAAGCATCAAGAAAGGTAGCATTGTCCTTATATTCATGATAGAATTCTCTTACAATGCTATAATTAACCATATTAAGCATGCCTACCCAAGATTCCCAATGACGATCAACCACACATCTATGGACATAGGAACCTACACATTTGTCTAAGTCAATACCTCTCTCTTGAAATAGCTTCTTCTTTCTCTTGACACCAAGAGATTTCACCTTAGAGGAATTGGACCCTTTCAATGTTGACTTGGACTTGTCAACGCGATTGGTTGAGCTTCCACCACCAACAAGTTTGGTTCGTCTTATGGTCTAGTGTAGATAAAAACTAAACATGCAAAAATAAGTGGAAATAATAATTAAGACAAGTTAGTCACAAGAGAAACACAAATATGATACCAAAAGATGAATCATCATACAAGATAAAGACAATGAGAAACATCTTACAAGAATCATCATGTTAAAAAAAAATATATGCCAAATTATAACAATATGAAGCATGTGAATATATCATAAAAAAGAACACAGTTTAGTAGACAATGCTCCCCCATGATAGATGTTATAAATAAGATCAATAATAGCATAAAGTTCTCAATGACTTAACATAATCACACATTCAAACAATTTGAAGAAATCTCAATAAGATGAGCTTCACATGCCATGAGATACACTATGATTTTCAATCTCTCTCATAATTTTTCAATAATTTCAAAAATATCAATATACTCATAAACAAAAGTTTGTGTGTGAGTTTGCTTCAAATATATGAAGAGGAGTAATTTGATAATCAACGTGCAAATCACTTCCACATCTATCCATCTTAATCTTTTCCATAAAAGGTCAAACCGATTATCATCCGGAATTTTTTTACTTTTAAGAGAATAAAACTCAACATTTGTACGGGTGTGTGTATGTGGCTAAACATCCCATTTCTATTTTTCAACCCGAGCACTTTTGATTTCAACTTAACTCCTTTAAGCCTTCTTCCTTTTCTTTTTAGGCTTTTTGAACCAAATAATTTTATATTGATTCTATTTAACACTTCTTTGTTTTTTTTAAACATAAACAAATACTCTTCATGACGACTTTCACTCATCACAATGGTGTAGCCCTTTCCTACATTGGGAAGCTTCACAACCACTATGTGTGGCCCTTTCCATGAAGGTGCTCATTGCGTTCTATGTAGTTGCCGAATCAAAATGGACACTAACCATAGGTCATCTTAAATGTACTAGTTAAAAGACTTTAAGGTGTACCCATAATCTATATATTATCAAGCAGAATTTACTCAACAAGACATATTAGAGAAGCAATGTGCCTTTTTTAAAACCAAGTTTTATGGCTTACAAGCACATGATCTAAGAGCAATATAAAGAGATTTACTCAAGATCATTACTTCTCAAGAGAGTAGCTTTCAAAGAATATGAAGCTCAAATTTTTCAAAACTCTGCCATTCAGCAATCAAACGTATAAAAACACTCATCATGATTAAGATCAATGTGAACATTATCAGTAAGAGATATAAAAAGATAAAATGTCAATGAGAACCATAATAATGCTATACTAGCTCTCCAATATGACATGTTACATTATGTAATGCAAACATGGAGTTGAAAGATGAAAAAATAGAGAGCATGCTTTAGGATATGTGAGTACCTTAGCAAGCTTTTTCATCCAATGTAAAGTCTTTGTCCTTTTTATGATCTCTCTTGGCTTGTTTGTCCTCATGACAACAAGTTATAGGCATTTCTTTCCAAGAGAATAAAGACTAAACACCTCAACTCAATCATATATAATAAAAACAACTTTATCTAAAAGTCTTAACACAAAACAACACCATATAGACTTCATCAATGCAACTTCTTCAAAGTTAAACAACATATTTTGACCATCATAGCAAAGTCTCGTGAGATAGCTAAATTCGTGTCAAAACATGGAGTATTCCAAGCTAGCTGGCTAGAATTCTCAACACATTTAACACTTAGCCTTAAAGCTAACTCACGTGTGCATCTTACACTAAAGGTAAGAACACTCACCCTTGAACCACTTGTTCTTATGTGAACTAACACAAACATCATCAACTTTCTTTTTGACAATAATATTGAAATGAGAGTAAAGTCCTTCAATGACTTGATCAACAATAGTATCATTAATACGCATCACATGCATTATCAATTTTAGCAAGATTCACTTTCTTCTTACACCACACATTTTTGTCATGCTTTGCAACCATATCATGCTTCTCAACATTTAAAGCTTTAGTATGCTTGAATTAAAGTTCAATATCATTATCTCTAAGTGAATTCCCTATCTTGCAATGTTCTATTTATTTAAAGCATTTGGGCTTTATATGGCCTATACTATTGCAATAGTGACATATGGGAATAAAGGATAGGGTTGTTCCTTTAGGAGTATGAGTAACACTAGTAGGAGTTTGTAGAGATACCTTGTCCTTCAATTTCATCTTTGTCTTAGATCTTATCTTCTTTGGATGTTTATTACAAATAACAACATCTATGCTTGTAGAAAGTGATGCTACCTTGAGCTTCTCTTCAACCACTAAGTCACTTGTACCTCCACGAGAATTAGTAAGATTCTTTACTTTTGACACATTTATTGAATAATTGACTAAGTCCATAGTGGCACCTTTAGCAATGTCAATCTCTTCAATATACTCCTGCTCTTTCTTCTTCAAAGTAGAGATAATCTCTTCCTTATCAATGACAATCCTCTTAAGTTCTCTAAAATTCTTAAGAATATCACTTTTCTCAGCTAGAAGCCTTCGAGTAACTTTCTGAAACTCATCTATTTGATTCTTGATCAAATCATCCTTTTCTACAACTTCACTCAAAATTGTATCCCCTTGCTTCTCAAGACTCTCTATCTTAGCTAAAAGCTCAAGTGTAGCAGAATTAGAGCTACAACTCTCTTGATGATTTGAATCAACTATCTTGCTCAAGGATGTTTTACCATCTACCTCAAGCATGTTCTGAGAGGCCTTAAAAGCAACAAAGTTGCTAACCAACTCTTCATCACTAGAAATCTCTTCACAAAAGCTCTCATCATTGCTAGACTTATCATCACTACAAGTGGCAGCCAATCCTTTGCCCTCCTTGTCTTTCTTGGACTTTATCTTGGTGCATTCACTAGCAAAATGTCCATATCCTTGGAGATGATAGTCTCCTAACTTCTTTTTCCTTAGAAAAAACTACTTTTAGGCTTGGCATATTTCCATAGAAACTTCTTAAACTTCCTAACAAAATGAGCTATCTCTTTATTCTCATCATCACTCTCCATTTCGATAGCACTGAGAGTGATTCCTTTACTTTTAGACTTTGGCTTCATGCATAACTCATAAGTTTGGAGCGACCCAATCAATTCATCAATAATCATGAAATCCACATCTTTGCTTTCTTCTATAGCCGTTACCTTTGCCTTAAATCTCTTAGGGAGAGACCATAAAATCTTCCAATTCAAATGCTCTCTTGAGATAGGCACTCCAAGCGCTTGACATTGGTTAGCAGTTTTAAGAAGACAAAATTGGAAATCTTTAAACTTTTCTTCATCACTCATATGTAAACTTTCAAATTGTGACGTCAACATTTGAAGACTAAACTTTCTCACTGCCAATATACCTTCATTGGTGACTTGAAATGTGTCCCAAGCCTCCTTGGCGAATTTAAGATTTTGTATGTAGGAGAATTGGTGATCATCATCCACTCCTCCGAATATAGCTGTTAATAGCCAAATTTGGCTAGAGACCAAAGGGAAATTTTCCACTCTCCTAGCCTGAGCCCAAGCCCGAGATTAACCTCCATGGAACAACAGATCCTAAGATCGAGTTATGGAGCCACCCCGCAGTAAGCAAGGAAAGGTCATCGATCTTTGGAAGCATCCAAAATGAAGCCCAACATGATTGAATCGGGGCTCCTTAAACCAAGGTAGGAATTCAAGAAAAGCCCGACGCGTGACGATCCAGGCTCCCCGAGGTCGAAACTGCCTCAATACTTCCCTAGAAGCCCGCCACCCTCTCTATACGTAAAATAGACTTATAAGACATTGAGTCTGTGGATTGGCCTTTCTCCACTATGCCAAAGGAATATTCGAACCTATTTGGGTAGGTAGGAGGAAGCCCGCCAAAGCTCCACTACCACCGAAGAGCGCCCATAGGGTAATCCCATGCTCTAAAGGACCTAGAAGGGTCAGACTGAGCTCATAATACCAGGACCAGGGTATAAATCTATCTCGCTCTATGAAACAAAGAACAACATATGCGATGACCTCCATGAGGAATCACACCATGAAGGCGCATGAGGTCATATCTACACTCCAACGAACATTGAAACACCGCTTACGTGTTAGGCAAGTGATTGAGTCCAAAAAGGAAACAAACTTATCTCTCCTTAGGATATTCCTGAATCCGTTATTAATTCCAAGTCAAAGACTTTCAAATAAAATATCTTGCCCGATAAAGAGGAAATGGATTCAGAGAATCATGGTGGGAGATTCACAAGTTTGACCTATTAGGACAGTGTATAAATACGCCCAAAAGGGACAATTAAGAAAGGAACACATAGAGCGACAAAAAAAGGAAAAGGATACAAAGAGAGAGATCCTACTCTTGCCTAACTTCTGTCAACAGAACACGACCATCATTATTTTCTACTTCTCGACAGGTACGAGGTTGCCACCCTACTGCACCCTAGTGAGATTGAGAATATTCTAAAGATTTTTGCAAGACATACATGATTTATAATAAAGCATTTTATTCCTATCTTCACTATATTTATATTCCAACACCCACCTTTGCTTGAACGATCAAGGTAACAAAGGTACCAAACCCCGGCCACCACCTCTGTGGCAGTGGTCCTGAGGCTGTTAATTGGAATTTCTCATCCTTAGTAAATTTTCCGTTAACACTTTCTGGCGTTGTCTTTGGGAACCCCACGCCAACATTTTTACATTTACAAGTTTATTGTTTTACAGTGATTATGAGGCTTCAATCCTCTAGAGGAAAACCCGAGACCTCGGGACATTAGTCCACCCCGTCAATAAAGAAAGGGTAGAAGAAACGGTAGAAGAAAGGAAAGAAAGGAAAGAAAGGAAAGAAATCCAAGTACAATAAGCCAGCCTTATATCAGCCAGACGTGGCGTGGGCTCCAATCCCTCAGGAAATGAACCAAGCTATGATTAACCAGCATGCTGTGGCAATCACGGAAAATGTCTGTCTCCATCTAGCTGCTGAAGGAATTGCTTTTCAACTGACAGATCTTAGTACCTTAGGAGAGACGAGCAGGCCCGCTGCCCAACACATGTCTATGGGCCATATATTATTTTTCTTATTTAATACATTGGACCTTAATAAAAAGTTCACAAGTGAACTAGACCCATTCTTACAAAAGGAAACAAGTCCATATGCCTCAATACAATTCTAGATGGACCCCTAAATTGGTCCAGTAGAATATATCAAGTGATCCATGCAAGTTCGTGTGGATTGGGGATCTTGGCGGACTATCTAAATTTAACCTCCAATAGACACAACCAAATCACAATCAACAAATGATTCACTTAGGTCCGATCTATTTAACTTTAGTTCATTCCAATAAAGAACTAAAATTGAACTCTTAAATAAACTCTTATTGATGTTACTCATTCGTACCCTAGACAACCATATTGGAGAAAGTGTATCCTCGTGAAGAATACCAGTAATCGCCAAGAGCTCATAGACCGTCTATAGCTTTCCAAGTTACCATATTTACTCATATTACCACATTTTGAACTTTGATATTTTGACTTGTCTAGAAGCCATGTTTCAATAGACACTATTGAAAACTTAACATTAAAATTTAATATCCAGTACCTCAAAACATCCATATGATGATATTCTACTCTCATTTAATAGATGGTGCCACGATGTCCATATCTATAAATGAAGTCCTCTATCGATTAACAAATGAATACCACCAAACTATCGAAGATAGACTATGCTATATAATCGTACTCATTGAAAGCTCAAACGATAACACTTGCAACCATAAGTTCATAATTTTTCTCAGGAATGAGATAGACTCTCCGATTGTCTTCAAATGAAAAAAATTTCTCCATTGATGGTTCTAGATAAAGTATTTCGTTGTGATCCTGTTCAATGCACCCAGTGCACTAGATTCTTTTGCCCAAAGACACCACACTTTGATGATTTTAGACTCATCATAACGCATTTGATCCCACTCAAATGCTGGCAAAAGAATCTACAACTTTGACAAGATAAAGGCGCCCAACCTTTTATCTTAAGTTGTGAATATTACTCAAGACTAACTAAAGATTTGTGTCTACATCATACATATCTAGATGTATGAACAATTCTTCTTTTCTCAAAGTCTTTTGACCTTATGATTATTTACTTTTGACAATTACAATTATTAAACTATAAATGCTATAAGATTTGTTAAACTAGAAATCACTTTATTAATACGAAAAGATTGTTATTTACAATAATACACTCTTGCTATCGAGCATAATCCTAACAATCTCCCACTTGCTCTATAGCAAACGTGTCATATCTCTCATCTGCATGTTCTCTAGATGCCTATAAAAACTCTTTTGTGGAAGAGCCTTTGTAAAAGGATTCGCTAGATTTTCTACAGACGCGAACTTGGTAATCGTCACGTCACCCCTATGCACAATTTCCCTTAGTAGGTGATACTTTCTTTCAATGTGTTTCCCTCTCTTATGACTTCTTGGTTCTCTCGAATTAGCCACTGCTCCACTATTATCATAATAAATAGTGATCTGCTTATTTGCATCAGGAACCACTTCCAAGTCAATCAAGAATTGGCTAAGACAGATAACCTCTTTAGCACCCCCGCATGCGGCTACATACTCGGCTTTCATAGTGGATTCAGCAATATAAGATTGCTTAATACTCCTCCATATGACTGCCCCTCCTCCAATAGTAAACACAGATCCTGATGTTGATCTCCTGAAGTTAGAATCTGACTGAAAATCAGAATATGTATACCCAACGAGAATTAAATACCCTCTAGAGTATACAAGCATATAATCTCTCGTTCTTCTAAGATACTTGAAAATATGCTTGACTGTCGTCTAGTGATCAGGACCATGCTTCGATTGAAACCTGGTAACTATGCCCACATCAAAACAAATATCTGGTCTAGTACAAAGCATTGCATACATGAGACTTCCTACTGCCGAAGCATCTGGAATCCTACTCATAAATTGCTCCTCATGCTCATTTCTAGGAACTTGTTCCTTAGAAAGTTTGATTCCATGTTTGAAAGGTAGCATACCTTTCTTGGAATCTTGCATGGAAAACCTAGACAAGATTTTATCTATGTATGAAGCTTGGGATAATGCAATCATTCTATTCTTTCTATCCCTTATGAATTGGATACAAAGAATATAACTTGCTTCTCCTAAGTCCTTCATATCAAATTGTTTTGCTAACCATTCTTTTATTGATGTCAATACACCTACAGCGTTTCTGATGAGTAGTATATCATCAACATAAAGAACTAGGAAAACCAACTTGTCACCTTTAATCCTTTTGTGTACACACGGTTCATCAAGGTTTTTATTAAATCCAAAACTTTTTACGACTTGATCGAACCTTATGTTCCATGATCTGGATGCTTGCTTCAATCCATATATAGATCTTTCAACTTGCACACCCTTTCCTCTTGGCCCTTTTCAATGAATCCTCCTGGTTGCGTCATATAGATGCTTTCGTCAATACTTCCATTAAGGAAAGTTGTCTTGATGTCCATTTGCTAAATCTCTAGGTCTAGAGATGCCTCAATGGATAAGAGTATCCTAATGGATTTAAGCATGGCCACCTGAGAGAAGGTTTCTTCACAATCAATACCTTCCTCCTGTGTATAACCTTTAGCTACCAATCTAGCTTTAAAGGTTTCCACCTTACCATCCACTCCTCTTTTCCTCTTGTATACCCACTTGAACCCGGTGGGTTTTATCCCTTTAGGCAAGTCTACAAGAGACCAAACTTTGTTTTTGAACATTGATTCAATTTCAGATTGCATTGCCTTTTGCCAATGGCGACAATCAACATCTTCCATTGCTTCCTTGTACGTATAGGGATCATCGTCGTTCAAAAGATTCTCTACAGATTCTCCTAGACCGATGTATCTCTTGGGTTATCTAATAACCCTCCCACTACGATGAGGTATGATAGATTGTTGATCTTGTGTTGCTACGGAACTTACAATTGGGCTTGGTTGAGAAACCTCCTGTGGAATTATATCTCCTGAAAGTTCATTCAGGACAATTCTACTTTTAGGCACAAAATTATTCATATAGTCCTTTTCTAGAAATTTAGCATTTGTAAAAAATAATACTTTAAGATCTGAAGGACTATAAAAATAATATCCTTTGTTTCTTTTGGATACCCAACAAATATCAATGTTTCTGAACGGGACTCCATCTTTTCTGTCTTTCCTTTTCACAAGCGCGCACGACATCCAAATATCCTTAGGTGTTGTAAACTAGGCTTTCGCCCGGTCCACAACTCATGCGGTGTTTTAGGAACTGACTTAGATGGTACATTGTTTAGAATGTACATTGCAGTTTGTAAAGCATATCCCCAAAAAAGAATATAACTCAACATAGACCTAACCATATCCAAAAGAGTTCTATTTCTCTTTTCTGCCACCCCATTTCGTGGAGGTGTGCCTGGTATTGAAAATATAAAAATTATTACATTATCAATAAGATATTGCTGAAACTCACCAGATAGATATTCTCCACCACGATCGGACCTCAAGATTTTTATGCGTTTCTCAAACTGATTTTCTACTTCAGCTTTAAATGCTTTGAACATATCAAAAGCATCTGACTTATGTCTCATGAGATACACATAGCCAAATCTTGTGTGATCATCCGTGAAAGTGATGAAGTACTCATATATAACTCTAGCTTGAATGCTCATAGGTCCACACACATCAGTGTGTATCAATCCTAAACATTCGATGGCTCTTGCGCTTTTGCTCGTAAACGACCTTTTGGTCATTTAACCTTCTAATCAAGAATCACAAGTTGGTAGATCATCAACCTTTAAGTCACTTAGAGGTCTGTCACTTACCAATCTTTTAATCCTATTAAGGTTAATATGACCTAGGCCAAATGCCATAGGTAGGTTTCATCTTTTGATAATTTTACTTTTTTAAGATTAGGTTCAGTTGATTCCGTGTCTAACAAGTGAGAGATATTTCTGTGAAAATAGAATAAACCGTTTTCCAATGTACCTTTGCAAATAATTTTGTTATTCTTACTAATAATAAAACCTTTTATTAAAAGTAACCGAATATCCAAATTTATTTAGACAAGAGACCGAAATTAAATTCCTCTTGAATTGTGGTACATAATAAACGTTTATTAAATCTAAATGCCTATAAGAATCTAAATTGATTCTAATATCTCCCACTACACTAGTAGACACTAATGCTCCATTGCCTAAATACAAGTTGAATTCATTCTTATTCAATCTATTCCTTTAACACTTTTCACCACAAAGGAAACACTTCCCTTCGATCTTGGTTACTTTCTTGGTCTCCTTCTAAGAAGGCTCAAGTTGCTTTTTCTTCTATTGTCCCTTGACCTTCTTACGGGTTTTTAACAGTAGCAACTTACCAAGCATATGAATCTCTTAACCCTTGCCTTTCACAAGGATTTTTTTCCACACTTTGAACCTCTTGCATCAGGCCTTGCAAGGTGCATTCCTTATTATTCAAGGTGTAGTCCAACTTGAATTGATCAAAGGAATCCGATAGTGAGTTGACAATCATGTCAATTTTGGTCTCACCATCTATCTTAGCACCATTCAGTTCAGAAATGTTTAGATGTGCTATGACTTTTATCATGTGATCTTCACACCCTGTCCAGGTTTTGTCCTAAGATTCATAAAAGCAAACACTACCTCTCTTTCTTAGTTATCCTAGACCTCATAGCAAACATCTCCTCCAGAGACATCATTATATCGGCTGCAGTCTCCATTCCTTCATGTTGCTGTTGCAACACGTCCGAGATGATGGCCATGGTGTAATGTACATTTAGCCATCTCATCTGAAGACTTCCACTACTGATACTCATCTCTTTGCTTCCTGAGTCAGATTCACTAGTTTGGTGGTTAAGGAATATACAGAATGAACTTATACTTTTCAGCTTGCAACAACAACCCAATATTCCTTTTCCATGTGACATAATTATCATCAGTTAAAGTATTATCTTTTAGGATATTGATTAGGGATGGGGTCATGATTTCTTTTTAATAACAAAAATTATATAAGTAAACAGCCATGATATAGAACTTTTGAATATTTATCTTGAATTAAATAAAATAATTCAATCGTAAAAATTCAACGGTGATCCAACACCCATAAATGTCACGCCTCATTTGGGAGTACGCACCATTTACTAGTTGGACTAGGTTCCACCTAATTGTTAACATAACAACCAATGTTTTCAATTTTAGCCTTGCAATTTTATTAACAAGAACTCTTGGGAGGGTATTAATAAAATTACATTAAGTGTGTTACCAAGTTATCGACCTTCAATATAATCCCTCACGAATATCCCTCCTTTGGGAGTAGATAACGTTTGGGCTAATTGTCTAGTCTATTCTTGTAAGGAAGTATCTTGCTAAATTCCATTCATGAATACCTCTTGGGAGGTTATTCACGAAACATAAAAATCAACCAAACTTTGAGGCCGTAGGTGTTCCAAAACTCCTTCTCCAACTCAATTGTTTAAGGAGTATGATCGAATTCCAAAGAATGATTTGCCAAGTTATCTAGATGCCAATTTAGATACTTAAACCATTCAATGCATGTTCATACCAAAAGAGATATATGAGTGGCACTCTTATTCTATATGACATGTTATCAAACAATGACAAACATTGCAATATTTACAAAAATATAAATAGCTACAATTTTGGTCCATCCTAGAAAAACAAGTAAATTACATATATCTTGGAATACAAGAACTCCTTTCTTGGCGAATAAGTCTTCATGCGCCTTTCGTCTTTCGGACTCCCTTGGCTACCAAAGGGCTGCCGTGCGCAGCCATGCCACAACAAACGTGGCTGTGTGCTCTTCGCATGCACGTTAGTTGTTACGGTTCGCACGGTCCCAAGCTAGTTTCGGTTGCTCTTAATTCTTCAAACCTTCGAGTCTTCAATACTAGAATGCATTACAGAAAAAATTAAATAAAAAAATACTGCAGTTTTTTTTAGTACAATAGTGCAGTTTTTTTTTTATCACAACAACAAAAATAAAAAAAACTTAGCAACTACCAAGAAGGAAATTATGGCGATGATAGACCACCCTTCATGTTACAATCCCAAAACAAAATACATTGAAATTCTATGACCAAAATTGAGCAGTAACAAACCACATATAAAACATATATATATCCCTACATTCCAATGTAAATATATATGCGAATACCTAGATTGCCATCTATTTCTAAAACATGCATATATACAAAAAAAAAGAAAAAGATTAACGAACACATACATCAATTAATCAAGGGTAAAACCAGGATCTGATACCAATTGAAGGGAAAGAACAGATCAAAATGCAACGGAAGCTTGAGAAAACAAAAATTTAGGTTTGCGTATAAATAAAAAAAATTCCCTTTTATGCAACGAGAACATTAACCCTAGATTAATTGACGTATATAAAAAGTGTCGTACCTTTTTCTCGTGATGATTGAACAAGCACCGAATTGATTCCGCAAGATCTTCCAATCCAATCGCAAACGTGAATCACCTAGGAGTGTGGACTCCCTTTTTTTAAATTGTATACCTGAGGATGGAAACAAAAAAAATCTATTTCTTTGTTAGTTACAAATATCCTCCAAGAGAAAAATCAAAACCGTCCGGCCACTTGTGAATTATCAATCAATTGATTGAAACTCGTGTGAACCTTGATTTGATGTTGTAAACAAAACCCTTTTAATGTAAAGGATACTAGTGTACTGTCGAAAACAAAAATGTTTTCTTTTTCTATTTTCTCCTTGGCCGAATTCCACACCCTTTTATCTATGAATTGATCGAATTTTGTCAAGAGCAGAAGCTAAATTTTTCTCCCTCAAAATTCTCTCTTGAAAATTACCTAGCATGACCGAAATTTTCATCATAAAATTCTTATGGGCTGGCCGAATTTCAAACACATATATATAGGATGATTAATCCTCTCCTAAGAAGGATTTACTTGGTTGGCAAGAATCCTTTCCTTAGGTGGATTTATTTGGTAGTTAAGAATCCTTATCTAAAAGGAATTCGCAGGATAAGTATCCTTCGTAATTCTTTTATATAGCCGGCCGAAATTCGTTGGATAAGTATTAGGAAACTTAATTCTTTTCCTAAGAAGGATTTACTTGGTTGTTAAGAATCCTTTCCTTAGGTAGAATTACTTGGTGGTTAAGAATCCTTTTCAAAAAGGATTCTATCCTACATCAAGACTCCTAATCCAACTCAATAGTGTATTTGTAACCATATTAACGACTTCCTAATTTGATTAGATAAATAACTCCTTTTATTTATCTACTTATCAAATATAATCTTTAATATTAATTATACTACTAACAATAGTATAATTTTAGGAGACCATCTCCTATTAGGAAAAAGATTTTGACTTTTAATTAAGTAATTAATTAATCAACAACTTAATTAATTTCCATTTAATTAAATAATAAAATACAAATAATATAATTTAAGCTATTCTTAATAGCCTTGCCGCCAAACACATGTATATTGGCCATATATTATTTTTCTTATTTTAAAAAAACCATTGGACCTTAATAAAAAATCCACATGTGAACTAGACCTATTATTACTAAAAGAAACAAGTTCACATGCCTTAATACAATTCTAGATGGACCTCTAAATAGGTCTGGTAGAATATATCAAGTGATCCATGCAAGTTCATGTGGATTAGGGATCTTGGCAGGCTATCTAAATTTAAGCTCCAATAAACAAAACCCAATCACAATCAACAAATGATTAACTTAGGTCCGATCGATTTAATTTTAGTTCATTCCACTAAAGAACTAAAATTAAACTCGTAAATAAAGATAGAATAAGTTGATGTTACTCATTCACACCCTAGACAACCTTATTGAAGAAAGTGTATCCTCGTGAAGAATACCAGTAATCGCCAAGAGCTCATAGACCATCTATAGCTCTCCAAGTTACCATATTTACTCATATGACCACATTTTGAACTTGGATATTTTGACTTGTCCAGAAGCCATGTTTCAATAGACACTATTGAAAACTTAACGTTAAGATTTAATATCCAATACCTTAAAACATCCATATGATGATATTCTACTTTCATTTAATAAATGGAGCCACGATATCCATATCTATAAATGAAGTCCTACATCGATTAACAAATGAATACCACCAAACTATCGAGGATAGACTATGCTATATAATCGTACTCATTTATAGCTGAAATGATAACACTTGCAACCATAAGTCCATCATTTATCTTATGATTGAGATAGACTCTCCGATTGTCTTCAAATGAAAAACTTTTATCTATTGACGGTTCTAGATAAAGTATTTCATTGTTATCATATTAAATGCACCAAGTGCACTAGATTCTTTTGCCCAAAGACACCACACTTTGATGATTTTAGACTCATCATAACACATTTGATCCCACTCAAATGCTAGCAAATGAATCTACAACTTTGACAAGATAAAGGCGCCCAACTTTTATATTAAGTTGTGAATATTATTCAAGACTAACTAAAGAATTGTGTCTACCTCATACATATCTAGATGTATGAACAATTCTTCTTTTCTCATAGTCTTTTGACCTTATGATTATTTACTTTTGACAATTATAATTATAAAAATATAAATGCTATAAGATTTGTTAAACTAGAAATCACTTTATTAATATGAAAAGATTGTTAATTACAATATTACACTCTTGCTATCGAGAATAATCCTAACAACTTTCATGATGCCTTGGTCGGGGGACCTCTCCAAAGAAAGGCCTGAGTTTAAGAGAACAGTTTCCGTCCAGATCATATAATACCCTGGTCTGGATTAGTCTTACCAGGAGGATCGACATAGTATGTCGACAATGATCGCCTCAAGACTAGGAATGATAAATAGATTCCTTGAAGCCTCGGTCGAGGTATAAAACCCCAGAAGGACCCGAGCGTGGCAAGTTTTCCCGCCTAAGTACCAATGTCCAAACTATTACTGATTACTAATTCTCCATACGTATATGATTTCTTACTTTGACAGGTGCAAGCTAGCATGAAATCATGTAAGTGGACTACTCATTGGAGTCATCGATCTACGAGTTTTTGCTGAGGGCTGAGATCTCGAACAAGCTATCTACTTTCATACTTAAACAAGTTTAAGATCTCTTTATTTTTACCAAATTCAATTAAGTCAAGTTATTTTGGAGGTCGCATCTAGGTCGAGGTCAGGAATGAAGCAAGGTGATATCAGGCAAGTCAAAGTTCGTTAAAGCAAGTGTAAAAAGAATCAAAGCAGATTTTCATTAATAAAGAAGGAGCCTATACTCTAGTATGGCTACATTCATACAACAAGGAGCTTAACCCCTGGTTTTGGGCTACATAAAAAAAATGATGATGAAAAAGCTATCTAAAGTTTGCATGAGTAAAGTGAGGTGCTAACCTTCTTTTCCGAGCAATCAAAACGTGTTATGGAAAAAGGTATCAAGCTCCTGCACCCTCCTGATTCCCACTGGCTACTCCTCCTACACGATGGCCTTCACCCTCTGCTCCTCCTTCCCGTGGTTGCTTATCCTGGTTGGCTACCTCCGCTACCCCTTCCTCTAGAGGTTCCTCAATTACCCGTTGCTCAGTCGGGTTCTCCTCCAAGACCTCATTGACCACTGCTATAACCTCTGATGGGATGGCTACATCAAGAATGGTAGTTATCGACTCCATCCTGCTCTATTCAACCTCCAACTCTTTTCTAAGGGTTTCTTCAGAGTTACTCTAGACCTCCACTCAGACTTTTGGCTGACCACCCTTGATCTAAGCGGATAGAATACTGCTAGAGGATTCCCAGGACCTGAGACAGGGAAGATGGGATAAGGGAGAACAAGATTTGCCACGATAGGTTGCTTCCCAGTTCCAGTAAGGTTAGAAAGAACCGCTCTATCACCTTCAGGATGAGACATCTCTGTAACTCTGGTCGTAATCTCATCTCTATCCCAGCCGACAATAGTGGATAAGTCGAAATGAAGAGGGAGAGCTTCTGTAACTTGGAAGGAGGCGTAAAAATACCCATCGTTGAAGGAAGCATCCACATCGGTCTGCAGCTTGGCCACCTGGGCTTGTAAACTCTGATTTTTGACATCCAACATTTTGGCTTCTACTTTCCAAGAATCCTTTCGCTTAGTCTGGTGTTCAGATAGGAGGGTTCTTTGGTTATGGGAGCGCTTCAGCCTCTCATAGTCACAATGTAGTGCTGTCGGCTTAGCCTCCATTCCCTATTGAATAGAGGTTATCTCCTGAACTAGAGCTTGAGCTCGTGCAAGTAACCCTACGGCATTCCCAGCTTTGGCCTCAACTTTTGTAGCCTGGTCACGAAGGGAGGCTACCAGTGGCCCATATCAATATTGAATTTAAAGGCCTACATGATGTAAAGCCAAGGTTAGACACTGATCGAACTAACAAACCACAAGTAAAGGAATAAGAAGAGAGTGACCTCAGCCAAGAGAGCGGACCCCTTGGTATGCAAGACATCCACGGGCATTGAAGACATCCTAGAGAACCTACCACCTGGGCAAGACGCGATGAACTGCTCCAAGATCTCGTCTTGCCCTATTGAGCTCGATGGACATTAAGGGCGGGCAAGAGGAACCTCTGGAATACCAGCCTCAGGGTCTGTCAAAGCTCGAAGAGTTGGGAGCATGGATGGTGGGGCAGAGACATTGGGTAGGGAAACCGTTGGAGCACCAGCTGTGGTAGCAACAGTAGAAGGAATAGAGGGGTCGGAGGTGGTCGTATCACTAGCCTGGGAAGCGGGCCTTCCCTAGTTTAGCGCCCTAGAAGCTCGCGATGCAAGGATTGCCATCCTAGACCTAGCGACCTAGCCTGGAAGAGGGATGGAGCAGGAGCAGGAGTTGGCGCAATCCCAACGAAAGAAAAAAAAGAAACCCCTCGTGCTGATCTAGTAGAAGTGGAATGCTTGATGGCTTGCCAGGGCTACCGGGCTTCATGGGAATCTAAAGCAACAACAAAAACTATTAAAAAAAGAAGAAAAAAGAGAGAAAGAAGAAAGACGTCAGAATTGAGCTAACCAACCAAACAAAAGCATAATGGTTCAATATTACTAACAATAAGTAGCTTCAAATATTTGGAGGTATTTAATTACCCTGTGAGAATCAAAGAGTCAGTTCTTAGGAACTTCAGGTTCAAATAATTCCTAGCAAGGATGGCCTTTAATACAACTTCAGGCTCAGCGGGCAAGGAATCCCGGTCCCACGTTGATTTATCATTGAAAGTTGTGGGAACTGCGAACTCATGTTTACAAATAAATATCGAGCTCCCTCACTCATTCTTGCTAGTATCCACTCATTCTTCAAGGGCGTATCTTTCTTTGAAGAGTTAGGAATGATGAAGGTGAGCTTGTTCTTAGCTTTCACATAGAACTAACCTCGGGGAGCTCTAAACAGGCTTCAAAATTAAAAGAGGTAAGCCAACTCCTTTGCTCGGGGCTCCCTAGTCACCTTGCTTAGCTCACACTGTCCCCTCAACAGCATGAGAAAGCCAATCAGATGCCTCAAGAAGCCGAGTGTCAGTTACATGGGAGCTAGCTGTAGGGTGCTGAGAGCCCGTTGAATGGTAAGATAGAGAGGGAGCCTGACCCCATTCTCGAGGGCCACTACATGGATCAGAAGCACGCCTTTAGAAGGATTAAATACATCATATTTTCTTTAAGGAACTGAAATGAAAACACTGTTGGGGATACCATATTTGGACCTTAGATGAGCTATCGAGTTTGGATCAACGGTGGAGTCCGGAATAGCCCTGAAGTCATAAGAAGGAAACCTTTCCAGAGGAGGACCAGCAACTGTAACTTGATCCCTCCTAGCAACAGCATCCCTAGGTTCACCATCAGAATCCTCATCGACCAGGTTCAAAGGGTTTTCCGGTTTGTTAAAGAACCCAGTTCCAATGGCTACGTTTCTGTTTGACCGGTGGCGCTGTGGGGTTTGGAGGGGAGTCATCATTGTTGAAATCTTTTCGTTACCATTTTCCTTAGGCAAGACAAGAAGCTTCCTCGCCATCAACAATGGAGTCAACATAATCATGACTTTTTTTCAACATGGTAGAGGGAGTTTTTAAGTTCGACGGGAGAGAAGACAAAGAAGTTGAAGGGAGGTTTTTTCTGAGAAAATTTGAAATTCGAAAAAAAGAAAGCGTGAGGAAGGTGGTAAAGTAACCGGGTTTAAATAGAGGTGAATGAAGCAGTAACATCAGTGAAATCATCGATCGAGATTGCCTCGATACTCGTGTGCTAGCATAACAGAGCTAGATTATCTTGAAAAACGCACTAGTCTCTGCTAGCCACGTCATTCGCGCATTGAATGAGAAGATTTTCCCCAAGATTCTAGTAGCATCGTTGATAGGAAAATTTCCCAAATGAAATAGGAAATCTGACTCTAACCCCAACTCAATCATTGGTGTTCAAGTCAGAGGGGACTTCAATTAATAGCCAAATATGGCTAGCGACCAAAGGGAAATTTTCCACTTTCCTAGCCCGAGCCCAAGCCCAAGCTCAAGCCCGAGATTACCCACTATAGAACCACAGATCCTGAGATCGAGTTGTGGAGCCACCCCACAGAAGCGAGGAAAGGACATCGAGCTTTAGAAGCATCCAAAATGGAGCCCAACACGATCGAATCGGGCTTCTTACACCAAGGTAGGAATTTAGGGAAAGCCCGATGCGTGATGATCTAGGCTCCCCAAGGTTGAAACTGCCTCGCAACTTCCCTGGAGGCCCGCCACCTTCTCTATACATAAAAGAGACCTAAAAGACATTGAGTCCATGCTATGGCCTTGCTATACTTCGCCAAAGGAATATTCGAACCTATATGGGCTTGTAGGAGAAAGCCCGCCAAAGCTCCACTACCATCAAAGAGCGCCCACAAGGCCATCCCAAGCTCCAAGGGATTTGGAAAGGTCAAACAAATCTTCTAATACTAAGACCAGGGTATGAATCTATCTCGCTCTACGAAACAATGAACAATATATGCGATGACCTCCATGAGGAATCACGCCATGAAGGCGCATGAGGTCATATATACACTCCAACGAACATTGAAATACCGCTTACGTGTTGGGAAATTGATTGAGTCTAAAGAGGAAACAAACTTATCTCCCCCTAGGATATTCCCAAATCCGTTATTAATTCCAAGTCAATGACTTTCAAATAAAATATCCCGCCCCATAAGGAAGGAATGGATTCAGAGAATCATGGCAGGAGATTCACAAGTTTGACCAATTCGGACCGTGAATAAATACTCCCAAAAGGATACAAGGAGAGAAATCCTACTCTGGCCTAAATTCTGTCATCAGAACATGGCCATCGTTATCTTCAACTTCTCAACAAGCACGAGGTGGCCACCCTAATGTACCCCAGTGAGATTGAGAATATTCGAAAGATTGTTGTAAGACATATATGATTTATGATAAAGCATTTTATTCCCTTTTTCACTGTAATTATATTCCAACACCCACCTTTGCTCGAACGATCTAGGTACCAAACCCCGGCCACCACCTCCATGGTAGAGATCTTGAGGGAGTTAACTGGAATTTCTCATCCTAAGCAATTTTTTCGTTAACAATATCATTCATAGCTCGATGGTGCCACTAAGCAACCTCAAACTCATTTGTTGTCCATTCACTTCTAGGCTTAAGTATTTTGGTTCCATCTTCTTGAACCTTAGTAGGAGGACCATAACCTTCTTCAACAACCATCCACGCTATCTCATCAATCGAGGAAATGTAAGCTTTCATCCTTAACTTCCAAAACCCATAGTTAGTGCCTCGAAGCAATGGTGGCCTAGTATTTGAGACCCCATCCTCCATAATATCAACTTGAAGTCCTATAGCTCCAAAGCTTAACAAACCTACTGTGAGTGTATAACCCAGGATGCTAACTAAGCTCAATCTAGTGTCCTGCTATGATACCAAATGAAAATACAAACACAGTTAATTTGTCATAGGCTAATCTAGAGGGGGGGTGAATAGGTTAGTGCACCTTTTTCAATCCCTTGAAACAAACTTTAGTTTGTCACTCATATATAGCTTGTATCATAATTTTATTAAACACACAAGCACAATCAATTAGATAATAGAGTGTTGATTAATTGAAAACTATGTAGTTAACAATCAATATGGGATGCAAACTCATTTATCCTTTACATACACAAACAATATATTGTAAGGAAGTCAATTACAAATATGACTATACAATATATCAATTACACATTCATATACGAGAGATAGATATAGAGACAATTGACACAAGACATTTATGTGGTAAACCTCTGAAGAGGAAACATCCACGGGTTGCTTCCACAACCACCGACAAACATAATCCACTAGTAGATAAAAGGATACAATATCTCAAGTGACCTCTTCACCTAGAAACTACCCTCCCATCCTAATCAATGAATATGATGCCACCTTGCTCAACTATCCGAGTCTTACCAACTCTAGTTAAGACTTCCTTGCTTAGCTATCCAAGGCTTCACACCTCTAGCTAAGACTTCCTTGCTTAGCTATCCAAGGCTTCATACCTCTAGCTAAGAATTTCTTGCTTATCAATTACACATTCATATACGAGAGATAGATATAGAGATAATTGACACAATACATTTAGGTGGTAGACCTCTGAAGAGGAAACATCCACGGGTTGATTCCACAACAACCGACAAATATAATCCACAAGTAGATAAAAGGATACAATATCTCAAGTGACCTCTTCACCTAGAAACTACCCTCCCATCCTAATCAATGAATATGATGCCACCTTGCCCAACTATCCAAGTCTTACCAACTCTAGTTAAGACTTCCTTGCTTAGCTATCCAAGGCTTCACACCTCTAGCTAAGACTTCCTTGCTTAGCTATCTAAGGCTTTACACCTCTATTTGAGACTTCCACTTGCTTTGCTATCCAAGTCTTCACTACTCTAGCTAAGACTTCCGCTTGCTCAAATCAAAGATTCACTCTATGAATGATAAATCTAGATCATGTGAAGAATACTCAACATTATTTAGAATCTAGATACATTCATATATCTAAAACTTGAACCATAAGAAATTCAATTTTAGCACATATTCAAGTTTTAATCACATATACAAAAACATGCTTAAAATCAAATGACAAAGTCACTTAGATTTCTAGCACAAGTTCTAGAGCCTATTATATTCGTAAAATCAATCAAGCACAAGAATAGCACAAAGAACACAACAACATGTATTTTAAAGAGTAGATTCAATCAAAGAGAACCTAATACCTGTGTGAACTACTTTTCCTCATAATCATTCAATCAAAGACCATAAGATAGTCCTAAATGCAAAGCTAGTACAGTACAATCTCAAACATGTGAAAACATAGGTAAAATCAAAAACCTAACTTAACATGTGAGATTTCAATCAAAATTGAAATAGCTTCAAAAGAGTTCAAAACTCAAATTAAACTAACCACAATACACATACATTCATTGAAGAAGATCAACTAAGGCAATTGATCAAGTTTTGAAACAAAACTCAAGAACAAAAGCAATACCTTAGTAAAAATAGTGCAGTCCCGTTTTTGTGAGAATAGCCTCCAAACAAGGCAACAAAAACTCCTCAAACCTTCTTAGAAAAGATAGAAAAAAGACAGATGAACACTCTCAACTTTGAATCACTCAAATCAGAGCTCAAACAAAGAAGATAGAGAGTTTGGAATGTGACAAAATGTAGTGAGAAAATTCTGCACTTATTTTTCAAATGTCTTTTTGGAATGAAATGTGAGAGGAAAAGAGCTTATAAATGAGAGGGAAGAGAAATATGAGAAATGAGAAAAAAGAGCCCTTCACTAATGCCTCCCGAGATAGCGCATGATCACCTTGGGGGCAGCAAGGTGTCCAGCCTGAGATGGTCACACACCATCTCTTGTAGGTGCCCTAAAATGGCCTTTGGCCATTGCATATTTTCCCCTGTGCTCCTTCCGCGTTCTTTGACCGTTCTCTGGCCTCCGAACTCCAATTTGAATCCGTTTAAAGATTATGAACCGAGACTCTCTCAAAAATATGGATGACTATGAAACTTTGACCAGAAGTTACAAATACGACTTGATATTCTCAGATGAATTCAATGTATGCAACATGACTGGAAAATATCGTAACTCTTGACTCGGAACTCGAAAACAAATGTATAAGTAACCAAATTGATGGGAAATCAATAAGGAATTATGTAATATCAAATTAAATTTCAAGTTCCATGTTATACAAACATAAAAACATTCAAACACATAGTGTACGTTCCTCAGTTTTTGATTGGCTCATTTCGTTGACAACCACATTTAGAGATTAATGTGTAAGGGTAGTTTAGGTCATCATTGCTCAAGACCCAGCTCAAGCTTCAAAAGGTAAATCACTTGCTTAACCTTGTTTGAAAAGTTTTGAATGCACAAACACACTCTCATGCATGTCTTTGATCATCTTGCATGAATGCTTAATTGCCTTAATTGTGTACCTCTTTGCCATAAATCTTGTTATGGTGTTTGTTGCATTTAGTTTTCCCTTAGAAAATGATTTCCTCCTTGACCGTAGCTAGGACAGCTCTCTGTGCATTGCCTCTGCCTCGGTATGTACATCGGTGTTCTAAAGGCGTTGCACGCTGCTGCTACCGCGGACTGTGCACGTTGCATGCACAACGGTCTCCCAAGTGGAGTTTCCCAGTGATGCACCGCTTGCTCTACCGTGGTCTGGACATTTCCTGTACTGCAGTCCAGACAGCGAAGATTCCTAGGCAATGCAGCGATTGCTCTACCGCGTTCTAGACACTTGCCTAGGCCGCGGCATGCACAACGGTCATGACGGGAATCAGTTGCCCCTTGTCCAAAATGACACCATTTTATGTAGGGCACAAAATATATACGTTCTCTTCTCTTCTCTTTGGGTTGTGAGTCCAAAAAGCCATTTTTATTCACCAAGCTTTCCTTGAGAGAGAAATTGACTCCAAGAGAGAGAGAGCTCCCATGAATCCATTTTTACTCAACAAATTTTCAATCTATGAGCATCTAGCATCTTCTTGCATCTTCTAAGCATGAATTCCTCTTGTTTTAATTGACTAGGTAATCTCTACATGCCCTAGAACTGGTTGTTTCATTACTAGGCCATGTTTACCTAGGAATATCATTTATTGCTTATTGATTGTATGCTCTTATGTTGAATTGCATTTATAACATGCTTGGGTTGTTGATTATTGGTTGAGAATTATATTTTGTGATAGCTAGGGTTTGTGACCTTTTTGCCCTTCTAGCTAAATCTCTATGCTTTGCATTTGGATATTGTTTAGGACTCATTGTTGCATTATAGTCCTTGCCATTTTTTATGACAACTTGTGTTGATTGGCCCTTTGTTTGATAACTAGGATATATTGTTGCATAACTATATCTAGTTAAGTCTTTATGAACATTCATTTAGACATTGATATCTAGGAATTGTATTTAGTGGCATTCTTAAATTCCTAGATAAGCATTTAGTGTTGTCTAACATTACTTGCATGTTTGAATATTTTATCATATTCACTTAGGTTGTGTTTGACTCTTCATTGAGGTTAAGTCTTGTGACTAAGTGGTTAGTGCACAAGCAAATAGATCAAGAATCACTATTATGTCCCGTTGGGTAGAGTGAAAGGGTTAGTAACTGGAGGGTGTGACAGGAGGTCAACCTAGGTTGTAAACTTTCATTCAATAGTGGATTTGAGGATCTATTATGGCACACATATCAGCCCGTGGTTTTTCCCATTTAGAGGGTTTCCACGTATACATCTTGTGTTATTTATATTTCCGCACCTAACACTTGATGTTGAATGTTTGTTTTATTGGGTGAATTTTGAATATTGAATAATCAAGAAAAATTGGTAATTGACTTGATTAAAACCTATTCACCCCTCCTCTAGGTATAGACACACACGTTTTTAGGGAACTTTCACATAGCAAACAAGAATGCGTAACATTTGGACATTGTCTACAAACATGCATTTTTCACAACTAGTCAATTCTACACCAATACATATGCATTCATTATCAAGTGTGTTAATTTGTTATAAAAAATTAGCACAACGATGCAGGGACACATATGTATGTAATGTGTGTGTGTGTTCCTAAGCCTTGTAAGAGAAAAGAGGTCCTGATATACCTTTTGTAGAACAATGTAGCACTTTTTCTCTTTGAAGACTTGAACTTGCTTGAATAGTTGTCGTGCCTTCTTTGAAGCTTGAATCATCATCAACTAAAGACAACTAAACCAATACAAGTAAAATATTGTTTGCTATAAAATTAATGCCAACACAAACCAACGGATCATGGTACCTAAGAAGATCTCAATAGACTAGGAGCCAGCCTACCTATCTTTAATAGGTTTGGACCTCTACCACTGGTACCAATCCGCGACAGACTAGGCCTTTGCCCTCAGTTCGAGATAGATTAGTGTCCATGCCCCCAGATCCACGTAGACCAGTCTGTTATCAACATCGACAGATGAAGTCAGCTGTTAGAAGATAACCTCGGCTTGACGCTGGAAGTAGCAAGAAAAGTGTTTGAGAAAATCTTCCTAGGGAGGGTAACCAGGGTAAGGTTTCCATCTCATCAGAGGGATCTGACAATGAAGATTCCAAGGTCAAATATAAGAATGCCAAGAACAAGCGCCTACCGGATCAGCTAGCTAGGATGAAAAAGGAATTCCAGAAGTTGAAGAAGGGCTTGCACTTGGAGAACCAGAAGGATCCCTTGGGCGAGATGAAAGCTCCCATTTCTAGAATGATCAAGGAAGCAGAGATCCCTCCTAAATTCAAGATGCCGGTTGATAAGTACTTTGGCATGGAAGATCCCTTGAGCCACCTAAAGAGCTTCGTCCAATAAATAAAGGCCTAGAACGTGACCAAAGCAGCCTTGTGCAGAATGTTTCCTACCACGCGAACTGGCTACACCAAGACGTGGTTGAGAAAGTTACCCGCAAGTAGCATGGACAACTTTACTAAATTATTTAGTGATTTTTGTTCACAGTTTCAGGGGTTCAAGCCACATCCGAAGGATCTGATCCACGTGCAAATGCCATAGGTAGGTTTCATCTTTTGATATTGCACTCTTTTATGATTAAGTTTCTATGCAAATTGAATAAACCGTTTTCCAATGTACCTTTGCAAACAAATTTATTATTCCTGCTAATAATAAAACCTTTACTAAAAGTAACCGAATATCCAAGCTTATTTATACTAGAAAATGAAATTAAATTCCTCTTGAATTGAGGTACATAATAAACATTTATTAAATCTACATGTGTCGGGATTATGCTTAAGAGCAAGAGTGTAATAATGTTGTTGACGGGAAATTTACTCGAGATGAGAAATTTCTGTTAACACCCTTGAGACCACTACCACGAAAGCGGTGGCCAGGGTAAGTACCGTTGGTTCCCGACCTGTTTAAGAGAGCGATGTGAGGTAATAACAGTAAATGGGAGCTCTATATTTTGCATATTGCTTTAAGATACAAATAACTCTCTTATCTGCTCACAATCTCTCGGAGGTGTAGGGTAGTGGCACCTTGGTGCCTGTCGAATAGTGAGATGAAGGTGACCGTGTTCAGTAATCAGAATTTAGGCCCTCCTTCTATGTGTATGTGTGTTATAATTTTCTATCTCTGTCGTTCGTTCTTTTTTTTTCTATCCATCTCCCCTTGCTTGGCTTCACATATATATATATCGCCCAAGTAGGTTTTTAGTTTACGAATACTCTACCGTAATCTCATGAATCCGTTCCTCCTTATCAGGCGGGATTCGTTATTTAAATTGAATTGTTTCCGGATTCGATGACATCGTTGACAAAGATAAGTTGGTTCCCTTATTTTAATTTAAACTCTTGACGTGCATGTAGATATCACATGGAGATTATCCTGTGTACATTCGTACCATCGATCTTCATGAACGTCACCCTGCCAACTGCCCGTTGCCCCGTAGAGTGAGGTGGATCCATGCTTTGGCTCTGTTCTTAGAAGCTTAAGATGGATTTTCCCTGACCTATGGGGGCTTGAGGTGCTCTTATAGACCTCTTCGGGAGGTAGCTGGGGTAGTGTAGATCCGAGCGTAATTCTTCCCTTTTGTCCATAAAGAACAGCGAGCTTCTAGAGAGGTTGGCGGGCTTCTTTCGAATGCCCCTTGAGCTTAGAGACTTCTCCTGGAATTTACGGGTGGTTGTGGAGCTCGATCTTTGAGCCGAGATTCCCCAATAGATTGCATAGAGAAGCCCGGGCTCAAGTTCTCCTTTGGAGGCTCATTCCGGTCGCGTCTGGCTTGTCTTCTGGTAACTTTGAAGCCGAACCGGCCTTCCCTGCTCTGCTGGGGTGGATTTACAGGGCTTCATGATTGTCTATTGAAAGTGGAAAATTTCTCTTTGACCTCTGGCCAAATTTCCCTATTAACAGAAGTCCCCTCTGACTTGAACACCAGTGGTAAAGTTGTGGTTAGAGTCAGATTCCTTGTTTAACTGAGAAAGATTTTCACCGTAAAGATAATTAATGAGAGAGAAATTTTCTCATTAATTACCCAACATTTTGAATTTGAAACTGAGTGTTATTCAAAGAAAAACGGCTGTAATACGGCGGTGATCTTCCAGAGGATATCACCCATAGACCTCTATTTAAGCCCAGTATGACCGTCACCTTCTTCATACTTTCTCAAATCTCAAACTTTCAAATTTCTTTCCCCATTTCTCTGCTGAAATCTTTCACTTGGTCTCTTAACTCTATTTCCCATCGATGTCGACTTCCACAGATAGTTTTGATGCCTTGGTGGAGGGCTTTGGGGGACCTAACCTTGCTCCTCTTAAGGGGGTGCGAGGGATTTCAAGGGACGAGGAATCTTCCCCCCTTCGCCAGTGCCATCATTCAAACATTAGTCGACGAAGACTCTGACGCCGGGAAAAGATTAGATAAGGTCGGGAGGGCTTAAGTCACTGTGGCGGAGCTTCCTCCAGTGACAATCCTTCATTTCCAACCCAGGTCATCACTGACTCTACTGTCGATCCTCAATTGATCGATTGTCTACGGGACAAGTATGGTATTCCTGATACCGTTTCTCTAACCGTCCCCCATAGGAACTACGATGCTTTTAGCCCGCCCAAATGCGTGCTTCCTATCCATGTCTCAGCTTTTGAGAGCGGGGTAAGGACGGCGGGCTCTCAATGCCCTTCAGCTGGATCCGCTTTAACTGACGCCTGGCTTTTGGAGGCATCTAATCGGCTTCTTGGTATAATGGAGGGAGCAATATAAGCTTAGCGGCATAACCAAGGAGCCCAGTGCTGAGGAGCTCGCCTTCTTTTTCTAGATCGACAGCCTGGCAGGAGTCCCACGAGGCCAATTCTATGCCAAGGCTAAGAATAGGCTCAATTTTATCATCATCGGGGCCTCAAAGAAAGACCCCGCTTAGAAAGAAGACTGGGTATTGACGGGGGGAGACTGGGGGAGCTCTGTCTTCATCGGCAGGCATGATCTCGAGGTTCCCACTGCTTTTAGTGATAAACCCATCAGGGGTCGGGATTCCTTGGCAGGTGAATCTGAAGCCGTACAGAAGACCATCCTAGATCAGAAATATTTGAAGCTCAAGTTTTCCACTGCCGACCCCTTCGATCCCTGCAGGGTAAACAGGTACCTGCGGATATCCGGTGCTACCCCTCGTAAGTACCTCGATCTATCTTGCCTTTTTTTTTAATTGAGGGTTCAGTTATGATAATCTTGATTCTTTTCTCTAACAGTATTTGTTGTTGCTCCAGCTTCTCGCGAAGCCCGACAAGCTGGGATACCTCCTTCTCCTTTCAGATTGTCTTTGGGAGCTCTCACGACTGTTTCAAAGAAAGGGGGTCAACCACTAAGGTAGCTTCCTTGTTCGTTCCTTCCCTTTCTTCTTTCCAGGTGAAGTCTAAGATGGCTCTTCTGGCATCTCGGGCTACGAAGGCTTTAAACTGAGGAGGGTCTGCTTCCCTAGTCGTCAATAAGTCTGTCCCTACCCCTGCCCCTCTTGCAGAAGTTACTGCTCTAAACGATCCCCCCCGAATCCCGCTACCCCTTTCTGTAAATCTGGTTGTATCTCGGGTAGTCAAGGTTCCTAGGGAGCCCGATACTTATTTTTCTGAGGTCACTCCTTCTCACCCCCACCAGCAATAGAGCTTAGTGGGTCAAGATGAGATCCTGAAGCAATTTATCACATCTTGTCTAGGCAGCGGCCTTTCTAGGATGTCCGCTATGCCCGTAGACATCTTGATCACCAAAGTGTCCGCCTTTTCAGCCGAGGTAAAATGTCGCTTTTACTTCTTTATTGAGCTTCTTGACTTGTCATTTTCTAACTTGATTTTCCTTTGTAGGCTTTCAAGTTTCAGGTGGCGAAGGGGCATCAGGTAGCCTTCCTCCGTGATTGGGCAGCCGAGGCTGAGGCTGAAGCTGAGCGACCCATAAGGTTGCTAGCGCGGGATCAGAGCTTGGTCCAAGAGATGACCTCCAGCCAATAAGGAATGGAGACACAGCTAGCTGAGCTTTAATATGATCATGAGAGGCTGAAGCGAGCTTTTGATCAAGAGACTCTCCGGTCGAAGCGGTGGGCTAGCCAGAGGGATGACTGGAGGGGAGAGGAGAAGACCCTAAATGTTGAAAACAAAAACTTGCAGGCTCGAGTTACCCAGCTCCAAACCGAAGTGGAAGCCTCTTTTAGCGAGGGGTACTTCTATGCCTTCTATTAGGTTACAGAGGCTCTCCTTCCTCCTTTCGATCTCTCCAGCATTACCGACCAGGATAAAATGGAGGTCATGTTACAGGCTATGGAGATGTCTCACCCCGAAACTGATAGAGCTAGTTCTTCCGGGGAGAGAGCTGAGAAGCAGTTGAAGGTGTCAAATCCGCCCCCTCATGTTCCATTCTTACCAGCATCGGATCTCGGCGAATCCTCAAAAATGGTTCACAACGAAGAGTTAGAAAGAGGCATTGCTGAAGCCAGAGATTCCTCCACAGTGCTCTCAGGAATTGAGTCAATAGAAGGCAGGAACTTGCAAGAGTCGGTGTCCAGCCTTCTTGAAGCAGCTATACCGCTTGAAGTTATAGCGATGATTAATGAAATAATGGAGGAAGATCCAGTTGACCCTGAGGCGACCAGGGTTGATCCCTAGAAGGAAGTGGTGGAAGCGGTAGTTACAGCTGATCAGAATGAGACACAACTGAAGAGGGGAGCAGGGGGCGAGGTTCATCATGTGGAAGAGGAGGCTGGAGGTCCTCAGAAAGACGAAAGAGCTTGAATTCTTTCTTATGTAACCTATCTAGAATGCCTGGAAGAGGGGGTGGGCATCCCATCTTCAACTGTGTTTGTCCTTATTATTTTTCCTTTGTAGCCCAGAACCAGGGATTGGGCCCCTTTTGCTTGTAGTAGCCTTGTTAGGGGATAGGATCCCTTACTTGATAATAAAAGTTTAATCTCAGATCTAAATCTTGCTCCCATGTACTTGCCTGATCGTCCACCTTTTATATCGAAGCGAGCTATCTTTGGGAAAAATTAAGATAAGAAAAACAAGTTATTGGCATTGAGCCCCCATACCAATGGAACTCCTAGCTCCACTTCTTCAGCTGACAGTCCCCTTGTTTAATTGTGGGTTTGCTGTAGTAAGTAACCCAGTATCAAGGAGAGCTAGTAAAAAAACAGGAGCATTTAGAGTTTAAGTAAGTCGAGCCCTCCTTCCCCGAGCCCCTTTTAAAAGGTTGTAGCCTGAGTAGAACAATAAGTGGAGAATTGTTTAGTCCCTTCTTAGGATAGGGATCAGGAGGGATTCTGGGCTTTCAAGCTCGATTCCTTCTTGGGGTGGTAGCCCGACCAAGGTATCAGGAGCACTATCTAGCTATTTCCTGGTCTCGAGATCTGGATGGAAACTATGCTTTTACACTCAGATCTTTCTTAAGGGTGGTAGCCCGACCAAGGCATCAGGAGTGCTATCTAGCTATTCCCTGGTCTCGAGATCTGGATGGCAACTATGCTCTTACACTCAGACCCTTCTTGGGGGTGGTAGCCTGACCAAGGCATCAGAAGCGCTATCTAGCTCTTTCCTGGTCTCGAGATCCAGATGGAAACTATGCTCTTACACTCAGATCCTTCTTGGGGGAGGTCACCCGATCAATGCATAAGGGGTGATGAGGGGGCTTCCCCGATCAATCCCTGGTCTCGAGATCAGGATGGCAACTATGCTTTTACACTAAAACCCTTCTTGGCAGGGAGTGGTGTCCAGCTGAGGCATCAGAAGCAGTGAGGGGGCTTCCCCGGCTTACTCTTGGTCTTGAGGCGATAATTTCAAAACATTCCATGTAGACCCAAATCATTGTAGGACATAGTCAAAGATGTAGTAAACAAGAAAACATGCTAGCTTTATTGATATGGAAGATGGAGTACAATACGGTCAGAAAATAAAAAGAAGCTAGTCGGAGGTTGCCTACTTTGAGTCCCCTGTTCAAGGGTAGAATTTCCTTAGGTAATCCGCATTCCAAGTATGGTCGATGAGTCGGCCATCCATATCCTCGAGCTTGTACGCCCCATTACGAATCACCATTTTTATTAGGTAGGGTCCTTCCCAGTTGGGCCATAGGACCTTGTCTGACCTCTTCTTGGTGTTCAACGTCACTTTCAGGAGGACCAAATCCTGTTCTTTAATGCTTCAGGTTTTAACCCTCTTGTTGAAGTATGTGGCAATCCTGCCTTGGTAGATTGCTACCTTTTCAGCTATTCGATCTTGCATTTCGTCTAGGAGGTCCAAGCTAGCTCGGATCTTGTTTTCATTGCTTTCTGGTTCAAACCGTTGGACTCTAAAGAAGGTCAACTTGTGCTCTATAGGTAGGACTGTTTCAACCCCGAAGGCCAGCGAGTAGGGCGTTTCCCCGGTAGTTGTTCTCCTTGTAGTGCGGTAAGCGTAGAGGACCTCGGGAAGCTCCTCTACCCATCTGCCTTTCTTTTGTTATAGCTTTTTCTTCAACAACTTCTTGACAGTTTTGTTCATGGATTCAACCAGACCATTGGTCTGAAGGTGGGCTACCGAAGCAAAACAAAGGTCGATTCCCAAACCTTGACAAAAATCTCTGAATCGAGCATTGTTGAAATGTTTCCCAAGGTCGGTTATGATGACCATAGGGGTTCAAACTACATTGGTTTTGATGAATCTTGTTGTGTTTTCTTCTGATATTAGGGAGAGTGGTCCGACTTCAACCCATCATGTGAAGTAGTCAATTGCTACGATAACATGCTTGGCCTATCCCAGAGCTGTAGGAAGCGGTCCAATCAAATCGACCCCCCGCATAGCAGAGGGGTATGGCGAGCTAAGGGACCACAAACTCTCTGGAGGGAGGTGACTCAAGTTTACGGCCTTCTGGCATGCCTCATAGGTTTGCACCAAGTTCTTAGCATCTTGATGGATGGTATGCCAGTTATACCCATGCGGAGAACCTGATATGCCAAGGCCTCTCCTCCAATATGGTTCCCGCATTCCCCAAAATGAACCTCTCTCAAACCCCACTTAGCATCTTCCAGGTGTAGACATCGGAGCAGGGGAAGAGATTTCCCCCTTCGGTATAAATGTCCATCCACCATGCAATATCGGACCGAGAGCCTTTTAACCCTCCTAGCTTGGTCGGGTTACCCAGGGAGTTTTCCATTCTGTAGATATTCTGCTATTGGATCCATCCAGCATGGCTGTCAGTCCAGGGTATAAGCTTCCTTACCAGTCGTAGTGCTAGGTAGGGGGATTACTTGAAGAGGGACTCCGTGCGGTATGGTGTGGCCGCCATAGGCAGCTATCTTAGCTAAGACGTCAGCCCGAGGATTTAGCTATCCAGGTATCTACTCGATTCGGAATCCCGTAAATCTGGACATGAGTTGTTGTACCAATTTCAGGTAAGCGATCATGTTATCCACTTTGGCCTGATATTTCCCGGAAACTTGTTTGACCACGAGTGAAGAGTCGTTATTGATGTTCAGGTAATCAACCCTGAGCTCTATGGCAGCTTTAATCCTAGGTAGCAGGGCTTCGTATTCCACTTCATTGTTTTTGGCGTTAAATTCAAACCTGAAACAATGGCAGCACTCAGTTTCTTCGGGGTCGATGAGGACTATGCCCGCTCCTCCCTCGGACTGCCTGAAAGCTCCGTCAGTGTAGAGAGTCCATGACTCGCAGCCCTCCGGCCAGTTGTTAACTTCTGGAATCCTCTCAAGGGTGACATCTGTTACTGCGGGGGTTGCCTGATATGAAGGTACTAAAAGTTCGGCCACAAATTCCTCTAGTTCTTGAGCTTTTATCGTGGTTTTAGGCTTATATTTTAAATCGAACTGGGTAAGCTCTAGGGCCCATAGAACCAGCCTTCCAGAAACAGCTGGCCTTTGCAAGAACTGACGGAGGGGTTGGTCCGTGACCACTGCTATTGAATGAGCATGAAAGTAAGGACGGAGTTTCCTTACCAAGGTCACCAAAGCTTAAGCGAGCTTTTCCAGCAAAGTATAGTTCTTTTTGGGCTTGGTTAGAGCGCGACTCACATAGTAGATAGGTCGCTAGATCCTATCCCCGCATTCCTTGACCAAGGCCTCACTTACAGCGGTTTCTGAAACGGCCAAGTATATTTGGAGCTCTTCTCCAGGATTTGGCTGAACTAGTAGTGGAGGGCTTGTTAGGTATCTTTCAAAGCTTGGAAAGCCTGTTCGCTCTTCTGATTGCACTTCATGTTTCTTTCATGCTTGATAGCTTTGAAGAATGGTAAGCACTTAACCGTAAATCGGGAGATGAACCTGTTAAGCGCTGTTACCTGACCGGTCAAGGCTTAAACCTGTTTGAGAGATACGGGGGATTCTAGGTCCAAGATAGCCGTGATTTTTTCTGGGTTAGCCTCTATACCTCTCTCATGGACCATGAAGCATAGAAACTTTCCGGTAGTTACACCAAAAGTGCATTTGGAAGGGTTCAACCCCTTCTGGTTGTCCCTTAGGATCATGAAGGTCCTTTGAAAGTCGTACAGGTGGCCTTCCGAGGTCGAAGACTTAGTGATCATATCGTCGATATAAACCTTCATCGACCTTCCAATTTTAGGCTTAAACAAACTGTTGACTAACTGCTGGTAAGTAGCTCTAGCATTTTTGAGCCCAAAAGGCATTACATTGTAGCAATATAGGCCTTGCGCGGTGATGAAGCTGGTCTTTTCTTGGTCCGCAGGATGAATCAAAATCTGGTTGTAGCCGAAAAATGCATCCATGAAGCTCAGGAGCTTGTTCCCAGAGGTGGAATCGATAAAATGATCAATTTATGGCAGAGGAAAACTGTCCTTCGGGCATACCCGGTTGAGGTTAATATAGTCCACGCACATGCGCCACTTCCCATTTGCCTTCATGACCATGACCACGTTGGTGAGCCATTCTGGATAACGGGCTTCTCGAATGAAGCCTGCCCGGGTGAGTTTGTCCACCTCTTCTTGAACTGCCAAATTTCTTTCATAGTTGAAGTGGCACCTTTTCTGTTTGACAGGCTTGAAGGTCGGATCCACCGCCAGTCGATGAGCAGCTAATGTCATCGGGATCTCTGGCATCTCCATATGACTCTAGGCAAAAATATCGTTGAACTCCATAAGGAGCATAATCAAGCCCTCTCTCATTCATGGCTCAAGAGTAGCTCCGATCTTGACGACCTTCGAGGGATCAGTTAGTCGAATAGAAATATCCACTAACTTGTCAATCATGTGGCCGTTGGCTCATTTCCTTCTTTTGTTCTTCCATGTCAGGCACCACAAGGCATTCTTCCGGACAATAGTTGGAGCCCGCATCTTCCAGGTTTAGTACCGGGGTCATCCTGCCTTGGATAGTCTTTACTTGGGTGAGCTGTTTAGCTAGAGCTGCTGGGTTAGCTGACACTGCATAGCATTTCCTAGCTGCTTGCTAATCACCCCGAACCTCTCCCACCTTGTCTCCTACCGGGAACTTCAGAACATTGTGGTAAATAGACAGGACCCTCATTCAGGGATGATAGGAATGGCCTCCCTAATAATGCGTTGTAAGCCAACATGGTATCCACCACTAAGACGTCGGTCATGATGATTTGTTGAAGAGGTGTGGGTCCGATGATCACTGGTAGGATCTTTTATCCTACGGGTGTGATGGAGTCCCCAATGAAACCGTATAATGGAGTAGTACAACTATTGTAACACCGTTGCTTCAAGTTTAGTTTTTCCAAAGTATCCTTGAACAGAACGTCGACGCTGCTACCTGTGTCGACGAGCACGCGGTGTACCATGAAGTTGGCAATTTTTACTGTGATGACCATGGGGTCATCATGGGGCTGCACAGTGTTATAGACATCTGCATTAGTGAAGATGATATGTGAAAGTTGGGAGGGGTTTGTCGGTCTCTAGTCGACCTTGAAGATATCTAGCCCTTCGTTCGTACGAGGGACTTTCCTCACATGGTTTTTTCTTGAATTGTTGGAGATGCCGGCCAGAGTGGGACCTCCGCTGATAGTGTGAATTACCTGAATATGTTGCATCAGGTCCGCATGATCTTACTTCCTCTTCTCAGCGTGTTCCCGAATCTCGGCTTGGACCTCCCTTCCAGTTTGAATAATCTCCCTAACTTGTTGTAAGAACTCTATCAAGTATCCTCCCCTTATCAAAGCCTCAATCTGGTTCCGCAGGTTGTAGCATTCTGAGGTGTTATACCCTATGTCCTCATGAAAGTCGTAATATTTATAACGATTTATTTTGTCGACCGAGACTTTCATAAGAGCGGGCTTCTGTAACAAACCCTTATCCCGAATAGCGAGGTAGATTGTTTCTCGAGAAATATTTAAGGGAGTGTAACGGTCGTATCCACTCTCATCGCGGGCTATAGGGGCCACTGTCCTGGGAGGTGGTAAAGCTTGAGGAGGAGCCCGTTTTTCTGGATACCTTTTCGGTCAGGGCTGAGGAAGAGGGAAACCGTATGTTGATTTATTGGGGGGTTTGTTCCGGCTTTTTCGATCATGCTCAGGTCTGGGAGCTTCCTTCTTTTGTTACTTTTCAGCTCTCATGTCGTCATGCTCCATCTTGACCTTGAGCTGTTCGTCGACCTAGATTTGTTCCAGAGCCCGATCATAGGCTTCCTGGTAGGTTTTCAGAGGTCTCTTGGCAAAAGACCGAAATAGTTTTCCCGCCCACAAGTTTCTCCTGAAGTTTGTGAGGGTTTCTCTCTCAGTGAAGACCCCCATCTGGATGACCTTCTTGTGGAACTGCTCAACATAAGCCCGGAGAGTTTCCCCTCTCCCTTGGATCACGTACTGTAGATGAATCGCGTCCTTCAGTCAGGGCTTAACCCCCTGGAACTGTGAAAAAAAATCAGTTGATAATTTGGTTAAGGAATCTACGCTCCCAGCGGGTAGTTTCCTAAACCAAGTCTTAGCATAATCCGTGAGTGTGGTAGGGAACATCCGACACATAGCGGCTCTGATTGTGTTCTGGACCTCCATTTGTTGAACGAAACTCTCTAAGTGGCTCAGCGGATCTTCAGTCCTGGAGAACATGTCAGCTGGCATTTTGAACTTAGGTGGGAGCTCTGCTTCCCGAATCCTTCTGGTGAAGGAGGCGTTCATCTCACTTAGAGGATCTTTCTTATCCTCCTTGTACTTCCCCTTCTTCATCAATTGGACCTCTTTCTGTAGCTCTGCCAACTGGTCTCTTAGTCGCTTGCTTTCAGACTTCCTTGAGTCGATCTCGGATTCCTCACCATCAGATCCATCTGATGAACTGGTGACCTCTACCCGGTTCCTTCTTCAGAGGGGGCTTGCTCGGGGGCTTTGCTGACTTTCTTCATGTGGAGATGATCATATGTGCATTCGTACCATCTATCTTCATTGAAGTCACCTTGCCAGCTGCTCATTACCCCGTAGAGCGAGGTGGATCCATGCTTTGGCTCTATTTTTAGAAGCTTAAGATGGATTTTCCCTGACCTGTGGGGGCTTGAGGTGCTCTTGAAGACCTCTCTGGGAGGTAGCTGGGGTAGTGTAGATCCGGGCGTGATTCTTCCCTCATGCCCAGAAAGGACAGCGGGATTCTGGAGAGGTTGGCAGATTTCTTTCAAATGTCCCTTGAGCTTGGAGACTTCCCCTGGAATTTACAGGCAGTTGTGGAGCTCGACCTTTGAGCCGAGGTTCCCCGATAGATGGCCAGGAGAAGCCCGGGCTCCAGTACTCCTGTGGGGGCTCATCCCGTTTGCGTCTGGCTTGTCTTCTAGTAACTTTGAAACCGAACCGGCCTTCCCTGCTCTTGCGGGGTGGCTTTACCGTGCTTCATGATTGTCGATTGAAGGTGTAAAATTTCTCTTTGACCTTTGGCCAAAGTTCCCTATTAACAAATGTATTTGACAATCTTTTTATATTAATAAAGTGATTTCTAGTTTAACAAATCATATAGCATTTATAGTTTATTTTTTATAATTGTCAAAATTAAATAATCATAAGGTCAAAAGACTATGAGAAAAGAAGAATTGTTTGTACATCTAGATATGTATAAGGTAGACACAATTCTTTAGTTAGTCTTGAACAATATTCATAACTTAAGATAAAGGTTGGGCGCCTTTATCTTGTTAAAGTTGTAGACTCTTTTGCTAGCATTTGAGTGGGATCAAATGTGTTATGATGAGTCTAAAATCATCAAGGTGTGGTGTCTTTGGGCAATGAAATCTAGTGCACTTGGTGCATTAAATAGGATCAGGGTGAGATACTTTATCCAGAACCGTCAATGGATAAAGTTTTCACTCAAAGACAATCAGAGAGTCTTTCTCAATCCTGAGATAAATGATGAACTTATGGTTGCAAGTGTTATCATTTGAGCTATCAATGAGTACGATTATTTTGCAAAGTCTATTCTCGATAGTTTGGTGATATTCATTTGTTAATCGATAGAGGACTTCATTTATAGATATGGACATCATGGCTCCATTTATTAAATGTGAATAAAATATCATCATATGGATGTTTTGAGGTATTGGATATTAAATCTTAACATTAAGTTTTCAATAATTACTATTGAAATATGTATTCTGGACAAGTCAAAATATCCAAGTTTAAAATGTGGTCATTCAAGTAAATATGGTAACTAGGAGAGCTATAGGTGATCAATGAGCTCTTGGCGATTACTGGCATTCTTCACGAGGATACACTATCTCCATTAAGATTGTCTAGGGTATGAATGTGGAATATTAACTTAATCTATCTTTATTTAAGAGTTCAATTTTAATTCTTTAGTGGAATGAACTCAAATTGATAGATCAGACCTAATTGAGTCATTTGTTGATTGTGATTAGATTATGTCTATTGAAGCTTAAATTTAGATAACCTGCCAAGATTTCCAATCCACCAGAACTTGTATGGATCACTAAATATATTCTATCGGACCAATTTATGGGTTCGTTTAGAATTGTGTTAAGGCATGTGGACTTGTTTCTTTGTTCACATGTGGACCTTTTATTAAGGACCAATGGATTTAATAAAATAGGAAAAACAATATATAGGGCCATGTATGGACTTGGGCGGCAAGGCTATATATAATAGCCTATTATATTGTTTTTTATTTTATTATTTAATTAAACTGAAATTAATTAATTAATTAATTAATTGTATAATTAAAAGTCAAAATCTTTTTATAGTTTGAGAAAGTCTCCAAGTGTCATAATTTTGTTTGTCATTTGATAAGTATCAAATACTATACTTGATAAGTAGATAAATAAAATAAATTTATTTATCTAGTCAAATTCGGAAGTATTTGATTTCTATTAAAACTCTAAATTGACAATTGGGCAAATTAGGAAGTTTGATATAGTCACAATTTGATTTCTAGAGAAAACAAAGAATTTTCGGTCACTGGTGAATTCTCAATCCTTTGATCAGAAACTCACGAGACCTAATTCGATTTTGTGCACAAAGTTTTTGATGTAAAAGCTACTAGTGCACTATCGAAAACAAAACATTCTTCCTTTCTTTTCTCTCTAGGCCAAATTCTCACAAAATGAGTTGGATGAAGTTTTTTTTATAAAGGAAAGCAAAATAAAAAAACCTTCTCACACCAAAACTTAGGGCTTGACCGAATTCTCAATAGGTATATTTATATGTGGCTCAATCCTCACACAAGGAGGATTTGTGTTGTAACCGAAAATCCTCTCACAAGGAAGATTTGTTTTCCACCATAACTCCTATCAACTTTCGGAATTCTACCCTATTCCAACTCATTACTGTATTATTCAATACTAAATTATTGAATATAAACTAATTGTGACTTTATCAATAACTTCCTGCTTTGACCAACTATCAATTAGAGTTTTGATAGATATCGAAAACTTCTTAATTTGACTAGATAAATAAATTTCTTTTATTTATCTACTTATCAAATAAAGTCTTTGATAATTATCATACTACCAACAATAGTATGGCACTAAGAGACATTCTCCTACTAAGAAAATGATTTTGAATTTCAATTAAATATTTTATTAACTAATAATTTAATTAATTTCTGTTTAATTTAATAATAAAATAAAACAATATACTAGGCTATTTATCCTAGCCTTGCCGCCCAAGCATAATGTATGGACAATATATTGTTTTTCCATTTTATTAAATCCATTGGACTTTAATACAAAGTCCACATGTGAACTAGACTCATTCTTACTAAAAAAGAAACAGGTCCACATGCCTTAAATTAATACATTAATATAATTTAAACAGCCCATTTAATAAAAATGTGCAAATTATATTCTTAATGTATTAATGGAATGCTAATCGTACCCCATTAGGGCCGCCCAAGGATTCCCACATCCTTGGTCGCCCATACCAAGTATTTAAAATGTTACTGCATGTCTTGATCTCACATGACCGCCCCCTCCAAAACTTAATGATTCAGAAATCCAAAAACAAATCTAGATGGACCTAGAGATTGGTCCGATAGAATATATCAAATGATCCAAGGAAGTTTTGTGGATTGGGGATCATGTTGGGCTATCTAAATTTAAGCTCCAATATACATAACCTAATCACAATCAACAAATGATTCACTTAGGTTCAATCCATTATCTAAGTTCATTTCACTAAAGAACTAAAATTTGACTCTTAAATAAAGATAGAATAAGTAAACATTTCTCATTCTTATACTAGACAACCTTATTGGAGATAGTGTATCCTCGTGAAAAATACTAGTTATTGGCAAGAGCTCATAGACCACTTATGGCTCACCTAATTACCATATTTACTCATATGACCACATTTTGAACTTGGATATTTTTGACTTGTCCAGAAGCTATATTTCAATAGACACTATTGAAAACTTAACGTTAAGATTTAATATCCGTTACCTCAAAATATCCATAAGATGATATTCTATCCACATTTAATAAATGGAGCCACGATATCCATATCTACAAATGAAGTCCTCTATCGATTATTAAATGTATACCACCAAACTAAAGATGATAGACTAGGCTATACAATCGTACTCATTCATAGCTCAAATGACAACACTTGTAACCATGAGTCCATCATTTATCTCAGGATTGAGATAGACTTCCCAATTGTCCTCAAGTGAAAACTTTTATCCATTGATGGTTCTAGATAGAGTATTTCGTTGTGATCCTATTCAATGCACCTTGTGCACCAGATTCGTTTGCCCAAAGACACCACACTTTAATGATTTTAGACTCACCATAACACATTTGATCCCATTCAAATGCTAGTAATAGAATCTACAACTTTAACAAGGTAAAGGCACCCAACCTTTATTTTAAGTTGTGAATATTGTTCAAGACTAACTAAAGAAATGTGTATACCTCATACATATCCAGATATACAAACAATTCTTCTTTTCTCGTAGTCTTTTGCCCTTAAGATTATTTACTTTTGACAATTATAATAATTAAGCTATAAATACTAAAAGAATTGTTAAACTATAAATCACTTTAATAATATTTGTCAAATACATTATTACACTCTTCCTAGTGAGCTTAATCCAAACAGTTGACTTATGTTTTGTATGATATCTTCACTTGCAAACTGTATACTTTAATTGACATACCTAATTGAATATGCTTTTCTATAGTCTATGTGTGCCTTAAAATCTTTAATGTTAAGTGATACAAGCTATCTAGAGGGACAAACTTTTGTTTGTTTCAATGGATTGAAAATATGTGCAAAAACATGTTCACCCCATGTATGTTAGCTTTAGGCAATGTAACAATGTTTGTATATTTTCCGTGTCTTGGAAAATAAGAACAATAACAAAAAGAGGGATCTTTGTTCTAACTTACCAAGTGATGAAAACAAAAGAGACCATTCTTGAATGATGCTTGATAATGCTTAGATGCTCATGGACTTTAATATTGGAAAGTAAACAACACAATCTTGGTGGTTCTCTCTCAAGGAACTCTATTCTCTCACTAGGAGTCAATAGTAAAGAGTTCGTGATGAACAAGTAAGAGTCTTGGGCATTAAATAGGAGACTATCAAAACTACATCGCTTTGGCCCAAAATGATTGTCACGGTCCACCAAGAAAAAAATAGACCGTGACAAAAAAATTGAAACGGTGCCGGAAAGTCATGGTCTCCTTTTTCTTGGTGGTCCATGACGACACAAGGACCATGAAAACAACTACTGAAAATGTTTGTGCCAATCATCGTGTTTCACAACGATGACATTATGAAAGCAAAAACCACTGGAAGGATCATCGTGGTCGATGTTTCACCGGGGTTGATCATGCCAAAAGTGTACTATATTTTGGCCCTCATTTCCTTGTCCTTTGGCCCATTTTCATGCATTTTTTGTGTGTATTATTGGCTCTTTTGTAGTGATTGAAGGCATTTAGTGCAATTCAGATACTGAAAAGAAGAATCTTGATGCTCGTGTGAAAAAGGGAATAAATCATGCAAAGGAAGAACTAAAGAGTTCAGTGTGTTGGTACTACTCGGGTACCTTACCAGCGCACTACACGAGTAAATGCCTTGAGCAAGGGAGCAGATCAGAAGCAGAAGGGCCACTGTATGGATACTATATGGGAACTTTACCAATGCACTACCCATATACTACGTTCATCAGGTCTCGCCACATCAACGTTTCTAAACTAATTTTGAAAACCTTATAAATATATCCATTTCTGCTTTCGAAATCTCTCTCCTTTTTTTGTCTAACACTCTCTCCTCTCTCTCTTAAACTCCTTACATCACTAACCATTAACCTTAGATCTAGGAATCATTCCTAACCAAGTACTAACCACTTAAATCATCTTCATCTACTCTACTCCACAAAGGACAGTTAGAGTTTGGATTGAAGCTTGAAGGAAGTGGAATCTCTACATAGGTCTTCTCTATCTCTCTTCTCTTAATTATTTGTTTGTCGTTGTCATGAGTAAATAATCCCTCACTAAGGGGTTGGTGTGATTCATTAGTGAACTTTAGGTATTGTATTAAGCTCTATCTTTTCTATTAATCTATCAAGTAAGTTTCATTCTTTGTTTTCATTGATTTCAAAATGAATTTGTCTTGGATTGAACATTACTCTCATTGCTAACTTGTTAAGAAATTATTTGAGTAGAGAATTAGGTATACACTCTACTTAGTTTTCTTAAGCTCAATTGAATGGAAGGATTACGCAAGAGTGCACTCCTCAAGTGAAATTTGGACTTATTATTCTCAATTTCAATCTAATCTCAAATGAGTAATCAAATTTTTACAATCTAGGTTGATAACTTGTGAGAGATTATGCACTAATATTATACACTCTGGACTGGTGACATTATAAAGAGATTAGTCCCTTATTTGATAGATATGCATTTATGGAAAATCTCTTGTGAGTGGTCAAAACTATACACTCTAAATTGAACACTCATGAGGGATATATAACCAATAAAATACACTCTTGATTGGTTACAATAGATTTATGTTTGTTAATGAGAGTTTTTAAAATTTCCCATTATTTTTTTGTTGGATCCATCAACCCTCTAGTTCTCATATCTTCACATTCCTTATTAATATTAGTTACGAGTTAGATTAACTAGCCTAATTGTAGTGTGCATAGCAATTGTTAACTTTCAAACCAATCATTGAATTTTACGTTTTCCACACATTGTTTTAGTATAAATTCTAGTTAACTAGTTTTAGCCATTTAGTTTCTCTTTCCTTGTAGATGATATCCTAGTTTGTCACTATACTTGTTTACATATTTTAACGACTTTACAAATTTTTTGACAGACATTTTCTAACGGTAAAAATGTTTTCATGGTTCACAACGACAAAACCATGACCATGATATTAGGAAGAAAGTGGTCTTCTCATGTTGTCAAAAACACTAAACTATATGCAACATGCAAGTGTGTGAATGGTGAAAAACACACATAAACGACAATTAAAGACATAAATAAATGTCATGCAAATGTGTGTGTGAGCTCTTCAAAAGTACAAGTCAAGTGTTATACCTTTGTAGATTTTCACTCTTGAAGCTTTAGGGATGTAGGAGCATGCTTTGATCACAATAAAGTCCAATCTCTTAAATCTACCCTTACAACATTAATTTTTTTCCACAGCTTGAGACAACATACAATGCACATTGTGTTAATGTTTGACCCAACGTCTACAGCACATTGCAAAATGTCTATACTGCTATGAAAACGTAGGTCTATATCTGTTGCCTTTATCTACCCCAATGCACTTAGTACGTTTTCATTGTTATAAGACAACACACATTACGTGTTGTCAAAAGTCTCCAGATGTTTAGAAACAAATGTATCAATAATGTGCAAGTGAGCATTGTCAAAACCCTTCGCAACATATTTTTCGCACTCTGATTATTCTAAGACAACACACATTGCGCGTTGTGAAAAGTCTCTAGACTTTTGGCAACAGGTGTATCAAAAGTGTGCAAGCGCGTTGCCAAAACCTTTCGCAACACTTTTGCGCGTTACAAAAGGTCAAATTTCTTGTGGTGATATTTATATATAAACCTCAGATTATGTGAAAACCTTTAATCTAATAACCCCATTGAAATGATCAAAAACCCACAGTAGATCATTAATATCCAAACAAGAAATTAAAATCCAAAACAAAGAAAACCCTTGAACAGAAGCCCCAATAAATAATAATAATAATAATAATAATACTAAGGATGCCAAATCCATAATCGAAAAAAATAAAAACTCAAAATTAGGAGACATTGGTAGCGGCAGGGATGAGAGGGACGGAAGAAGCCTTGTGTTGTGGCTACTTCACGGATCCAAAACAAGAAGAGAAGGGTCGATGTTCAGAAAATGGAACGATCAAAATATGGAGAAGCAGTGAACAATGGAAATAAATGAATCCCATATCTTTGAGCTTTACTTTTTTTTCCCCTTGCACTAGGAGAAAATAAGAAAATAGATTAATTAACCCTATCCCACTAGCCCAGCCAAACATGGGAAATGGACTAAAAATAAGCCATATCCTATCCCATCCCAACTGTCAAATGAACCCTAAATGGCATAGTATGGATACAAGCATTTCCTACCTATATCATCTCATGACTATTTTTTTTTCACTACCAAGAACGCTAAGGAAAAAGTTAATGATTATATATATATATATATATATATATATATATGTGTGTGTGTGTGTGTGTGTGTGTGTGTGTGTATATATTTACTCTCTTAAGACACAATAAATTACCCATCAATTTATTTTAGTGGTCAAAATGGGCCTAAAGCCTGTTAGGATTCTGAGTTATGTTGCCATTATTCTATATCAAAATGAAATTTCCTTGTATTGATTAGTTATCTAGGATTCATAGTTTTTCAAGCTTTAAGAAAGTTGGGCAACTCATCAAGCAAAGTGAAGTCTTCAAGAGGAGTAAGCATTGTTGCACATCAAAGGTATATTGAGACATTATTCCTCTTACAATGCTTAGGTTCATACACATGCATTGCATCCATATGTGTCGCTGAATCATTGTTCCAATTTTATATTACACATACACACACTTATTAATGTATGCACATGCATTAGATTTAATTTGTCAATTTTTGAGAAATTGCATGTTCTAGGACTATATATAGGAAACGGCATACTTGTATGTTCTTGTATTTATTTATTTGTAATTGTATGGTATTGGAATTGAATATGTGCTTATTTTACTCTCTTTGTATTTCAGATGTTTAGGTTACTCATTTATTAAGTTTCAAGTTCCAATAAGGAAGTTGTGAAACTTTCCGCGTCTTTATTGTACATGGTTTTCATCCTTGTGTATCAAGTTGAATTCCATATTTTTATAAAAAATTTGTTGACATCTTTGTTCATGAGGAGTTCCAATTTGTAATTTGAAAATGGATTCAAATTCAAAGTTCAGAGGCTTGAGAACGGTCGAAGAGCACAAAGGTGTATGGGGTTGATGAAGTAGGCAACAAAGAAGGCCAAGCACCTCTCCCCGTGGTGGGAAGAGATGCCCTATGGCCCAGTGGAGGCCATGTACCTCCATGGGCTATAGAGGTGGCACCTCTTGATTGTCCCTACGTTTTTGCTTTTGGGTTCCCTCAATTAAATATCATTTTTCCCTCTCTTTCTATTTCACGAAGAATTTTTTTTTAAAAAAAATACTTGTACATAATTTTCTCTCAAACTTTCGTGTATTCCAAGCACCATAATTTTTTCATTAGAACTCTAATTCAAGTGATTCAAATTGGAGATAGTTATTCTATCATTTTTATATCATCTCTAAGAAGTTTAAGGTCATTTGATAAAGTTTTTTGGTGGCACTACACTTAAAAACGAGTCTGCATAGTTTTCTTGAGGTATTGAGTATCCTCTTGAGTTTTATTCTTAAAGTATTCAATTACCTTGGGTTTTATTCTTAATCACATGTATGTGTGCCATATAGAGTTTGATTAGAGTTTTAGATTTTCTTAAAGCTAGTTTGAACTTGATTAGAACCTTGCATGTTGAGTTGGGTTTTCTTAAAACCTATGGTTTCAAATGTTTGTGTTTTGTATTGTGTTTGCTTTCTATCAAGGACTATTTGTACTTCAATTGATTGATTTTGAGAGGTAATAGTCTCTACTAGTGCTATGTTTCGTTATTTGATTAAATCTAGGATTAGTACAATTTCTTGTATATTTAGAGTTTGATAGGTTTGTATTGAATACTTTGTGAATACATGCTCTAAATTTCATGCTAGAACTTTTATTGTTCACATCTTGTGTATCTAGCATGATTTTTGTTTGATACTAAATCTTGAATATGTGCTTAAATGTATATGATTGATTCAAGGTTTACTGACATGAATAAATCTAGAAATTAAATGTGTTTTTGTGTTTCACATAATCTAGAATTTTTATTCATGCATAGTTACTAGACAATTTTGATTTGTGAACATTAATGCATATGTCTAGTTCCCATAGGATGTGTTGATCATCATATTCTATGTTGTGTGCTTGGATATGTTTTGCATTCATGAACACTTAGAAAGTCCTTCTAAAAGGCATGAAGTTTTGGCTAGAGTCGGGAGGACTCGAATAGTCAAACAAGAAATTCTTTGTTAGAGTTTGGAGAACTCGGATAACGAAGTGAGAAAGTCTTAGCTAGAGTTTGGAGGACTCGGATAGCTAAACAATAAGTTTTTTCTAGGATCGGGAGGATCCAACTATGCAAGCAAGGAATCTTGCTAGAGACGGGTGGTCTTGGTTAAGAAGTTGCTTCCTAGAGGTATGTTTGGCACATCTTGAATAGGGAGTAGGCAAGATGGTTCACTAGGCCCGAGGGTAGGATAGAAGTGATAGCTTAGAGAGTGTATCATGGGAGTTGGTCACTACTTTGAGTGTGTATCTTTTATTCATCATAGTGGATTCATTTTATTGGTGGTTGTGGATTCAACTCGTGGATGTTTCTTCTTTGGAGGTTTTACCACATAAAAATGATGTGTCAAATGTCTCTATCTCTTGCATTTTATATTGTGTATATGTGATCAATATATCTTGTTTAAGATTTGCATTTCTTTACATCTTTGTAAACAAGATTTTTGTAGAAAAAGAGATGCACACATTAATTGTTTAATCTATATTTGTCTCTTGTATTTTTGTAATGTGTTAATATTGTATCTTGTGATACTCTATATCAAGTTGCAAAGTTTTACATAGGCAATTTTCAATGTAATAATCAAAGTACAACTTGTGGAATTTGTTTTGCATTAAATATACTTGTATATAAGATACATTGTTTCTTGTTTTGTGTATGTGTTTGTAATAATCTTGTTTGAATCATTTCTTCTAGATATCTTTGGATAGCAAGATTTGTAAAAGTGTGATATGCAAACAACTTTTTTGATCATAGTTATATATGTCTTTATTCTTGTAAATTTATGTTTGTTAATTGTTTTATAATAATAATATTTTTAAAGTTCAATTGTATGCTCACCATGTGTTTAACATGAGCTTCAAAAAATTTTTAAAAATAGAGTGTTAACCTATTCACCCCCCCCCCCCCCCCCCCCCACGAGGTTGTTTAGTTCATAACCTTTTAGGAATTTTAATTCCTATCAGAGCGGGTCACTTAAGGTAATTAGTGTGATTTGGGATCTACAAGGTTATTTATTACTTATGGATAACAACCTTAAGTCTAATATTGTTGTGTTGATTGTCTATCTGTTGTTGATAAAAACAAAAAGGACATGGGATATTCTTCAAGTTATTCGTGAATGTGGTTCTTTATTTTCTACTTGGTGTTTGTCTACTAATAATTTTATTGATAAGCTTAAACAGAATATTAGTGACAAAAGTGAAGATGAGGAGGAACTAGATTCCTTGGAAGATAATGTTTATGTAGGTAACTAGCTATGTGACATTAATTTACAAAAGAAGAAATTGAAGTAAAAGAAGAAGATGATTTCCCAATGGACAATCAAGCTAGACATGATAACTTGTCTTTGCAACTCAATGAAGAGAATTGTGAATCAAAGACCTCTAACTTCAACATGATGGCAAGAGTTCAAACTCTTGAAAAGGAAAGAGATAAAGCTTTGATTGAAGTTGAAGTGAAGAGTCAAGTGATCAAATGTCAAGAAAAAATATGGTTGAAAAATTTAAAAAAAGATTTTGCTAATTATTTGTTTTTTTTAAGGAAACAATCAAAGGCAAGGAAGCGAAATTGGAAATCTCAAAGGCCAAAGAGCTTGGTATACTTCATGGAGATTCAAGTGACATAGGCTTTGTAGATGAGCAAGTGAAGTCTTCTACAACTAAAAGTAAGTGACTAAGGAATAAGAAGATTTCAAAGCCAATGCTTCCAAGGTCAAGAGTAAAATCAAGAAGAGAAATGAGCCTTCAACGTTTGTGCACTCTCACCTAATAAACATCTCCAAACTTATCCTGGTTTGCCATTTTTGGAATGTTGTAGGACACATTAAAATTAGATGTCATGAGTAGATTAGACAATACAAACTATGGAATGAGATGTGTGCTAGTGAGATGATATTTTTTTCTTGAATGTTTCCAAACATGTTATTTACTTTGATGCTTTGTATAATGTGCATATTGTCAATTATCATGTAAAGAAACATACTAGGAAAGCTTGGGTTAAAATGTATGATGTGAAAAAGGTTTCTAGTCATTTTTGTAAACATGTTTCTAATGATAACACTTTGAGAGTTGTAAAGAAGAATGTCAAGAATATTTGGGTGAAAAAAAGTGTTTCACATGATCATATAGATAGTCTTGATGATATCTTTTTTAGCAATGTTTTTATAGAGAATATTGTTGATAATTTATCCTCTATATATAATATTGCCATGAGAAATAATCATGATGGTTTATGTGTTTGTGCACCCAAGACAAAATGGATCAAGGGTGAGTGCTCTTACTGTTAGTGTAAGTTGTACATGTGAGTTAGCTTTAAGATCAGTGTTAGGTTGTTAAGAGTTTTAGCTAGATAGCTTTGTTTCTCTATAACTTGACATGAGATTAGCTATCTCACATATTTGCTTTGATAGTCGAAACCTATTGATTAACTTTATAAGAAATTCACTTTTTTTTATGTGTTTGAGTTGAAATACTTAGTTTTTATTCTCTTGAGATGACACACCAACAACTTGTTGTCATGAGGACAAACAAGCCAAGAGAGTTCATAACAAGGGCAAAGACTTTGTATTTGATGAAAATGCTTTCTAAGGTATTTCTGTATCCTAATGCTTGCATTCTAGGTTTTTCATCTCTCAACTCATTATTTGCTCTACATCATGAAGCATGTCATCTTAGAGAACTAAGTATATTGTTCTAATGATTCTCATTGACATTTACTTTCTAAAGATCTTATGGTGATGTTGTTCACAAATATCTAATGCATGATATATGAATTGTTTGTTTAAATGTTGAGTGGCATGTATTGAAAAAATTGAGCTTCATGTTCTTTAAAAGCTACGCAATTGAGAAGTAATAATCTTGAGTAAATCTCATTGTATTGCATTTAGATCATGCGCTTGTAAGCCATAAAACTTGGTTTTCAAAATTGCACTTCCTATCTCTTATATGTTTTGTTGTTGTAAGTTGTGTTTGCTAATATGTAAGTTATGTATACATCTTGAAGTTTTGTGACTAGTACATTTAAGATGACCTATGGTTAGTATCCATTTTGCTTCGGCAACTACATAGAACTCAACGGGTACCTTCAGGAAAAGGGCTACACATATTGGTTGTAAATCCAACCAATGTAGGAAATGGCTACACCATTATTATGAGTGAAAGCTGTCATGAAGTGTATATATTTATGTTAGAAAAATCTAAGAAGTGTTTCAATTGAAAAGAGTTACCAAATAGAAATTCTTTGATTCAAGCCTACAAAAAAAAAGGCATAAAAGGAGTATAGTTGAAAATCATGTATGCTTGGGTTGAAAAATAGAAATTGGATGATGAGCCATATGCACACACACGCTCATATGTTGAATTCTATTATTTTTATAGCAAAAATTCAAGATGATAATCGGTTTGACCTTTTATCGAAAAGCTTAAGATGAATAGCTATGGTTTGTGTTGGCATTAATTCCATATCAAAATGATGTTTACTTATAATGATTTAGTTGTTTAGTTTCATGATGATTCAAGCTTCAAAGAAGAATGAACAATAAGTCAAAGCAAGTTCAAATTCTGAAAAAGAGAAAGGATGCAATATGGTTCTATAAAGGTATACTAAGACCTTATCTTTCTTTTACAAGGTTTAGGCACACACACACACAATTCATACATTTGTGTCCCTACATCACTGTGCACCATTATAGGCACACACACACAAATCATACATATGTGTCCCTGCATCGTTGTGCACCTTGTATAACACATTCACACACTTGAAGATGAATGCTCATGCATTGGTATGGAAATAACATGTTTTGGAAAATGCATCATTGGAGACTATCTCTATGTAGTTTGCATTTTAGTGTGAATTGTGTTTGTGTGTGTATTTGTTTGTATAACATGGATATTGAATTTGAATTCAGTCTTAAATCATTCTTGATTAAGTTTCGGTCATTTTGGTTACTCATACTATTGATTTCAAGTTTTAAGTCAAAAGATACTACACTTTCAACTCATTTGCAAATATTGTCTTAATCTTTGTATATCAAGTCGAATTATTACTTTATGGGTTAAGTATCTTATATGTCCATGTCCGTGATAGAGTTATAGTTTTTAATCCGTAAGCAGATTCGAATTCTGAGTTTGAAGACCGGAAAACAGTAGAAGAACGCGTGAGGAGTGCAAGGGAGTTGCACCATGGCCAAAGGCTATGCATTGGTGCAAGCCGATATGGCGCGTGGCCATCTCGGCTGCAACACCTTGCTGCCCCGAGATGCCCATTTGCCATCTCGGGGAAGAAATAACAAAGGAGGGTTTTTTGGTCTTTTAAGCTCCATTCTTTCCCTTTCCTTTATATTCCTCTTCCCTCTCACATTTCCTTCTAAGAAGAAATTTAAACTTGTGTGCCAAAATTTTCTCTCTACATTTTCTCACATTCCAAACACCATAACTTCTTCATTTGAACTCCGAATTGAGTGATTCAAAGTTGAGAGTGTTTTTCTATTCATCCTCCATCTTTTCTATGAAGGTTTGAGTGAGTTTTATTGCTCTTTTTAAAGTCTAAACACTTAAAAATAGAACTGTACCATAATCAACTAAGGTATTGATTTTCTCTCAAAGTTTTATTTTAAAACTTTGTCAATTGCCTTGGGTTTTCTTCTTCAACTTATATGTGTGTATTGTGAGTGTTTTGATTTGATTTTTGAACTCTTTTAAAGCTAGGTTGAGTTTCAATTGAAATCTTACATGTTGAGTTAGGTTTTGATTTTGCCTATGTTTGCACATGTTTGGGATTGTATTGTGCTAGTTTTGATTCTAGGACTATCTGATGATCTTTGATGAATTGATTTTGTGAAAAATAGTTCCTCACATGTATTAGGCTCTCTTGGCCGAATTCTCACATTAATACATGTGATTATGTTCTTTTGAGCTATTCATGTGTTTTGTTGAATCTATGTATAGGAATATGCTGTAGAACTTTAGCTTAAATCTAAATGACTTTGTCATATGATTTTAGCATGTTTTTGGTTTATGTGATTTAAACTTGATTTTGTGATTAATTTAACATATCTTGTGATTCAAGTTTTAGATCTATGCATGTATCTAGGTTTTAATTAATGTTAAACATATCTTACATGATCTAAATGATTTGAACATGCATGATTGATTAAACTACATTTGTTTTGTGCATTCATGTTCATGTCTAGTATTTTCCATAGGACGTGTTGAGCATAACATTCTATGTTGCATGCTTGTTTGTATTTTACATTCATAATCACCTAGATGCCTTGTGAGAAGGAAATCTTGACAATAGGTGCGAATCCTATGTTGTTGAGCAAGAAAGTCTTGGCAAGAGGTGTGAGACCTTGGATTATCAAGCAAAGAAGTCTTTGCTAGAGTTGGGAGAACTCGGATAGTCGAGCAAGAAGTCTTGCCTTGGGTCGTGAGGATCCGGTAAGGTGAGCGAGAAAGTCTTGACTAGAGTCAGGACGACTAGGATAGCTAAGTAAGAAGTCTTGCCTTGGGTCATGAGGATCCGGTAAGGTGAGCGAGGAAGTCTTGACAAGAAGTGTGAGGCCTCTGACTGTTGAGCATTAAGGCGACATCTTCATGAGTAGGATAGGATGGTAGTTTCTAGGTGAAGGGGTCACTTGAGAGGTTGTACTTGTCTCATCTACTAGTGGATTTTGTTTGCAGGTGGTTGCTAACCCGTGGATGTTTCCTCTTCGGAGGTTTACCACTTTATTTCTTGTGTTAACTTTTCTCTATCCCTATCTCTCTTATATTTGTACTTGTTTTTTGAATACTAAGGATATAACTCTTTATGTAAGTTGACTTCCTTTCTATGATATAGATTGTGTATGTGTTACCATTACTTATTTGTATCACATTTTGCTTGTTTCATATATTGATTAAGTGTCTTTAATTGATATATATATTGTGATACAAGCAATCTAGAGGAACAAACTTATGTTTGTTTCTATGGGAGTCAAAAAAGGTGTCTAACCTATTCACCCCCCCCCCCCCCTCTAGGTTAGTTTTGAGCATTTAACCATGTTTGTATTTTCAATTGGTATCAGAGCAGGACACTAGATTGCACTTAGTGAGAGTCCAAGTGATACGTTCACGGTTTTTGCAAAGCTTTTGAAGTCATGGGTTTACAAGATGATGTAATGGCGGAAGAAGCCTCAAATACTAGGTCACCATTCATTGAGGCACTAACTATGGGTATTGGAAGTAGAGGATGAAAGCCTACATCCGCTCTATTGATGAAAGAGCTTGGATGGTAGTGGAAAAAGGTTATAGTCCTCCTACAAAGGTTCAAGAGGATGGAACCATGATACTCAAGCCAATGAGTGAATGGACAATGAATGAGTTTCAGGTTGCTAAATGGCACCATTGTGCTATGAATTCCATCTTTGGAGGAGTTGATGGGCATCAATTCTCCTACATTCAAAATCTTGATGCCATAAAGGAAGCTTATCCTTACTAATGAAGGAACCTTAGCGGTGAATAAATCGAGGCTTCAAATGTTGGCATCACAATTTGAAGGTTTAAGTGTGGGTGAAGAAGAAAAGTTTGAAGACTTCCAATTTCGGCTTCTTAACATAGCTAACCAATGTCAAGCACTTGGAGTACCTATCTCAAAAGAGCGTTTAAATTGAAAAATTCTTAGGTCTCTTCCTAAGAGATTCAAATCAAAGGTGACGACCATTGAGGAAAGCAAGGATGTGGATAGTATGAATATGATGAGTTGCTTGGGTCTCTCCAAACTTATGAGATATGCTTGAAGCCAAATATTAAGAGTAAGGGAATCGCTCTCAATACTATAGAGGAGGAGAGTGATGATGAAAATGAAGAGATGACTCTTTCGGTTAGAAAGTTTAAGAGGTTTCTAAAGAAGAATGCCAAGCCTAGAGGCAAGTCTTCTATGGAAAAGGGAGTTAAGAGAACATCATCTCCAAGGAATGAAAAGAATAGTCAAGCCATGAACAAGAAAGATGTTCAATGCTATAATTGTCATGGTTTTGGTCACTTTGCTAGTGAGTGCTCCAAGAAGCCATCTAAGAAAGACAAGAAAGGCAAAGTGTTGGCACCTACTTGGAGTGATGATAACTCTAGTGACAATGAGAGCTCTAGCAGTGAGTCTTCAAGTGAAGAAGAGTTGGTGAGCAAATTTGTAGCTCTAACAGCTTCTCATTCTCCACTATATGTTGATGGTACAATATCTTTGAACAAGAACTTTGATACAAATCATCATGGAATCTCTAGTTCCATTCCTACTAATCTTGAGTTGTTGGACAAGATAGAAAAGCTTGAAGAAGCTAGAGATAATGCTCAAAGAGAGGTAATTCAGAAGGATGATTTGATCAAGAAACAACTAGATGAGTTTGTGGTTGTCACTCGTAGACTTCTTGTTGAAAAAGGTGATATTATAAAGAAGTTTAGAGAACATGAAAATATAAACCTTGAGAAGGATAATGTGATATCTTTTTTGATGAAGAGAAAACAAGAATTAATGGAAGAGATAGACACGGCTAAGGAGGCCATCAAGGACTTAGTGAATGATTCGGCAAGTGTGTCTAGTGTTAGGATTCTTGTTAACTCTCATAGTGGTAAAGATGACTTGGTAGTTGAAGAGGAGCTCTTGGAAGCACAACTTCCTACTCACTTTGATGAAGTTGTGATTGATAAGAAACCACACAAGAAGAGAATATGAAAAGCCAAGAAGAAGTTGGCGAACAAAGTATCTTTGCAAACTCCTAGTGAAGCTAGTTCAACTCGAAAAGGTACAATCTCATCTTTTTTTCCAATTTGCCATTATTGCAACACAATAGGCCACATTAAGCCTAGGTGTTATAAATATACAGAAAAATGAAAATTAGGAAATGAATCTAGAGATAAGGAGATTAAACTTCGACTTAAACATGCTAAGGATTTGAAAGTTGAAAAACATGATAATTTTGCTAAGCCTGAAAATAAGTTTTGGAGTAGAAAGAATACTAATCTTGTTCAACTTGACAAAACTTGTATAGAAAATGTTAAGGAAGAGTGTGTTAATGATATTCTTGTTAATCAAGTCATTGAAGGACTTTACTCTAGATTTAACATTGTTGTCAAGGATGATATTGGAAATGTTTGTGTAGGTGCACCCAAGAACATGTGGTTCAAGGGTGAGTTCTCTTATCACTAATATAATAAGCATATGTGTGATAGCTTTGAGGCAATATATCAATTGCGTTGAGAATTATTGCTTGCTAGCTTTGAATACTCCTTATATTTATATGAACTTGGTTATCTCACATCATGTTTGTTATGATGGTCAAAATTTATTGATTAACTTTAGAGAAGTTCTTTTGATATATGTGTTGATTGAGTTGAGATATTATGCTTTTTATACTCTTGTTGTGAAACATCGTCAACTTGGTGTCATGAGGACATTCAAGGCAAGAAAGCTCATAAAAAGGGCGGAAGTATGATATTTGGTGAATATAATGTGCAAAAAGGTATCTCTATACTCTAATGCATGTTCTCTTAAATATTCATCTTTTGACTCAATGTTTTATATACATCTCATAGCATGTCATATTAGAGAATTTTGTATAGTATACATATGGTTCTCATTGAAATTTGCTATTTTAGGATCTAATAGTGATATTTTTCACATTGATCTTAATTTTGATAAATTGTTTGTGTATAGTATATTGAGTGGCATTACTTTTGAAAACATGAGTTTCATATTCTTTAAAAGCTACTCATTAGAGAAGTAATAATCTTGAATAAGTCTCTACTTATTGCTCTTAGATCATGTGCTTATGAGCCATAAAATCTTAGTTTTCTAAAATTGTACCTTGCTTCTCTTATATGTTTTGCTAGTAGTTTGAGTTTACTAATATGTAAACTTTGGATACACCTTGAAGTTTTTTATGGTTAAGTACATTTAAAATTACCTATGGTTAGTATCCATTTTGCTTCGGCAAATACATAGAACTCAACGAGCACCTTTATGAAAAGGGCTACACACATTGGTTGTGTAAGCTACCCATTGCTAGAAAGAGCTACACCATTGTGATGAGTGAAAGCCATCATGAAGTGAATTTTGTTTATGTAAAAAAAATAGAAAAATCAAAGAAGTGTTGAAATAAATTCATAAAAAAAAATCTTTGATTCAAAGCCTTAAAAGAATAGGAGGAAGGCTTAAAAAGGAGTATAGTTGAAAATCAAATGAGCTCGGGTTGAAAAACAGAAATGGGATGACGAGCCACATGCACACACACTCTTATGTTGAAATCTATTCTCTTAAAAGCAAAAATTCCGGATGATAATCGGTTTGACTTTTTACGGAAAAAGCTTAAGATGAATAATTGTTGGAAATTGTTTGCATGTTGATTATCAAACTACTTCTTGATATATATTTGAAGCATATCTCTCACATATACACACACTTTGTTTATGAGTATGATGATATTTTAGCAATTGTTGAAGATTTATGAGAGAACTTGAAAAATCTTTATGTATCTCTCATAGCATATGAAGCTTATTTTGTTGATATTTCTTCAAATTGCTTGAATGTGTGATTGTGTGAACATTTTTGTGAACTTTATGCTCTCATTGATTTTAGTTATATCATTTATCAAGGGGGAGCATTGTATGCTAAACATTGTTCTCTTTTATGATATGTTCACATGCTTCATTTTGTTACATGTTGGCATATTTTGACTTAATGATACTTGTAAGATATTACTCACTATCTTTGTCTTGCATGATGATTCATTCTTAAGTCATATGTCTTTGTTTTTATATATTTGTGACTAATATGCTTGTTTTGTTTTTCACTCACTTTTGTTGTATGTATATAGCATCTTATAACACAAGAACAAATGGGAAGAACTAAGGTTACCGGAAGTGGAAATCAATTGAATCCCGTTGTGAAAGCCAAGTCTACCTTAAAAGGATCCAAAGCTTCAAGGTCAAAAGATTTAGGGATCTTTGGAACTAAGAAGATATTTCAAGAGAGAGGCATTGACTTAGGTAAGTGTAAAGATTCTTATGTTCTTAAGTGCATTAAGGATAGAAATTGGGAATCTTGGGTGAGCATGTTAAGAATTGTGAATGACACTCTTGTTAGAGAGTTTTATCTTGAATATAGAGAAAGTGTCACCTTATTGGATGCTTTGATGGAGATTAGGGTTATTGTGTTTAGAGTTAACCCAGAAAACATTAACAAGTTTCTTGGGATATCTAATGATATAGATTCAAGTTTTCTAGATGTAGATGTCATTGAGAATCTCAATATCATGGGTAGAACTCTTTTTGACAATGCTTATTTTGAGTGGAAAGGTAGAGCCGATATTAGTCAACATGAGTTAACTAAGGCTAGTGCATTTTGGCATCTTTTCATTTGCACTAACATTATTGGATCTTCGAATTTAACCGAGTTGAATAAGGACAAGATCAAAATAGTGTATGTCTTGGTGACTAATCAACCTATAAACCTTGGGGATCTACTTATGCTTTATATTGATAGTGCGGCTTTCTCTACTAGAGGAGATAAAAAGCTTGCATTACCGGGATTTATAACTTCTTTGTGTTTAGCTCGTGGTGTTAAGAGTAGAGAAGATGATGTGTCGGTACAACCCTTGGAAAAGTATAGTGATAAACGTGTGTCATACATGTCATATAAGGATAAGGGTAAGACATGTGATACTTTTGGACTATTTAGTAGTTCTCAAGTTGATTGTCAAGAGATTAGCACAAACATTCTTCCGGATTGGGCTTTACAATTGAAGAAGAAGGTTGATGAACTTAGTGCTATAGTTGTTAAACAAGATGCTAGAATAAAAGAGTTGGAGGAGTGTATTGCTTCAAGTTCAAGACCACCTCTCAAGCATTATGTTAGATCAACTACACGCACATCTTTCTTTGGTGGACTAAGTAGCTAGTATTTGAGTCTTGTGGTATATTTCTTATTTTTTGGCATCATTTCATGTCAAAAAGGGGGAGAAAGAGATGATAGTTACTTAGTTTCTTTTTATGTTGTTTTTGTAAACTTTTGAACTTTCAATGGCTTGTAATAATTAGTTTTAATATTTGGTTAAGAATTCTTATGTTTTGGCATGTATTGAAAGGGAGATACATGTATTTGTGGACTTAATTGTATATTCTTATCCATATTATATGTTGCCATTTGATGTTTTTCTCTTGTATATGCATTGTGCTTTGAGATGATTTGTTGGTTACTTCAAGAGAAGATCAAGATGAAGTTCAAGAGTTGATAAAGATTAGTTATAGGAATCTTACTCATTGTAATGTAAGGGAGTGATTTTGTGACCCATTCATTTTTATATTTTTTGTAAATGTATAGGTGTTTTGACATGGAATTTGCCAAAGGGGGAGATTGTTAGGTTTTAGTTTGTGTTGGCATTAATTCCATATCAAAATGATGTTTACTTGTAATGATTTAGTTGTTTAGATTCATGATGATTCAAGCTTCAAAGAAGAATGAACAACAAGTCAAAGCAAGTTCAAAGTCTTCAAAGAGAAAGGATGCAATATGGTTCTACAAAGGTATACTAAGACCTTATCTTTCTCTTACAAGGCTTAGGCACACACACACAATTCATACATTTGTGTCCCTACATCACTGTGCACCATTATAGGCACACACACACAAATCATACATATGTGTCCCTGCATCGTTGTGCATCTTGTATAACACATTCACACGCTTGAAGATGAATGCTCATGCATTGGTATGGAAATAACATATTTTGGAAAATGCATGATTGGAGACTATCTCTATGTTGTTTGCATTCTAGTGTGAATTGTGTTTGTGTGTGTATTTGTTTGTATAACATGGATATTGAACTCGAATTTAGTCTTAAATCATTCTTGATTAAGTTCCGGTCATTTCGGTTACTCATACTATTGATTTCAAGTTCTAAGTCAAAAGATACCACACTTTCAACTCATGTTGCATATATTGTCTTTGTCTTTGAATATCAAGTCGAATTATTATTTTCTGGGTTGAGTATCTTATATTTCCATGTCCGTGAGAAAGTTACGGTTTGTAATCAGCAAACGGATTTGAATTCTGAGTTCGAAGGCCGGAGAACGGTCAAAGAACGCGTGAGGAGTGCAAGGGAGTTGCACCATGGCCAAAGGCCATGCATTGGTGCAAGCCTGAGATGGCGCATGGCCATCTCGGCTGCAACACCTTGCTGCCCCGAGATGCCCACGAGCCATCTCAAGGATGCAATAGAAAAGGAGGGCTTTTTGGTCTTTTAAGCTTTATTCTTTTCCTCTCCTTTATATTCCTCTTCCCTCTCACATTTCGTTCTAAGAAGAAATTTAAACGTGTGTTCCGAAATTTTCGCTCTACATTTTCTCACCTTCCAAAATCCATAACTTCTTCATTTGAACTCTGATTTGAGTGATTCAAAGTTGAGAGTGTTTGTCTATTCATCCTCCATCTTTTCTTTGAAGGTTTAAGTTAGTTTTATTGCTGTTGTTTGAGTCTAAACACTCAAAAACGGGACTGCACCAAAATCAACTAAGGTATTGATTTTCTCTCAAAGTTTTCTTTTAAAACTTGGTCAATTGCCTTGGGTTTTCTTCTTCAACTTATATATGTGTATTGTGAGTGTTTTGATTTGAGTTTTGAACTCTTTAAAGCTAGGTTGAGATTCAATTAAAATCTTACATGTTGAGTTAGGTTTTGATTTTGCCTACGTTTTCACATTTTTGGGATTGTGTTATGCTATCTTTGATTCTAGGACTATTTGATGATCTTTGATTGATTGATTTTGTGAAAAATAGTTCCTCACATGTATTAGGCTCTCTTGGCCGAATTCTCACATTAATACATGTGCTTATATTCTTTTGAGCTATTCATGTGTTTTGTTGAATCTATGTATAGGAATATGCTATAGAACTTTAGCTTAAATCTAAATGACTTTTTTATATGATTTTAGCATGTTTTTAGTTTATGTGATTTAAACTTGATTTTTTGATTAATTGAACATATCTTGTGACTCATGTTTTAGATCTATGCATGTATCTAGGTTGTAATTAATGTTAAACATATCTTACATGATCTAGATGATTTAAACATGCATGATTGATTAGACTACATTTGTTTTGTGCATTCGTGTTCATGTCTAGTATTTTCCATAGGATGTGTTGATCATAACATTCTATGTTGCGTGCTTGTTTGCGTTTTGCATTCATGATCACCTAGATGCCTTGTCAGAAGAAAGTCTTTACAATAAGTGTGAGACCTATGTTGTTGAGCAAGAAAGTATTGGCAAGAGGTGTGAGACCTTGGATTGTCAAGCAAGGAAGTCTTGGCATGAGTTGGGAGAACTCGGATAGTCGAGCAAGAAGTCTTGCCTTGGGTCGTGAGGATCCGGTAAGGTGAGTGAGGAAGTCTTTACTAGAGTCGGGAGGACTCGGATAGTTGAGCAAGAAGTCTTGCCTTGGGTCGTGAGGATCTGATAAGGTAAGTGAGGAAGTCTTCACAAGAGGTGTGAGGCCTCGGATTTTTAAGCATTATGGCAACATCTTCATGAGTAGGATAGGAGGGTAGTTTCTAGGTGAAGGGGTCACTTGAGAGATTGTACTTGTCTTCTCTACTAGTGGATTTTGTTTTCCGGTGGTTGCTAACCCGTGGATATTTCCTCTTCGGAGGTTTACCACGCTATATCTTGTGTCAACTTTTCTCTATCCCTATCTCTCTTATATTTGTACTTGTTATTTGAATACTGAGGATAAAACTCTTTATGTAAGTTGACTTCCTTTCTATGATATAGATTGTGTATGTGTTACCATTACTTATTTGTATCACACTTTTCTTGTTTCATATATTGATTAAGTGTCTTTAATTGATATATATATTGTGATACAAGCAATCTAAAGGGACAAACTTTTGTTTGTTTCTAAGGGAGTCGAAAAAGGTATCTAACATATTCACCCCCCCCCCCCCCTCTAGGTTAGTCTTGAGCATTTAACCGTGTTTGTATTTTCAAGCTATGGATGTGATTTGCATGTTGATTATCTAATTACTCCTCTATATATGTTTGAAGCAAAAATTCATACACACTTTTTTTTAAGTATTTTAACACTCTAGCAATTAAAGAAGAATAATGAGAGAGATTAAAAATCTTGGTGTATCTCTCATGTTTGTGAAGCTTGTTTTGATTGATCTCTTTGTAAAATTGCTTGTATGTATGAGTGTGTGAATATCTTTGTGAACAATATGCTCTCTTGATCTTAGTAAGAGCATTTATCAAGGGGGAGCAGAGTATGCTAGACTTTGTTCTCTTATATGATATGTTAACATGTTTCAAGTTGATAAATAATGGCATATTATTGGTTAGTAATGATGAATCTTGAAGATGCAATTTCATATTCCTTGATATGCATGATGACTCTTCAAAATATTATATGCCTTTGTATTTTTGGTCACAAATAATGCATGAAATGTTTTGTGATAATTGTAAGATTGTGTTTGCAATCAATTTCTCCTTCTTTGTGTTGATAGTAGTTGACATTACAATGAATTCCTTCTTTTGTTGTTAATGCAATAGTAGAACTTGATACAAATGACCTGTATGCTTAAGAGATAAATTTTATGCATTTGTGATTCATTATACCTTGATGAGTTTGTTGTATTGTATAATGGAGTAAAACTAGTTGAAAGACATTGGAAAGAAATATTACAAGCTATAAATAAGAAATAAAAGCTTGAGGAATGAGTGATATTTTTAATTGTTTTAATAATATATGTTTTGTAGGACTATTAGATGTGTTTAGTGAATTACTAAACGAAACTAAAAAGATTTTTAATTTGTTAATCATTAGAAATAGAAAACATATTAGAGAATCTTTAGTTCTAGAAAAAATAAGAATAACACAAACACATTTTTTAGACCTAATTGATGAATGAATATTGGATTTCAGAATTTTTTTGCCATATATATGAATTTCAAAAGATTAGAGTATTTAGATATCGAAATCTCAAATTTTAAGAAGGCAAAGCTTAGTTTACATAACAATTCAAAAATTAGTTGTAACATAGAACATCCAGAAAACCAATATAAGCATATTCCACATACAAGCAATAGTCAGCAGAATTTTGATTGTTGATTTATTAATCAATTTATAACAAAGCTTAGAAGAAAACGTAGATAAAATAAATAAGAATATTACAGATCTAGTTAAGTTTTTTGAAAATAGCAAAGTCAAAACTATATAGAAGAATTTATAAGAGAAGCATTGACAAACTTTAACAGTCAAATTAAAAGATTTATTAGTAAGAATGAAATAATCTAATTGAATTAAAAAAATCCTAAACCTGGAGAAATAGAAATCAAATAATTGGTTAAAACCTCAATATAGAAGTACAAAATATCTAACGGACACAAAAAGAACTAAAAAAGTAGTTACAAACTATTAATAAAATAATAGTTGACTGAATAATAGTTTAGTTGAAATATTACAATAACTAATAACAGAAACTCCTAATAACCCACCAGTAAGCATAAGTGATGTAAAGTTTACTCAACAAAGCTATATTATCGCCCAAGGACAAAGTATTACAATTATAAAATTACTTTTAATAGATTTAGAAAGAATTGAAAAGTTAGAACATAAGATAGAGAAATTAAATCGTAATAAAATAGATTCAAAATAACTAGCTTGGTTAGTAAAAAGAATAAAAATAGTACAATCTAGTTCAAATTCAATCAACCCTATTGTAAACCCTAAAGTAGAATTAAAAGATATTTTAGGACCAAAAGTGAATTTAAGATCGAAACATGGAACTGGCAAGAACATTTAGTGTTAAACAGTCTACGACCAATAGGGTAAGAAAGTTACTAAATTACAGTAGTAAAGGAAAAGAAATAATACAAAAGACAAGATTTAATTCAAGAAAAAGGTGTTAATAAAATGCTAGAAGTAGGGTTTAAGAATGTTCAAGAGAAAAACCTTTATAGTGAAGGTATTATAGATAGTCGTAAAAGAAGTTTATATGTTTACAAGGACGAATTTACAATAATAGTAGTCAATAATCATGAAGAAGTTACATTTAAGCCCTCAAAGGGCAAAAGAAATTAAAAAGAATGGACATTCTACCATACATTTAGGTGTTGTAATCATAGGAATACTTAGTCAAACAACATCTGGTTTAGATACTAAAGCACATATGTATTCATATGATGGTAGATTTAGTGATCACGAACAAGCCCAACTAGCAACACCCTAAGTAGATCTTAGAAATAAAGTAGCAGTAGTAAGTTGTCTTCCTGATATAGACATATATATATATATATATATATAAGTGAATTCTGTAGTAAGATAAAATTAAGTATACAAACTAAAGGCTTTAATATGAATACAGAATATAAAAACCTCAGAATAAAGATATTTGTGATAGGAAGATGTTACAATAAATATCATAAAAAGTTTAAATTCATTAATAAAAGCATAGTAGAACATTTTCATAGCGTTCATATACAAATGCAAGTGCCAAAGAAGCTAAATAGAAATGAATTACACGGCTTAGAATGGAAGCTACAATACTTAGAAGTTCAAAATTTAGAATTACCAAAAAGTAGTATTATATATATAAATAAAAATAATCAAACTTTTCAGAGGTTTAAAGACTATAAGAAACATGACAATATAGATATAACAGATGAAGATTTTGAAGCTGAAATAAATATGTTATATATTGAACCATAAATTAATAAAGAAAAGATAGTAACAAAAATTAGAGATTTAATTATAGAGTCAATATTTAACAAACCAAGCGATTATTTACCAGAAGATATATTTGAAAAACTTTTTAATAACCCTGATTTTAATGATAATGAAGTAAATAAGTTACTTATACAAAATATGAACTTCGAACAATTAAAAATTGATAGTTTACAAAGTTTTTATTACATAGAAGATGAAATATATACAGAAAAAGATAAAATGAAAGTAGCCGAAGATGAAAGTAGCCAATCAAAAATTCTTGATACTGAAGATCTCCCTGTATCAAGATTAGAAGATTATTTAGAAAAAAGAGGTATACATAATTCTTAAGAACAATATAAAGATTATAAGGCTAATGAAAGAGTCTATAAGGCTATAACCAAATTTGAAAACTAGAGAAAAGCACCTAAAGCTAAAGATATGCTAATTCTAAGTCTACAAGGTCATAAACCTAGTGAATGGAAGCAAATATTTAATAAATGGGAAGGAAATTTAATTAGACATTCTATGGAAGCTTCGATTAGTATAGTAGATTACAAATACAAGCTATTATACCTAGAAAGTATTTTAGGATACAATGAAAACAAAAATTACTTAGGTTGGAGAGAATATATGAAGAGTGATGAAAAACGAAAATTAGAATTAGAAAATTTTGATATAAGTATGACAATATTAATTTGTATACATGGAATTAGAAAACGTATATTAGGATCATCAATGGAAGAAGTAAATGATACACAAAAACAAATAGGAGCTATAAGAAGCCTAGAACAGCTAAAAATATACGACTTGCAATAAAAAGATTGAAGGATTATTTTGGCAAGTTTCCTTAATACCAGCTATCAAATTTGTTAGACAACGAATTAAAGGATCTATGTGATAAAGAAAAACTTATAAGACAAGAAAAACAGCAGTTCATTAAAATGTGTATAGATTTATATGAAGTACCAATATTAGGTTGTGGTAGGATCAAAAGTTATAAGCACAAATACAAGAAAGATAAAAAATATAAAAAGAGATAACGAAAAACCATATTATAGGAGTAAGAAAAAAAAGTTTTTTAAATACAGTCACAACAAAGATAAAGTTAAGAAAGCTTTTGAAGAAAGAAAGTTTACAAACGAAAAGACCATAAAAAATGCAAAATGTTAGTTATGTGGAATGATAGGACATATTAAACCAAATTGTCCAGAAGCTAAAAATAAAACTAATGTGGCAAAATTAATAGAGATAGAAGACTTACAAATTCTAGAAGAAATCTATAATTTGGATGAATTATCAGGTAATGAAAGCATTTGTATAATAGGAGATAGTAGTTCTGAAGAATCAGAATTTGATGAAGAAATAAAAGAAGATGTTTATAATTCTGAATCTGATATATATGTAGTAGAAGAAATCATTTCATTTTTTGGAAAAATTTGTCATGATTGTAATAAAGAGTTTAATAAAGGATATAAAAACAATAAACGGTATTATTGTAAAGATTGTGTAAATAAGTGTTTAAATGAAGATAAAATAAATCGAGCCAATAGTGAACTTATATTAATATATGTAGAATTACTTTACAAATCAAAGCCATTAAAAACTAAAGCCATGATTGACACTAGGGCAAATAAATGTATTATCCATTAAAGTTTAGCTTCAGAAGAACATAAAACCAAATTAGGAGTTGACATAGGGTTTATAACATTTAGTGGAAGCTTAATACAAATAACTGATTGTATAATAAATATACCTATTAGAATTAATGGAGACACTCATAATTTTTCCCAAACTCTAGTTACAAAGCAACTAGGTAGTTATAAGTTCATTTTAGGGTTAAATTTTTTATTAGGAAATAATGGAAGCATGTTAATTGCCCCAAATGGAGTTAACTTCTTTAAAAAATCTACTTTTATTCAACCAAAGTTAGAAACTCGGAATCTTCCTAATATAAAAAAGGCAAATAACATAGAAGAACCAATAAGCATAGAATATTTTGATTCATTGCTAGAAAAGTTAGATACATAATTAGAATTTAGAGACATCTTAAGCAATGAAGAAATAGATGAATATCTTAGAGAAGAATGTTGTCTAAACACTGAAAATAAAGAAGACTACAAAAATGGCATATTGAAATAAAGCAAAAAAATAGAACAATAAGAATGTTTAAATACTATAGGAAATAATCCTATAAATAAAGATAGTGTAGAAACATAGAAAATAGAGATAATAAGTCATGATATTACTATTGTTGACATTGATTTCTCGATGGATGAGAAAGTCAACAACGTTTGATTTGATTATGACCCGTCAAAAGAGAAAGAGAAAGAGAATGCAATTGATATGTGAGTGACACGAGTTTACGTGGTAAAACTCCAAAAACCGGATAAACGTCCACAGGTTGCTGGATGACCAACCATACCAAATTCAATATTTGAATGAAGAATTACACCACTATATCTCTCTTGCCTCCCTTTTTTAGTGATTCGTTCTCTCTCCTTTACAATAAGATTTTGGGCCTATTTATACAAACATAGAACCCTAATCCTTGTTGTACAAGTAAGGAAAAGAATTTATAATTTAATTATGACTGGTTGCTTACTGAAGTCGTCATTATCTTCTTTCTTGTTTCGGAGATCTTGTGGGTTGAGTCTGAATTTTTATGGGACACTAATTACGCAATCCGCTTAGGATTTTTATTCCATAATCGATATGCAGTCTTCAAGAATAATAGAGTTGTTGCTTGATTTGGAATTGCTTCTTGTTTGGTGTTTTATCCTTCTATAAACTTTCTAAACTCTTTCGTCTTTTGATACAGATGCTTATTGGAGTATGATTCTTGGGCTTACTCACGTATATGAATAGTGTGTTGTACTTCTTTATTCGGGCTTCCTGTGTTGTCCCGAGTAAAATTGAACATGCCGAGTACCCGTGTTCAGACTTACTCGGGTTCTTATTCCTTTGTAGTGTCTTGGATGGTGTCTTCTAGATGCCAGCTCGGATGCCCGTTTGGCAATCTTTTTAAGGGATTGTCCTACCTGTCAATGATGTGTACATTCAATAAAATATACATATAACAATACCCCTTAAAATACTTTTGCCGAGTAGAATTTGTTGGGATTATGCTAGATAGCAAGAGTGTAATAATGTATTTGACAAACTTTTTATATTAATAAAGTGATTTCTAGTTTAACAAATCTTATAGCATTTATAGTTTAATTATTATAATTGTTAAAAGTAAATAATCGTAAGGTCAAAAAATTATGAGAAAAGAAGAATTATTCATACATCTAGATATGTATGAGGTAGACACAATTCTTTAGTTAGTCTTGAATAATATTCACAACTTAGATAAAGGCTGGGCGCCTTTATCTTTTTAAAGTTGTAGATTCTTTTGCTAGCATTTGAGTGGGATCAAATGTGTTATGATGAGTCTAAAATCATCAAAGTGTGGTGTCTTCTGGTAAAAGAATCTAATGCACTGGGTGCATTGAATAGGATCACAATGAAAAACTTTATCTAGAATCGTCAATAGATAAAAGTTTTCATTTGAAGACAATCGAAGAGTCTATCTCAGTCCCGAGATAAATGATTGACTTATGGTTGCAAGTGTTATCATTTGAGCTATCAATGAGTATGATTATATAGCTAGTCTATCCTCGATAGTTTGGTGGTTTTCGTTTGTTAATCGATAGAGGACTACATTTATAGATATGGACATCGTGGCTCCATTTTTTTAAAGAGAGTAGAATATCATCATATAGATGTTTTGAGGTATTGGATATTAAATCTTAACGTTAAGTTTTCAATATTGTCTATTGAAACATGGCTTCTGGATAAGTCAAAATATCCAAGTTCAAAATGTGGTCATATGAGTAAATATGGTAAGTTGGAGAGCTAAAGGCAGTCTATGAGCTCTTGTCGATTACTGATATTCTTCACGAGGATACACTCTCTCCAATAAGGTTGTCTAGTGTATGAATGAGTAACATCAACTTATTCTATCTTTATTTTAGAGTTCAATTTTAGTTCTTTAGTGGAATGAACTAAAATTAAATAGATCGGACCTAAGTGAATCATTTGTTGATTGTGACTGGGTTGTGTCTATTGGAGCTTAAATTTAGATAGCCCGCCAAGATCCCGAATCCATACGAACTTGCATGGATCACTTGATATATTCTACCGGAACAATCTAAGGCATGTGAAGTTGTTTCTTTTTGTAAGAATAGGTCTAGTTCACATGTGGACTTTTTATTAAGGTCCAATGGATTTAATAAAATAAGAAAAATAATATATGGCCCATATATTTGTGTTGGGCGGCAAGGCTATTTAAAATAGCCTAATTATATTTTTTCATTTTATTATTTAATTAAATGGATATTAGTTAATTTGGTGATTAATTAATTATTTAATTAAAAGTCAAAATCGTTTTCTAGTATGTGATGGTCTCTTAATATTATACTATTGTTGGTAGTATAATTAATATTAAAGACTATATTTGATAAGTAGATAAATAAAAGGAATTATTTATCGAATCAAATTAGGAAGTCTTTAATATGGTTACAAATACACTATTGAGTTGGATTATGAGTCTTGGTGTAGGATAGAATTCCTTTTAGAAAAGGATTCTTAACCACCAAGTAAATCCACCTAAGGAAAGGATTCTTAAAAACCAAGTAAATCCTTTTTAGGAAAGGATTAATGATCCTAATATATATTCTATGAAGATTTCGGTCAGACCATATATATATATAAGAGGATATAATTCCTTTTAGATAAGGATTCTTAACTACCAAATACATCCACCTAGGAAAAGGATTATTGTCAACCAAGTAAATTCTTCTTATGAGAGGATTTATGATCCTATATATATATATATATATATATATATATATATATGTGTGTGTGTGTGTGTGTGTGTGTGTGTGTGTGTGTGTGTGTGTGTGTGTTTGTTAATTTCGGCCGGCCTAATGTGATTTCATAGAATTAATTTCGACCAACCCTAATCTTTTAGGGAGAAGATTTCGGCTACCATAGAAATTTTGAGGGAGAAAAATCTGATTTTAATCTAGAAAAAATTCGATCAACTCTAAGAAATAGTGTCAGATTAGGTAAAAAAGAAAAGAAAGAAAGAACATTTAGTTTTATATAGTACACTAGTAGCCTTTGCATTAAAAGGCTTTTTTGCACAACATCGAATCAAGGTTCACGTGAGTTTCAATCAAATTGTTTGACAATTCACAAGTGACCTAACGTTCTTTGTTTTCTTCTTGGAGGATTATTGTAACTAACAAAGAGAGAGATTTTGTTTGTTTCCATCCTTAGGTATACAATTAAAAAGAGAGGGCGCACACACTCCTAGGTGACTCACATTTGTGATGGGATTGAAAGATCTTGCGGAATTAATTCGGCGCTTATTCAATCGTCACGAGAAAAAGGTACGACATTTTTTATATACATCAATTAATCTAGGGTTAAGATTCTTGTTATTTCAAAGGTAAATTTTTTTATATATACAAAACCCTAATTTTCTTATTTCTCACACTTCCGCTGCGTGGGTTTTTCCCTTCAATTGGTATCAGAGCCTGGTTGTACCCTTGGCTAATTGATGTATGTGTTCGTGAAACTTTTTCTTTTTATTGTATATATGCATGTTTTAGAAAGAGATGACACTCTAGGTATTTGTATATATATTTACATTGGAATGTATGGATATATATATGTTTTATATGTGGTTTGTTATTGCTCAATTTTGGTCCTAGAATTTCAATGTATTTTGTTTTGGGATTGTAACAAGAAGTGTGGCCTATCATCGCCATAATTTTCTTCTTAGTAGTTGCTAAGTTTCTTTTTTTTTATTTTGTTGTTGTAATAAAAAAAACATGCACTATGTAATAAAAAAAACTGCAGTATTTTTATTTATAAAACTTCTGTAATACATTCAAGTATCAAAGATTCAAAGGTTTGAAGAATTGGAAGCAACCGGAACAAGTTTGGGACCCTGCGAGCCGTAGCAACAAACGTGCGTGCAAAGAGCACGCGGCTACGTGTGTTATGGCATGGGCTGCGCACGGCCATCTTATGAAAGCCATGGGCTGCGCATGGCAGCCCTTTATGGGGTTGGGCCATACGCACGCCCATGGGAGGGAGCCAAGGGTGCGCACGCCCATGGGAGGTAGCCGAGGGAGTCCAAACGACGAAGGTAGGGTGAAGACTTGTTCGCCAAGAAAGGAGTTTTTTTTGTATTCCAAGACATGTAATTTACTTGCATTTCTAGGATGGACCAGAATTGTAGCTAATTATATTTTTTTTTTGTAAATATTGCACTGTTTGTCATTGTTTGATAACATGTCATATGCAATAAGAGTGTCAATCATATATCTCTTTTGGTATGAGCATGCATTGAATAGTTTAGGTATTTAAATTGGCATCTAGATAACTTGGTAAATCATTCTTTGGAATTCGATCACACGCCTTAAACATTTGAGTGGGAGAATGTGTTTTGGAGCACCTACGGCCTCCAAGTTTAGTTGAGCTTTATGTTTGGTGTAATAATCTCCCAAGAGGTATTCATTAATGGAATTTAGAAAGAAACTTCCTTACAATGATAGACTAGACAATTAGCCCAAACGATATCTACTCCTAAAGGAGGGATATTTGTGAGGGATTATATGAAGGTCGATAACTTGGTAACACACTCAATGTAATTTTTTTAATATCCTCCCAAGAGTTATTGTTAATAAAATTGCAGGACTGAAATTGAAAACGTTGGTAGTTATGTTTACAATTAGGTGTTATGTTTTCAATTAGGTGGGACTTAATCCAACTAGTAAGTGGTGCAAACTCCCAAAGGAGACGTGACATTTATAGGTGTTGGATCACCGTTGATTTTTTACTATTGAATTATTTTATTTAATTCAAGAAAAATATACGAAAGTGCTTTATCATGATTGTTTACTTATAACATTTTTGTTATTAAAAAGAAATCAAGACCCCATCCCTAATCAATATCCTAATAGATAATACTTTAACTGATGAAAATTATGTCACATGGAAAAAGGAATATCGGGTTGTTGTTGCAAGTTGAAAAGTGTAAGTTCATTCTGTATATTCCTAAACCACCTCCTCCTACTAATGAATCTACTCAGGAGCAAAGAGATGAGTATTAGTAGTGGAAGTCTTCAGATGAGATGGCTAAATGTACGTTACATTATGGCCATCATCTCTGATGTGTTGCAATAGCATCATGAAGTAATGGAGACTGCTGTCGATATAATGATGTCTCTAGAGGAGATGTTTGCTATGAGGTCTAGGATGACTAAGAGAGAAGCAGTGACTGCTTTTATGAATCTTAGGATGAAACTTGGACAGGTTATGAAAGATCACATGATGAAAGTCATAGCACATATCAACATTGCTGAACTGAATGGTGCTGAGATAGATGGTGAGACCAAAATTTATATGATTTTCAACTCACTGTTGGATTCCTTTGATCAATTCAAGTTGGACTACACCTTGAATAATAAGAAATACACCTTGCAAGGCCTGATGCAAGATATTCAAAGCACGAAAAAAAATCCTTGTGAAAGGCAAGGGTCAAGAGATTCATACTGTAGGTAAAGTTGCTACTACTAAGACCCGTAAGAAGCTCAAGAAACAACAGAAGAAAAAGCAACTTGGGCCTAACTAGAAGGGGTTCCGGGAAAGGAAGAGACTGAATGAGAATGAATGAGAATGAATTCAACTTGCGTTTAGGCAATAGAACATTGGTGTCTACTAGTGCAGTGGGAGATATTAGAATCAATTAAGATTTTATTTGGCATTTAGATTTAATAAACGTTTATTATATCCCACGATTCGAGAGGAATTTAATTTCGGTTTCTTGTTTAAATAAATTTAGATATTCTGTTACTTTTAATAAAACTTTTATTATTAGTCAGAATGACAAAATTATTTGCAAAGGTACATTGGAAAATGGTTTATTCTAATTGCATGGAAATATCTCTCACTTGTTAGACACGGAATCAATGGAACCTAATCATAAAAGAGTAAAATTATCAAAAGATGAAACCTACCTATGGTATTTGCGCCAAGGTCATATTAACCTTAATAGGATTAAAAGATTGGTAAGTGACGGACCTCTAAGTGACTTAAAGGTTGATGATCTACCAACTTGTGAATCTTGTTTGGAAGGTAAAATGACCAAAAGGTCATTTACGACCAAAGGCACAAGAGCCATCGAATGTTAAGGATTGATGCACACTGATGTGACCTATGAGCATTCAAGCTAGAGGTGGATATGAGTACTTCATCACTTTCACAGTTGATCACTCAAGATTTGGCTATGGGTATCTCATGAGACATAAGTCGGATGCTTTTGACATGTTCAAAGCATTTAAAGATGAAGTAGAAAATCAGCTTGAGAAACGCATAAAAATCTTGAGGTCTGATCGTGGTAGAGAATATCTATCTGATGAGTTTCAGCAATATCTTATTGATTATGGGATAATTTCTCAGTTTTCTGCACCAGGCACACCCTAACAAAATGGCGTGGCAGAAAGTAGAAATAGAACTATTTGGATATGGTTAGGTCCATGTTGAGTTATTCAACGCTCCCTATTTCTTTTTGGGGATATGCTTTACAAACCGCAATGTATATTCTAAACGATGTACCATCTAAGTTGGTTCCTAAATCACCGCATGAGTTGTGGACCAGGTGAAAGCCTAGTTTACAACACTTAAGGATATTTGGATGTTCATCGCACGTGTTAAAAGGAAAGATAGAAAAGATGGAGTCCCTCTCAGAAACATGCATATTTGTAGGGTATCCAAAAGGAAAAAAATGATATTATTTTTATAGTCCTTCAGGTCTTAAAGTATTTGTTTTGACAAATGCTAAATTTTTGGAAGAGGACTATATGAATAATTTTGTACCTAAAAGTAGAATTGTCCTGAATGAGCTTTTAGGAGATACAATTCCACAAGAGGTTTCGCAACCAAGCCCAATTGTAAGTTCCGTACCAACACAAGATCAACAATCTACCGTACCTCGTCGTAGTGGGAGGGTTATCAGACAACCCGAGAGATACATTGGTCTAGGAGAATCTGTAGAGAATCTTTCAAACGACGATGATCCCTATACGTATAAGGAAGCAATGGAAGATATTGACTGTCGCTATTTGCAAAAGGCAAAGCAATCCGAAATTGAATCTATGTTCAAAAATGAAGTCTAGTCTCTTGAGGACTTGCCTAAAGGGATAAAAGCCATCGAATGCAAGTGGGTATACAAGAGGAAAAGAGGAATGGATGGAAAGGTGGAAACATTTAAAGCTAGATTGGTAGTTATACATAGAAGGAAGGTATTGAATATAAAGAAACCTTCTAACTTGTGGCCATGCTTAAATCCATTAGGATACTCTTATCCATTGCAGCATCTCTAGAACTAGAGATTTTCCAATTGGATGTCAATATAGCTTTTTTTAATGGAAGTCTTGATGAAAGCATCTACATGATGCAACTAGAAGGATTCATTGAAAAAGGCCAAGAGGAAAAGGTATGCAAGGTGCAAAGATCCATATATGGATTAAAGCAAGCATCCAGATCCTGGAACATAATGTTCGATCAAGCCATGAAAAGTTTTGGATTTATTCAAAACCTTGTTGAACCTTGTATATACACAAGGATTAAAGGTGACAAGTTGGTTTTCCTAGTTCTTTACGTTGATGATAACACATCAGAAACGATGTAGATGTATTGACATCAACAAAAGAATGGTTAGCAAAACAATTTGATTTGAAGGACTTAGGAGAAGCAAGTTATATTCTTGGTATCCAAGTCATAAGGGATAGAAAGAATAGAACGATTGCATTATCCCAAGCTGTATACTTAAATAAAAACTTGTCTAAGTTTTCCATGCAAGATTCCAAGAAAGGTATATTACCTTTCATGCATGGAATCAAACTTTCTGTGGAACAAGTTCCTAAGAATTAGCATGAAGAGCTATTCATGAGTAGGGTTTCATATGCACTGGCAGTTGGAAGTCTCATGTATGCAATGCTCTATACTAGACCTGATATTTATTTTGTTGTAGGCATAGTTAGTAGGTTTCAATCAAAACCTGGTCCTGATCACTGGATGGTTATCATGCATCTTTTCAAGTATCTTAGGAGAATGAGAGATTATATGCTTGTATACTCTAGAGGGATTTAATTCCCATTGGGTATACAGATTCTGATTTTCAGTCAAATTCTGACTCCAGGAGATCAATATCAGGATCTGTGTATGTTACCGCACGCAATCTTGTATTGATGATATGGAGGAGTATCAAGCAATCTTGTATTGCTGATCCCACCATGGAAGCTGAGTGTGTTACCGCACGCAAGGCTGCTAAAGAGGCTGTGTGGCTATGCCAATTCTTGATTGACTTGGAAGTGGTTCCTGATGCGAATAAGCAGATCACTATCTATTGTGACAATAAGGGAGCAGTGGCTAATTCGAGAGAACAAAGAAGTCATAAGAGAGGGAAACACATTGAAAGAAAGTATCACCTTCTAAGGTAAATTATGCATAGGGGTGACATGACGTGACGATTACCAAGATCGCGTTAGCAGATAATCTAGCGGATCCCTTTACAAAGGTTCTTCCACAAAAGAGTTTTTGATAGGCATCTAGAGAATATGGGGATGAGAGATATGACACATTTGCTATAGAGCAAGTGTGATATTGTTGGGATTATGCTAGATAGCAAGAGTGTAATAATGTATTTGACAAACTTTTTATATTAATAAAGTGATTTCTAGTTTAACAAATCTTATAGCATTTATAGTTTAATTATTATAATTGTTAAAAGTAAATAATCGTAAGGTCAAAAAATTATGAGAAAAGAAGAATTGTTCATACATCTAGATATGTATGAGGTAGACACAATTCTTTAGCTAGTCTTGAATAATATTCACAGCTTAAGATAAAGGTTGGGCGCCTTTATCTTTTTAAAGTTGTAGATTCTTTTGCTAGCATTTGAGTGGGATCAAATGTGTTATGATGAGTCTAAAATCATCAAAGTGTGGTGTCTTCTGGTAAAAGAATCTAATGCACTGGGTGCATTGAATAGGATCACAATGAAATACTTTATCTAGAATCGTCAATAGATAAAAGTTTTCATTTGAAGACAATCGAAGAGTCTATCTCAGTCCCGAGATAAATGATTGAATTATGGTTGCAAGTGTTATCATTTGAGCTATCAATGAGTACGATTATATAGCTAGTCTATCCTCGATAGTTTGGTGGTTTTCGTTTGTTAATCGATAGAGGACTACATTTATATATATGGACATCGTGGCTCCATTTATTTAAAGAGAGTAGAATATCATCATATAGATGTTTTGAGGTATTGGATATTAAATCTTAACGTTAAGTTTTCAATATTGTCTATTGAAACATGGCTTCTGGACAAGTCAAAATATCCAAATTCAAATGTGAGTAAATATGGTAACTTGGAGAGCTATAGGCGGTCTATGAGCTCTCGACGATTACTGATATTCTTCACGAGGATACACTTTCTCCAATGAGGTTGTCTAGTGTATGAATGAGTAACATCAACTTATTCTATCTTTATTTAAGAGTTTAAATTTTTTTCTTTAGTGGAATGAACTAAAATTAAATAGATCAGACCTAAGTGAATCATTTGTTGATTGTGATTGAGTTGTGTCTATTGAAGCTTAAATTTAGATAGCCCGGCAAGATTTCCAATCCATACAAACTTGCATGGATCACTTGATATATTCTACCGGACGAATTTAGGGGTCCATTTATAATTGTATTAAGGCTTGTGAACTTGTTTCTTTTTGTAATAATAGATCTAGTTCACATGTGGACTTTTTATTAAGGTCTAATGGATTAAATAAAAGAAGAAAAATAATATATGGCCCACATATATGTGTTGGGCTACAAGGCTATTTAGAATAGTATTATATTATTTCATTTTATTTTTTAATTAAATAGAAATTAATTGATTTGGTGATTAATTTATTATTTAATTAAAAGTCAAAATATTTTTCCAGTAGGAGATGGTCTCCTAATATTATACTTTGTAGTATAATTAATATTAAAGACTATATTTGATATGTAGATAAATAAAAGGAATTATTTATCTAATCAAATAAGGAAGTCTTTGATATGGTTACAAATACACTATTGAGTTGGATTATTAGTCTTGGTGTAGGATAGAATTCCTTTTAGAAAAGGATTCTTAACCACAACGTAAATCCACCTAAGGAATGGATTCTTAACAACCAAGTAAATCCTTTTTAGAAAATGATTTGTGATCCTAATATATATTCTATGAAGATTTCGGCCAGCCCATAAATATATATATAATTATATATAAGAGGATAGAATTCCTTTTAGATAAGGATTCTTAACTACCAAATAAATCCACCTAAGGAAAGGATTCTTGCCAACCAAGTAAATCCTTCTTAGGAGATGATTTATGAACCAATATATATATATATATATATGTGTGTGTGTGTGTGTGTGTGTTTGTTAATTTCTGCCAGCCTAAGGTTATTTCATAGAATTAATTTCGACCAGTCCTAATCTTTTAGAGAGAAGATTTCGGGTACCATAGAAATTTTGAGGGAGAAAAATCTGATTTTAATCTAGATAAAATTCGATCAACTCTAAGAAATAATGTGAGATTCGGCAAAGAAGAAAAGGAAGAAAGAACGTTTAGTTTTCAATAGTACACTAATTGCCTTTACATTAAAAGGTTTTGTGTACAACATCGAATCAATGTTCATGCGAGTTTCAATCAAATTGATTGACAATTCACAAGTGACCTAACGTTCTTTGTTTTCTTCTTGGAGGATTATTGTAACTAACAAAGAGAAAGATTTTGTTTGTTTCCATCCTTAGGTATACAATTAAAAGGAGATGGAGCCCACACTCCTAGGTGATTCACGTTCGTGATTTGATTGGAAGATCTTACGGAATCAATTAGGCGCTTGTTCAATCGTCACGAGAAAAAGGTACGACACTTTTTATATACATCAATTAATCTGGGGTTAAGGTTCTTGTTATTTAAAAGGGACATATTTTTATTTATATGAAACCCTAATTTGTAATTTTCTCACGCTTCCGCTGCGTGGGTTTTTCCTTTCAGAATTTTTTTGACGGAAGTATTTTAATTGCTCGAAACTCCTAATAATTTTTTTCTCGTCCTTCATTAATGCCTCATTGAATAGGAACTATAACCCTTAAATCTTTTCGCAGTATTTATGACGTGTCTTAATGGTGACCATGTATGTGCAATTTGTCCATTCACGCGAAATCCCAATGATTGTGACATTTTGAAATCCTGACGGCTTGGTCAGTTCTTTCCATGACACATATCCTTTAATCGCTTGGTTTCTCCGATAGCATTTATGAGATACGACCCATGGATTATCGGATACGTCGCTTACGTCACCGAATGTTCCTTTTATTCTTTCAATTTTTTTCTGCTTACTGAAACCCTAGGGTCTCGTGCCTCTTGATTATTGAGTGACTTACTTAAACTGAAGGAGGTTGTTCCTATTGTTCATTTTTGTAGAAAATAAAGGCAAAAAACCCAGGCTCTCACACACATATTCATCTAAGTTCTTAGCTGAAGCTTTTTTCCAATTTCTCTACGTCATCTTTTAAGGTCAGTTTAGATTGATTCTATTTCACGACATCGCCTTTTCGTTATTGCTTTCGATACTCTTGAGCATGGAGATCTTCAACTGGCTTCTTGTATTTGTAGATTATTGGGGGAAACATCTTCTGATGAGCCTTATTATCTGAACGTTGATGTTTTCAGGCTTTATCCTGATGTTCATTTCAGTTCTAGTCCTGAATCTTCTTCTAGCTCTGAGTATTCCATTTTTGAATGTCACAAGGTTTCTTTACGATCTAGAATAGGGAGCATTGGATTAATCATACGGTTTACAAACATGGTTCAAGTGACATTCAGATTGGGAGGTAACTAATTAACAAGAATGATGTTGAGGAAGAGCATCGTGCCTCTTGTATTCCCTTTTCTCTTAATTTGCCGAGTGCGTATGATGCCGAACAAAACGTAGTCAGGGAAGCAGAGATCTAAAAATATTGTGCTCGATTTGATCTGGATGACTCAGTTTTGATGGTTCCTGCTGGTAATAGGGCCGTATGGAACCCTCCCACTGGCATGGTTGCTGTTTATGGATCTATGCTCTGCTGTGGTGTGACTCTACCCCTCCAGCCTTTCATTGCTTGGTTCCTTACTTAGTCAGGGATTGTCCAGGCCCAGCTAGCTCCGAATATCTATAGGATCCTGATGTGTATGTGGCATATGTGGAGCAGAATGAACTTGCCACCGCCCTCTCCTCACGAAATTAGACATTTCTATACTCCAAGGCAATCTGGTCAGACTGGGACTTACTTTATTCTGTCCAGCCAGCCAGATAGTTGGATTCCTAAGGGGACAAAGGTGAACCGGGGAATCGATATCTCCTCGGATGTCAAGAAAAAGGGTTTTGTAGGGGTTTTTCTACCTTCAAATTACCATAAAAGTACCTTGTTTTTTGGAGAAGGAAACTAGGGACACGAGATTTAGCTCTCAGCCGAGGAAAACTGAGAAGTATTAAAGGTTCTTCATTTCTTTTGCTCTCCTGCTCGCTGGAACAAGTAGTGACCTGTCTTGACTGATTCCGAATTGAGTAACCTTGCTCAGGCGGCTGTGCGTACTCTGGAGAAGAAGAAGAGGTTCTATCTTTTTTATAAGAAAAAGATGATTGCTCTTGGCTTTTTCACTCAGATTTCAGCTTACCGCAAATGTTGTAAGTGGGATTTTGTCATCGCTTTTACTTTGTCACTTTTCCCCGTGACTTTTTAACTAGTCCTTTTTTGAATTCACTGTATGATATGGATGTCATCTGTGATGCCTCCCAAGCCTGCCACGTGAAAACAATTATTCAGGTGAGTCATAAAAAGTCTTCCCGTCAAAACGAAGAAGGGATCGCTTCGCCTGATGATGAATCAGATGAAGATTCTGAGGAGATAGATAAGCAAGTTCTTGAATATATTCCCTAAGAGGTCGCTCAGCCGACCGTGAGAGAATCAAGCAACCCAAGTGGCCCTATGGGACTTGATAGTGACCAAAGAGTTTTTGAATATGAATGCAGGCAAGGAGAGCATCCTGTTGGTGTAACATCTATTGATCCTAGTTTGACAGGTGTAGGATGTAGAAACCCCCTACTGAACAGGTAGGTCATCTCTCTAATCCTTTCAAATCCTTTGAAGATATCATAAAGGATCAGATAGATTTTACAGCTGACCTAGGCTTCCACCGTACTCGAGCTAAGTAAATGAAGGCAGTTGATTCTCCCATTCGACCTCTTCCAAAAATTCCTCGAGTGGTTTCATTCGTCGAGTCAAGAGATAATGATGGTGACATTAGGGGTTCCCCAAGTGCTCAAGTTGAGATACCTTTGGGAAGAAAGGAAACTCTAGAAAATTTGAAGAGGGATTCTTTGCCCTTAGAGGTTGAGGATACAGGAGTGGGATCCTCGAGAAACCCTACGCATCCCACCCCCCAAGATATGCTGAGTATGATGTCATCTGGTTGGGCTTTTATTGGTGACGACCATTGTAGTCACTTCTGAAATTGTTCTCCTACGGAGCGTCTTTACAACATTTTTAATAGTGCGACTTACGTAAGTCTTCTATCCTGAGCTTCATCTTATTATGCCTTAATACAGATTTTGAACTTACTTCCCCGCAGGTGGTTGCTGTGTTTACTGTGTTTATTCTGACGCAACAACATCAAGCTAATCGGATTAGGTGTCTTGAAGCTTAGTTAAAGGAGAGTGAGGATTGTTGTGCTTAGATTGAGGTGGCCTATCAAAAGGAGGCGAGTTCAGTCCAAGAGCTTGACGATCGTTGTTTGGCGAGACAGATGGAGGCTGAGGAGAGATCTTTCGCTACAGAAGAAAAGGCTATATATTTTCAAAACTTACTCTCTGCCGCCCAGAAATCAATTTTCAAAGCTGAACAAGAGGTTGAAGAAGCAAAATCATCTTATGAGTAAAAAATTGAAGACCTTAAGCACCAGGCCCTGACTGTTGAATCTCTTTCTAATGAAGCCTGGCTGGAACTTGAAATTCAAGGGGTTGATCGTTTCAAGAGGTCCCTAGCCTATGATGTCCTACTCTTTAAGGAGTTCCATTGGGGGTTGGTCTCGGCTGGCGAATTCTTCAAGGTCAAGAATCAGGTTACTGAAAAGGCTCGAGCCAACTGGGAGTTATCAATCAAAAATCACGTGGATCGCTCATTAGAGGCTTTTCGGATTCAAATGAAGGAGTGGAGAGCCTATTGTCGTAGCAAAGGCAAAAATCATCATCCTATGCTTCTGGAGGTCTGGTTCGAACATTCTCTTTAGACTTTTTATGTCAGTCATGAAACTGGTGTGGATGGGTCAGAGCCTAACGTTGGACCAGTCTCTAGAATGGATTACAGCGAGTGGATGGATGATTCGGTTGATACAATCGACTGGCCTTCTAATGAAGGTCTCCTACATGAGTACGAAATGGTGCCTGATCCAAGCATCAGCAAGGGCTCCAAATCCTCAGCCACACCCTGGGCATATTTGTAAAAATCTTCAGGATAAATAAAATTCCATATTTTACTTGATTGATTTTTGTTGCGAACGTTGTTACGAATTTTGTAATGCCAAGTATCTTATTAAACTGGCCAATATCATTGCCTAAGCAACTCTTTTTACACGCCAAGTATCGTATGGACTGGCTAAGGTCATGGCCTGAATAACTTCTTCGTAATCTTAAACGCCGAGTATCTTATTAAACTAGCTAGCGCAATTTTAAGTGCCAAGTATCTCATTAAACTGGCTAACACAATTTTAAGTGCTTAGTATCTCATTAAACTGGCTAACGCAATTTTAAGTGTCAAGTATCTTATTAAATTGGCTAATATTATTAGCTGAGTCATCTCGAAATAGGTAAGTAGATTTGTACTCATGTTTCATACTCAGTTGCTACCCAAACGTTTCATCGAGGCTCACCACGATCATACGTTTGAGTCCATGCGCTAGTCACTGAGGATGTCTCCTAGTTTTGTCTACGTAAAGGTTAACCGAATCGTTAAGCTCTGAATTGCTTAACACAGCTGCGTAACTCACCGAGATTTTCCCGACGGTGCCCCGAGCCATTTTCCAGAATCTGGTGCATCGGGTTTGCCTTTTGGCTAAGGTCTTGGCCGACCTTGCTTGGCTGGCATGCTCTTTAGAGGCTCTCCGCCCATTTGAGATTTTTGCCAAATTAATGGTCCCGAGCATTTTATCTCATGCAATTTCATGTCATCATATGTTCAATCTTTTTCTTATGTTCTTATTATAATATGTTCAGATTTCTAGAATCCCGTGTCGAGGCTTTTATTCATAACTGCAAAACTAACAATATGAAAATCTCAAAGGATTGCTAAGAATAAATAAAAACATCTTGACTAAAAAATAAAAATAACAAATTTCAAGGGTAGAAGATCTTTAAATATTGGGCATTGCATGGTCGAGGTAAAACCTCTCCATCTGGTCGTGCAATCCAATATGCTCCGTGACCAGTTATTCCTTCAATTTTATATGGGCCTTCCCATTTTTCAACCAACAAGCCCATAACTTTGATCTTCGTGTTCAAGGATACTTTTCTGAGCACCAAGTCTTCTAACTAGAAATTCCTAATTTGAACATGAGAATTATAGTGTCGGGCCACTCTTTGCTAATATGTCACATCTCATACTCGGGATTTCCCTTTTTTTTTCTTCCAACTCATCTAAGCTTTCTAATAACATATTGACATTTTGATCTTCATCATATAGCCTGACTCTAGACGACATGTACGATGTTTCTACCGAGATGACAGCCTCTTTTCCGATTGCCAAATAAAATGGTGTTTCTCCTGTAGAAGTCCTTGTTGTCGTCCGATAAGCCCATAATACTTCAGAAGGTTTTTTGACCCAATTGCCCTTTTTTGCATCTAGTTTTGCTTTGTGCGTGTGTTTGATGATGTTGTTCACTACTTCAACTTGTCCATTTTTTTAGGGTGGGCAGGTGTGGCATAATAATTTGCAATTTGGTACTCGTTGCATAACTGTCTGAACTTTTGTTTATCAAATTAGGTGCCATTGTCAATGATAATAGTGTTCGGGACTCCAAACCTGTAGAGTATGTTTTTCTTCACAAAAATTGTTGTGTTTGCTTCCTTGATGTGAACTAATTCTTCAGTTTCCACCCACTTAGTAAAATAGTCAACAACTAAAGTTGCATGCTTCGCTCCACCCCCGGTTTTTACTGGCATTGGACTAATTAAATCTTAGCCCCACATGGTGAATGGTCATGGAGATGTGAAGCTTCTAAGGCATTCTGGGGTTGTCGAATGTCATTGGCGATCCTTTGGCAAGCGTTGTAACTTTCTGAACATCGTTGTGCATCGGTGAACAAAGAAGGCCAGTAAAAACCTTGCCTGAGTACCTTGTGTGCCAAGCTTTTGCCTCCTGTATGGTTCCCACATACTCCGCCATGGATTTCCTGTAGTATCCAGTGTTCATCTTCCTCTCGTCCACATCTTTATCGAGTTTGGGAAAACAGTCTTCTGTACAGTTCTCCTCCAATCAGTGTGTATCTTGCCGACCTGTATCTGAAGCGTTTTGTCTTCAAGGGGTCTTTTGGGAGTATATCTTCCTCCAAGTACTTTTTTATCCGAGTCATCCAACCGTCTAATGAAGTTTGGATTTCTAAGACTTTATGGTCTTTTGGCTCAACTATACATGGTCTGAGATGATGTACGACCGTGATATTCTTTGGGTTGATTATGGTTGTTGCTGATGCTAGTTTGAACAAAGCATCTGCCTTTTAGTTTTCTTCTCTAGAGATTTGGACAATCTTATATTACTTGAATTTTTGAAGATGTTGTATTGATATGCCCAAATAAGCCATCATACTTTCATCTCTTGCTTGATACTCGTCTGAGACTTGGTTAACTACTATCTGTGAGTCGATGAATATCTTGACCTCATCTGCTCCGAGAGCTATGCAAACTCTAAGCCCTCCCAGCAATGCCTCATATTCGGCTTGATTATTTGTTGCTTTGAAATCAAATCTCATGGCATATTCAACATCATCTTCTTCCGGGGTGCATACAACGATCCCCGTCCCGCTGCCATGAGTGTTTGAGGAACCATCGGTATATAATCTCCATGAGAAATTCCTGCTCAACATTCTTTTTACCTTCAGATTTGGTTCTATGAATTATATTACAAAATCCACTATTGCTTGGCCTTTGAGTGATGTTCTAGGCATGTACTGAATATCAAATTCGTTCAGTTTGATCGTCCATTTAGTTGGTCTCCCTGAAATCTCAGGCTTCTGTAGAATTTGCTTAAGCGGGCAATCGATGAAAACCTGGACTGTATGTGCTTGAAAGTACGGCATCAGCTTCATTGCTGTCGAAACCAATGCTAAATTCATTTTCTCTACCTGTGAATACTTGGTTTCAACTGGAAGAAGCCTTGATGGTATAATACACCGGCCTCTGTATCCTGTCTTTTGTCCTGACTAGAACCGAGCTTACTGCTAACTCTGTAAGGCACAAGTACAGGTGAAGTACTTCTCCCATTTTAGGTTTTGAGAGGATAGGAGCCTGTCCTAGGTATTCTTTGATCTTTAGGAATGCCTGTTCACACTCATCATTCCATTCAAGTCATTTCCCCTTTTTGATCACTTTGAAAAAAGATGCACATCTATATGTGTACTTCGAAATGAATCTGCCTATGGAAGCTAAGCATCCCGTCAAGCGTTGTACCTCTTTTAACGTCCTTGGTGAAGCCATTTTTTGAAGTGCTTGGATCTTTTCAGGATTCCTTCGATCCCCCTCTGGTGAACCTAGAACCCAAGGAACCCCAAATAGGTACTTGTTCGGATTTAACTTCATCTGATACCTTCTCAGGACATCGAATGTTTCACGCAGGTTCGAAGCATGTTTGTTTGACGAGATACTTTTGGTTAAGATGTTGTCTTTGTAAAATTCCATATTTATTCCTATTTGACGAGCGAATATCCTATTAACCAATCTTTGATATGTTGGCCCAACATTTTTTAGCCCAAAGGGCATCACAGTATAACAGTACAAGCCCTGATCGGTCATGAATGCTGTTTTTTCTTCATCACCTTTATTCATCTGGATCTGATTGTATCCCTAATAAGCATCCATAAAACTGAGTAATTCATGTCTTGATGTAGCATCAACCAGTTGGTCTATTCTTGGGAGTGGAAAACTATCTTTTGAGCAGGCTTTGTTCAAATCCGTGAAGTCCACTCACATTCTCCACTGGCCATTCTTCTTTTGGACCAAAACCACATTTGCTACCAACTGAGGATAGTTGATTTCTCTAATCGACCCTACAGCGAGTAACTTCTCAACCTCTTGCTTAATCGCCCGACTACTTTCGAGGTTGAAAGATCTTCACCTTTGTACTACAAGTTTCGTATTGGGATCCACCGCCAAGTGATGTGATATTATTCGTGCGTCTATCCCCACCATGTCTTCATGACTCCATGCGAACACATCTTTGTATTCTCTGAGCAAATCGTTAAGATCTAGCTTGACCTTTTCTTCTAAGTTGGCTCCAATTTTGACCTTCCTATTTGGCTTATCTTCCTTTAAAACTGTAAAGTCCTCATTTATTCATTGGCTTATTTTGTGAACAAATCACATTTTTAGGGTATTATGTAAGGGTAGCTTAGGCTCTCAAGTCCTTAAGAGGAGAAGCACCAAAGGTAAAGTTCTTGTGCTTACTTGCTTTGAGGAGAGAGTTGCACATACTCACAAATTCATGCATAACTCTTATTCATATATGTTGAGTGTTTATACTTGTGTGCATTTTGGTTTAAAAAACTCATGTTTGATATATTTGCATCTTGTAATTAAAGTTTCATGTCATGTTAGGCATTAGTATAGGATGCATCTTCATCACTCTTGAACTTTTTGAAAATGTTTGTTTGAGTGTTGAAAAATTAGGTTGTGAGCTGGTGGTACGCTACTCAACCAGCGCACGTCACCAGCGTAATATTCTAGTGGATTGTTGCATGTGTTGTGCCACTGAGCTGCGCTACTCGTCTAGCGCCTATTGAAAAATTAGGTTGTATGCTGGTGGTGCGCTACTCGACCAGCGCACATCACCAGCGCATATAGAGGAAGCTGGAACGTTTTTTTCCAAAATGACATCACTTTGTTTGGATCTCATATATATATAACTCTTTGCATTAAGGTCTTGTAAGAGTTCAGAACATCATATCTTTTCCTTAGAACACATTTCAAAGGAAAAACTCTTCCAATAACTCATCTTTAAACACTCAAAACATTCCCATGTGCATAAAAACTTCATCTTGCATCATCTAAAGTCATTTAGAGTGCATCTATGGATAGGTTTGCTTCATCACATCGTGTTTGTTAAGTTCTTCACTATCTTCTTACAAGTTAAGTGTTTTGCTTGCTAAGCCATCTCTTTAATTATTTGTATACTCTTAGAACATATTTTAGATACAAATTAGTGATTGTTGTGATGGCATGATTGAGTGTTGTATTGTGATAGCTTCACAGGATTGTTTGATCTATGTTTAGCTAAGCTTTTTGAACATGTCATTTAGCTCATGATATCTAGGATTGCATTAATTGTCATCTCATTATCCTAGATAAGAATATAGGGCCTTGTTTGTTCTTTGAATATCATCATATATTCACATAGGACATTTTATCTCTTCATTGAGAAGTAAGACTTGTGTTGCATCCGGGAGTAGGTAGTTTAAATCGTAAGCAAGATGGACTAGGTTCACTTATACCGGGATTAGGTAGTGGTGGTGGATTTAAACCGGGATTAGGTTGTAATTCCTTTGCCATGAGTGGATTCGAGGTTTTAGTGTGGCACACTCATCAGCCCATGGTTTTTCCCATTTGGAGGGTTTCCATATAAATCTCAAGTGTCATTTAAATTTCTGCAATCTTTATGCTTGTGATTTTATTGTAACTAGCTAGGGGCATTTTTGTCAACTTGACCTTTAACGAAAATTGGGTAAATTTGTTTAAAATATATTCACCCCCCTCTAGATTAATATTATACATACCATAATATTTGTTTCAATTGGTATCAAAGCAGGTTCCTAGACATACATAGGTGATCCTTGCTCATTTTGGTGTGTGTATTGATCATTCATACACTTGCATTCATATCATTCATTCATTAAACACAATGAGTGGAAACGGTGGCAATGAGGGAGCTTCTAGCACTAGACCTCCACTTCTCACCGGATTGAATTATGCCTCTTGGAAAGGCAAGATGGAGTCGTATATTTTCCAAATTAATGACAGGGCATGGATGGAGTTGAAGATGGCTACACTCCATCCATGATGACTCCTACAGATGGAGGAGATGATGTACTCAAGCCAAAGGCACAGTATAACGCACAAGAGTTTGAGGCATCAAAGTGGAATAGGAAGGCAATGCATGCCATCCCATATGCAACGGATGAGAACCAATACAAGTTGGTTCAAAATACCAGGATAGCTAAGGAGGCATGGGATATCCTAGAAGTTGCACATGAGGGAACCGATGTGGTTAAGGAATCGAAGCTTCAAGTTCTTTAAATGCAATTTGAATTGCTCAAGATGGATGAGAACGAGTGCTTCAATGAATTTGAAGTGAGGTTGATGGACATTGTGAACCAAAGTCATCAACTTGGTGATCCTTATTCGGATAGGAAGATCAAGCAGAAGATTATGAGATCTCTACAAGCTAGATTTGAGTCTAAGGTGACGTATTTAGAAGAGAATAGTGGTTATAAAGATATGAAGCCAAGTGAAGTGATTGGGAGGCTTCTAGCTTATGAATCTAGGAAATGTCCTAATCCCACACCATTGAAAAAGCAAAAGGATATTGCTTTGAAAGCCTCCAAAGTTAAGAAAGAGGAAAGTGATGACTCAGATGAAGAAATGTCCTTGATAATGAGGAAGTTCAAGAAATTCTACAAGTCCGAGAGGAAAGGTTTTGGATCCAAAAGTCAAGACTTCAAGAAAAAGGCTCTCGTCAAAAAGATTGAGCCTAGGCCAAAAAAGACCGAGAAGAAATGAGTATAATGCTATGAATGTGGTGGGATAGGTCACTTTACCCCGGAATGTGCAAATCACAAGGTCAAGAGAATGGGAAAAGTGATGGCTGCCATATGGAGTGAAAGTGATAAGTCCAATGAAGAAGATGAGTCTTCAGATGATGAAGAACTCATGGCTAACTTCATAGCCTTTACGTCATCTCTTAGGAGCAAAGATGCTAGTGAAGAAGAAAATGAGAGTCAAGAGGAAAACTACTCAAGTGATGATGGATCTTCATGTCAATCCACAAATGGAAGTGTGGATAGGATGGATCTCAAGGATTATATGACTAAGTGTGAGAGTTTAAGGTTAAAAAATAAGAATGAGATTAAGAGATTGAAAGAAGAAAACCTAGACCTCTCAACTCAAGTTGACCAACTAAATGAAGAGTTGGCGAGATCTAAGAGGAGTGAAGAAGGTTTGAAGAAAGAGCTTGAAGATGCTAGAGAGTTGTTGGCCAAGATAAACTCTAGCACCAAAAAACTTGACCACATGCTAGATGTTTGAAAGAGGCCAAGTGATAAGAAGGGGCTTGGGTTTGAAGATGACAAGATGTCTTCCACTCCAAGCAAGACCATTTTTGTAAGAAGCATGAACTTCAATGGATCCTCTTCTCATCAATAACCTAGGAAGAAACTTGACTTAGGAGAGTGTTCAAGTAGTGCTCTAGTGAAGGTGGCACCAAGAAGCCTACCTCAAGCCCATCCTATAAGGCCTCCTCAAGTTAACTTCCCTCAACCGAAAGCTCATAAAGAGAAGACACCTATCATGCAAGCTCAACCAAGGAAACAATCAAGTCTTGCTCAACAACAAAGAAGGAAAGCTCCTCAATAACAATCAAGACAACCATAAAGAAATGGGAAGTCTCTAATGCATCTTCAAGGTTATGGTATGATTCCTAACTTCATTCCTACATGTCATTTTTGTGGTATTGATGGTCACATTAGACCAAATTGCTTTAGATATATTAAATTGTGTAGAATTGAAAACATGATAGAGAAGAAAAAGACTAAAGCCATGATGCATGTCACTAGGAAAAATGGAACAACTTTGCATGATCCTAGGACACTTCACATAGAGCCCATATACTATTGACCACTAGGAAGAAAAATATTGCACCTAGGTGGATTAGAAAGGATGAACACTTTTGCCATGTTGCACAAATTGCCTTGAATGCTCATTTTTGTGATTTTTAGTATTTGGATAGTGGGTGCTCTAGGCACATGACTGGAAATAAGAGTTTCGTTGAGACTCTTGTGATGAAGGAGGGAGAAAATGTCAGCCTTTGGTGATGGATCCAAAAAGAAGGTTAAAGGAAAGGGAATCATTTCCACTCCCAGATTACCCTCCTTGTCCAATGCTTTGTATGTTGATGGTTTAAAAGCTAATTTGATAAGTATTTCACATCTTAGTGATGAAGGATTTTCTGTCTTGTTTAGGAAAGATGATTGTTCTATCCTATTGCCAAATGGACAAACATTGTTAAAAGGTATGAGATCTAGCGACAATTGCTATTGTCTTGAGGCAAGAGGTGTCTCTTGCAATGTGTCCAATGATGAACAAATTGAGTTGTGGCACGAAAGACTTGGTCACATGAACTATAGGGATTTACGAATCTTAGATAAGTTTAATGTTGTGCGAGGCCTTCCCAAGCTTGGAAAAAAGGTAAATGGTGCTTGTGGACCTTGCCAACAAGGGAAGCAAACCAAAAGTATGCATAAAAAGAGCAAGTATTTATCCACCAAGGAACCCTAGAGCCTCTCCATATGGATCTTATGGGTCCCATGCAAACCGAGAGTTTAGGTGGAAAGAGATACATTTTTATGTGTGTAGATGACTTCTTTAGGTACACTTGGACTTACTTTCGTAGAGAAAAATCTGAAACCTTTGACAAGTTTAAAATGATTTGTTCCAAAATTCAAAATAAAATGAACTCCAAGATTAAAAGCATTAAAAGGATTAGGAGTGACCATGGGAAGGAATTTGAGAATGCCCATTTTGAAAACTATTGCAATAGTCTAAGCATCTCTTATGAGTTTTCAGTTCTTAGAACACCTCAACAAAATGGAGTTGTTGAGAGAAAAAATAGGGTTTTTCAAGAAATGGTCGGTGTGATGTTGCGTAGCAACAAAGTCCCTAAGAATCTTTGGGCAGAAGCCGTCAATACGGCGTGCTTCATAGGAAATAGAGTATTTCTAAGGCCTCATACTAGGCAAACCTCCTATGAGTTACGGAAAGGTAGAAAGCCAAATGTTAGCTATTTCCACACCTTTGGAAGCAAATGCTACATTTTGAATGACCGTGATCAACTTTGCAAATTTGATGCTAAAAGTGATACGGGTATCTTCATTGGCTATGCCTTGAATAGTAGAGCCTATCGAGTTTTCAATCTAAAAACTAGGACCGTAATGGAATCATCTAATAGTGTCATTGATAATACTATGCTCAAGTCTAATGACCATGAGGAGGAGGTAGATCTAGTTGATGACTCCCCTTTGGAGAAGGTTGTTGATATTTCTAATGTTGAAAAGACTAATCTTGATGATAACATAACACAACCTATTGATAGGATTTCTCACTTGGACTAAAAAGAACCTGCTCCATGGATTAGGAAACTCCATGATAAGGATGACATCATTAGAGAGGTTAGTGAGGGTGTTAGGACTAGGCTAATCTAATTTGCTACACTTGCTACACCTCTCAAATAGAACCCAAGAAGATTGATAAAGCCTTAAAGGATGAATTTTGGGTTCTTACTATGCAAGAAGAGCTTAACCAATTCGAAAGGAATGAGCTTTGGACTCTAATTCCTAGGCCCAAGAACACCGATATGATAGGCACCAAGTGGGTATATAGAAACAAATCCAATAAGGATGGCAACATTGTGTGAAACAAGGCTAGGCTTGTAGCACAAGGTTACTCTCAAATTGAGGGTATTGACTTTGAAGAGACATTTGCTCTCGTTGCTAGGATTGAGTCCATTAGGCTTCTTTTATCAATTTCTTGTTTGCACAAGTTCAAATTATATCAAATGGATGTTAAGAGTGCCTTCCTCAATGGTTTCTTACAAGAGGAAGTGTTTGTTGAGCAACCCAAAGGGTTTGTGGATCCTCACCACCCTAATCATGTCTATCACCTCAACAAAGCTTTATATGGGTTGAAACAAGCACCAAGGGCTTGGTATCAGCGTCTCACCCAATTTCTTATAGACAATGGCTACACTAGGGGTAGTGTTGACAAGACTTTATTCATCAAGAAAGACAAAGATGAGCTTTTCATAGCTTAAATCTATGTTGATGATATAGTTTTTGGCTCCACTAATAACACCAAAGTCCAACAATTTGTTGATGTCATGTCTCATTAGTTTGAGATGAGTCTTGTTGGTGAGTTAAGTTACTTTCTAGGTTTACAAATTAAGCAAATGGATGATGGGATTTTCATAACCCAAGCTAAGTATGCAAAAAACCTAGTGAAGAAATTTGGCCTTGAAAGTGCCAAACATTGTGATACACCCATAAGCACCACTTTGAAGCTAAGCAAGGATGCTAGTGGTAAAAGTGTGGACCAAACTTTGTATCATGGCATGATTGGTAGCTTGCTCTATATGATAGCAAGTAGGCCCGATATCTCTTTTAGTGTGGGTGTGTGTGCTAGGTACCAATCGGATCCTAAGGAGTCCCATCTCTCTTCCGTTAAGAGAATCATTCGTTATGTGAATGGGACATCTAACTATGGAATTTGGTACTCTTTTGACTCTAATGCCAGTCTTGTAGGCTTTAGTGATGCAGATTGAGCAGGAAATTGTGATGATAGGAAAAGTACATCGGGCGGTTGCTTTTTCCTTGGGAACAACCTTGTCTCTTGGTTTTGCAAGAAGCAAAATTCGATTTCCTTGTCCACGGTTGAGGCCGAATACATAGTTGCTAGGAGTGGATGCACACAACTCTTTTGGATGAAGCAAATGCTAGTCGACTATGGATTCAATCAAGGTACTCTTACTCTCTTTTGTGATAACATGAGTGCAATTCATATTTCCAAGAATCTAGTTCAATATTCTAGAACTAAGCATATTGACATCCGTCATCATTTCTTTAGAGAACTAGTTGAGAGAAAATGCATACTGCTTGAGCATGTAGGTACTAATGATCAACTAGCGGATCTATTTACTAAACCCTTAGATGCTACTCGATTCAAAATTCTTAGTAGATCTATTGGGATTTGTTTAATGGAGTGATGAGTTGTGGTCTTTGACCCCATAAGGGGAACTCAAGCAAAGAGAGCTATTGTATACTTGTTGCATCCAATTTTTTTTGAAAATGTTTATGCTCCTTTATTGATTGCTTGAGTAGCTTGGTTGCACTTATACTATAGTATAGTGTATTTTCTTCAATAAGTGTGAACTTTGCTTTAATTAAAATCCATGTCATATTTGTTTTCAAACATGCATTTTTGGACTAGGAGATCTACATAGGAAGTACATATTAAATGACCTATAGTTATCTCTATAACATGATGATTCTTTAATGACATGCTAATGAAAAATGATTAAGCATGAATTGATGATTGCAATTGTTGAATGCAAAATATTGTGTGAAAAAGCTAGTGAGACTAAAATGTTTCATCATTGTCTCTATTTCTTTATTGGTGAGCTAAGTTACTTTCTAGGTTTAAAAATTAAGCAAATGAATGATGGGATTTTCGTATCTCAAGCTAAATATGCCAAAAACCTAGTGAAGAAATTTGGCCTTGAAAGTGTCAAACATTGTGATACACCCATGAGCACCACTTTGAAGCTAAGCAAGGATGCTAGTGGTAAAAGTGTGGACCAAACTTTATATCGTGGCATGATTGGTAGCTTGCTTTATTTGACCGTAAGTTGGCCCGATATCTCTTTTAGTGTAGGTGTGTGTGTTAGGTACCAATCGGATCCTAAGGAGTCCCATCTCTCTTCCGTTAATAGAATCATTCGATATGTGAATGGGACATCTAACTATGGAATTTGGTACTTCTTTGACACTAATGCTAGTCTTGTAGGCATTAGTGATGCAGATTGGGCAGAAAATTATGATGATAGGAAAAGTACATCGGGTGGTTGCTTTTTCCTTGGAACAACCTTGTCTCTTGGTTTTGCAAGAAGCAAAATTCAATTTCCTTATCCACGGCTGAGGCCGAATACATAGCTGCTGGGAGTGGATGCACACAACTCCTTTGGATGAAGCAGATGCTAGTCGACTATGGATTTAATCAAGGTACTTTTACTCTCTTTAGTGATAACATGAGTGCAATTAATATTTCCAAGAATCTTGTTCAGCATTCTAGAACTAAGCTTATTGGCATCCATCATCATTTCATTAGAGAACTAGTTGAGAACAAATGCATAGTACTTGAGCATGTAGGTACTAATGATCAACTAGAGGATCTATTTACTAAACCCTTAGATGCTACTCGATTCAAGACTCTTAGTAGATCTATTGGGATTTGTTTAATGGAGTGATGAGTTGTGGTCTTTAACCTCATAAGGGGAACTCAAGCAAAGAGAGCTATTGTATACTTGTTGCATCCCTTTGAAAAAAATGTTTATGCTCTTTTATTGATTGCTTGAGTAGCTTGGTTTCCCTTATTATAGTATATTGTACTTTCTTCAATAAGTGTGAACTTTGCTTTGATTACAATCCATGTCATATTTATGTTCAAACATGCATTTTTGGACTAGGAGATCTACATAGGAAGTACATATTGAATGACCTATAATTATCTCCATGACATGATGATTCTTTAATGACATGCTAATGAAAAATGATAAAGCATGAATTGATGATTGCAATTGTTGAATGCAAAATATTGTGTGAAAAAGCTAGTGAGACTAAAATGTTGCATCAACGTCTCTCTTTCTTTATTAGTTGAACATGGCTACTATCATACGGGTATCCTCCCAAAAAAATCAAATAGGGTGCAAAGTTGCTCATGCCATGTTTAGCTTATAAAGTTGGATATAGTGCCATTAAAATTTGATATCTATAAAAACTCTATATCCTTGCTTCTCTCATGACAAATGATGAAATTGGTTTGAATTATATTGGAAACCTATGTCATTTGCTTTGCCAAATACCATTGTTTTTGGACTTGTATGCAAAGCATTTTTGATTCACACATTTTCTTTAAATAAATCTCCTTGTTTCTCTCATATTAATAGAGTTGCATAAATGTGGCTTATATAATTATGCAACAATCTTGTATGCTCCTTGCTTTCTTTGCCTTGAGTTACCCGGTTAGGGACTTCTCCCTTTCCTATATCATGACAAAAAGGGGGAGTAGCATTGACCTAGCATTGTGGTGTTAGGGGAGTAGCATGTGGTACATGTGTTGGCTTTAAGGGGAGTAGTACTTGTTTTTTGGGAGATTACATTTAGGGTGAGTAACCCTTTGAGGGGAAGCATTGCATGATGTGGTGCATTACTCATATTCTTATATGCAAATGCTTTTGTTTTCTATCCACTTGAACATCTTACATGCACTTGGTTTGGAAAGTGTACTTGTTGCTTGTTTTGTGTGTAGGGTTGATGATTCTACAAGAGATTGAAGATTTGAAGTTTTTTTATGTATATCTCTTTGTAATGTAGAATATCTTCCTGGTGTTTTATTTTGTTTTTGTGAGGATCAATGTGAGTGGTGGTTTTGTTACGAAATAGCAAAAGGGGGAAATTGTAAAGTCCTCATTTATTGATTGGCTTATTTCGTGAACAAATCACATTTTTGAGGTATTATGTAAGGGTAGCTTAGGCTCTCAAGACCTCAAAAGGAGAAGCACCAAAGGTAAAATTCTTGTGCTTACTTGATTTGAAGAGATAGTTGGACACACTTACAAATTCATGCATAACTCTTATTCATATATGTCGAATGTTTATACTTGTGTGCTTTTTGGTTTAAATGACTCTTGTTTGATATATTTGCATCTTGTAATTAAAGTTTCATGTCATGTTAGGCATTAGTATAGGATGCATCTTCATCACTCTTGAACTTGTTGAAAATATGTGTTTGAGTGTTGAAAAATTAGGCTGTGCGCTGATGGTGGGCTACTCGACCATCGCACATCACCAGGGTAACATTCCAGTTGATTGTCACATGTGTTGTGCCACTGATCTGCGCCACTCATCCAATGCCTATTGAAAAATTAGGATGTGCGCTACTCGACCAGCGCATGTCACCAGCTCACGTAGAGGAAGCTGGAACGTTTTTTTCCAAAACGACCTCACTTTGTTTGGATCTCATATATATATAACTCTTTGCATTAAGGTCGTGTAAGAGTTCAGAACATCATATCTTTTCCTTAGAACACATTTCAAAGGAAAAACTCTTCCAATAACTCATCTTTAAACACTCAAAGCATTCACATGTGCATAAAACTTCATGTTGCATCATCTAAAGTCATTTAGAGTGCATCTATGGATATGTTTGCTTTATCACATCTTGTTTGGTAAGTTCTTTACTATCTTCTTACAAGTTAAGTGTTTTGCTTGCTAAGCCATCTCTTTAATTATTTGTATGCTCTTAGAACATATTCTAGATACAAATTAGAGATTATTGTGATGACATGATTGAGTGTTGTATTGTGATAGCTTCACAGGATTGTTTGATCTATGTTTAGCTAAGCTTTTTGAACATGTCATTTAGCTCATGATATCTAGGATTGCATTAATTGTCATCTCATTATCCTTGATAAGCATATATGGTTTCCTAGCCTTGTTTGTTCTTTGAATATCATCATATATTCACATAGGACATTTTATCTCTTTATTGAGAAGTAAGACTTGTGTTGCTTCCGGGAGTAGGTAGCTTAAATCGTAAGCAAGATGGACTAGGTTCACTTATACCGAGATTAGGTAGTGGTGGTGGATTTAAACCGGGATTAGGTTGTAATTCATTTGCCATTAGTGGATTTGAGGTTCTAGTGTGGTGCACTCTTCAGCCCGTGGTTTTTCCCATTTTGAGGGTTTCCACGTAAATCTCAAGTGTCTTTAATATTTCTGCAATCTTTACACTTGTGATTTTGTTGTAACTAGCTAGGGGCTTTTGGTCAACTTAACCTTTAACGAAAATTGGGTAAATTTGTTTAAAATCTATTCACCCCCCCCCCCCCCCTCTTGATTAATATTATACACACCATAATATTTGTTTCAAAACCCACCTACTCTATTGGTTCATTCTTTGATATTTCTAGTTCTTCCCTTGGATCAAACTTGAACAACAATGATTCTTCTTGCTTGATCTGATCTGGTTGAGTTAAAGTGCATACTTGGTGTTCACTATTATCTCTGTCTTTGTAAACTGAGAGATTAGCTCTTTTGGCCATCTCCTATGACCCTTTGATTATTCCTACCCCCCATTCAGTTGGGAACTTGATCATCAGGGCGTAGGTAGCTGTTACTGCCATTGATTTGTTCAGGAAAGGTCGATCTAGTAACATATTATAATGCCAGTTGTCCAGATCTACCACAACAAAGTCGAGTAACACTGTTTTCTGACAAGGAGCTACTCCGATCTTCACAGGGCAGCTTCGCTGTTCCGAGAGACCTAACCTCGACTCCCAGAATCCTCTAAGTGGGGTATAGAAAGGTTGCAAGTCCTTTTGATCCAATCTGATCTGATCATAAACAGCCACATTGAGGACGTCTGTCGAGCTACCATTGTCCACTAAAATTCTCCTGACTTCTCTATGGCCAATTCTGGAACTAATGACGAGAGAGTCGTTCGGTCGGATGTCGACCCAATGTGAGTCAGAATCTGTGAATATTATCTGGTCCCATCGTTCCTTTATTCTCTTTGGATCAGGCTCGATAGAGTTAACATCAATATTATGTCTTGCTTCCACTACTTCTCGGATTTCCTGGGTCCGCTCTCGATTACTTCTCCCGATTGATGATCCTCCGGAGTTTGTATGTATCACTTCATTTGCCTCGGGACTAGCTCTTATATTCCGACCAGAATTATGATCTCCCGTCTTGGTTTCTTTCTGAATTTTTGACTTATCTTTCTTCAGGATTAAATCTTGCAGATGTTCTTCTCGGATGAGGGTTTCTATATAGTCTCTAAGCTGGTAACATTTGGAGGTCTCGTGATCGGTTGCTTTATGGAATCTGTAATACTTTGTCGTGTCTTCCTGAGCAAATTACGACTGCCAGTGTGGCTTTTTCACCAGATTATTTTCTTTTAGTACTGCCAGAAACTCTTCCTGCCTTTTCCGAAGCGGGCTGCAGTTTGTATTCTTTCCTAGAAACTTTTTGTTTGTTTAGTATTACGTCCACTTCCCTCAACTTTGCTTCTCTCTCTAACATTTCCTTTTTGTTTCCCTTTATGATTTTCTGCCTTTGACTCAGCATCTTTTTGTTCGGGTCTACCCCATGCATGTAGCTACCTCCTGTTACCAACTCTTCTTCCGTCGCCAAAGTGTATCTGCCTACCATATCCATCATATCTGCATATCTGCATATCAAGTTAGATGAGCCCTTCTTAGGTCAAAAGATAACTGCCCATTCTGTAAGTTTTTTATGAATACAGAGATTATTATTTCATCATTTGCACTGCCAATTTCTGAGACCGCCTGGCCAAATCTTCCTAGATACTTCTTTAGCAACTTGTCTTTCCCTAGTTTCAGCTAAGAAAGGTAAGTCACAGATTTTTTCCTATGTACATTCCCTAAAAGTTGTCATGAGAAGCTTATGCTCAACTCGCTGAAACTCCCAATACTTACCGGAGGCAATCTCCCAAACCATCTTGAACCTGTATCCCCAAGAGTTTGTGGGAAGTTAAGGCACAACAACGGATCGTTGTGGGAATATTGGGCCATAACGCTCTTATATCGTCTGACATGCTCTTTAGGATCTGTATCTTTCTTGAACTGTTCCACGTGCAGCATCCTAGATCTTTCTTGGAATGGCGTTCGTAGAATATCTTTAGTGAAGACGCTGTCTGAATCGTCATCAGACAATTCCTTATATCCATACGGCCTGATCAACACGTCCATTTGACGTCTGTTATTCTCAACTTTTCGGGTCAGACTCTGAATCAGGGCATCTCTATCACCCATCGGCTATTCCCGATGGTCGAGTTATCGAGTGACTGTCATACCTATCTTTAGCTCCTCTTCATTATGCCTCCGAGTCTCACGAGCCAATCCATGTAAGCGCATGGTTCTATGGTGGCGTTTACGATGATGACGGTCACTGTCTTCTGATGATAATGACTGATTTCTCATACGGTCGTATTTGCGGTGCCTATCATGGCCTGCTTGACTATGGCTTTGTCTTTGGTGTGGTCATTCTTCTGCGGGTATTTTATGATCCTTTTCCTGGTTGTGGGTCGTACCCCCAGTCTGGTTGACTAGATCTGAGTTCCTGACAGCTACTGGCATATCTGGTTTGACCCAACTACAGCCGATCAGAGCATAGGAGGTGATAGAGGATTTGGCGGATACGTCTCTCCTACAGCCAACAAGTCTTACTCCTTCTCTCACCTCATCCGTCAATAGTTGTTGTAACGCATCACGAAAGTGACACGCTATGTCCTTCCTGGTAGGAGGGACTTGCTGGATGCCAGCTAGGGATATAGGTTGATTCCCGACGGTTGTGGTGGGATCTTGAGTGGTCCCGCCTATGTGAACATTATCTGGAGATTTTTGAATGTCCATGGAACTGTCTTTGCTTCCATTACCGGTCATCATTTAAAAATATCTGAGGCCCCTCCTTCTACCGCCAATTGTTGATGTTGATTTCTCGATGGATGAGAAAGTCAACAACGTTGGATTTGGTTATGACTTGTCAAAAGTGAAAGAGAAAGAGAATGCAATTGATATGTGAGTGACACGAGTTTACGTGGTAAAACTTCGATAACCGGAGAAATATCCACTGGTGATTGGATGACCAACCAGATAAAATTCACTATTTGAACAAAGAATTAAACTACTCTATCTCTCTTGCCTCCCTTTTTTCGTGATTCGTTCTCTCTCCTTTACAGTAAGATTATAGGCCTATTTATACATGCATGGAACCCTAATCCTTATTATACAAGTAAGGAAAAGAATTTGTATTTAATTATGACTGATTGCTTATCGAAGTCGTCATTATCTTCTTTTCTGTTTCGGAGATCTTGTAGGATGAGTCTGAATCTTCGTGGGACTCTAATTACGCAGTCCGCGTAAGATTTATTCCCTAATCGATATACAGTCTTCTAGAATAATAGAGTTGTTGCTTCATTTGGACTTGCTTCTTGTTTGGTATTTTATCCTTCTAAAAACTTTCTAAACTCTTTCCTCTGTTGATACAGATGCATATTGGAGTATGATTCTTGGGATTACTCACGTATGTGAATCATGTGCTAAACTTCTTTATTCGGGCTTCATGTGTTGTCTGAAGTAGAACTGAACGTGCCGACTACCCGTGTTTAGGCTTACTCAGGTTCTTTTTCCTTTATAATGTCTTGGATGGTGTCTTCTAGATACCAGCTCGAGTGCCCGTCTGACAATCTTTTCAAGGGATGGTCATACCTGTCAATGATGTGTACATTCAATAAAATATACATATAACAACTATATTAACACAAGACATACCTTATAGTTTATAATATATAAAAGAATGGTGAATGCATATATAAGATCTTTTAGAATTAAAAGTAAAAAGAAAAAACACTAGTAGACACAGAAGCCTAGCATTTATTGTTTTAAATCTTAGTGACCAAAAAAGTGGTAAGAGTAGAATGGATATAAATTAAAAAAGATTAAATGATAATACTTTAAGAAATAGCTACAAACTCCCTAACAAAGATGAATTAGTAAACTGTATACAAAAAGCATCTTCGTTTTCGAAATTTGATTGCAAAGGCGGATTTTGGCAAATAAGATTAGATGAAGAATCAGTGCCTTGGATAGCTTTTAGTTACCTTGAAGGACATTTTGAATTGTTAGTTATGCCATTTAATTTAAAGAATACACCCTAAGTTTTTCAAGTTTGAATGGATAAAATATTTAAGCATTTTTCTAATTTCTGTATAGTATATATTGATGACATTATTGTTTTTAGTAATAATAGATATATACATACAAATCATGTTCCTCCCATACTAGAAGCTTTTAAAAAGAATATTATATAATAATTTCCAAGACAAAAATCGAATTGCTATATGTGTTTTTTGTCAGCAAGACACGTCAGCGAAGGTAGCGACTAATGTGAAATATAGTAATTCCAAATCATCAGAAGTCCACTAGTCAACGAGAAGGACATTGGCCAATGACATGTTATCAAGAATATTGATATGGAAGTTAGAAGCGTATGCGCCAAGTAAAGCCGTCCAGTAAAAGGAGTCTTAATGAGCGAAGATCTCTACTCATCGAGATCTACTCGGCTAAAACAGGAAATATGACCTTACCAAGACACATCGTATCAAGCAAAGATTCACTGAGATACTAAATCTAAGAATCATAATCCAATAAGGGAATATTTATATTTCCTCTTCAATATCAGAGAATTCTAATTAGGAAGAAACTCATAGCTTCCAGAAGGATAAACATCAAGAGGGAAATAAGTCATGAACAAACTATATTACTAGAATCCTACAAAGATTTTAATTAATGAATCCACTACTCGTACGACAAGAACTAGGGAAACCCTAGATCAAATCATATAAATACATCCATGTATTCATTATAACAGATCATGATCATCAGGAACATGAGCAATCATTTGAGAGAAAAGTGAGTATTGAGTGTTGTAATTATTCTATTCATAGTGGATCTCTTCTCACCGTCACCGGCACCGTGGATATTTCTCCGTCTTGCGGTTTTACCATGTAAAGCATGTGTTGTGTTTGATTTATTCTTTAATTCCTACTCTTCTACATTATTATTCTCAAATAAGAACAAATCGTATCGCGTCCACACGGAGAATGAGGCTTTGATTATTAAACCCTTGATTGGTCAAAGCCTTGATCCGTCTACGTGTTAATGTTTAAAGGTTTATTTTTCAACGATCCAAAAATCACTATCAATAATTGAAACTAAAAGAAGGGAACTTGACTTCGAGGAACCCTTATGAACAGGCTACAAAATTTTTTAATGTGAATCCTACATCTAAAACACCATAGCAAAGGCTTTTGGAAGCGCTAGGGGTGGATCATCAACAGTACCCACAGTAGGAGGCACGGTTGTGATGAAATTCAGAGGTAGAATATTGAAAGAGCAGTTCTCACAAAGCTTCAAAGTGCACATAATCGATCTGAGGAGTTGGTCTCCCTTTCCGACAAATAACAAAACCAAAGTCGTCGTAAGTTATGGAACTTCTGACTTTTAGGTACTAAAGTGAGTATAACTATCTCTACAAAACTTGGAATAGTGAACCATAAAAACTACTGGACACTAGACCTCCAAACCTTCCCAAGAATATATTGTCCACATTCTAGTTCGATTCATGCAATATTTTGTGGCCCTCATAACACTGCAACAGGCAACTCTCAGAGGATTTTCTTATCTGACCATCGAGTGCCTAAACTATCATATCTCTGTCCACAGAACTCGGATTCATGAGCCATCAAAACTGATGGAAACTAGACATCTAAATCTTTCCATGAATATATTTTTCGTAGCCTAATTCAACTTGAGAAATGTTTAGTGGCTCCCGCAATATTGAAGAAGACAGATCACGGACCGATTTCTGATCTGACTATCAAGCACTAAAACAAGCATATGTCCCTCAATGAAAGTTGAAATCATAACCCGTGAATGTTTCTGTAAACTAGATGCACGTATCTTTCCGAGGGTTTGTGGTCCACAACACAATTCATTCTGAGGAATATTTAATGACCTCCGAAACATTGTAATCCAGTAAAGGAGAAAAAAGGACCCAAAATCGATTTTCGACTAAAGCTCACTCGGCTCTTCGTTACCGATTAGTCCAACAACAAAGGATCCGAGCGTTAGTAAGATCCACTCAAAATGGGATCTGAGCAAAGCCAAGAGAGGATTTGAGCATTAGTAAAATTTGTTCAAAGTCAGATCCGAGCAAAGCCGAGAGATAGGATCCGTGCGTTAGTAAGATCCGCACAAAGTGGGATCCGAGCAAAGTCGAGAGAGGATCTGAGCATTAGTAAGATCAGCTCAAAGTGGGATCTGAGCAAAGCCAAGAGAGAGGATCCGAGCATTAGTAAGATCCAAGCAAAGTTGAGTGATAGGATTCGAGCGTTAGTCAAATCCGTTCAAAGTGGGAACTGAGCAAAGCCGAGAGAGAGGACCTGAGCATTAATAAGATCTGCTCAAAATTGGATCCAAGCAAGGCTGAGAGAGAGGATCTGAGCGTTAGTAAGATCTGCTCAAAGTGGGATCCGAGCAAAGCCTAGAGATAGGATCCGAGCATTAGTAAGATCCACTCAAAGTGGGATCCAAGCAAAGCCGAGAGATAGGATCTGAGCGTTAGTAAGATCCACTCAAATTGGGATCCGAGCAAAGCCGAGAGATAGGCTTCGAGCGTTAATAAGAGCCGCTCAAAGATTAAAGGATTCTAGTAAAGCTAAACAATGCTAAAATGGGTCTGAAATTCGCCTGAATAGGTGAGAAGAACCAAGCGCTAAAAAAAACCTGGTCTATGAGGGACAAGTACTACAAAAAATAAGGAAAAGATAAGAAAGGAAGATATCTTCGCAAGCACAATAAACTCGAAAATGAATGTCCACAATGACACAAAGAAAAAAAGCCAAAAGGGATAAAATCTTCACCAACAAAGGCCTCCAAAAAAGGTCATCGTATGATAATAAGAGCATACGAAAAAAGAATCACATGACAATAAGAACATGTTAATAAGAAATCGAGCGCTGTGAAACCGTGAAGGGCAGATGGAAAGTGTTCGAAATGGGCTGAGAAGCTAAAGCAGCACACCCACCGAGCCGATTAGGTGTAAATACACCTATTGGCTAAAAAAGGCAATCCTGAGGCACCAAGGTACCTGGAAAACTACTCGGGGCATTGCCGGGGAAAAAACCCTGGTGAGATGCGCAGCTGTGTTGACCGGTATACACTACCCCAATGATTCGGCAAACCCCTGTAACATACAAAACCTAGAGACATACTTGGTGACTTGTGTAGTGATCTATGTGTATGATCATGGTGAGCATCGATGTAACACTTGGGTAAAAACTGATCAGTTTAATAAGATACTTGATTAGCCTAAAGATTAGTTTAATGAGATACTTGATCATTCTTGAAGCAAAACTGATCAGTTTAATAAGATACTTGATCAATCTAACGATGATAAGTTTAATCTGATACTCGATCAATCTTGAAACAAAACTAATCAGTTTAATAAGATACTTGATCAATCTAAAGATGATCAGTTTAATGAGATACTCAATCATTCTTAAAGCAAAACTGATTAGTTTAATAAGATACTTGATCAATATAAAGATGATCAGTTTAATGAGATACTTGGTCATTCTTGAAGCCAAACCAGTAAACAAAATTGATTAGAAAAATTGACCAAAGAGCACTGCTTGGCCAAACAAGATAAAAAAAAACCTGAACCGATCAAAATCAAAACAAAGAGCCAATTTAAGCTAAATGCCTTGAATGCCCTAGTGAAAAAAAAAACTTTTCTCGGGCCAACAAACAGGGTAGAAAGTCTACTCATACCAATGAAGAGAAAAGCAAACTTGTACCTAAACATGCTTCCAATCTTGCACATCTACATCAACTCATAAATGATAAGGGTGTTAGGGGGTAGATTCCAAGTAACATGAACCTTTGGAGAACAAGAGCACCCAACTCGCCACAAACATGTATATATGGCATTGGCCTTAAGGGGTGGATATTAAGAAGCATAATCTCCATGGAGCACCAACGTACTTTCTCGAGAGCAACAACATTTTCTATTTTTTTTTTAGATTGTGAGAAAATATGCTTACTCAGAGACACCCTAATCAAGTTAAGGAATTACGCTACCCAGAGAAACCCTAATCAAGTTCCTCTTACAGTCTTTAACCTCAAAATTTTCAAGAGATCTTGAGCACTAAACTATGAAAGATCATCGGAACTTGCCTTTAATGCATGGCGATAAAAGCATTAAATAATAGGGCACAGTCAGAAGAAAAGATGTGAAAGATAAAAGCATGATGATGGTGAAAAAAGTGCTTATGCAAAGGGAACGTAATGAAAACAAGTGAAGAAAAAAAAAGGGACGAAATTGGTGAGAAAAAAAAATGGCACTTAAATGACCGAGTGAAGTATCAAAAATTTGGGACCTCCTCGGAATAAAGAGACTCAAAAGCACCCGAGCACCAAATCTTAAGTGTCAATCTATGTGTCGGTTCAACTCACCATATCTATGTAGCTCGTTGGAATAACTTAACACGTCGTTGCTATTCCATTTAGCTTGTTGGCACTATACCTCTTTAAAAAAAATGCCAAGCTCATCCTAGTGCACGACTAGTACAAAAACAAATCTCAAAAGTCAAGGCTCGTGGAGACAGTAGTTCATCGAATATGATTATAACCAGATACAAGTAAGAATTTACAATTATGTTTATACATAGTACTTTTTTGATTGCAGGAATACTAGTTAGAATGCTTTAAAGAAGAAAGGTATACCACGTACAAAATCTATATAGCGTAAAAGTGCACACTTGGGCATTACTGAAGTATACAAGGCAAAAATTATAAAGAATATGGAGTTAAGGAGATATCTAAGTCTTCCATCTCAACATTTCTTTCGTTACCACCTGCAAGGGAGTCACAAAAAAAAATCATTAGTCGATCACTTAAAAGGATTACTGATCATTTGGCAATTAGACATGGTCTAACCAGACCAAGTACAAGTTCATCTCACAATAAAGTATCCAAAGGCATCTCAGTGACCAGATCTATATCCCGAAGACACTGCTAGATATAGGTCAAAAAATGTTTCTCAGCAACATAACCTGTTTTGAAGATTATCGGTTTGCAAGAGTGTAAAAAAAAAATCAGAAGAGAACTTTTCAAATCCCCTTCGTCGATTCGTCAAGAACTCATCTTGCGGATTTGAGGGGGTATTGTTATATGTGTTTTTTGTCGGCATGACATATTAGTGAAGGTAGCAGGTAATGCGAAAATATAGTAATTCCATATCATCAGAAGTGAATTAGTCAATAAGAAGGACAATGGCCAATGACTTATCATCAAGAAATTTGATATAGAAGTTAGAAGCGTATGCGCCAAGTAAAGATGTCCAACAAAAGGAGTCTTAATGAGTGAAGATATCTACTCAGCGAGATCTACCTGGCCAAAATAGGAAATATGACCTTATCAAGACACGTCGTATCAAGCAAAGATTCACTCAGATACTAAATCTAATAATCAAAATCCAATAAGGGAATACTTGTATTTCCCCTTAAGTATATGAGAATTCTAATTTGGAAGAAACTTATAGCTTCCAGAAAGATAAACATCAAATGGGAAATAAGTTCTGAACGGACTATATTACTAGAATCCCATAAAGATTCTAATTATTGAATCCACCACTCGTATGATAAGATCTAGGGCAACCCCAGATCGAACCATATAAATACATCCATGTGTTCATTAAAACAGATCATGATTATTAGGAACATGAGCATTCATTTGAGAGAAAAGCGAGTATTGAGTGTTGTAATTATTCTAATCATAGTAGATCTCTTCTCGCCGTCATCGGCGCCATGGATGTTTCCCAGTATTGGGGTTTTACCATGTATAACATGTGATGTGTTTGATTTATTCTTTATTTCCTACTATTCTACATTATTATTGTCAAATACGAAAAAATTATATCGCATCCACACGGAGAATGAGGCTTTGATTATTCAATACTTGACTGGTCGAAGCTTTGATCTGCCTACGTGTTAATGTTTGGCGGTTGACTTTTCAACGATCCAAAAATTGTTGTCAACAAGAATTATTTAAGAATAAAATAGATTTTTTAGGGTTAACTATAGATAAATGAAAAATAGAACTACAGCCTCATAAATTAACAAAGATTTTAGTTTTCCTGATAGGATAGAAGAAACTAAAGAACTACAAAAGTTTTTAGGATTATTAAATTATGGAAGAAATTGTATCCCTAATTTAAGTACATTAGTAAGACCACTCTAGAATAATATTAAATATGGTGAAAAATACTTTAATAAAGAAGGTGTAAAATTAATTCAGAATATATATAAAATAGTAATAACCTTAAGTCTTATAACATTGCCAATAGATAGCTATTATAAGATAGTACAAACAGATTCTTATAGTAAAGATGAGTAGGAATTTAATTCAAAAACCTACAAAAGGAAGTTTAAAAAATACTGAAGAAATAGCCATGTATTCTAGTGGAAAATTTTCAGAAGGTGTCATAAATTCGTTAAAACATTTTCGTATATACACCCAAAATGAGTCTTTTACAGTTAGAACTGATTGCAATAATATTGTAGAATTCTATAAAAAAGTACCAAAGAAACATTTTAAACAGAAAAACTCTTTTATTAGTAAATGATGGCTAAGTTTTTTAGAAACATTAACTGGAGAGGATACCAAACAGAATTTGAACATATACGTGGAAAATATAATATAATAGCAAATATTTTATCTTGACTAATAAATTCCTAATTACTTGCAGATATGACAGGAAGCTTAAAAAATGGTCAACGAAGCTTTAGTTTTCCAGCAAAAAGCAATAGTGGTACAAAGCTTAATATAGGGTCTTATACTATTAATTATAGCCCTGAAGTTCCTTTTCAACCACTAGATTTAGAAGAAAATATTACTGAACCTCAGCAAGCCTTAAAAATAATTGATTTTTTAGAAACGATAATAAAGGTTTTCTAAACTCTTTAAAAATTTTAAGCCGGTATTTTTTAGAGTATAATAAGTTTTCCTATTACGTAGTAAATAAAAAGAAGAAAGGTTGGAATTTATTCCACTTGGCAAGAAACTGCTAGTTAAACCTATTTTCAAAGGATTTTACTCTTTAGAGGAAGCTAATAGATTTTTTAACCAGTTTTTGTAAGATTAAGATTTAAACAAATTTTAGAAGTACGAAGCTTTATGAATCATTTTAAGAATATCAATGAAGCAAAGTATAGAATTTTTTAAGAATTCAAAAATTGCAAAAAAACAATGAGTGAACTTTTAGAAAAAATTGAAAGCTGAAAATACAGTACTAAAACAAAAACTAGAAATGGCTAAGCAGCTAACTGATCAACTCCAACAAATGGATAAAAAGCAAAAAAGCATTCAAAAGCCAAAAAAGAAAAATATCAAAGAAAAAGAAACAACTAGCAATGAAGAGTTTATGGAAACATACTCTGAAAGTCCACTAGATCTTATAAATAATACCCTAATAAAGGATCAAGCAACAAATATATATAAAGTAGCGGAAAAACTAGCTAATGATATAAAACATAGCATTTTTGGCCAGGCCAGATATGATAATCTGAAGCGTATTCTAAAAATTCAAAAGTTCCTTTCTTTGGGCATAGCATTACCTACGGGTATGATTATGTTTTTCCATAAAAGAAATACAAATCAAAGAGTTTTGCACAAACTTATTACAATCCAAATAAATCTAGATGTTTTCCCAATGAATTTTGACATTCCACACTTTGTACAAGTTAGTATTACAGAACTTTTTAGTTACGAGATCATCGACGACATTGTTGCAACCAACATTCTAAAGATATCGTTTCTTCCTGAAAAACTCCAGCAATCAATTAGAATGTTTGGAGGAATGATAAGGTTTTTCCTAGATACTGATTATGTACCATGTGAATGGATAACCAATTAGCCCTATAAGATGACAAACTACTTGCCAACTTATCACTATATAGTGATAGTTCCTCATGAATTCCCTGTACAGGTTGTGCATGAAGAAAATCCTCATATAGTTTTTCATAACATGTGCCATGAATATCTACAAAGGTATAGAGCTTGGAAATACTTTCTTTGCATAAACGCTAGCAGGCCTAAGCTGACAGGCAAACTCCTCACATGTCAATTTTCATAAGAACTTAAGGTGTCTAGTCTAAATATCCAATCCCATGGATTTTTCTCAACCCATAAATAGATGATTTCACATAGAAATCCAAAAGGAAGAAGAAATCAGGCTTGGAGATCCTCTTCTAGAAGATGATGAAGGTTATGAAGGATTTAATGAGGAAGCCTACCATAATTTAGATACCTAAGCTCTTATCAAGAACAGTGTCAGTAGAGCTATTATCAAGAATAGTGTCGGTAGAAAGAGATAATGAGAAAAAGAAACATCACAGTATCAATAGTATAAAGCAGTAGCGTCAGTAAGAAAAGACGAAAGTGTCAGTAAATAAGAACGAGCTACAAAAGGTGTCGGCAGAAGAAAACATCACTCTTTTCTTTTTTACTTTGTAAAAATTTTGATTCCATGTGTTGGGCATTGTTTCAGGCCTTGCTTTTTTTATATAAATAGAGTTTTACTCTCATCTAAAAGAGTAGCGCTCAACACAAAACCATCATCCACTACACACTGAATCATTTGTAAAAACCCCTTTTCTCTATTTTCATGAACTACTTTAGCAATCAATAAAAACTATAAATATTTCCAAGTTTCAAGTAGCTCTCTTGTATTTTCCCTTAATATTTACTTTACTTTTTAATCAATGAGAAGTCTTGCCAGGTAAATGAAAACATGAGAAATTATTAAATTTCTAGAGTAATGAGGTCCTAGTATTATTTTGATGATTTTTGAAAGATCTTTCTACAATTTATTCTATAAAAGTATCTAGTAGAGTCTCGTTTTTATTTGAAACAAGATTTTATAGTTTTCTGGAAAAAAAACTCTTTGGTGGTCCTATATAAGCCTTATTGATTAGGCAGTTATGGACTTAAAGAGAAATTGAAAACTCATTTTGTATCACTAGATCTTGAAAGACCCGTTTAAATTGCATCACCCTCATTAAAATGGTATTTGAATAACCTTTGCCAGGATAACATGAAAGAACAAACAAGAATCATGGGAGAAGACAGAGGAGCAAGATGCAAAAATCAATAACTTGGAAGAAAGCATTTCTCCAAGCAAAGGATCCACCTCCAAACTTTTTGTGAGATCAACAAATCACTCAACATTCTTTGGTGGCACAAGTGGCTAGAAAAGCTTAAGTGGTCTTAAGGTATCATTTTTTTTCCTTTTGGCTTCATTTTATGTCAAAAAGGGGGAGAAATATGATATTATTTTATCCTATCTTCTTTGTATATTTGTCCAAGTATTGAACTTCATATGGTATGTAAAATCTTGGATGAGATATCTTTTATGGATATGCAAGTATTTAGAGGGAGAATACATGTATCCATTTGAACTTAAATGCCATATTCTTACCAAAGTATATATTGCCACATATTATTTTGTATATTGTTTTACTTTTAAGCTTATTTTAGGTGATATCAAGAGAAGTTCGGGTGAAGAAGTTCAAGACTTGCTGAAGATTAATCTAGATGAATTAACTAATTGAACTTGATTAGAACATTGCATGTTGAGTTAGGTTTTCTTAAAACCTATGTTTTCACATGTTTGTGTTTTGTATTGTGCTAGCTTTCTATCTAGGACTATTTGTACTTCAATTAATTGATTTTGATAGGTAATAGTCTCTACTTATGAAAGGTCTCATTAATTGATTATATCTAGAATTAGCACAATTTCTTCAATTAAAACAAAAAGCCTAGACACGAGCTTATTGATGATCCATACGATATAAATTGGAGGTCTTATATAGATTCCTCATGGAGCTATAATGATGTCAACACCCATGAGCCACCTCTCTTATCTGACAAACCAATGAATGTGTCCCTTGAAGACAAGGTAAAGAATTATTTGGAGTTTGACGCACAGCCAAGTGAGGATACTAGATCATCTTGTCAGGCAGTTGAGTAGAATATCAATGAATACATGTCATCAAGATAGCCAAACCATCCAATTGAGTCCATATCTTGAGAAAACTTCAACAGTTCCATCCAAACCTCCAACCAAAGCTATCAAAGGGATTCAAAATTGATGTTAGAGTTAGATCTACTAAGAAAAAATAGGGATTTAATTAGAGAAAGAATGGTAAAGACTTCCAGAGAAAAAGAAGAAAGAGAGAAGAATATGAATGGAAGGTGCAAATCATGAAGGAAAAGCTTGAAGGCAAGGAAGCCTTAGAAATGGCAGCAATTGACGAGCTTAAAAAGGAAAACAAAATCCCCCTGATTGAACTCAAATTACTCAAGGCAGAAACTGTGTCACTAAGGAAAGAAGTACAAGAATTTTCATTTACAAATAAGGACTTAGGAAATTTAGCGAAATGCCTTGAGGTTGAGAAAAAATCAGTTTTGAAGAAGTTGAAAGAGCATGAGATTATCAGAAGAATCTGTGGAAGAACATGCTAGAAAGATAATGAAGTTGCTCATGGAAGTGGAGCATATAGCAAATGTCTTGGAGAAAGTGAAGGAAACAACCAGCAAGAAGGAGGAAGCACTAAAAGTAGCAAAGGTCAAGGAGTGCAACAATAAAATTGATTTAGATAAAGTGGTGAAGTTGGCCAAGTCACCACAAATGGAGCACATCCAAAGACCACATAACCACCCATCAAAGGGGAGTTCTCCTTACTCTATTTCCATTTGCTATTTTTATTCAAAGAAAAAGCATGTAAAAGCTTAATTTTATTTATTTCATAGACATAAGAACATGATAAGGACCAAGAATAGGAAGAATCCACTTAGAGTTAAGAAAATTTGGGTGAGAAAATACCGAATTCATTTGGTGAAAATATAGGAAGGGGAAAGATAAAATAACAACCTAAGTTTATTTGGGTTCCTAAGAAGAAAGAATTCCCTAACCTGATAAAACCACCCTTAATGGAGCTTGGACTCTTATTTAGTGAATCACAATGAACATTTTTGAGGCAATATCTTTTAATTTTAGGTTACATTTTTCTTATTTGTTTTTTGTTATTAATAGGGAAATAAGACGAGTAAAGCTGATGGTAGTAATGGTGTGTGTGCAGGATAAAGAAGTGGAGAACACAAGAAAACAACAGTTTGAGGAACAGAGGCCAACATGATGAAGGGAACAAGTCTCAGTGCTCAGGTATAACTGGACAGGTGTAGACCCGCGCACTGCTAGCACAGTACAATAGTGGATCTCGGACAAAACTAGTTGCGCAGGAGCTTACGGGATGATAGAGCCGAGTTGGTGGATGATGATTCCTTTACTATTCCTGCCATGTATTTTTTCCTTTATATTTGAACTCTTTATTTTATTAGTTTGTGTCTAGTTGCTTTTGTTTGTTTAGTTTAATAAATCTTGGTGGATGATAGATGCTTTTGGGATTTGTGGAGAGTGATTTATTTTGAGCATACTCTTTTAAGATATTTTATTGGTGGTTGATAATTTTTATGTTGGATGTTTGTGCTTCAAGGCCAGGTTCTTAATCTCTTAAGGTGAAACATGACAATTTGCAAGTCTTGGGGAGACGAGCAAGCCAACAGTGCTCATAAAAAGAGTGAAAACCTTATGTTCGTGCATAGGGAAACCATCTCGGTTTAAAATTATTAATCTCAAATTCTTGAACTCTAAAATATTTCCTATCTTTTTGACTAGTTCATTGATGTTTGTGGATATGGAATAATCTTGTGTGTGGATATATATATATTGATGAGCAATTATCTTATTGATATCTCTAGTACATTCTCGATATTGATATGATATATTATTTTGTTAATGTTTAAAGAGAATCTTGAGCTTATTGATTTGATCATATTTTGATGATGAGACGAGTCGAAGACTCCTATGAATGACTATGTGAGTATATAGGTTTTAAATTTCGAATATGTATCCCAAATTGGTTTGGGGGTGGTTTTTGATTACTCATATTTTTTATAGGTCTTGTGCATATAGAAATGCTTAATGTTGGTTTGTGCTTAATGTCATATTGCATTTTAATCCCTTGTTTAATTTGTGAGCCTATTTTTGAGTCATTTTTATTTGGTTGGGCATTGATTGTGCATGATTAGTGTCTAGGTTTGCTTTGAGTAATGTTAGGTGCATGTTGCTAGGCCAGACTCTTTTGTCGTCAACATTGAGGACACTGTTGAGTTTTGGTTGAGTCGTCGTTTTATATGTTTTGAGTGATTTTTAGCTGTTTTGGTCTAAATTATTCAATTTGTCGTGTTGTAAATTCCCTTAACCAATTATAGTGTAAAATATACCTAGAGGGGGGGAGGGTGAATAGGTATATGCTCAAATTTTAATCTTCTTTAAAATCACAAGCAATCTTATACAACAATTAGTATGATTTCCAAAATGATATATGACAAAGAAAATGTTCAAGCAACACAGATAAACTAAGTGAAGAAAATAAATATGTTAAAAATTAACACAATATATTTACATCGTAAAACCTCCGAAGAGGAAACATCCACGGGTTGAATCCACAACCACCGGTAAAAGCAAATCCACTATTTCAAATAAGAGTTACACACTCAAGCAATCAACACATGCTCTCCAAGCTATCACTCTTACTCTATCCTTGAACTTAGTGATCTACTATGCCGACTTCCTATCCAAGACCTCCTGTCTCTAGAAATATTCCTTGCCCATCTATCTGGATCCTCTTGACCCAATACAAGACTTCTTCCTCAACTATCTGAGTCCTCCCGACTCTAGTTGAGACTCCTTGCTTAGTTATCCGGATCTCCCCGATCCTAACTAAGACTTCCTTGCTTGACTATCCGGATCACCCCGATCTTAGCCAAGTCTTCTTGCTCAAGTCAAAGCTACACTCACTTTAACCTTTTACAAGGCAATGATCCAAGTGGATGCAAATGATGCAAACACAAACAAACAGAGCAAGTATATCAAACACACTCTATGAACATGCAACAAGATAACTAGATAATGCTTTCAAAGATCAATCACAAATATATCTAGAAAACTTACGCATGTTATAAACTAAGAACTAGTCAAGAAAAAAAGAGACACCAATTGTAAATGACATAGTTCTTAGAAAATGAAATCAAGTCTAGAAATAAACAATCAAGCACAAGATCAAAAGATTTCTATAGTCAATTTCATGATTATCAAGTTTAACACAAATCATTTTATTTAAACCAAATCTATCTAAACTTGAAAATCAATAGAACAAACCATAACATGTAATCAAAATCATCAAAATCATCATAGTCATGTTTCTTAATCATATCATATTCATCAATAAGAAGATCAAAGAATAAAACTAAGAAGAAGATAATTTTACCAAACAAGGATAAAATCTCAAATTGAAAATCTGAACACCGTGAGTAATCATGACATCTTTTGGTTTTGGAAATGCTTGCAGGTCACTCGATTTCGGTTTTTGAATCAAGTTGATCCGAGTTGTATTGAGAGATATATCACCAAAACAAAAAATGAAAAGTTGCTTCTAAAATATGCAGGTCAAAAATGAATATATAAAAGTATTCAAGGGACATCCCAAAATAAGCCACGCAACATCCACATCTAATTACGCGCGTTTATTTGAAAATTTCAAAGCAAATTATCACATGCGGTGAGCTCATGCAAATGACATTTAGACAATCCAATAGCAGACCACGCGTTGTATCAAAGGGAACAATCAACACACTCAATAAAATGCTCATAAATTAAAAGTTATTTCACGCATTGAGCACACGCTAGAATCATGTAACATGCCAATCATAGACCACGTTTAATCCACACGTGCAGCAAAAGAAGCATACTACACTAGGTTTCACGTGAATGAAATGCGTTTAATAAAAACCCTTAAAGTCACAAAAAACGAAAAACAGTCGAGATGTGGCCATGGGCATCTCGTGGACAGAGTAATTTTGGGAGAGATGGTCACGCGCCTATTCGGCCAAGGGGAGCAAATGGCAATCTGCCATTATTTTTCTCTTTTGCTCCCTTTCACATACCTCTCGTATTCTTCGATCGTTCTTTAGCCTCCAAACTCCGAATTCAAATATGTTTACGGACTACGAACCCGAACTCTCTCATGAACGTGGACGACTATGAAACTTAACCCAAACAATAAAAATTCGATTCGATATACGAAGACGAAGACAATGTACGTAACATGACTGAAAAGTATCATATCTTATGGTTTAGAACTCGAAACTAAGTGTATGAGTAACCAAAATGACCAGAACTCAATCATGAACAATCTAAGACTAAAATCAAGTTCAGTATCCATGCTATACACAAATATACACATAAACACATTTCACAAAAGAATGTAAACTACATAGTGATTGTCTCTAATCATACATTTTCCAAAACATGTTACTTTCGTACCAATGCATGAGCATTCAAATTCAAGTGTGTAAATGTGTTATACCAAATGATGTGCTACGATGCAGGGACACAAATATATGATATGTGTGTGTGTGCACCTACACCTTGCGAGAGGAACAAGAATCTTGATACCTTAGCATCCAAGTAAGCACGTATCCTCTTGAAGACAAACTTTGCATACGAAGTTGCTTTCCTTCCTAGAAGCCCGATTTAATCACGAACCACCTGAACAACTAAGTAATACAAACAAAGAGCATTTTATTATATAATCAAGCCAACAAAAATCTAAAACCTAACAAACTGGCTTGGTTGTGATGCCTTGAGCATGTGCTTTTAGCGAGTGTAAAAATGATTTTTGAGCTTGTGTAGCAAATTGTAGTCACTCTTGTGTCTTACTTGCATTGTCGTGGGCTAGTCCCAACCTTTGTGTGCTTAACTTGAGAAGACTTAGTACTCTTGCACCTTGTTCTAATAGTGGAGACCACCTGTGAGTTCACAAACACAGCTTATTAATAGCGCATTTGAGTGTTTTATTGTTCTATTACTATACACTCTTCTCGCCATACGTGTCACATGCCAGAGGACATTCATCATACATATATTTTGGATTGCTTGTCGAATACATTCATTCCTATTAATAGCCAAATTTGGCTAAGGACCAAAGGAAAATTTTTCATTCTCCAAGCAAGGGTTCATAACCAGGATCACACAGCGGGCTACCAAGGTTTCTGGGGTCGAGGTACCACACAACCCCGCAGAAGCAAGGTGAGGTCGCCTACATTCTAGGAATACTTCAAGTAAGGCTCGATGTGATCGAATCGAGCTCCTTACAACGAAATAGGAGCCCAAGGCAAGGCCGACAGGGGAAGGCCTAAGCTTTCCGAGGTCGGGATATCTCGCGACCTCCCCAGAAGCTTGCTACCATTTTTGCTTGTACAAAGAGACCTTTAGGGCACTGAATTCGTCCTACACTATCTTTTCATTTCGCTAAGGGAAGAACTGAATCTAACCAAGCAGGTAGAAGGAAACTCGCAAAGCTCTGTCACCACTAAAGAATGTTAACACTTTCATAAGAAGCTCTAGAAGGGACATGGGAAGGTCAGATCAAGCTCTTAATGCCAAGATTGGTATAGAGAAGTACTTCGCCATTCCAGTTAGCAAGCGTCATAATTGACCTCCAAGATACATCGCGCCAAGGTAGCATACGGGATCACATTCACTCTCCAATGTGCATTAAAACACTACGTACATGTAGAACAAGTGATTGAGTCCAAAGAGGAAACAAACTTGTCTCCCTCCAAGATATTCTCGAATCTGTTATCGAGCCAAAGTCAATGATATTTAAATGAAATATCCTGCCCCAATAAGGAGGGATTTGATTCATAGATTCATGGCGAGAAAATGATGGGTTTAACCTAATTGGACCATGTATAAAACACCTCTAGGCATGCATGAAGGAAGACACATTTTGATGAGACACAAAAAGAGAGCAAGAGACTACTAGTGAGAGAAATAGAGATAGAGACTCGCCACCAACAAAGAACAGAACTCTACTGTCGCCTAAATTCTCTAAGGAGAACACGGCCTTCGCTTTATCTACTTATCAACTGGCACGGAGCTACCACCCCCATTTTGTCCAAGAAAGATCGAGTATTTTGAGTGATCTTTGTACATTATATTTGATTGGTTTACGATAATAAAACAATTCCATTTTTTTACATATCCTTCATACATTGTGTTATCACCTACTTGTAGAGAAAAAAACGGTTCAAAACGCAACAAAAGCGTGAGAATTAAGAAAACTAGGGTTTGCTTATAAATAAATTTTTCCCTTTATAATAACAAGAACCTTAACCCTAGATTAATTGATGTATATAAAAAGTGTCGTACCTTTTTATCGTGATGATTGAACAAATGCCGAATTGAATCCGCAAGATCTTCCAATCCAATCACGAACGTGAATCACCTAGGAGTGTGGGCTCTCTTTCTTTAAATCGTAAACCTAAGGATGGAAAAAAAAAACAAAATCTTCTACTTTGTTAGTTACAATAATCATCCAAGAAGAAAACAAAGAACGTTAGGTCACTTGTGAATTATCAATCAATTTGATTGAAACTCGCGTGAACCTCGATTCAATGTTGTACACACAACCTTTTAATTTAAAGGCTACTAGTGTACTATCAAAAACTAAACGTTCTTTCTTCCTTTTCTTCTTTGCCAAATTTTCTCACACCAATCTTTAGAGTTGGATGACTTTATCTAGAGCAAGAACCGAGTTCTCTATACTCAAAATTCTATGGTGGCCGGAAACTCTTTCAGAAAAATTAGTGCTTAGCAAATTTTTTCTTCTTAGAATTATCTAATGGCCAAATTTTTCCTCTCTCTAAATTCTCTTTGGCATGCACGAAATTTTGAGCTTCAAATCCCTCTCTTGGCCAAAATTTAGAGGTAGTATAAATAGGCATACAAATCTTTTCCTAAGAAGGATTTACTTGATTGTTAAGAATCATTTCCTTAGGTGGATTTACTTGGTGGTTAAGAATCCTTTTCAAAAAAGAATTCTACCCTTAGGTAGATTTACTAAGTGACCGGGAATCCTTTTCCAAAAAGAAATCATTCCTACACGAAGATTCCTAATCCAACTCAATAGTGTATTTGTAAACATATTAAAGATTTCCTAATTTAACTAGATAAATAATTCATTTTATTATCTACTTATCAAATATAGTCTTTAATATTAATTATGCTACCAACAATAGTACAATATTAGGAGACCAACTCCTACTAGGAAAAAGATTTTGACTTTTAATTAAATAATTAATTAATTTCCAAATTAATTAATTTCCATTGAATTAAATAATAAAATAAAAAATATATAATTAAGCTGAACTATAAAGCTTTGCCGCCCAACTCATATACATCGGCCAATTTATTATTTTTCTTATTTTATTAAATCCTTTGGACCTTAATAAAATGTCCACATATGAACTAGACCCATTCTTTCAAAAAGAAACAAGTCTACATGCCTCAATACAATTCTAAATGGACCCTTAAATTGGTCCGGTTGAATATATCAAGTGAACCATGCAAGTTTGTGTGGATTGGGGATTTTGGCGGGCTATCTAAATTTAAGCTCCAATAGACACAACCCGATCACAATCAACAAATGATTCACTTAGTTCATTCCACTAATGAACTAAAATTGAACTCTTAAATAAGGATAGAATAAGTTGATGTTACTCATTCATACCCTAGACAACCTTACTGGAGAAATTGTATCATCGTGAAGAATACCAGTAATCGCCAAGAGCTTATAGACCGCCTATAGCTCTCCAAGTTACCATATTTAATCATATGACCACATTTTGAACTTGGATATTTTGACTTGTCCAGAAGCCATGTTTCAATAGACACTATTGAAAACTTAACGTTAAGATTTAATATCCAATACCTCAAAACATCCATACGATGATATTCTACTCTCATTTAATAAACGGAGCCACAATGTCCATATCTATAAATGAAGTCCTCTATCGATTAACAAATGAATACCATTAAACTATCGAGGATAGACTATGCTATATAATCGTACTCATTGATAGCTCAAATGAGAACACTTACAACCTTAAGTCCATCATTTATCTCAGAATTGAGATAGACTCTCCAATTGTCTTCGAATGAAAACTTTCATCCATTAACGGTTCTAGATAAAGTATTTCATTGTGATCCTATTCAATGCACCCAGTGCACTAGATTCTTTTTCCAAAAGGCACCACACTTTGCTGATTTTAGACTTAACAAAACACATTTGATCCCACTCAAATGCTAGCAAAAGAATCTACAACTTTGACAAGATAAAGGCATTTAACCTTTAATCTTAAGTTGTGAATATTATTCACGACTAACTAAAGAATTGTGTCTACCTCATACATATCCAGATGTACAAACAATGCTTCTTTTCTCATAGTCTTTTGACTTAATGATTATTTACTTTCGACAATTATAATGATTAAACTATAAATGCTATAAGATTTGTTAAACTAGAAATCACTTTAATAATATGAAAAGATTGTCAAATACATTATTATAATCTTGCTATCGAGCATAATCCCAACACTACATTCATCTCCCCAATTACATGTATAAACAAGGTACCGAAGGTATCTTCCCCGACCACGACCTCTAAGGAAGTGGTCTCGAGGGTGCTAACTGAAATTCCTTACCCCGAGTAAATTTTCAGTCAACAATTCCCTTGATAGACTAATTATGGATATGATTCTAGGAAATATGTGTACATTAAACTACGAAAATTAGCCTAGACACATTTCTAATACCTAGTTGTGTTCTCTAATACCAAATTTGAGGCCAAGCACTTACCTTTCATTTGGAACTACATTAAACCATATAGCCACAAACCTAACACAAACCATCCCTTAAATTGTCAATCATGTAGGGTGTGTGTGTGTGTGAAGTGGTTGAAAGGTGTAAGCTCTAAAATTGAAATAGTGTGCACTTATGTGAATTTTGTGAAGTGTGCAAAAATAGGCTAAACATGTAAAAGTTCCAAATTTTGAACTTTGAGCCGAATCGTCAAAATGTCATATGTAAGTGTACAAAAAAAAAAAGCAAAAGAAAAGAAAATCAATGCAAAAAAAAAAGACAAAGAAAAAAAATGGAAAAGAAAAGAAAAGAGCCTTGAAAGTAATTGTAAAAGTATTCACAATGTGGAGCACAAATGTGTGTGAAGGTGACACATAGACGCTAATGTAAAGTTATTCGTAAAGTAGAGCTTTATGGGGTGTGATTGAAGCGAAAATCACGCAGCGAAAACCTTAAATATCAAAATTTTGGTATAAATAAAAAATTTCATTTTATAATATCAAGAACCTTAACCCTAGATTAATTGATGTATATAAAAAGAATCATACCTTTTTATCACGACGATTGAACAAGCACCGAATTGAATCCATAAGATCTTCCAATACAATCACGAACGTGAATCACCTAGGAGTGTGAGCTCCCTTTCTTTAAATTATATACTTGAGGATGGAAACAAAGGAAATCTTCTTCGTTGTTAGTCACAATAATCCTCCAAGAAGAAAACAAAGAATGTTAGGTCGCTTGTGAATTATCAATCAATTTGATTAAAACTCACGTGAACCTTGATTTGATGTTATACATAAAACCTTTTAATATAAAGGCTACTAGTGTACTATCGAAAACTAAACGTTCTTTTTTTTTTGTTTTCTTCTTTGCCGAATCTCACACCATTTCTTAGAGTTGATCAAATTTTGTCTAGAGCAAAAACAAAATTTTCTCCAATAATTCTTATGGTGGCCGAATTCTCTCCAAGTGGAATTACTAGGTTGGCCATATTCTCTCTCTAAAAATATATAGAGCTGGTCGAAATTCTTTCTTGCAATTTCTTAGGGCTGGTAGAAATTTATTGAGAGATATATATATGATCACAAATCCTTTCATAAGAAGGATTTACTTGGTGGGTAAGAATCCTATCCTTAGGTGGATTTACTTGGTAACCTAGAATCCTTTTCCAAAAATAATTCTTTCATACACCACGACTCCTAATCCAACTCAATAGTGTATTTGTAACCTTATTAAAGATTTACTAATTTGACTAGATGAATAATTCATTTTATTTATCTACATATAAAATATAGACTTTAATATTAATTATACTACCAACAATAGTATAATATTAGGAGACCATCTCCTACTAGGAAAAAGATTTTGAATTTTAATTAAATAATTAATTAATTTCCAAATTAAGTAATTTCCATTTAATTCAATAATAAAATAAAAAACTATATATTAAGCTATTTTATATAGCCTTGTATTAACATCATATAGGGGCCATTATATTATTTTTTCTACTTTATTTAATCCACTGGACCATAATAAAAAGTCCACATATGAACTAGACCTATTCTGACAAAACGAAACAAGTCCACATGCCTTAATACAATTCTATATGGACCCCCGGAATTGGTCCCGTAGAATATATCAAGTGATCTATGCAAGTTCGTGTGAATTGGGGATCTTGGCGGGCTATCTAAATTTAAGCTCCAATAGACACAACCCAATCACAATCAACCAATGATTCACTTAGGTCTCATCTATTAATTTTAGTTCATTTCACTAAAGTGCTAAAATTCAACTCTTAAATAAAGATATAATAAGTTAATACTTCTCATTCATACCCTAGACAACCTTATTGGAGAAAGTGTATCCTCATGAAGAATACCAGCAATCGACAAGAGCTCATAGACCGCCTAAAGCTCTCCAAGTTACCATATTTACTCATATGACCACATTTTGAACTTGGATATTTTGACTTGTCCAAAAGCCATGTTTCAATAGACAGTATTGAAAACTTAACGTTAAGATTTAATATCCAATACCACAAAACATCCATGGAGCCACGATGTCCATATCTATAAATGAAGTCTTCTATCGATTAAGAAATGAATACCGCTAAACTATCGAGGATAGACTATGCTATATAATCATACTCATTGATAGCTGAAATGATAACACTTGCAACCATAAGTCCATCATCTGTCTCAAGATTGAGATAGACTCTCCGATTGTCTTCAAGTGAAAACTATCAAGGATAGACTATGCTATATAATCGTACTCATTGATAGCTCAAATGATAACACTTGCAACCATACGTCCATCATTTGTCTCAGGATTGAGATAGACTCTCCGATTGTCCTCAAGTGAAAACATTTTCCCATTGACGGTTCTAGACAAAGTATTTCACTGTGATCCAATTCAATACACCCAGTGCACTAGATTATTTTGCCCAAAGACACCACACTTTGATGATTTTAGACTCATCATAACACATTTGATCCCACTTAAATGCTAGCAAAAAATCTACAACTTTGACAAGATAAAGGCGCCCAACCTTTTATCTTATGTTGTGAATATTATTGAAGGCTAACTAAAGAATTGTGTCAACCTCATACATATCTAGATGTATGAACAATTCTTCTTTTCTCATAGTCTTTTGACCTTATGCTTATTTACTTTTGACAATTATAATAATTAAACTATAAATGCTATAAGATTTGTTAAACTAGAAATCACTTTATAAATATGAAAAGATTGTCAAATACATTTTATACTCTTGCTATCGAGCATAATCCCAACACCTTATTATTCAAGGTGTAGTCCAACTTGAATTGATCAAAGGAATCTGATAGTGAGTTGAAAATCATGTCAATTTTGTTCTCACCATCTATCTCAGCACCATTCAGTTCAGCAATGTTGAGACATGCTATGACTTTCATCATGTGATCTTTCACAGCTTGTCCAAGTTTCATCCTAAGATTCATGAAAGCAGTCACTTTCTCTTTCTAGTCGTCCTAGACCTCAGAGAAAACATCTTCTCTAGAGACATCATTATATCCGCAGCAGTCTCCATTCCTTCAAGTTGCTGTTGCAACACGTCGTAGATGGTGGCCATAATGTAATGTACATTTAGCCATCTCATCTGAAGACTCCCATTGTTGATACTCATCTCTTTGCTCCTGAGTAAATTAATTAGTAGGAGTAGGTGGTTTAGGAGTATACAGAATGAACTTATGCTTTTCAGCTTGCAAAAACAACCCATTATTCCTTTTCCATGTGACATAATTATCATCAGTTAAAGTATTATCTTTTTGGATGTTGATTAGGGATGGGATCATGATTTCTTTTTAATAACAAAAATTATATAAGTAAACAATCATGATATAGCACTTTTGAATATTTATTTTGAATCATAAATATAATAATTCAATCGTAAAATTCAACGGTGATCCAACACCCATAAATGTCACGCCTCATTTGGGAGTTCACACCATTTACTAGTTGGACTATGTCCCACCTAATTGTTAACATAACAACCAACGTTTTCAAATTAAGCCTTGAAATTGTATTAACAAGAACTCTTGGGAGGATATTAAAAAAATTACATTAAGTGTGTTACCAAGTTATCGACCTTCAATATAATCCCTCACGAATATATCGTTTGGCTAATTGTCTAGTCTATCCTTGTAAGGAAGTATCTTGCTAAATTCCATTCATGAATACCTCTTGGGAGGTTATTACGCACGAAACATAAAGCTGAACTAAACTTGGAGGCCGTAGGTGTTCCTAAACTCCTTCTCCCACTCAATTGTTTAAGGTGTATGATTGAATTCCATGGAATGATTTACCAAGTTATCTAGATGCCAATTAGATACCTAACTCATTCAATGCATGTTCATGCCAAAAGAGATATATGAGTGGCACTCCTATTCTATATGACATGTTATCAAACAATGACAAACATTGCAATATTTACAAAAATATAAATAGCTACAATTTTGGTCCATCCTAGAAAAGCAAGTAAATTACATGTCTTGGAATACAAAGAAACTCCTTTCTTGGCGAAAAAGTCTTCACGCGACCTTCGTCGTTTGGTCTCCCTCGGCTGCCTCCCATGGGCGTGTGCACCCTTGGCCCCTTCCCATGGGCGTGCACATGCCACAACCCCATAAAGGGCTGCCATGCGCAGCCTATGATTTCCATAGGGCTGCTGTGCGTAGCCCATGCCACAGCAAATGTGGCCGCGTGCTCTTCGCATGTACGTTTGTTGCTACGGCTCACACGGTCCCAAACTTGTTCCGGTTGCTCCCAATTCTTCAAACCTTCAAGTCTTCGATACTTGAATGTATTACAGAAGAATTTTAAATAAAAAAATACTGCAGATTTTTTTTATTACAATATAGTGCAGATTTTTTTATTACAACAATAAAATAAATAAAAAAACATAGCAACTACCAAGAAGGAAATTATGGTGATGATAGACCACCCTTCTTGTTACAATCCCAAAACAAAAACTCATTGAAATTCTAGGATCGAAAATGAGCAATAACAATCCACATATAAAACATATATATATCTTCATACATTCCAATGTAATTATATATGCGAATACCTAGAGTGCCATCTCTTTCAAAACACGCATATATACAATAAAAAGAAAAAGATTCACGTACACATAAATAAATTAATCAAGGGTACAACCAGGCTATGATACCAATTGAAAGGAAAATCACTCAGCAAAAGCGTGAAAAATCAAAATCAGGGTTTCGGTATAAATAAAAACTTTCCCTTTATAATAACAAGAACCTTAACTCTAGATTAATTGATGTATATAAAAAGAGTTGTACCTTTTCCTTATGACGATTGAACAAGTGCCGAATTTAATCCGTAAGATCTTTTAATCTAGTCACGAACGTGAATCAACTAGGAGTGTGGAGTCCCTTTCTTTAAATTGTATACCTAAGGATGGAAACAAACAAAATCTTATTCTTTGTTAGTCACAATAATCCTCCAAAAAGAAAAGAAAGAACGTTACGTCACTTGTGAATTATCAATCAATTTGATTGAAACTCGCGTGAACCTTGATTCGATGTTGTACACAAAACCTTTTAATTTAAAGGCTACTAGTGTACTATCGAAAACTAAACGTTCTTTTTTTTTCTTTTCTTTTCTTCTTTGCAGAATCTTACACTGTTTCTCAGAGTTAACCAAATTTTTTCCTGAGCAAAAATATTTTTTCTCCAAAAAATCTTATGGTGGTTGAATTCTCTCCAAGTAGAATTACTAGGTTGACTGAATTTTCTCTCCAAAAATATATAGGGCTAGCCGAAATTCTTTCTTGTAATTTCCTAGGGCTGGCCGAAATTTAGAGAGATATATATATGATCACAAATCCTTTGCTAAGAAGGATTTACTTCGAGGGTAAGAATTCTATCCTTAGGTGGATTTACTTGGTGACCAAGAATCCTTTTCCAATTTTTTTTTTCCTACACCAAGACTCCTAATCCAACTCAATAGTGTATTTGTAACCATATTAAAGATTTCCTAATTGGACTATATAAATAATTCCTTTTATTTATCTACATATCAAATATATACTTTAATATTAATTATACTACCAACAATAGTACAATATTAGGAGACCATCTCCTACTAGGAAAAGATTTTGACTTTTAATTAAATAATTAATTAATTACCAAAATTAAATCATTTTCATTTAATTAAATAATAAAATAAAAAACAATATGTTAAGCTATTTTATATAGCCTTGTCGCCCAACACCATATATGTGCTATTATATTATTTTTTATATTTTATTAAATCAATTGGAACTTAATAAAAAGTCTACATGTGAACTAGACCTATTCTTACAAAAAGAAACGAGTCCACATGACTAAATACAATTCTAGATGGACCCCCTAAATTGGTCCGGTAGAATATATCAAGTGATCTATACAAGTTCGTGTGGATTGAGGATCTTGGCGGGCTATCTAAATTTAAGCTCCAATAGACACAACCCAATCACAATCAACAAATGATTCGCTTAGATCTGATATATTAATTTTAGTTCATTCCACTAAAGAACTAAAACTGAACTCTTAATTAAAGATAGAATAAGTTAATATTTCTCATTCATACCCTAGACAACCTTATTAGACAAAGTGTATCCTCGTGAAGAATATCAGTAATCGCTAAGAGCTCATAGACCGCCTATAACTCTCCAAGTTACCATATTTACTCATATGACCACATTTTGAACTTGGATATTTTGACTTGTCCAGAAGCCATGTTTCAATAGACACTATTGAAAACTTAACGTTAAGATTTAATATCCAATACCTCAAAAAATCCATATGATGATGTTCTACTCTCATTTAATAATGGAGCCACGATGTTCATATCTATAAATGAAGTCTTCTATCGATTAACAAATGAGTACCACCAAACTATCGAGGTTAGAATATGCTATATAATTGTATTGATAGCTCAAAAGACAACACTTGCAACCATAAGTCTATTATTTATCTCAGGATTGAGATAAACTCTCCGATTGTCTTCAAGTGAAAACTTTTATCCATTGACGGTTCTAGATAAAGTATTTCACTGTGATCCAAATCAATGCACCCAGTGCACTAGATTCTTTTGCCCAAAGACACCAAACTTTGATGATTTTAGACACATCATAACACATTTGATCCCACTCAAATGCTAGCAAAAGAATCTACAACTTTGACAAGATAAAGGCACCCAACCTTTTATCTTAAGATGTGAATATTAATCAAGACTAACAAAAGAATTGTGTCTACTTCATACATATTTAGATGTATGAACATTTCATCTTTTCTCATAGTCTTTTGACCTTATGATTATTTACTTTTGACAATTATAATAATTAAACTATAAATGCTATAAGATTTGTTAAACTATAAATCACTTTATTAATATGAAAAGAATGTAAAATACATTATTATACTCTTGCTATCGAGTATAATCCTATCAGTGATTATACGTGAGATATGAGATATTGTGTGATTGGTGATCTTCTTCCAGTTTTTCTTTGTTCACCACATCTAGCCCTATGGTCCCATTACAACCTAAGTGAAAAGATCTATTTGATCCATGATGAGTTTTGATTGGAAATGTTTGTTAATGATTGATCTTCCATGTTCATGGTGTAGTGAATCCTTCTTAGGGTAGTTCACAAGCATTGGCAGTTTTCCAATATACATTGTGTGCAATGCATTAGAATTCCATGCATAAATTCCATCTTTGCATTCATTGCACGAGTGTGAACTTACGACTCTGAGCAGAAGAAGGAGAGTGAAGCAGGGTGAGGATTAGAGATGAAGCGAATTATGCTCTCAACTTGTGGGAGTTAGTAATTTCCGATTTGAGAGCACTTTTAGGTGTGGGATTCATGATAGTGAGTTTCCCTCTAGTGCCTTGAGGTTGTTTTAGAACATGTTTCATATGTTTACTTGTCTCTGTCACACATCCTTGCATCTCATCACCAGTTGGACATACGGCTTGTTAGATTATTTGTTTTGGGAAAAAAATATTTTTTGACTGAGTCATGTTTGTTTTGTCTTGTATTTTGTTTGTTTCGTTTTGAGTTTGCTAGAGGATGATCAAAGGTTTGGTTTGAGGGTATTTGATCGTACCAAAATTGTTATATATTTTTGCCCTCAATTCCATATCCTTTAGCTTGTTTTTTAGCATATTTTGCTGTCTAATAGCTTTATTCTAGTCAATATAGGCATTTCCATGCAAAAAGGAGTTTAAGAGGAAAAAATTAGCAAAAAGTGGGATTTGAAAGAAAACTGGGCTTAAAATATGAAGAGGTTATGTAGCATATCTAACTTCAGAGGATTATATCTCCACCCTCAGATTGAGCAATGTTTTGGATTACATATACTCGGAAATCCTCGGAAGTCTAGTTTCCAGCGGTTTTTACGGATTATGATTCTGAGCCTTCTAGAGGGAGTTATCCCTGTTTAAGTGATTATTGCACATCTATACACTGGTATTCCATGGGTAACTTACCAGTGCACCGCATCCTCCAGCATAACAAATGATGGTTTTTAGGCAATTTTTAGAGAGAAAATGATGTCTTTTCATGCCCAGACCATGCCCTACCTTCCCATTCCTATAAATACACCATTTTCTTATTGAAAACTCTCTCTTCCTTTTTCTTCCAGCAGTCTCTCCCCTCTCTCTAAACCCTTACATGACTAACCATTAACTATAGACCTAGGAATCTTCCCTTACCAAATCCTAACCATCTTACATCATATTCATTATTTTCTACTCAAGAAGGAAACATACATTGGAATTGAGCTTGAAGAAAGAAGGTTTCCACATGATTCTTCTCTATCTCTCTTCTCCTTATTATTTGTTTGTATTTGGCATATATAGCTAAGCCCATAGTGGGTGTTATGTAATTGAACAAGAATTTGTGGGTTTTCCACCATTTTCTAAGTATTTGAATATTTAGTTTTGTTCAATGTTTTTAATGTATTTGATTGCCTCTTGGATTTAGTAGATACAAACTCTTAATTCTTGTCTTGGTATCAAATTAATTTGAGTTTTGTAACTGGATTAAAAATCTTGACTGCTTAAGTAGATATGCCATCCTTGAGTCAAGTTAGATACCCACTATTTGGTGACTAAAACAAGATAGATTGAATGGAAGGAATCTGTAAATAATATGCCAATCCTATGCATTTTGACTAAATTGGAAAGAAGCCATCCCTAACCACTTAAAATATACCTAACCTAAAAGATGGATTCTCTCATAAACCTGCAAGTAGTTGTAGTAAAAAATTTATGTGATAAGAGTCTTTACCCCTTCAAATTTGACCAAGTAGTCATGATTGAGAGTCATTGTCTCTAAATCACCCATAAAGGTAGATGAGCACTAATTAATTGAATCATTTCTTAGAGAATGGATTGCCCATTATTTAAGTTTGATTACATTGACTCCCACTTATCTCATTATCGTATGACACCACATCTTGCTAACTGTAGTTGCATTTTAGATTAATTAGTTTAATTGACATTTGCATCTTAATGACTAGTTTTCAAACTCAACCATTCAAACTTTGCTTTTTCATGCATTGTTTTGCTGGGATTATGCTCGATAGCAAGAGTGTAATAATGTATTTGATAATCTTTTCGTATTAATAAAGTGATTTCTAGTTTAACAAATCTTACAACATTTATAGTTTAATTATTATAATTGTCAAAAGTAAACAATCAAAAGGTCAAAAAACTATGAGAAAAGAGGAATTGTTCATACATCTAGATATGTATGAGGTAAACACAATTCTTTAGTTAGTCTTGAATAATATTCACAACTTAAGATAAAAGGTTGGGCGTCTTTATCTTGTCAAAGTTGTAGATTCTTTTGCTAGCATTTGAGTGGGATCAAATGTGTTATGATGAGTCTAAAATCATCAAAGTGAGGTATCTTTGGGCAAAAATATCTAGTGCATTGGGTTCATTGAATAGGATCAAAATGAAATACTTTATCTAGAACCGTCAATGGATAAAAGTTTTCATTTGAAGACAATCAGAGAGTCTATCTCAATCTTGAGATAAATGATGGACTTATGGTTGCAAGTGTTATCATTTAAGCTATCAATGAGTACGACTTTATAGCATAGTCTATCCTCAATAGTTTGGTGGTATTCATTTGTTAATCGATAGAGGACTTCATTTATAGATATGGACATCGTGGCTCCATTTATTGAATGAGAGTAGAATACATCATATGGATGTTTTGAGGTATTTAGATATTAAATCTTAACGTTAAATTTCAATAGTGTTTATTGAAACATGACTTCTGGACAAGTCAAAATATCCAAGTTCAAAATGTGGTCATATGAGTAAATATGGTAACTTAGAGAGCTATAGGCAGTTTATGAGCTCTTAGCGATCACTGGTATTCTTCACGAGGGTACACTTTCTCCAATAAGGTTGTCTAGGGTATGAAAGAGTAACATCCACTTTTTCTATCTTTATTTAAGAGTTCGATTTTAATTCTTTAGTTGAATGAACTAAAATTAAAATGATCAGACCTAAGTGAATCATTTGTTGATTATGATTAGGTTGTGTCTATTGGAGCTTAAATTTAGATAGCCCGCCAAGATCCCCAATCCACACGAACTTGCATGGATCAATTGATATATTCTACCAGACCAATTTAGGGGTCCATTTAGAATTGTACTGAGGTACGTTGACTTGTTTCATTTTGTAAGAATGAGTCTAGTTCACATGTGGACTTTTTATTAAGGTCCAGTAGATTTAATAAAATAAGAAAAATAATATATTGGGCCATATATATGGTTTGGGCGGCAAGGCTATTTAGAATAGCATAATTATATATTTTTTAAAATTCTTTAATAAAATGGAAATTAATTTAATTGTTGATTAATTATTTAATTAAAAGTCAAAATCTTTTTAGTAGGAGATGGTCTCCTAAAACTATACTATTGTTGGTAGTATAGTTAATGTTAAAGACAATATTTGATAAGTAGATAAATAAAAGGAATTATTTATCTAATCAAATTAGGGAATCTTTAATATGGTTACAAATACACTATTGAGTTGGATTATGAGTCTTGGTGTAGGTAAGAATTCATTTTGGAAAAGGATTCTTAATCACCAAGTAAATCAACCTAAGGATAGGATTCTTAACCACCAAGTAAATCCTTCTTAGGAGAGGATTTAGTCTCCTATATATAATACCTATTAAATTCGACCAAGAATGATTTTTTTGGTGTGAGAAGTTGTTTTTTATTTGTTTTTTTGTTATAATAAAAAAAAACTTCGTCCAACTCGTTGTGTGATGAATTCGTCCAAGCATAGAGAAAATAGGGAACGTTTTTGTTTTCGATAGTACACTAGTATCCTTTGCATCAAAAGGGTTTTGTGTACAATATCGAATCAAGGTTCACATGAGTTTCAATCAAATTGATTGATAATTCAAAAGTGACCGGACGTTCTTGGTTTTTCTCTTGGAGGATTATTGTGACTAACAAAGAAGAAGATTTTGTTTGTTTCCATCCTCAGGTATACAATTTAAAGAAAGGGAGCCCACACTCCTAGGTGATTCACATTCGTCATTAGATTGGAAGATCTTGTTGATTTTATTCGACGTTAGTTCAATCGTCACGAAAAACAAAAAAGGTACGACACTTTTTTATATACATCAATTAATCTAGGGTTAAGGTTCTTGTTATTAAAATGGAAATTTTTTATTTATATCGAAACCCTAATTTTTCATAAATTTTCTCACGCTTCTGGTGCGCTTAGTTTTTTCCCTTCAATTGGTATCAGAGCCTGGTCTTACCCTTGATTAATTGATGTATGTGTACGTGAAACTTTTTCTTTTTATTGTATATATGCATGTTTTAGAAAGAGATGGCACTCTAGGCATTCACATATATATATATTTACATTGAATTGTATGGATATATATATGTTTTATATGTGGTTTGTTATTGCTCAATTTTGGTCCTAGAATTTCAATGTATTTTTGTTTTGGGATTGTAACAAGAAGGGTGGTCTATCATCGCCGTAATTTCCTTCTTGGTAGTTGCTAAGTTTTTTTTTTATTTTGTTGTTTTAATAATTAAAAAAAACTGCAATATTTTAATTTATAATTCTTCTGTAATACACTCAAGTTTTAAAGACTCGAAGGTTTGACGAATTAGGAGCAACCGGAACAAGTTTGGGACCGTGCTAGCCGTAGCAACAAATGTGTGTGCTAAGAGCACGTTGCCACATTTGTTGTGGCATGGGCTATGCACGACAGCCCTATGGAAGCCATGGGCTGCGTATGGCAGCCCTTTATGGGTTTGTGGCATACGCTACCTATGGGTAAGGGCCAAGGGTGTGCACACCCATGGGAGGCAGCCGAGAGAGTCTGGACGACGAAGGTCCTGTGAAGACTTGTTCGCCAAGAAAGGATTTTTTTGTATTCCAAGACATGTAATTTACTTGCTTTTCTAGGATGGACCAAAATTAAAGCTATTTATATTTGTTGTAAATATTGCAATGTTTGTCATTGTTTGATAACATGTCATATAGAATAGGAGTGCCACTCATATATTTCTTTCAGTATGAACATGCATAGAATGGTTTAGGTATCTAAATTTGTATCTAGATAAATTGGTAAATCATTCTTTGGAATTCAATCACACGCCTTGTGTGGGAGAAGGTGTTTTGGAACACCTACGGCCTCCAAGTTTAGTTGAGCTTTATGTTTCGTGTAATAACCTCCTAAAAGGTATTCATGAATGGAATTTAGTAAGACACTTCCTTACAAGGATAGACTAGAAAATTAGCCCAAACGATATCTACTCCCAAATGAGGAATATTCGTGAGGGATTATATTGAAGGTCAATAACTTGGTAACACACTCAATGTAATTTTCCCACGAGTTCTTGTTAATAAAATTGCAAGGCTAAGATTGAAAAATTTGGTTGTTATGTTAACAATTAGGAGGGACCTAGTCCAACTAGTAAATGTTATGAACTCCCAAAGCAGGCGTGACATTTATGGGTGTGGGATCACCGTTGAATTTTTACGATTGAATTATTTTATTTAATTCAAGATAAATATTCGAAAGTGCTTTATCATGATTATTTACTTATATAATTTTTGTTAATATAAAGAAATCATGACCCCATCCCTAATCAGCATCCTAAAAGATAATACTTTAACTGATGATAATTATGTCACATGGAAAAGGAAAATTGGGTTACTATTGCAAGCTGAAAAACTTAAATTCGTTATGTCTATACCTTAACCACCAAACTAATGAATCTACTCAAAAGCAAAGAGATGTGTATCAATAGTGGAAGTCTTCAGATGAGATGGCTAAATGTACGTTACATTGTGGCCACCATGTCTGATGTGTTGCAACAGCAACATGAAGGATTGGAGACTGCTATGGATATAATGATGTCTCTAGAGGAGATGTTAGCTATGAGGTCGATGAGGACTAAGAGAGAGGCAGTGACTGCTTTTATGAATCTTAGGATGAAACCTGGATAGGATGTGAAAGATCACTTGATGAAAGTCATAGCACATCTCAACATTGCTAAACTAAATGGTGCTGAGATAGATGGTGAGACGAAAATTGACATGATCGTTAACTAACTATCAGATTCCTTTGATTAGTTTAAGTTGGACTACACCTTGAACAATAAGGAATACACCTTGCAAGGCTTGGTGCAAGATGATAAAAGCATCGAGAAAATCCTTGTGTAAGGTAAGGGTTAAGAGATTCATATGGTTGGTAAAGTTTCTATTGTCAAGACTCGTTAGAAGGTCAAGAAATAACAAAAGAAAAAGCAACTTGGGCCTTCTTAGAAGGAGACCAAGAAAGTAACCAAGATCAAAGGGAAGTGTTTTCTTTGTGGTGAAAAAGGGTTAAAGGAATAGACTGAATAAGAATGAATTCAACTTGCATTTAGGCAATGGAGCGTTGGTGTGTACCTGTGTAGTGGGAGATATTAGAATCAATTTAGATTCTTATAGGCATTTAGTTTTAATAAACGTTTATTATATACCACAATTCAAGAGGAATTTAATTTCGGTCTCTTGTCTAAGTAAATTTGGATATTCGGTTACTTTTAATAAAGGTTTTATTATTAGTAAGAATAACAAATTTGTTTGTAAAGGTATATTGGAAAACAGTTTATTCTATTTGCATAGAAATATCTCTCACTTGATAGAAACAGAATCAACGGAACCTAATCATAAAAGAGTAATATTATCAAAAGACGAAACCTACCTATGGCATTTGCGCCTAGGTCATGTTAACCTTAATAGGATTAAAAGATTGTTAAGCGATGGACCTCTAAGTGACTTAAAGGTCGATGATCTACCAACTTGTGAATCTTGTTAGGAAGGTAAAATGACCAAATGGTCATTTACGACCAAAGGCACAAAAGCCATCAAATGTTTAGGATTGATACACACTGATGTGTGTGAACCTATGAGCATTCAAGCTAAAGGTGGATACGAGTACTTCATCACTTTCATGGATGATCACTCAAGATTTGGTTATGTGTATCTCATGAAACATAAGTTGGATGCTTTTGAAATGTTTAAAGCATTTAAAGCTGAGGTTGAAAATCAACTTGAGAAACGCATAAAAATCTTGAGGTCTGATCATGGTGGAGAATATCTATCTGGTGAGTTTCAGTAATATCTTATTGATAATGGGATAATTTCTTAATTTTCTACACCAAGCACACCTCAACGAAATGTGGTGGCAGAAAAGGAGAAATAGAACTCTTTTGGACATTGTTAGGTCTTTGTTGAGTTATTCAACGCTCCTTAATTCTTTTTGGGGATATGCTTTACAAACCGCAATGTACATTCTAAACGATTAACCATCTAAGTCGGCTCCAGAAATACCGCATGAGTTGTGGACCAGGCGAAAGTCTAGTTTACAACACTTAAGGATTTTTGGATGTCCTGCGCACATGTTAAAAGGAAAGACAAAAAAGATAGAGTCCCGTTCAGAAACATGCATATTTGTAAGGTATCCTAAAGGAACAAAAGCATATTATTTTTATAGTCCTTCAGATCTTAAAGTATTTGTTTCGACAAATGAAAAATTTCTGGAAGAGGACTATATGAATAATTTTGTGCCTAAAGGTAGAATTGTCCTAAATGAGCTTTTAGAAGATACAATTCCTCAAGAGGTTTCGTAACCAAGCCAAATTGTAAGTTTTGTACCAACACAAGTTCAACAATCTTCTATACCTCATTGTAGTGGGAGGGTTAGTAGACAACCTGAGAGATACATCGGTCTATGAGAATTTGCAGAGGATCTCCCAAACAACGATGATCCATTTACGTACAAGGAAGGAATGGAAGATGTTGATTGTCACCATTGGCAAAAGGCAATGCAATCTGAAATTGAATCTACGTTCAAAAACAAAGTCTAAACTCTTTTAGACTTGCCTAAAGGGATAAAATCCATTGGGTGCAAGTGGGTATATAAGAGGAAAAGAGGAATGGATGGAAAGGTGGAAACTTTTAAAGCTTGATTGGTAGCTAAAGGCTATACACAGAAGGAAGGTATCGATTATGAAGAAACGTTCTCTCATGTGGCCATGCTTAAATCCATTAGGATACTTTTATCTATTGCGGTATCTCTAGACCTAGAGATTTGGCAAATAGACGTCAAGACAGCTTTCCTTAATGGAAGTCTTGACGAAAGCATCTATATGATGCAACCAAAAGGATTCACTGAAAAAGGCCAAGAGGAAAGGGTATGGAAGTTGTAAAGATGCATATACAGATTGAAGAAAACATCCAGATCCTGGAACATAAGGTTCGATCAAGTCGTGAAAAGTTTTGGATTTATTCAAAACCTTGATGAACCTTGTGTATACAAAAGGATTAAAGGTGACAAGTTGGTTTTCCTAGTTCTTTACGTTGATGACATACTACTCATCGGAAACGATGTAGGTGTATTGACATCAATAAAAGAATGGTTAGCAAAATAATTTTATATGAAGGACTTAGGAGAAGCAAGTTATATTCTTGGTATCCAAGTAATAAGGGATAGAAAGAATAGAACGATTGCATTATCCCAAGCTTCATACATAAATAAAATCTTGTCTAGGTTTTCGATGCAAGATTCCAAGAAAGGTATGTTACCTTTCAAACATGGAATCAAACTTTCTAAGAAACAAGTTCCTAATAATGAGCATGAAGAGCAATTCATGAGCAGAGTTCCATATGCTTCAGCAGTTGGAAGTCTCATGTATGCAATGCTCTGCACTAGACCATATATTTGTTTTGCCGTGGGCATAGTTAGCAGGTTTCAATCGAAACCTGGTCCTGATCATTGGACGATAGTCAAGCATATTTTCAAGTATCTTAGGAGAATGAGAGATTATATGCTTGTATACTCTGGAGGGGATTTAATTCCCGTTGGGTATACAAATTCTGATTTTCAGTCAGATTCTGACTCTAGGAGATCAACATCAAGATCTATGTTTACTATTGGAGGAAGGGCAGTCATGTGGAGGAGTATCAAGCAATCTTGTATTGCTGATTCCACCATGGAAGCCGAGTATGTTGCCGCATGCGAGGCTGCTAAAGAGGCGGTCTGGCTCTGCCAATTCTTGATTGACTTAGAAGTGGTTCCTGATGCGAATAAGCATATCACTATCTATTGTGACAATAGTAGAGTAGTGGCTAATTCGAGAGAACTAAGAAGACATAAGAGAAGGAAACACATTGAAAGAAAGTATCACATTTTGAGGGAAATTGTGAATAGGAATGACGTGACGATTACCAAGATCGCGTCAGCAGAAAATCTAGCGGATCCCTTGACAAAGGCTCTTCCACAAAAGAGTTTTGATGGGCATCTAGAGAACATGGGGATGAGAAATATGACACATTTGCTATAGAGCAAGTGGGAGATTGTTGGAAATATGCTTGATAGCAAGAGTGTAATAATGTATTTGACAATCTTTTCATATTAATAAAGTGATTTCTAGTTTAACAAATCTTATAGCATTTATAGTTTAATTATTATAATTGTCAAAAGTAAATAATCATAAGGTTAAAAAACTATGAGAAAAAAATAATTATTCATACTTCTATACATGTATGAGGTTGACACACATATTTAGTTAGTCTTTAATAATATTCACAAATTAAGATAAAAGGTTGGGCGCCTTTATCTTGTCAAAGTTGTAGATTCTTTTGCTAGCATTTGAGTGGGATCAAATGTGTTATGATGAGTCTAAAATCATAAAAGTGAGGTGTCTTTGGGCAAAAGAATCTAGTGCACTGGGTGCATTGAATAGTATCAAAATGAAATACTTTATCTAGAACCGTCAATGGATAAAAGTTTTCATTTGAAGACAATCGGAGAGTGTATCTCAATCCTGAGATAATTGATGGACTTATGGTTGCAAGTGTTATCATTTGAGCTATCAATGAGTACGATTATATAGCATAGTATATCCTCGATAGTTTAGTGGTATTCATTTGTTTATCGATAGAGGACTTCATTTATAGATATGGACATCGTGGCTCCATTTATTGTATGAGAGCAGAATACCATTATAACGATGTTTTAAGGTATTTGATATTAAATCTTAACGTTAAGTTTTCAATAGTGTCTATTGAAACAAGGTTTCTTGACAAGTCAAAATATCCAAGTTCAAAATGTGGTCATATGAGTAAATATGGGAACTTGGAGAGCTATAGGCGGTCTATGAGCTCTTAGCGATTACTAGTACTCTCCACGAGGATACACTTTCTCCAATAAGGTTGTCTAGGATATGAATGAGTAACATCAACTTATTCTATCTTTATTTAAGAGTTCAATTTTTGTTCTTTAGTGAAATGAACTAAAATTAAATAGATCGAACCTAAGTGAATCATTTGTTGATTGTGATTGGGTTGTGTCTATTAAAGCTTAAATGTAGATAGCCCGCCAAGATCCCCGATCCATATGAACTTGCATGGATCACTTGATATATTCTATCGGACCAATTTAGAGGTCCATTTAGAATTTTATTGAGGCATGTGGACTTGTTTCTTTTTGTAATAATGGGTCTAGTTCACATGTGGATTTTTTATTAAGGTCCAATTGATTTAATAAAATAAGAAAAATAATATATTTGCTCATATATATGGTTTGGGCGGCAAGGCTATATAGAATAGCTTAATTATATCATTTTATTTTATTATTAATTAAATCGAAATTAATTAATTTGTTGATTAATTAATTATTTAATTAAAAGTCAAAATCTTTTTCCTAGTAGGAGATGGTCTTCTAAAATTATATTATTGTTAGTAGTATAATTAATATTAAAGACTATATTTGATAAGTAGATAAATAAAAGAAGTTATTTATCTAATCAGATTAGGAAGTCTTTAATATTTGAGTTGGATTAGGAGTCTTGGTGTAGGAAAGAATTCCTTTTGGAAAAGGATTCTTAACCATCAAGTAAATCCACATAAGGATAGGATTCTTAACCACCAAGTAAATCCTTCTTAGGAGAGGATTTAGTCTCCTATATATAATACCTATTAAATTCGACCAAAAATGATTTTCTTTTTGTGAGAAGTTGTTTTTTTTTTGTTTTTAAATTGTCATAAAAAAAAACTTCGTCAACTCGTTGTGTGAAGAATTCGGCCAAGCATAGAGAAAATTGGGAACACTTTTGTTTTCGATAGTACACTAGTATCCTTTGCATCAAAAGGGTTTTGTGTACAACATCGAATCAAGGTTCACATTTGTTTCAATCAAATTGATTGATAATCCAAAGTTACTAGACGTTCTTTGTTTTTCTCATGGAAGATTATTATGACTAACAAAGAAGAAGATTGTGTTTGTTTCCATCCTTAGGTATACAATTTAAAGAAAGGGAGCCCACACTCCTAGGTGATTCACGTTCGTGATTGGATTGGAAGATCTTGCGGATTTTATTCGACGCTAGTTCAATCGTCACGAAAAAAAAGGTACGACACTTTTTTATATACATCAATTAATCAAGGGTTAAGGTTATTGTTATTAAAATGATTTTTATTTATTTATGCCGAAACCCTAATTTTTCATAAATTTTCTCAAGCTTCCGCTGCGCTTTCTTTTTTCCCTTCTTGTTTTAGTTTAGTATTAGTTAACTAGTTAACTAGTTTTAGCCATTTAATTTCCCTTTCCCTGTGGATGATACCCGACTTGACACCATACTAGTTTTATAAGCTTTTTTAGGCATTGTTGTGGTTTACAAATATGTTTTACGGACATTTTCTATCTATAAAAATGTACTCGTCAAGCACCAGCCCTCAGTGCACAAGTAACTATGCGGTAGGAACCTGCACACCAACCTCGCTAAAGAGACTTTAGGCAACCATGCTTCGGTGCGCAGGTAGTGCACGTGTAGGGACTCGCACGAAAGAGACCTTCAATGAGGTCATACAATGCGCTAAGGAAAGCACTTTATCATGCATGTGCGAACATTTCTGATCAACAAATGGAAAACGAAATACAAAGAACACAACTACACTTAGAACTAACTCTAAGGTGCATGTGTGAGAATTGTTAAGAAGAACACACATGTAAAAGATTGAAATACAAATGCAAGATAAATAAGGCATGCATGAGAGTGTATGTGTGCAACTAGTCTCTTCAATGAGAATTAACCAAGTGATATACCTTTGAAGTGCTCTTGAGCATGAGGATCTCATCAAAGCTTGATCACGAATAATGAGGCCTAGTCTACCCTTACAAGCAAATCCCCAACGTGGTTAGCCAACAAAATGATCCAATTTAAATATAAGGAACTTACAATTTCAACGTGAAATACATCCATTTATTTCATGTTAAATGTGAAATACTCCATTTATTTCTATTAATTACAGCCAACAGTGTAAATGGGTATTTCACGTTGAACTTGAAATACTGCATCTTCCAATTTTTCTTATAAAATTGTTTTTCATTAAAATAAATTTTTTTCCCCAAATCTTCTTTACTTTGCGATTATCCCTTAAAATAACATCAATTTCATAAAGAAAAAAAAAACAATGTATTTAACAAAGAATATTGTTGAAAACTAACATTAGGTTTGAGAGATGTGATCGTAAAAGGAAGAAGATGACAAAAGGGTAGTATCAAAATTTAATGGCTATAGAGTGAACTGAAATTATAATGAATGCCCACTAATACTATTTGATCTTGGTAAATACAGACAGATACCCCACCTGACTGTTCGATGTCATAATTTACTATAATACATAAGAAAATAGAATTCAACAATAAAAACCGATTGAATAGACTTAAAAGGTAAAATTTTAAAATAAAAAAAATAAAAAAAAATTGAAAACACTTTTAGGGTGCGTCTTGTAAGTATTTTTCATTTGCTATTTTTAAAAACGAAATCAACGTTTTTGGGGTTTGTTTCAAAATCCAATAAGATGTTCTAAAAATAAAAATGCATTCGGTAGATTAATTGAAAATGTTTAAAAAAATTGTAATATCAATTTTTTTATATATACATTATAGTTATAGAATAATTTGGTTCAATAATCGTCAATAATATATCAAATATAAGTATCAAGTTAAGGAATCAACATTAATATTACAATTATTAAACATTAATTTTTATTAAGTAAGTATTACATTTTTATTAAATATAACTTACTGCCCTGATCCCACTTAATATTTTTTCCCTACTTATTTGCCTTGAAAAAGGGGAGGCACTTGTAGGTCGACCACGACATGAAACGGTTGAGTGCTACTACACGACCGGTCAATATATGTACCTGCTTGAGGGTGCTGGGGGATTCTAGGTCCAGAATGGCTTTGATCTTCTTTGGGTTGGCTTCAATACCCCTCTCATTAAACACAAATTTAAGGAACTTCCCTACGGTTACTCTAAAGGCACACTTGGCAGGGTTCAACCTCATCTGATTCTCTTTAATGATTTAGAAAGTTCGGCGGAGGTGGTTCTGATGCTGGTCGACCACCTACGACTTAGTGATCATGTCATCTATGTAAACCTCCATTGTCTTTCCTAGCTCATGCTTGAACAAATGGTTGACCAGTCACTGATATATGGCTCCTGCATTCTTGAGGCCAAAGGGCATGACATTGTAGCAGTAAATGCACTGCCCGATGATGAATTTGGTCTTTTCTTGGTTTACGGGTACATCATGATCTGATTGTACCCCGAGAATATATCCATGAAGCTTAAGAGCTTGTTCCCTGCTGTGGAGTCTACCAATTGATCTATCTTCGACAGTTGGAAGCTATCTTTTGGATAAGTACGGTTGAGGTTGGTGTAGTTGATGCATATATGCCACTTTACATTGGCTTTGATAACCATGATCATGTTAGCGATCCACTCCGGATATCGAGATTCCCGGATGAACCCGATTTTCAACAGTTTTTCAACCTCCTCCTGAACTGCAGTATTTCTCTTAGGATTGAAATACAACCGTTTCTTTTTAAAAGGCTTGAAGGCAGGGTCAATTGCTAATTGACGAGCTAGCCAAGGAAATTAGGATTCCTGACTTTTCATCATGACTCCAAGATAAGATGTCATTGTACTCTTTATGGAGCCTGCTCAAGCCTTCACTCTAGCTTCTAGTGTTGGTTTGACCTTGACTACCTTAGAGGGGTCATCCTTCCTGACTGGTATCTCTTCTAATACATCATCCGGGTGGCCACTTCCCACCCTCTGTCTTCATCTATCACTTCTTCTAGTAGGATCTTTAACTCGGGCTCCTCTACTACTACTCATGCCTCCCCCATAATGTCCAGGTATTGAGATCCTCCTCAGATTGTAAATGCTCTTGTATAATTGATATTTATAGAGATTTTTTTGCTAAGGCCACTGGGTTAGTCGATACAACATAGCATTTGCGTGCTGCCTGTCGGTTGCTGCCTACCTCACCTACCTTATTTCCTATTGAAGAATTCAGGATATTATGGTAGATGCATAAGACAACTTTAAGGGTCGATAGAAAAGGCCTCCTGATGATAGCATTGTAGGCTGACGAGGTGTCCACTACCACGAAGTCAGTCATTAGGTTTTACTGGAGAGGTGTAGTCCCGATGATTAGTAGTAGAATTTTTTATCCCACTGGTACAATTGAGTCCCCAATAAATTCATACAAGGGGATGGTACAACTGTTGTAACACCACTGCTTCAGGTTAAGTTTTTCCAGGGTGTCCTTGAAAAAGATATCCACGTTACTACCTATATCAATCGACACACAGTAGACCAGGCAATTGGCAATTTGTACCGTGACCACCATGAGATCATCGTACGATTGCACGGCGTTGTATACATCTACTTCTATAAAAATGATCTTGGTTGACTAGAAGGTTCCTGCCAAGCTTGATCTACCTTGAAGATATCTCGCCTTTCTTGAATCCAGGGTATCTTTCTGGAGTGATTCTTTCTGGAATTGTTAGAGGTACCGGCCAAGGTAGGTCCTCAACTGATGGTGTGTATGACCTGGATTTGTTTTATCCGGTCTTTTTATTTCCCTATTCTTTTCTCCTCATCTTCACGGATCTCGGTCTGTACCTCTTTCTTTGTGTCAATGCTATCTCGTACTTGCTGCAAGAACTTAACCAGGCAGCCGCCTCTTACTAATGCCTCAATCTGGTTTCACAATCTGTAGTACTCTTAGGTGTTGCACCCGACTTCTTCATGAAAGTAGTAGTATTTATAGCGATTCCTTATGTCGGCTGGTTTCTTCAAGGGACTAGTCTTCCTGAGTAGTCCCTTATCTTGAATGGCGAGGTAGATCATCTCTCAGGATGTGTTCAGTGGGGTGTAGTGGTTGTACCCCCTCTCCTCCTAGGCTATGTGAGCTACCACTCTTAGAGGAGCATTCGAGCTACCACTACAAGAGGAGGCAATGCTCGATGAGGGGTTTGCTTTGCTTGGTACCCCTCCCGTTGAGACTAGAATGGTAGGGGGCGGTAAGTAGACCTGTTAGGAAGTCTTTTTTGAGCCTTCTGGACTGGCTCAGGTTAGGGAACCTATTTCCTTTGGCACTTGGCAGTCCTCATGTCTACATGCTCAATCTTGACAATGATATGCTCATCAATCTCCACCTGCATGAAGGCACTGTCTTCCTGGTAGGACTCTGGTGGATTCTTAGTGAATGACTGGAACAATCTACCCACCCATAGATTCCTACCGAAGTTGGCTTAGGTCTCTTTCTCAGTAAAAACCCCCATCTGGATCACCTCTCTACGGAACCCCTCCACATAAGACCTGAGCGACTCACCACGCTTTTGAATCACGTACTATAGGTGGATCGGATCCTTCAGAAGTGGCTTGATCCCCTGAAACTGTGAACAAAAATCACTAAATAATTTAGTAAAGTTGTCCATGCTACTTGCGGGTAAATTTCTGGACCATGTCATGTCGTAGTCAGTCAGTGTGGTCGGGAACATACTGCATAAGGCTGCCTTGGTCGTACTTTGGACCTTCATCAGCTGGACGAAGCTGTCTAGGTGGCTCAACGGATCTTCCATGCCAAAGTACTTGTCAACCAGTATCTTAATTTTATGAGGGAGCTCTACTTCCCTGATCCTTCTAGAGAAGAGGGCTTTCATCTTGCCCAAGGGATCCTTCAGATTCTCCAGTGCTTGCCCTTTTTCAACTCCTGGATTTCCTTCTTCTTCCAAGCTAACCGATCCCGTAGGCACTTGTTTCCAGCAATTTTAGACTCGACGTTGGAGTCTTCATTATCATATCCCTCTGATGAGATGGAAACCTCACCCTGGTTATCGCCATTGGGAAGATTTTCTCATGCACTTTTTATGCTACCTCCAACATCAGGCCGAGGTTCTCTTCTAATAGCTGCTGGTTGAACTAAGTGGCAGGGTTCCCTCGTTCGGACATCAACAACTGACTTCACCTGTCGATGTTGATAACAAGCTAGCCTACGCGGATCTGGGGGCATGTGCCTTAGTATATCTTGAACTGAGGGCAAGGGCCCTAGTTTGTCTTGGACTAGTACCGCTGGTAGAGGTCCAAACCTGTCGAAGGCATGACAACTATTCAAGCAAGTTCAAGTCATCAAAGCGAAAAAGGTGCTTCATTGTTCTACAAATGGTATATCAAGACCTTTTTTCTATTGCAAGACTTAGGTACACACACACATTGTATACACATGTGTCCCCGCATCATTGTGCTCATTTTGTATAACACATTCACACAGTTGATATTGAATGCATATGCATTAGTGTTGAATTGACTAGTTGTGAAAAATGCATGTTTATGGAATATGTCCAAATGATATGCATTCTTGTTTGCTATGTGTTTGTATGTTTATAAGTTTGTGTAACATGGAACTTGAACTTGAATTTGATATTACATTATTTCTTATTGAGTTCCGGTCATTTTGGTTACTAAAACATTTGATTTCGAGTTTCGAGTCAAGAGTTACGATTATTTCCAGTCATGTTGCATACATTGTCTTCATCTTAGTATATCGAGTTTAATTTGTAACTTCTGGTCAAAGTTTCATAGTCTTCCTTGTTTGTGATAGAGTACTGGTTTGTAATCTTCAGACGAATTCAAATTCAGAGTTCGGAGGTCAGAGAACGGTTGAAGAACGCAGAAGAATCACAAAGGAAAAGGTGCAACTGCCAAAGGCCATTTTAGGGCACCTACCCGAGATGGTGCGTGACCATCTCGGGCTGGACACATTGCTGCCCCTGAGATGGTCACGTGCCATCTCGGGAGGCAATAGTAAAGGGCCCTTTTTGGTCATTTCTCACACTTCTCTTCCCTCTCATTTATAAACTATTTCCCTCTCACATTTCATTCTAAGAAGACATTTGAAAAATAAGTGCAGAATTTTCTCTTTACATTTTTTCACCTTCCAAACACTATATCTTCTTTTTTTGAGCTCCGATTTGAGTGATTCAAAGTCGAGATTGTTTTTCTATCTTTCTTCTATCTTTTCTAAGAGGTTTTAGAAGTTTTTGTTGCTGTTTTTGGAGGTTATTCTCACAAAAACGGGACTGAACTATTTTTACTAAGGTATTGATTTTCTTCTTGAGTTTTGTTTCAAAACTTGATCAATTGCCTTGGTTTATCTTCTTCAATGAATGTATGTATATTGTGATTAGTTTAATTTGAGTTTTGAAATCTCTTGAAGCTAGTTCAATTTTGATTGAAATCTCACATGTTGAGTAAGGTTTTTGATGTTACCTACGTTTTCACATGTTTGAGATTGTATTGTGTAGATTTGCATCTACGACTATTTTATGATCTTTGGTTGAATGATTTTGAAGAAAAATAGTTCACACATGTATTAGGTTCTCTTTGACTGAATCTACTCTTTAAAATACATGTTGTTGTGTTGTTTGAGCTATTCTTGTGCTTGATTGATTTTATGAATATAATAGGCTCTAGAACTTGTGCTAGAAATCTAAGTGACTTTGTCATTTGATTTTAAGCATGTTTTTGTATATGTTATTAAAACTTGAATATGTGCTAAAAATGAATTTCTTGTGGTTCAAGTTTTAGATCTATGAATGTATCTAGATTCTAAATAATGTTGAGTATTCTTCACGCGATCTAGATTTATCATTCGTGCATTTTGCCTAGACAATATTTGATTTGTGAAAGTTAATACCTATGTCTAGTTTCCATATAATTTGTTGATCATCATTTTCTTTGTTGCGTGCTTATTTGCATTTTGCATTCATGATCACTTAGTAGCCTTGTGAAGAGGTTGGAAGTCTCATTTTATAGAGTGAATCTTTGATTTGAGCAAGTGGGAGTCTTAGCTAGAGTTGTGAAGACTCGGATAGCTAAGCAAGTGGAAGTCTCAACTAGAGGTGTGAAGCCTTGGATAGTTGAGCAAGAAAGTCTTAACCTGAGGTGTGAAGCCTTGGATAACTAAGCAAGGAAGTCTTAGCAAGAGGTGTGAAGCCTCAGATAGTTAAGCAAGGAAGTCTTGACTAGAGTTGGGAAGACTAGGATAGTTGAGCAAGGTTGCATCATATTCATTGAGTAGGATAGAAGGGTAGTTTCTAGATAAAGAGGTCATTTGAGAGATTGTATCCTTTTATCTACTAGTGGATTATGTTTGCTAGTGGTTGTGGAATCAACCCGTGGATGTTTCCTCTTTAGAGGTTTACCACGTAAATATCTTGTGTCAATTGTCTCTATCTCTATCTCTCATATATGTATGTGTAATTGATATATTGTATAGTCATATTTGTAATTGAATTCCTTACAATATATTATTTGTGTATGCTAAGGATAAATGAGTTTTTATCTCATGTTGATTGTTAACTACATTGTTTTCAATTAATCACGCACTCTATTATCTAATTGATTGAGCTTGTGTGTTTGATAAAATTATGATACAAGCTATCTAGAGGGACAAACTTAAGTTTGTTTCAAGGGATTAAAAAAGGTGTATTAACCTATTCACCCCCCCTCCCGCATGGTTAGCTTAAAACAAATTAACTGTGTTCGTATTTTCACATGGCCTGACCAACTATCGAAGCAGCTGGAGCCCACGTGGCAACTGACTGATCTGGAGTATTATGGTGCTTTGACTTCTTTCCCTTTCTCTGTACTTTCCGGGTTGAAGCGACAGAATAGTGACATGAAGTCTCGGGCTACCCCTAGGATGATCGAAGTCACATGTGTAAGGATTATGCTCAATAGCAAGAGTGTAATAATATATTTGACAATATTTTCATATTAATAAAGTGATTTCTAGTTTAACAAAACTTGTAGCATCTATAGTTTAATTATCATAATTGTCAAAAGTAAATTATCATAAGGTCAAAAGACTATGAGAAAAGAAGAATTGTTCGTACATCTGGATATGTATGAGGTAGACACAATTCTTTAGTTAGACTTGAATAATATTCACAACTTAAGATAAAGTTTAGGCGCATTTATCTTGTCAAAGTTGTAGATTCTTTTGCTAGCATTTGAGTGGGATCAAATGTGTTATGATGAGTCTAAAATCATTAAAGTGTGGTGTCTTTGGGCAAAATAATCTAGTGTACTGAATAGGATCACAGTGAAATGCTTTCTCCAGAACCGTCAATGGATAAAAGTTTTCACTTAAAGTTAATCGGAGAGTCTATTTCAATCCTAAGATAAACGATGGACTTACGGTTACAAGTGTTATCATTTGTGTTATCAATGAGTACGATTATATAGCATAGTCTATTCTCGATAGTTTGGTGATGTTCATTTGTTAATCGATAAAGGACTTCATTTATAGATATGGACATCGTGACTCCAGCTATTAATGTGCGTAGAATATCATCACATGGATGTTTTGAGGTATTGGATAACATTAAGTTTTCAATAGTGTCTAATGAAATATGGCTTCTGGATAAGTCAAAATATCCAAGTTCAAAATGTGGTCGTATGAGTAAACATGGTAACTAGGAGAGCTATAAGCGGTCTATAAGCTTTTTACGATTACTGGTATTCTTCACGAGGATACACTTTCTCCATGAAGATTGTCTAGGGTAATAATGAGGAATAATAACTTATTATATCGTTATTTAAGAGTTCAATTTTAGTTCTTTAGTGGAATGAACTAAAATTAATAAATCGGACCTACGTGAATTATTTGTTGATATTGATTAGTTTATGTCTACTGGATTTTAAATTTAGATAGCTCGCCAAGATCTCCAATCCACACGAACTTGCATGGATCACTTGATATATTATACTATACCAACTTATGTGTCCATTTAGAATTGTGGTAAGGCATATGGACTTGTTTCTTTTAGTAAGAATGAGTCTAGTTCACATGTGGACCTTTTATATAATGGAAAAATAATATTTGGCCCACATTTATTTATCTTGGGCGGCAAGAGCCTATTTAATAGCCTTATATATTGTTTTTATTTTATTATTTAATTAAATGGAAATTAATAAATAAATAAATTAATTAATTGTTTAATTAAAAGTCAAAATCTTTTTCCTAGTTGGAGAAGGTCTACAAGAGTCACATTATTGTTGGTAATATGATAAGTATCGAATACTATATTTGATAAATAGATAAATGAAAAGAATTTATTTATCTAGTCAAATTAGAAAGTATTTGATTTCTATTAAAACTCTAAATTGACAATTGGTTAAATTATGAAGTTTGATATAGTCACATTTTAATTTATATTCAATAATTGTTAAATGAAGAAATACACTATTGAGTTGGATTTAGGAGTCTTGGAGTGAAAAAGAATTCCTCTTTGAAAAGGATTCTTAGTCACCAAGTAAATCCTCCTAAGGAGAGGATTTGGTCACCTATATATATTCCTATCGAGGAATCCGGCCAAGCTAAGAATTCAATACTCTAGAATTCGGGCAGGGCTTGTTGGTGACTTGAGAGAAGGTTTTTTTTATTTTTCTTATATAGTTATAAAAAAAAACTTCATCCAACCGTTGTGTGTAGAATTCGGCCAAGGAAAAGAGAAAAGGAGAACGCTTTTGTTTTCGATAGTACACTAGTATCCTTTACATCAAAAGGGTTTTGTGTATGAAAATCAATTTGGGTTCACGCGAGTTTCAATCAAATAGATTGATAATTCACAAGTGACCAAACATTCTTTGATTTTCTCTTGGAGGATTATTGTGACTAGCAAAAGGAAAAAGTTTTTGTTTGTTTACATCCTCAGGTATAAAATTCAAGGAAAAGAAGCCACACTCCTAGGTGATTAACGTTCTTGATTGGATTGGAAGATCTTACGGATTCAATTCGGTGCAACTTCAATCGTCACGTGAAAAATGTACGATATTTTTAATATCCGTCAATTAATCTAGGGTTTAGGTTCTTTTCTTTTAATGGGAAAATTTTAAAATATACTCAAACCTAATTTTATGCTTCCGCCGCATTTTGAATCGATTTTTCTCTACAATTGTTATCAGAGCCTGGTTTTACCCTTGAATAATTGATGTATATATACGTGAATCTATTTCTTTTTATTGTAAATAGGCATGCTTTAAAAAGAGATGTCACTCATGGTATTCACATATATATTTACATTGGAATGTATGGATATATATATATGTTTTATAATGTGATTTGTTATTGCTCAATTTCGGTCCTAGAATTTCAATGTATTTTTATTTTGGGATTGCAACAAGTAGGGTGGCCTATCATCTCCATAACTTCCTTCTTGGTAGTTGCTAAGTTTTTTAAATTTTATTGTTGCAATAAAAAAACTGCATTAGTTTATTGTTTAAAATAATGTTGTAATAAATTTAAGTATTGAAGATTCGAAGATTTGAAGAATTGGAAGCAATCGGAACAAGTTTGGTACCGTGTGTGCTATAGCAACAATCGTGCGTGCGAATGAGCACGTAACAACGATTGTTGTGGCATGGGCTGCGCATGGCAGCCCTAAGGATGCCATGGGCTGGGCACGGCAACCCTTTATGGATTTGTGGGGTGCGCATGCCCATGGGAGGCAGCCAAGGGGTGCAAACGGACGATAGTCGAGTGAAGACTTGTTCGCCAAGAAAAGAGCTTTTGTATTCCAAACATATGAAATTTACTTGCTTTTCTATAATGGTCCAAAACTGTAGCTATTTATATTTTCATAAATATTGCAATTTTGTCATTGTTTGATAACATATCATATAGAATAGGAGTGTCACTCATTTATCTCTTTTGGTATGAACATGCATTGAATGGTTTAGGTATCTAATTGGCTTCTAGTTAACTTGGTAAATCATTCTATGAAATTCGATCACACGTCTTAAACAATTGAGTGGCAGAAGGTGTTTCAGAACACTTACGGCCTCCAAGTTTAGTTGACCTGTATGTTTTGAATAATTAACCCCCAAGGGGTATTCATGAATAGAATTTAGCAAGATACTTTCTTACAAAGATAGACTAGACAATTAACCCAAACAATATCTACTCCCAAAGAAGGGATATTCGTGAGGGAATATATTGAAGGTCGATAACTTTGTAACACACTCAATGTGATTTTATTAATATCCTCCCACGAGTTCTTTTTATTAAAATCGTAAGGTTAAAACTAAAAACATTGGTTGTTATGTTAACAATTAGGTGGGACCTAGTCCAACTGGTAAATGGTGCGAACTCCCAAAGGAGGCGCGACATTTATGGGTGTTGAATCACCATTGAATTTTATGATTGAATTATTTTATTTTATTCAAGATAAATATTTGAAATTGCTATATCATGATTGTTTACTTATACAATTTTTGTTATTATAAAGAAATCATGACCCCATCCCTAATCAACATCCTAAAAGATAATACTTTAACTAATGATAATTATGTCACATGGAAAAGGAAAATTGGGTTGTTGTTGCAAGCTGAAAAACATAAGTTCGTTTTATCTACTCCTAAACCACCAACTCCTAATAATGAATCTACTGAGGAGCAAAGAGACGAGTATCAGCAGTGGAAGACTACAGATGAGATGGCTAAATGTTACATTATGGCCACTATCTCCGACGTGTTACAACATCAACAAGAATGAATGGAGACTGCTGCCGATATAATAATGTCTCTAGAAGAGATGTTTTCTATGAAGTCTAGGACAACTAAGAGAGAGACAGTGACTGGTTTCATGAAGCTTAGGATGAAACCTAGATAGGATATGAAAGATCACTTGATGAAAGTCATAGCTCATCTCAACATTGTTGAACTCAACTGTGATGAGATCAATGGTGAGATGTAAATCGACATGATTGTTAACTCACTATCAGATTCCTTTGATTAGTTCAGGTTAGGCTATACCTTGAACTATAAGGAATAGACCTTGCAAGGGTCAAGAGATTCATGCAGTAGGTAAAGTTGGTAGTGTTAAGACCCATAAGAAGGTTAAGAAACAACAAAAGAAAAAGTAACTTGGGCCTAACTATAAAAGGTTCCGGGAAAGGAAGAGACTGAATGAGAGTGAATTCAACTTGCATTTAATCAATGGAGCGTTGGTGTCTACTAGTGCAATGGGAGATATTAGAATTAGTTTAGATTTTTATAGGCATTTAGATTTAATAGACATTTATTATGTACCTCGATTCAAGAGGAATTTAATTTCAGTTTCTTGTTTAAATAAATTTGGATATTCGGTTACTTTTAATAGAACTTTTATTATTAGAAGGAATAACAAATTTGTTTGCAAAGGTACATTTGAAAATGGCTTATTCTATTTGCATAGCAATATCCCTCACTTGTTAGACACATAATCAATGCAACCTAATCATAAAAGAGTAAAATTATCAAAAGATGAAACCTACCAGTGGCATTTGTGCCTGGGACATATTAACCTCGATAGGATCAAAAGATTGGTTAGTGATGGACCTTTAAGTGACTTAAAGGTCCATGATCTACCAACTTATGAATCTTGTTTGGAAGGTAAGATGACCAAAAGGTCGTTCACGACGAAAGGCACAAGTGCCACTGAATGTTTAGGGTTGATACACACAGATGTGAGTAGTCCTATGAGCATTCAAGCTAGAGGTGGATATGAGTACTTCATCACTTTCACGAATTATTACTCGAGATTTGGCTATGTGTATCTCATGAGACATAAGTCGAATGCTTTTGACATGTTCAATGCTTATAAAGCTGAAGTTGAAAATCAACTTGAGAAACGCATAAAAATCTTGAGGTCTGATCAAGGTGGAGAATATCTATCTTGTGAGTTTCAGCAACATCTTATTGATAATGGGATAATTTCTAAGTTTTCTGCATCAGGTACACCTTAACAAATTAGGGTGGCAGAAAGGAGAAATAAAACTCTTTTGGACATGGTTAGGTCTATGTTGAGTTATTCAACGCTCCCTAATTCTTTTAGGGGATATGTTTTACAAACCGCTATATATATTCTAAACGATGTACCATCTAAGTCAGTTCCTAAAACACCGTATGAGTTGTAGACTAGACAAAAGCCTAGTTTACAACACTTAAGGATATTCAGATGTCATGTGCACGTGATAAAAGGAAAGACAGAAAAGAAGAAGTCCCGTTCAGAAACATGCATAATTGTAGGGTATCCAAAAGGAACCAAAGGATATTATTTATATAGTCCTTTAGATCTTAAAGTATTTGTTTCGATAAATGCTAAATTTTTGGAAAAGAACTATATGAATAATTTTTTGCCTAAAAGTAGAATTGTCGTGAATGAGCTTTCAAGAGATACAATTCCACAAGAGGTTTCATAACCTAGCCCAATTGTAAGTTCCACACCAACACAAGATAAACAACCTACCATTCCTCATTGTAGTGGGACAGTTAGTAGACAACCCAAGAGATACATCGGTCTTGGAGAATCAGTAGAGAATCTCCCGGACGACGATAATCTCTACACGTATAGGGAAGCCATGGAAGATGTTGATTGTCGCCATTGGTAAAAGACAATGCAATCCGAAATTGAGTGTATGTTCAAAAATAAAGTCTGGTCTCTTGTGGACTCGCCTAAAACGATAATATCCTTTGGGTGCTAGTGGGTATACAAGAGGAAGAGAGGAATGGATGGAAAGGTGGAAACCTTTAAAGATTTGTAGCTAAAGGTTACACATAGAAGGAAGATATTAATTTTGAGGAAATCTTCTCTTATGTGGCCATGCTTAAATCTATTAGGATACTCTTATCCATTGCGGCATCTATAAACATAGAGATTTTGCAAATGGACATCAAGATAGCTTTCCTTAACGGAAGTCTTGATGAAAGCATCTATATGATACAACTAGAAGGATTCATTGTATAGGACCAAGAGGAAATGGTTTACAAGTTACAAAGATCCATATATGGATTGAAGCAAGCATCCAGATCCTGAAACATAAGGTTCGATCAAGATATGAAAAGTTTTGGATTCATTCAAAACCTTGATGAACCATGTGTATACAAAAGGATCAAAGGCAACAAGTTGGTTTTCCTATTTCTTTACGTTGATGATATACAACTCATCAGAAACGATTTACGTGCATTGACATCAGTAAAAGAATGGTTGGCAAGACAATTTGATGTGAAAGACTTAGGAGAAACAAGTTATATTGATGGTATCCAAGTCATAAGGGATAGAAAGAATAAAACGATTGCATTATCCCAAACTTTATACATAGATAAAATCTTGTCTAGATTTTCCAATCAAGAATCAAAGAAAGGTATGTTACTTTTCAGATATGGAATCAAACTTTCTAAGGAACAAGTTCCTAAGAATGAGCATGAAGAGCAATTCATGAGTAGGGTTCCATATGCTCGACAGTTGGGAGTCTCATGTATGCAATGCTCTACACTATACCAAATATTTGTTTTACTGTTGTCATTGTCAGTAGGCTTCAATCGAAACCTGGTTATGATCACTGGACCGTAGTCAAGCAAATTTTAAAGTATCTCAGGAGAACGAGATATTATATGCTTCTATACTCTGGAGGCGATTTAATTCCCGGTGGGTATACAAATTCTGATTTTCAATCGAATTCTGACTCCCGAAGATCAATATTAGGATCTATGTGTACAATTAGAGGATAGGCAGTCATTTGGAGAAGTATCAAGCAATCTTACATTGTTGATTCCACCATGGAAGTTGAGTATGTGGCCGTATGCAAAGCAGCTAAAGAGGTTGTCTGGCTCTGCCAATTCTTGATTGACTTGGAAGTGGTTCCTGATGCAAAAAACCAGATCATTATCCATTGTAACAATAATAGAGTAGTGGCTAATTTAAAAGAACCAAGAATTCATAAGAGAAGGAAACACTTTGAAAGAATGTTTCACCTTTTTAGGGAAATTGTGCATACTGGAGAGGTGATGATAACCAAGATTGAATCAGTAGAAATTCTAGTGGATCTCTTCACAAAGGGTTTTTCCACAAAAGAAGTTTGATGGGCACCTGGAGAATATAGGGATAGAGATATGACACTTTTGCTATAAAGCAAGTGGGAGATTTTTAGACTTACCCTCAATAGCAAGAGTGTAATAACGTATTTGACAATCTTTTCATACTAATAAAGTTATTTCTAGTTTAACAAATCTTATAGCATTTATATTTTAATTATTATAATTGTCATAAGTAAATAATCATAAGGTCAAAAGACTATGAGAAAAGAAGAATTGTTCGTACATCTGGATATGTATGAGGTAGACACAATTCTTTAGTTAGTCTTGAATAATATTTACAACTTATGATAAAGGTTGGGCGCTTTTGTCCTATCAAAGTTGTAGATTCTTTTGCTAGCATTTGAGTGGGATCAAATGTGTTATGATGAGTTTAAAATAATCAAAGTGTGGTGCTTTGGGCAAAGAAATCTAGTGCAGTGGGTGCATTTAATAGGATAACAGTGAAATACTTTATCCTGAACCGTCAATGAATAAAAGTTTTCAATTGAAGACAACAGAAGAGTATATCTCAATCCTAAGGTAAACGATGGACTTATGGTTACAAGTGTTATCTTTTGTACTATCAATGAGTACGATTATATAGCATAGTCTATCCTAGATGGTATGGTGATATTCATTTGTTAATCGATAGAGAACTTCCTTTATAGATATGGACATCGTGGCTTCATTTATTAAATGTGAGTAGAATATCATCACTTGGATGTTTTGAGGTATTGGATATTAAATCTTAACGTTAAGTTTTCAATAGTGTCTGTTGAAATATGGCTTCTAGACAAGTTAAAATATCCAAGTTTAAAATGTGGTCATATGAGTAAATAAGGTAACTAGGAGAGCTATAGGCAGTCTATGAGCTTTTGGCGATTATTGGTATTCTTCACGAGGATACACTATCTTCATAAAGATTGTCTAGGGTATGAATGAGAAATATTAACTTATTCTATCTTTATTTAAGAATTCAATTTTAGTTCTTTAGTGAAATGAACTAAAATGAATAGATCGGGCCGAAGTGAATCATTTGTTGATTGTGATTAGGTTATGTATATTGGAGCATAAATTTAGATTGCCTACCAAGATCCTCATTCCACACGAACTTGCATGGATCACAAGATATATTCTATCCGACGAATTTATGGGTCCATTTAGAATTATGGTAAGGCATGTGGACTTGTTTCTTTTAGTAAGAATTGGTTTAGTTCACATATGGACATTTTATTAAAGTCCAATAGATTTAATAAAACGGAGAACAATATTTGGCCTATATTTATATATTTCGGGTGGCAAGGACCTATATAATAGCCTTATATATTTTTTATTTTATTTTTAATTAAATGGAAATTAATTAATTAATTAAAAATCAAAATCTTTTTCCAAGTTGGAGAAGGTCTCCAAGAGTAATATTAATGTTGGTAATATGATAAGTATCAAATACTATATTTGATAAGTAGATAAATAAAAGGAATTTATTTATTTACTCAAATTAGGAAGTACTTGAATTCTATTAATACTCTAAATTGACAATTGGTCATATTAGGAACTTTTGATATTGTCACAATTTAATTTATATTCAATAATTGGTTATTGAATAAATATACTATTGAGTTGGATTTAGGAGTCGTGGTATCGAAAAGAATTTCTCTTTGAAAAGGATTCTTGCTCACCAAGTAAATCCTCCTAAGGAGAGGATTTGGTCACCTATATATATATATATATATATATATATATATATATATATATATATTCCTATAGAGGAATTCGGCCAAGCTAAGAATTCAATACTCTAGAATTCGAGCAAGGCTTGTTGGTGACTTGAGAGAAGGTTTTTTTTTTATATATAGTTAAAAAAAAAACTTCAACCAACCATTGTGTGTAGAATTCGACCATGGAGAAGTAAAAAGGGGAACATTTTTATTTTCGATAGTACACTAGTATCCTTTACATCAAAAGGGTTTTGTGCACAAAAATCTAATCGGGTTCATGCGAGTTTCAATCAAATAGATTGATAATTCACAAGTGACAAAGCGTTCTTTGGTTTTCTCTTAGAGGATTATTGTGACTAACAAAAGGAAAAAGTTTTTGTTTGTTTCAATCCTCAGGTATACAATTCAAAGAAAGGGAGTCCACACTCCTAGGTGATTCACGTTCATGATTGGATTGGAAGATCTTGCGGATTGAATTCGTTGCAACTTTAATCGTCACAAGAAAAAGGTTCGATACTTTTAATATACGTAAACTAATCTGGAGTTAAGGTTCTTTTCTGGGAAAAACCACGGGCTGATATGTGCGCCACACTAGATCCTCAAATCCACTATTGAATGAAAGTTTACAACCTAGGTTGACCTCTCGTCACACCCTCAAGTTACTAACCCTTTCACTCTACCAAACGGGCCTTAATAGTGATTCTTGATCTATTTGCTTGTGCACTAACCACTTAGTCACAAGACTTAACATCAATAATGAGTCAAACAACCTAAGTGAATATGATAAAATATTCAGACATGCAAGTAATGCTAGGCAACACTAAATGCTTATCTAGGAATTTAAGAATGTCACTAAGTACAATTCCTAGATATCAATGTCTAAATGAATGTTCATAAAGACTTAACTTGATATAGTTATGCAACGATATATCCTAGTTATCAAACAAAGCCATTTCAACATATGTTGTCATTAAGTATGGCATGGTCATTAAATGCAATCATCAAAATGCAATCTATATGACCTAATTAGCTAGAGGCAACAATGACCTAAATGCTAGCTATCACAAAAGCCATATCAACACAAGTTGTCATTAAGTATGGCAAGGACTATAAGGCAATCATAAAATGCAATCAATGAGTCCTAAACAATGTCTAAATGCAAAGCATAGAGATTTAGCTAGAAGGGCAAAATGGTCACAAATCCTAGCTATCACAAAGTATAAATCTCAACCAACAATCAACAATTCAAGCATGTTATATATGCAATTAAACTCAATAACAAGCATTTAATCAACAATAATTGCTAAACCTAGGCATACATGTCGTAAGAATGGAATAAGAGATTCTAGGGCATGTAGAGATTACCTAGTCAAAGACAAACAAGAGAATCCATGCTTGGAAGATGCAAGAAGATGCTAGATGCTCATGGATTGAAGTTTGGTTGAGTCAAGATGAGTTCTTGGGAGCTCTCTCTTTCTTGGAGTGAATTTCGCTCTCAAAGAAAGGCTTAAACAATAAAAATGGCTTCTTGGACTCCCCAAAGCCAAAGAAAACAGAAGAGAACATATATATAATGTGCCCTACATGAAACGGCATCGTTTTGGACAAAGGGAAACTGATTCCCGTCATGACCGCTGTGCATGCCGCGGCCAAGGCAAGTGTCCAGACCGCTATAGAGCAAGCGGTGCATCGCCTGGGAATCTCCGCTGTCTGGACCGCGGTACAGACAGTGTCCAGTCCGCGGTAGAGCAAGCGGTGCATCGCCTGAGAACATCCATTTGGGAGACCGCTGTGCATGCAACGTACACAAGTCGCGGTAAAGGCAGCGTGCAACGCCTGGAGAACACCGTTGTGCATACGACGGTGGAGGGAATGCACAGAGAGCGGTCCAGCCGCGGTTAAGAGGAAAATCCTGTTTTAAGGGCAAACAAAATGCATCAAAAACACCCAAGCAAGAGTTATGGAAAAAAGGCACACAATTATGACAATTAAGCATTCATGCAAGATGATCAAAAACATGCATGAGAGTGTGTGTGTGCACTAAAAATCTTCAAACAAGGTTAAGCAAGTGATTTAACTTTTGAAGCTTAAGCTGGGTCTTGAGCAATGATGGCCTAAACTACCCTTACACAATAATCCCCAAATGTGGTTGTCAACAAAATGAGCGAATCAGAAACTGAGGAACTTACACTCTCCTTTCTCTCTAACTAATTGGAGGTAGAGAATGCGTACTTGTCGGTAAGTGGACACAACTAACAATGATGATTGTTTGGCTTAATGCTGAGTACAGAATTAAGCGATATCTCTTTAAGTTCTTATAATCAATTTTTTCATCCAAGATGTCGATCTTTCGGGGGCTTTTCTTCTTGCTATTATCTCTGTATTTATATAGGGAGTCACTAGGGTTTTCTTTCGCGTACAAGCCGGAGATCACTGGGTTGATCTTCTTCCTTATTTGGATGGATTTTCTATTTAATGTGGTTGACCTTAGTGAATCGGTTGGCGGAGGATATCCTAAAGACAATTTGTTTCCTTTTTAGACTCTTTCTTTATGGTTACATGTACGTGGAGCTTGCTTATAGTTTGGAGAATAATTTTGATTTCATCTATTAATGGCATGGCATCTCGTAGCATAGGCCTGGCGATATGGCACTAGTTAATCCCGATGGCGAGGTACCCCGAGGTGCTAGTCTGCTGGTGAAGCATCCTGAGGAACTATTTATAGGGAAAAATCGATTCAAAACGCGATGGAAGCAAAGAATGAGGGTTTGATATATTTAAAACTTTTCCTTTTAGAAGAAAGAACCTTAACCCTAGATTAATTAATGTATAATAAAAGTATCGTACCTTTTTATTGTGACATTTCAACAAGCGTTGAATTTAATTTGCAAGATCTTCTAGTCCAATCACGAACGTGAATCACCCAGAAGTGTGGGCTCCCTTTTCTTTAAATAGTATACCTGAGGATGAAAACAAACAAAATCTCTTTCTTTGTTAGTCACAATAGTCCTCCAAGAAGAAAATCAAAGAACATTTGATCACTTGTGAATTATCAATCGATTTGATTAAAACTCTCGTGAACCTAGATTCGATGTTATACACAAAACCTTTTAATGTAAAGGCAACTAGTGCACTATCGAATACAAAACGTTCTTTTTTCCTTTTCCTCTTTGTCGAATTTTCATACACCAGTTATAGAGTTGGAAGAATTTATCTAGAGCAACATCCAGAATCTCTACACTCAAAATTCTGTCTTGGCTAAAATTTCTCTCCCTTAGATTAGGGTTTGGCCAAAATTTCTCTCCAAGAAAATGAAACGGCCGAAATCTTTCTCCTTAAAAATTAGGCTTGGCCGAACTCTTTGCCTAATTTATTTAGGGTTGGCCGAATTCATCTTATCTTTAGTTTAGGAGACCTAATTCTCTCTGAAGAAGGATTTACTTGGTGCGCAAGAATCCTTTCCTTAGATGCATTTACTTGGTGACCAAGAATCCCTTTCAAAAAAGATTTTTTTTTCTACACCAAGACTCCTAATCCAACTCAAATAGTGTATTTATTCAATAACCAATTATCGAATATAATTAAATTGTGACTAAATTAAAACTTCCTAATTTGACCAATTGTCAACTTGAGTTTTAAGAAATCAAATACTTCATAATTTTACTAGATAAATAAATTCCTTTTATTTATCTACTTATCAAATATAGAATTTGATACTTATCATATTACCAATAAAAATATCACAAAAGGAGACCTACTCCTACGAGGAAAAAGATTTTGACTTTTAATTAAATAATTAATTAATTAACAAATTGTTTAATTTCTATTTAATTAAGTAACAAAATAAAAAACAATATAATAAGCTATAATATATAGCCTTAGCCGCCCAAGCCAATATATATGGGTTTTTCCTATTTTATTAAATCCATTGGACTTAAATAAAAAGTCAACATGTGAACTAGACCCATTCTTACTAAAAGAAACAAGTCCACATGCCTTAATACAAATCTAGTTGGACCCATAAATTGGTCCGGTAGAATATATAAAGTGATCCATACAAGTTCGTGTGGATTGGGGATCTTGGCAGGCTATCTAAATTTATGCTCCATTAGACATAACCTAATCACAATCTACAAATGATTCACTTAGGTCCAACCTATTAATTTTAGTTCATTCCACTAAAGAATTAGAATTGAACTCTTAAATAAAGATAGAATAAGTTAATATTGCTCATTCATACCCTATACAATCTTAATGGAGATAGTGTATCCTAGTGAAGAATATCAGTAATCGCCAAGAGCTCATAGACCGCCTATAGCTCTCCAAATTACCATATTTACTCATATGACCACAATTTGAACTTGGATATTTTGACTTGTCCAGAAGCCATATTTCAATAGACACTATCGAAAACTTGACGTTACGATTTAATATCCAATACCTCAAAACATCCATATGATGATAATCTTTTCTCATTTAATAAATGGAGCCACGATGAGCATATCTATAATTGAAGATTAACAAATGAATACCACCAAACTATCAAGGATAGACTATGCAATATAATCGTACTCATTTATAGCTCAAATGATAACACTTGCAACCATAAGTCCATCATTTATCTCAAGATTGAGATGGACTCTCCGATTGTCTTCAAGTGAAAACTTTTATCTATTAACGGCTCTAGATAAAGTATTTCAATGTGATCCTATTCAATGTACCCTTTGCACTAGATTCTTTTGCCCAAAGACACCACACTTTGATGATTTTAGACTCATCATAACACATTTGATCCCACTCAAATGCCAGCAAAAGAATCTACAACTTTGACAAGATAAAGGCGCCCAACCTTAATCTTAAGTTGTGTGTATTATTCAAGGCTTACTAAAGAACTTTGTCTACCTCATATATATCTAGATGTACAAACAGTTCTTCTTTTCTCATAGTCTTTTAACCTTATGATTATTTACTTTTGACAATAATTAAACTATAAATGCTATAAGATTTGTTAAACTAGAAATCACTTTTATTAACAAGAAAAGATTGTCAAATACATTATTACACTCTTGCGATCGAGCATAATCCCAACACCATTCTAACGACATGGCATTTGATCAACCCGCTGGCAAGGTACCTGGAGTTATCATTCTCGCAACGTGGCGCTTGATCAATCGTGCTAGAGCTTTATGATCATTTAGGATCTTTATGGGCATCTCCCGTCTTGCTCGGGAGGTAAGATATGTACCTTGACAGGGTAGCAGATTAGTGTCAGGGTACATGGGTAGCAATTAGGTGGTCTTTGAAGGTTCATGAGCTTTATCTTTCTCCTACAATGTGTTGAGGTACCCTGGTTGTGTTAGACTCGGTACTTCATGGTAAACCATTGCATCCAGTACCTATCTGGTATATGGAGATACTTTCTACCAGGTGCTAACTAGGTGGAAAATTTCCCTTTGACCCCTTTTCAAAAATGGCTATTAACATATGGTAAAACCTCCAATGAGGAAACATCCATGGGTTGATACCATAATTACCGGAAGACACCTTTCACTAGTAAGATAAAAAGATACAATCTCTTAACTGACCAAATTCACCTAGAAATCTACCCTTCAACCTTACACAATGAAAGAGATGCCACATTTGCTTAACTATCCAGATCACCCCGATCCTAGTCAAGACTCCATGCGTATATTGTAGATCCCCTCTCCAAAATACGACCTCTACGCTGAAATTGAAGAACCTTTCTCCAATATGATACTTCCACATTTAGCTATTTTGATCACCTCGATCCTTGCGATGACTCCATGCATAAATTGAAGATCTCCTCTCAAACATGCGACTTCCAATGCATAAACCAAAGAATCTCTCTAATAAATGTGACTTCCAACCTTTTCACAAGGCCTTCTATGTGATCGTGAATTCAAAACGCAAACAATCACGCAACATAGAATATGATGATCAACACATCCTATGGAAACTAAACTTATGCTTGAAAGTTCACAAACCAATTATGTCTTGTTACTATGCATGAATAACAATTCTAGAAAATGTGAAAACATTAAAATACATTTAGCTTCTAGATTTATTCATGTCACTAAACCTTGAATCAATAACAGTCATTTAAGTACAAAAACAAGATTTAGTATCAACCAAAAATCATGATAGAAGCATAACATATGATCAATAGTATTCCTAGCAAGAAATATAGAACATGTATTCACTAAGTATTCAGTTAAAACATATCAAGCTCTAATATACAATAAAATTGTGTTAATCATGAAAATGGTCAAATAAAAGACCTAGTATATGTGGAAACTATTTTCAATTAAAATCAATCAATCAAATCTCAAAATAGCCCTAGAAAGAAAGCTAGCACAATACAAAATACAAACATGTGAAAACATAGGCTTTTACAAAAACCTAACTCAATATTTAAGATTCAATCAAGGCTCAATCTGGCTTCTATAGAGTCCAAAACTATAATCAAAGTAAACACAATATACATACAAGTATTGAAGAAGAAAACCCAGGATAATTGAATATTTAAATCTCAAAAATCAAAAGAGAAATCAATACCTCAAGTGAAAACTGTGCTGTCACATTTTTTGTGTGAAACTACAAGAAAACTCAATCAAATAACTCCAAAGTCTTGTAGAAAAGATAGAGGACTAGTAGAGGAGAAATATCTAAATTGAACCACTTGAATCAGACCCCGAATGAAAAAGATATGGAGTTTGGAAGATAGGAAAGTTGGGGAGAAAATTTGTGCACAAGTTCTTCAAGTTTTTATTCTTGGAAAATCATGAGAGGGAAAGCAGTATTTAAAGGGAATTTTTAAAGAGGGAAATAAATAACCAATGGGAAGGAGACACCTCTACAACCCATGGAGGCGAGTGGCAATTCAAGGGGGCAGAGGACCTCCTTTCCCATGGAGGTCCACGCGCCTCCACGGGAAATAGGGGTTGTCCTCTTCCTTTTCCCTTGAGACTCCTTCAGTTCTTCAACCATATCTTCGGTCTTCGAACTTCGATTTTGAATCCATTTTCAGAGTAGGAACCGGGACTATCTCATGTGCAAAAGACAACAAGAAAACTTTTCAAAAAATTTGGAATTCAATATTGAAAATCAAAGACAAAAACCATGAACAATAAAATCATGAATAGTTTCTTAACTTCCTAATGCAAGTATGCAAGTATGCAGTTTCTCAAAATTTGTCACCTTTAGAACTAGTAAATGTACATACATGAATAAATAAATATATGCATGTGCTATATCAATTTTCGCACAACGATACAAGGACACAAATATATGATATGTGTGTGTGCTCTTAGACCTTGCAAGAGGAAAGAGGTCTCAAAATACATTTGTTATGCAATGAAGCTTGTTTCTATTGTAGCCATCATTTTGCTTGAATTGTTGTCCAATCTTCCTTGAAGCTTGATGCTTCATAAATCCTAGACAACTAATCAATACATAGAAAATATTATTTTGATATAAAATTATGCCAACACAAGACTCAAAAACCTAACGTCCTCTTATGCCAACAACCTATTAGAGAAGATAGGAAGAAACAGAAGAGAAGAAGAAGAAAAAGAGAAGAAGAAGAAAAAGAGAAGAAGAAGAAGATGTTGATAACCTCTGATGAGAAGAAGAAGACATGTGGTTGTTACGAAAAGAAGAAGAAGATCCAGGAAAAAAAATGAGTTTAAAAAAACAAAAAACACTAATTTTATTTTTCATATTTTATTTTTTTACCAGTTGAAAACAAAATGAAAAACGGTTACCAAAAAACAAAAAGGACATATTTCAAAGTAGAAAATCAATTGAAATTTGTATGGATAAAAGTATACACATCCAGGGAATCAAACCCTGATCAATACCGTGGGATCGTACTATGATACCACTAGATCGGATGCGCTTATTTGTTTTTTAGCCTTTCTAATTTTCATTATCTAATAATATAACTATGCCCACAACTCAAATTACTGTATTCACTAAATACAAAACCAAAATATTATCAATTCATTTTTTTTTCTTTTTTGAATATTATGGTTAATTCATATAACATATCAAAAAATCTATTCACTAAAATGGTTGATTCTGTATTACCAAATAATTAATCTAGCTTGGAAGTTTGGGCATGTTTCAACTTTCAATATCCAATTGTATTTTTTTTAATGAGTTTTATACTTACAATCAAGGAACTTAAAATCGATAGATATACCGATATATCCGTATTTTGGAGGGACCACTATCGAAACAGACAAATATCTATTGTCCTGCAGAATATCCAACAGATTTCGAAATATCCATGAAAATCTTCCGGTATTCCCGAAATATTTTGAATTTTTCATCAAAATACAGGGATATTTGGCAAATTATTAAAATATTTTTTTTTAATTCTAATCACTTTAATAATTGATTAAATAATTTAGATTGAAAATTATTTTAGAAGTATTACCAAATTTATAAAAATTTCCAAGACAATAAACAATTTGACAATTATTGAAATTGAATTGGGCAAAAAAACCACAGAGTGAATATGCAAAATATTGTGAAAGCAATCTGAAAAAAAAACTTGTTTGTGTGCATTGGCAGTTCGCAAACTGTAACAAATAGTATCATCTTCTGCTTGCTAAAGAAATTAATTCATATTTGCTTTAATCCACACAAAATAAAGGAACCGTCTTGTCTATTCTAAGCTTGAAAAACTTGTTTATTGTTATTATAATAAGAAATTGAAACTCATGGATATGGCAGCTGAAAAAAAAATTAAAGTAAATGAAACTGATTTTATGGATCTACTTCAAGTAACTAGTGAAGCAGTGGATGATAATTAGAATCCTATTTTTTGACTGGGATAACGCTGTCTACTTGGATTATGATGGGGATATCTTGATCCATATTGAAAATAAATATAAAACGTGTTTCTAACAACCTAAAGGGAGACGAATAGGTTTTATTCAAGTTAATTACCATCTTTTCTTGATTAGTCAATATTAAAAATTTACCCGATAAACTAACGTACAAAATGAAGTATAAAATGCAAAAATTAAATAAGACTTGACTTTTACGTGGAAACCCTTCAACAATGGGAAAACCTTCAGGCTAACGACTTAGCCACTCCGATCATTAAATCCACTAATGTAATGATATTTACAACTAAGGTTGACCTCTTGTCATACCATTATCGGTCACTAACCTATTGGAACCCCGGTTCACCGATCGCGTAGCAGAAGGAGCTTTTTTTAAAAAAAAATATTTCATAAAGAAATACTGCGACCGCTAAACCCCAAGATCTATTTTTCGGAACGGTAACAAAAGAAGAAATCGAAATCGACAATAAAGAGAATATAAGAAACAGTATCTTCATACCTTTGTTGATGGCTCTTTCTTTTTATGATTTTCTCCTGATTTGGATCACTAGATCTTCATCGCTATCTTTCAGTACTGATAACTATGTGTGGGCATATCACAGTACTCAAATACAACAGGAGGAGAAGAGAGAAGAAGAAAATAATTATTTTTTTTCCTTCTTCACCGAAACCTAGAACTCATTCTAGGGTTCTTTTTATTTTTCTCTCTACGATTAACTATCTAGTGATTAATATCAACTAACACCCTCTATCTAGTGATTAATAACATACTTAAATAATCTCATTATTTCATTTATTTAATCATCATTCATTAGTTCAATAATCTCATTATTCAATTCTTTACCGAACAATACGTGTCAATTTCGTAACACAATATATTGGACAATCCAATTAATTAACTATGAACCTTTTTACTTAAATCGATCAAGCTAGCAAGGGGACCTAATGGACCCACTTATTTTAATCTCCAACAATCCTTGAAAATAATTAATTAAACTCTTTAATTAATATTTCATGATTATTAACTTCGGTGTTATTCCATAAAAACCCGAAGCTGCACTCTCTCAACTGTAGATGTCTTTACACAAACCAAAAACTTTCGGTGTCCATCAATATAGCTATTACATATGTAATGATCCTCCATAAGTAGTTCATAATTAGAGCTGGATCATAACATCGGCTTTACCCCTCTAACTATATATATCCATTAATTACCATTGATTCTCTAATGAACAATAAATCCTACATTCCTTACGAATTAGGAGAGCGCTCATATTCCACAACTCTAGGGGAGTCTTAGGAACAGAATTGGATGACACTACATTCAAAATGTATGTCGTTGTTTGTAATGCATACCCCCAAAAGGATTTTGGTAATGTTGATAAACTAATCATAGATCTCACATTTTCCATTAGGGTTCTATTTCTCCTCTCTGCAACACCATTCTGTTGAGGTGTACCAGGAGCAATGAATTGGGTCACTATCCCATGCTCGATTGTGAAGTCTTCAAACTTTTGGTCAAGGTATTCACCTCCACGATCCGATCGTAGAGACTTGTAGTCTTTCCTAACTGATTCTCAACTTCAGCTAACAATTCTTTGAACTTTTTAAATGTTTTCGACTTCCGTTGCATTGGGTAGTCGTATCTGTATCTTGAGAAATCATCTATAAAGGTGACATTATACACGTATCTGTATCCGATCGAGGTGTTGGGTGGTAGAGGTGGGGGTAGCTATGGAGCACGGTCGATGTGTTGGGTGGGGTGGGACCGCTGTGGCTGGATCGATGTGCTGGGTCGTGGAGAGGACCAGCTGGATCGATGTACTGGGTGGTAGAGGGGATTGCTACGGCTAGATCGATGTGCGGGGTGGTAGAGGGGACCACTGTGGTTGGATCGATGTGAGGGGTGGGGGGGGGCTCTAAAGCTTGGTCGTTATGCTGGGTGGAAGGGGAGCTGGGACTAGGTCGACCCAAATAGGATTGCTGAAAGGTTCGACCAGACTGTTGTATGTGTAACAGGACTAGTATCGCCGGTACGCAGTTAAGCCTGACTCTCAGGAGGTGGGGGACCATCCCTGTGTGTATTCACGATCGACTCCTGAAACCTTCGGATCATATCCAGTAACTCCTGGTGTTGCTGCTGTTGACCCTCATCACTCTTCCGGATCATATCCAGTAACTCCCGGTGCTGGTGTTATTGATCCTCCTCACTCTTTTGGAGGGCTTTATGCACATCGTTCAACAGATCTTCCCATGGGACCTAAAATCATGTCTACATTGTTAGTGCAAAACTGTCAACATGTCGCACTAATTAAAAACAAAACTATCATTTCAACTTACCTCTCCATCACGCCCAATGCCCTCACGGGGAATCCCCTGTAGATGCAGCAGGTCCGGGGTGGTAAAACTAACCTGCCTATGCCTCTCTCGCTGAGGGTCTGGCTCATATCCCTCACTGTCATTGGCTCTGAAACCCACAGCCTCTGGCTCAGATCCCTCACAGTTAGTGGCCTTATCCTTGAAACCCCCACCCTTTGTCCCACTGTTCCCGCCAAAGGTAGTTTGATCAGGGACCGGAGGCAAAAACTGAAGCTTGTCCTCCTCTACATACAGGCTACCCCCTCTTTTAGCCCCACATAGTACGATGCCTTTCTCTCAGCTGGTGTGGGCACAAGTTTCATCCTCGCAAACAATTGAAATCTTAGTTAGAACAATGTTACTGTATACTTAGTAACTAAATTAAACATTAACAAATAAAATACATACCCTGACTTTGAAAATCTTGGCCAGCTTTTTCCCTTTCTGTTGTTTGCTCAACTCCCACTTTCAAAAATGGGGAGACAGGTTTGTAACCCTCTGAATGTCGAACTAGAGTCCCAAATTAGAGTTCACCTCGAAAGCAAATATCTGCATCAAAGATAAATACGTTAAGAATCCATAACATTTAGGACACCAATAATAAAGTACAGGTTGTAATTCAAAGTTCTTACCATTAAAGCGTGAGATAGATCGTAAATGTTGTAGATCTCCACTGTATGCACGTGAGTGCCCTATTCTTGTTGGCATCTCTCAAACCCATCTCGTCTCCCTTTAAACGCATACTTGAATAAGTAAATGGAATGCTTGTACACGTGGGCACCCCACAGGAATGCATCGAGGTTCTCCACAACCTGAAACTTCCAAACTGGAATCTTGAATCTCTCATCCACCCCCATCAGTATCAAGTTCAGCATATATATGAGTCTGAGATTTACAGCATCGTACCCCATTTGAAACTCTCTGAGGGTGAGAACAACCCTCATCTCCTCGAATGAAACCTCATCGGCTCCAGGAAAGTACCGCTGTTGTATTCCATTCTCCACTTCTGTATACACGCTCATGTCCAAAACGACTCCAAACAGTAATCCGATGATCAAGCAAAATTCCACCTTTGAAAACCTGACTGATTGGTTCCTTAACATGAACTGTATCTCATCTATTGGGCCCTTATGATGCCGCTCCCACAAAAGAAACCGTACGACAACATGACCCAAAAACTTTATCTCCCAATTCATCGTTAGGAAATGGCCGAAACAAGACGCCATGAACAGACACCGGTCTTTATTAGTAAATTTTGCAGAGACCTGGTTCAACGCGTCATCTATATGGCCAAGTGTGTCAAAATGGGCGTGTCGAGTCAATTTCCCCTCGTACCAATCTCCTTCTGGAGTTTTAATCAAATCCCTCAACATATTTCTCATCTCCAATGTTATAGAAATAATACATCAGTAAACTGAAAAAAGTTCGAAACCAACATTAAAAGTCTGCCAATTGCAAAAAAAACTCGGGCTTTTGATTAAAAAGCTCGGGCCTTTGATAAAAAAGCTCTAACAATTGACAAATAATCTCGGACCTTACCCAACACAAAATTATCAAAATAAAAAGCTCGATTTTGTTTTAAAAAAGCTCGGGTTCACAGAAATAAGCTCGATAAATTGAAAAATAAGCTATAACCAGTGAAAAAAAAAGTCGATCCTATGAAAAAAAGCTCGATCCAATTAAAACAAAGCTTGATCTAATGAAAAAAAGTTAGATCCAATGTCAAAAAAGCTCGATCCTTAAAAAAAGTTCGATCCATTTCAAAAAATTACTCGATCAAGTTAAAAAAAAACTCGATTTATCAAAAAATAAGTTCGAATTACCAAAACCTAAATTTTACCAAACAAATTGCTCGGAAATCTTTAAAAAAAAACCTGGATTTAACTGCGAAAAAGCTTGAATCTCCTTTAAAAAGTCTTGGCAACCCAGAATTTCACCTTCCTCAACAGTTATTCAACCTCATTTCAAACTCTAGCCTAAACCATAAACATTATCGGATCTCGAGAGAAGTCAGGCAATCAAACATGAAGTAGAAAAGCTACTCGTCGTAGGGTCGATTAGAGAGATCAACTACCCTCAATGGGTAGCTAATGTAGTCCTCGTCCAAAAGAAAAATGGATAATGGAGAATGTGCATAGATTTCACAGATTTGAACAAGGCCTGCCCAAAAGACAGTTTTCCACTTCCGAGGATAGATTAGTTGGTGGACGCTACATCAGGCCATGAATTGCTCAGTTTCATGGATGCCTACTCGAGATATAACCAAATTCGGATGAACAAGGCAGACGAAGATAAAACAACATTCACAACTGATCAGGGCTTGTACTATTATACAGTAATGCCCTTCGGGTTAAAAAATGCAGGGGCAACATATCAAAGACTGGTCAACAGAATCTTTGCACTGCAAATAGAAAGGAACATGGAAGTGTACATTGATGACATGCTGACCAAGAGCATCTCGGAAGACAAGCATACATCAGCCCTTCGAGAGACATTCGATGTTTTGAGGAAATACCAAATGAAGCTGAATCCGAACTAGTGTTTATTCGGAGTTCCTACAAGAAGTTTCCTGGGTTTTCAAAGTAACCAAAGGGGAATCGAAGTCAATCCTGAAAAGATACAAGTCCTGCAGAGATTGACTTAACCAAGGACACTAAAAGAAGTACAACGTTTAACAGGATGTTTAGCTTCCTTGTAAAGATTCATCTCAAAGGCCACAGATAGATACGCACCCTTTTTCAGAGTAATCAAAAAAGGAAAAGGACTCGAATGGAATGAAGAGTGCGAGCAGGATTTCTTAAAAATTAAAGAGTACCTAGGGCAGGCTCCCATCCTTTCAAAACCACAGATGGGAGATATACTCTATTTATACTTATCAATTATAGAACTAGAAATAAGCTCAGTCCTAGTCAGAACAAAAGATGGAGTACATAAGCCAGTGTATTATACCAGCAATGCACTCTAACCAGGCGAGACCAAGCATTCACAGGCAGAAAAAATGCCTCTGGCATTGGTTTCAGCGGCAAGGAAGCTAATGCCATACTTTCAGGCTCATACAATCCAGGTTCTCATCGCCTACCCATTAAGACAGATTTTACAGAAACCATAGATTTCAGGAAGACTAACCAAATGGGAAATCGAGCTAAGGGAATTCGATATCCACTACGTCCCCAGAACATCCTTCAAAGGGTAAGCAGTGGCAGATTTAATAGCAGAGTTCACAGAGCAAAACCCGGAAGAAAAAAAGATGTTGGAAAAAATTTCCCATGGAAATTGTATGTTGATAGCTCTTCAAACACTCATGACAGCGGGGTAGGGATCGTAGTATGCACTCCAGAAGGAGATGATTTCGAATATGCCCTAAGGTTTGACTTCAAAGCAACCAATAATCAAGCCGAGTACGAGGTGTTACTAGCTGGACTCAGAGTCTGCATAGCTCTCGGGGCAAAAGAAGTCGAGATATTTAGCGATTCACAGGTAGTTGTCAACCAAGTCCTGGACGAATACCAAGCCAAGGATGAAAGCATGATAGCCTATCGTGACATTGCAAAATAGCTCCTCAATAAATTCAAAGAATATAGGATTTCCTAGATCCCCAGGGAGGAGAATGAAAAGGCAGACGCTTTGTCCAAACTAGCATCAGCAACAACCACAATTAGGCCAAAAACTATTCTGGTTGCACATCTCCTCAAACCGAGCACAGCTGAACCGAAAAACTTAGAAATTTTAGAAATTCGAACACCGCCAGTCGGTTGGATAACTCAGCTGAAAAGATTCCTAAAAGAAGGTATGCTCCTGAAAGATCCCCTATAAGCAACACGTATAAAATATCGATAAGCAAGGTACACATTGGTTGGAGGAGAACTATACAGAAGGGGGTTTTCCCGAATACACCAAAAATGTGTGTTAGAGGAGGATGCATATCGGATATTACAGAAAATCCATGGAGGAGTTTGCGGAAACCAGACTGGGGGTAAAAGTTTAGTGCACAAGGTACTCAGGCAAGGTTATTATTAGCCTACTTTATTCTCAGATGCACAACGATGTTTGGAAAGTTGCAATACTTGCCAAAGGATCGCTAATGATATCCGGCAACCCCCTGAACAACTCAGAAACCTCACATCCCCATGGACATTTTCCATGTAGGGTTTGGATCTAATCGGCCCAATGCCAGCTAGGACAGGGGATGGAGCAAAACATGCCATAGTAGCCATTGACTATTTCACGAAGTGGGCAGAAGCTGAAGCATTGGTGCATATCACAGAAGGAAACACCACAAATTTCATGAAAAAGAATATACTTTATTGGTTTGGAGTCCTAAACACTATAATCACTAACAACGGCACCCAGTTCGATAACCTGAAATTCAGACAGCTGTGCAAAGAGTGCCAGATTGCCAATTACTATGTCGCACATGCCCACTTTCAAACAAATCGGCAGGTTGAAGCAGTAAACAAAATCATCAACCATAAAATCAAAGCAAAGCTAGATGCCAAGAAAGGAAGTAAGGTAGAAAAACTACCTGAAGTATTATGGGCATCTCGAACGGCAGCAAGAACTTCAACATGAGAGACTCCATTCACTTTAGCGTTTAGAATAGAAGTTGTTATATGCATCACCCCAGGTCAGGCTACATGATGAAAAACAGAATATTGATATGCTATTACAAAGTCTAGATGAGCTAGAAAAGAAAAGGGAGAAGTCCCCGAATTCAAAATATGGCATATCAGCGAAGAGTAGCCCGCCACTACAACTCTTATGTTCGGGTCAGGAAATTCCAACTAGGAGGCCTTGTACTCAGGAAGGTGTCATTGAACACAAAAAATAAAGCTGCAGGTTCCCTGGCTGATAAGTGGGAAGGCTAATACAAGATCGAAGAAATAGCTGGTCATGGAGCATATTGGATTGTACGACCCACTGGAGGAGTTTTACCAGGACCATGCAATGCCCAATATCTGAAAATTTTCTATCCTTAAATTGTTCTATGTTTTTTTCTTTTCTAGACAGGACAATTTTAGTTAGGTCATGTTAAGCTTTGGAACTTAAATCTTTGTTGATTTTTCAGTTATAAATAAAAAGCACTCGGGATTTCCAAAAAATAAAGCATATGATAATAAGAGCATATGAAAGACGAGCAAGATAATAAGAACATGCAAATAGAATACTCGAGACCATTGATTCTCGAATGGGTGGAGAAGCTCGAAGGAGCATGCTAGCCGAACAAGGTCAATTGACCTTAGCAAAACGGTAAACCCGATGCACCAGATTCTAGAGAAAGGCTCGGGACGCTATCGAAAAAAGTTCCTGTGAAATGCATAGCTGTGTTAAGCAATTTGAAAAGCTTAATGATTCGACAAACCCTTGCACAGAAAAACTGGGGAGACGTCCTCAGTAATGTGTAAGGACTCGAACATATGTTCATGGTGAGCCTTAATGTAATGTTCGGGTAGCAACCAAGTATGAAACACAAGTATAAACCTACTTGCCTGTTTAAGATTACTTGGTTAATAATACTAGCCAGTTTAATAAGATACTTGGCATTAAAATTATTCGAGGGACAACCTGTTTAATAAGATACACAGTGAGGTTACCCGAATATCAAAATTAGCCAGTTTAATAAGATATTTGGCATGAAGATTGCAATAGCCAGTTTAATAAGATACTTGGTGTTAAAATTATTCGGGGGACAACCGGTTTAATAAGATACTCAGTGAAGTTACCCGAACATCAGAATTAGCCAGTTTAATAAGATACTTGGCATAAATTTCAATAGCCGGTTTAATAAGATACTCGGCAACAGTAGAATCAAGTTAAAGAAGATACTATATGAAATTCCTTAAGCGATTAATCAAAACCACTCAGTTTTCAGAATTAGTCAACTCGAAATTTCATTAATCTACAAAGAATCGTTACAAAAGAATTGTTACAAAGAAATGTTACAAAAGAATTGTTACAAAATCTTTACAAAAAACTTATGGAAATTCTACAAAAAAAAATCAAGGTTGTGAGGATTTTGAACTCTTACCGATGCTCGGGTCGGGCACCATTTCATATTCATTAAGCAAACTTTCATTGGAAGGTCAAGCAATCGTGTCGATCGAATCGTCCATCCACTGGCTGTAATCTTCTTCTGGGATCGGTCTGACATCAGCCACCACACCCTCTACGATCGAGTCCTGACTGGAATAAAAAGTCGAGAGGGAGTGCTCGGATGGAACCTCCAAATGCATGGGATAGGGCTCTTTACCTCTGCTACGGAAGTAAGCTCTCCACTCCTTCATCTAAGTTCGAAGAGATTCCAAGGACTGATCCACGTGATTCTTGATCGATAGCTCCCAATTGGTTCAGGCTTTTTCAGTTGCCCAATTCTTAACCTTGAAGAACTCGCCAGCTGAAACCATCCCTCGCTGAAAATCCCTAAGGAGAAGGGCATCGTAGGCAGAGGATCTTTTAAAATGATCAACCCACTGGACTTCAAGTTCCAGTCTGGCCTCTTTGGATAAGGATTCGACCGTCAAAGCCTAGAGTTCTAAGTCTTCGATCTTCTGTTCATACGTTGACTTAGACTGTTCCGCTTCCTGTTCGGCTTTAAGCATTGATTCTTGGGCAGAGGAAAAAAAAACTTTTGAAGTGACGTTGCCTTCTCTTCTGCCAAATAAGCTTTGTCCTCGGCCTTCACCTTCTTTGCCAAATAGTGGTCGGTAAACACTTGGGCACTGCCAAATTTTTTCTTATCAGCCAATTCGACCCGAGCACGGCTATCCTCACTCTCTTTCAGCTGATCTTTCAGATGTCTTATTCGATCAGCTTGATGTTGCTACGTCTGAACTAGCTCAGCGAACTCGGCCACGGTCTATAAAGATGTTTAATTAAAAATCTGACAAACAAGCAAGACAATTGAAGAATTAGGAACAACTTAGAGAAGATGCACCGTTGAAAATGTTATGAAGACGCTCCGTTAAAGAGCCATCCCGAAAACAGTTCTAGCGGTCATCCTCAATGAAAGTCCGATCGGATGAAATTGCCCAGAGCATAGCCTAGGGAGAAAGATAGGAAGGACCTCCCGAGGGTTTAGCCCTTAGATCTTCAACCTCGGGATGAGAGGAACCCATGTTCGGCTTAGAAGTCTCCACACATGCCGATGCTTCAACATTAACACTCGGGGGAATCTCAGCCCCAGTATCTTCATCACCGGTGTCAATGAATAAGACCACCCGAGGGACCTTCTGAGGATGAGCAGAAGAGTCGACCACTTTTCATTTCTCAGCCCGAGAACGGTGGAAAATGAGATAAGTTGCGAGATCTTCCTGAACATCTTCCAGAAGGATTTAAAAAATTCAGGATCTGTATGAAACTGACCCTCGGAGGTTTTACCTCTATCACCAATGTTTGACCGCTCTGTAGGCCCTTCACCAAGCCCCTCACTCTGCCTCTCCCCATAATTAGGCATCTCCTGAGTATGATCCGTTGGGCCACTTGGACCACTAGACTTCCCTACGGTCGGCCGAACGACTTTCTCGGGGACATATTCGGGGACCTGCTCCTCAGCCACGTCAAGTTCCTCGTCAGACTCAGATGGGGTAATACCATCTTCACTTTGATGAAAAGCATCTTTTCGGCTAGCTTAAAGAATCAACTTCACTTGGCGAGCCTAAATGTAGCAAACGATGTCCGTATCGTACACTTAGAAGAAAAAGAGGAATCACGTCAGAATAAAAAAAATATAGTAATAAAAAAATGGGGGGTTACAAAGACCACTTATATTGCTTGCGGTAGCCCAAAATCAGGTTGAAGAAGCCGAGCTCTATCATCCTTTTCTCATTAAAAAGATAAGTTTTGCTCCTCTTCTCCAGGGTGCCCGAGCAAGTCTGGTCAGCTCAGCATCGCTGAATTCAAGCTTTTTCTTTTTCCATACCTTGGGGGAACAGAAAAAGTGGGGAACCTTCAACACTCTCCGATTTTCCCCAGTCAAGAGAGCAACTTCAAGACCGAGATTCCCTCGGGTGAAAAACCAACTGTTCTTCTAGAACTTGTTGGATTAAGGGAATCCTTATACAAAACCCCTCTTTTTGGGGTCATCAGAGGTATCCACTCCCCGATTCACCTTTGTCCTCTTAGAGACACAGCAATCTGGCCGATTAGGCATGAGGAAATAGGTTTCTATTTTGCCAGACTGCCTCAGCGTAAAGAAGTGCGTGATTTCACTAGGGGAAAACGGCGACAAGTTCATCAGGCTCCACATGTGCCACATGCACATCAATATCTTATAGTTTTTCGGGGCCAGTTGAGCCAGAACGATCCCTGCTACAGCCAAAAACCAGACAATGAACGACTGAAGAGGAAGAGTAACACCGAAGTAGAGCATGGATCCATAGATTGCCACCATGCCCAGAGGAGGATTCCACATAGCTCTATCACCCGCAGGAATCAAAGTAACCGAATTATCCAGGTCGAATCGGGCATGATATTTTCCGATCTCATCTGCCCCGACCATATTCTGTTCATCATCAAACCCACTCGGGCGATCAGCAGAGAAGGAGAGATGAGAAACTCTGAATGCCTCTCCAATATCATTCTCATCAACAGTCTGCTCCCTGATCCGAACGTTGCCTGAGTTGTGCTTATGGACTTTGCTTTTGCTTTGGTACTTTCCCATCCTCGATTGAAGTGGTGCCCTATGATTAGAACGATAAATTCAGAACTAGATGAATCAGAATCAGAATCAGAACTGAAAAGAGAACTAAAACGAACGTTAGGGTGAAGCCCAGAAATGCCGACTTCTAAAAAAGGAGGTTCTTCAGGGGGAATTTCCCACAATAATCTTCGAATGCAGGAAACCAGTTGAAAATCCCCACGATCGAGTGCTTCAAGAGCTACAGTACAGAGTTGAAGGCGGGAAGTTGGTTCCATTAAAACTAACCTTGAATGAAATCTGATGCAGAATCTTCTCAACAGAGAATGGGAATCTTCTACGTAAAGAAATCTGGGCTAGGAAAATTTTCTGATGTGAATTTTTAAGAATGAACCAGCGCAACCCCTCAGTGAAGAATTTAAAAGGGTAGTAGCACGAAACCCTGGGGTCTCAAGGCGAGAAAAATCAATGACAAGATATGATGACATAGGCGGTGGTCGGGGATACTCGTAGGTCGTTTCTCATGAATGATATCGAAAATTGAAGCAGCAAAGGACACGTGTTAAGAGAGGAACTGGCATTGGTCATAAGAATTACAAAACGTCGCAATCATTAAGATTTCACGTGAGGAGGCAAATCAAATTTACAGGGTCACCATTAAGACACGTCATTATGATAAGACATTTACTTTAGCACTAAAAAGAGATAAAAATTGAAGAATTGATTAAAATAATTTTGCCCAAAACGAAACCCTGTTCGGCAAAAATATTTTAAGGGGGTATTGTCATATGTAAATTTTACCAGACGTACACATCATCGACAAAAAAGATAAAATTGCCTGGTGGACTTCCAAATAGGCGTTTAGAAAATATCTTGCAAGACATCACCAAAGAAGAGAAGCCCGAGTAAACAAGTATTGAACAAAATCTACTCGGGGTCAACTAACATCATATACTACTCAGGGTCAGTTAAAGATACTCGGGGCTAGTTGATGACATTTTTTACCCTGGATCAGATGACGTCACTCGGGACCAGTTGATATCGTGTTCTACTCGGGACAAACATGAAGAAAACAGAATAAAAAGCCCAGCGTGTAGCTCACACGAATCAAGCCACTAAAATATGCGAAGATATCTATATCAAAGAGGAATTCCAAGAAGAAAAGAATATCAAGCAGAAAGGGTTCCTTATCAGGTAAAAATTTTATTTCTTCAAAAATACTGCGCTATTATAAGAAAATAAGTCCTAACTAGACTACATTACTAGAGTCCCATTCGATCTCAATACAAGTCTCTGAAACAGGAAAGAAGACAAACTACTTCGAACAAGCAAACAATCATAATTAAATACAAAGATCTTTTATTACTTGTACAAAGAAGATTAGGATTCTATGGACATATAAATAGACCCATAATCTCGTCACAAAATATAGAGAGAGAATGTACAGAAATCGTAGAAAAATACAGAGAGAGAAAAGAGAGATCGAGAATTGTAATTATTCTATTGATAGTAGATTTTGGCTCAGTTGATCATTCAACCACCCGTGGCGTTTCTCCGGTCATCGGAGTTTTACTACGTAAAAATTTCATTCGATTACTTTCTCTTTCTCTTTCTCTTTCTCTTTCTCTTTCTCTTTCTCTTTCTCTTTCTCTTTGAGATAACAGTTGAAATCCAAATCTTGTTGGCTTTTCTTATACAACCAGAAATCGACGTCAACAATTAAATTTTTAATTTGAAAAAAAAATATTAACCCAAAACTCTTGAAGATAATGAGTTTGAGTTTATCAATTTGGGGTATTCATAATTATTGAATATTTTATTGGATTTTTTTTTAAGTCTTGTAAAATAACATTAGAATTAAAAAACAATGTATATAAGTAACAAATTTTGAAAAAACCAAGAAATATTAAATCTATAAAAATGTTTATGGAAGCCATAATAACAGTAGTTACAACTTACAAGTTAAATTATGTTAATGTTTTTAAAATTTAGGGTTTTAGAATGGAGTGAGTGTTTTTTTTTTAACTTGGAAAAGCTTTATAAAACAAAAATCAAATACAACCAGGGGGATCCATTAGTATGAACTTTCGGATGTAAGGAGGGAAATCCTTTAGTCAAAAATGATCATTGTCACTAGAGAGTCACTAGAGAAACCTTGTATAGTTATGGGCTACAAAAGTAGCTTTTTTTAGAGACAAAGTTGAAACTACAATCGGGTAACCATTGCATCAGATGGTAGATTTCATCAATAATCAGGTGCGATTTATGTCGTTAACAAGGTCAACCACAACAGAGGAGTATTAAAAGATAAAAAGAGTAATTTTGAAATAAAATGGATTGTCTTTAGAAAAGTTTTTAAAAAAATTATTTTTAAGATGAAGTGCCTATAGAGTATCTGCAATAGTCTCTCTTGGAGACTCTCTTATTTAATTGTGCATGTTATTGCAAATGGCTGTTAAGGGAGTATGTGCTCCAACAATGCTCCCTTAAATGACCCCTTTAATAATTTTTTTTATTATTTAAATGTTGGATATTGTGTTTGATAAATACTAGATATTATTTGGCCTTTTAATAATCTTAAATTAGTGGAGCCCATTTTAAGGGATCTGAAAACACCCCTTAATTAGAGGAGTGAACTCCACCAGAACACAATTAAGGGAGTCATTTAAAGACCTGTTAGAGCTGTAAAAATTCAATTATTCCCTTTATTAAGCTAAGGGATGTCTTCAAGGGAGACTGTTGGAGATGCTATTAGAAAATAAATATGTAAAGGTAAAATTAGAATGTGAAGAGAAAATCTCTAGATTGATAAGTCTTGTAAAATAAGATCATGTAAATAGTAGACTGATAGTTTAATAAAATACAAATATTAAATTGGTACGGATATTGTCATCCATAAAACAAATTAGTACTTATATTTTTATAAGTACACACATATATACAATTAAAATAAATAAATATTACTATAAGCATCCATCCATATATCAATAGTACCATTATTGAAATAAATATATTCATTTTAATACATTTTATTTATAGACCCCCTTAAATTATTAATATATCCAATTTATATATTAAAATATCATATATATTTTTAAAATCAAATTTTCATATAATGATGGTCCAATTTACTTTTGGAAATATCTCGAATATTGGAGTCTTATGAAAGGGATGATGTAGAACGGCATAGTATAAGGGTTTAAGAGATTTTCATTATGGAATTATTTTATATATACAACTCTGTTTTAAAAAAATCATTGATATCTATGACTATCTTTTACAAAAAAAAGAAAGTGTTTATTGATTGAGTTTATAACTAGACATAAAATGAAGATAAAAATAATAATAATAATAATAATAATACGGGTATTTATGATCAAAGTCTTCTTAATTAGATATCAACCTTTTTTACCTCGCTACCCATATTAAATATCAATCCATTTTATTACTAATCAGTGTGGCATGACAAATGCATGCTAAGGATACTTTGACTAAATTAGATTTAAATGCAATATTCTTATGTTTAAGCCTTATGACAATATGATTTGTTTTAAAAAAAAAAAAATTTGATTGTACATTATTTGGGATATAATTCTTTAGTCAAATTATTATTTCAATTATAATAACCTGAAAAAAAAAGTTTACAGTTCATTAAGTTTAGTAGTTCCCGGAAACGGCTTTAATGTTGGTGCAAGCCTTAAACTGGTTTCCACTAACGAAGAAGTTGATCCAAACAAAAAGTTGTTTCCGGAAACAACTATAACGTTTGTTAGAACGTCAAACTAGTTTCTATCAACGTTGAAGTAGTTCCCAACGAGTAGTTGTTCCCAGGAACAACTTTGATATTAATTACAACATTAGACTAGTTTCCTTAATGTAAAAGTTATTCCCTTTGATAAGGTTGAGTGGTTCCTGGGAACAACTATATCGTTGGTTAGAACATTAGAGTGGTTTATATCAACGTTGAAGTTGTTCCCAATAAGTAGTTGTCCCTAGGAATAACTTTGACATTATTTATAACGTTAGAGTTGTTTCCGTAATATAAAAGTTGTTCCCTTTATTTAGGTTAAGTTGTTTACAGGAACAACTATAACGTTGGTTAGAATGTCAAAGTGGTTTCTATCAACGTTGAGGTTGTTCCCAAGGAGTAGTTGTTCCCGGAACAACTTTAATGTTAATAACAACATTAGACTGGTTTCCATAATATAAAAGTTGTTCCCTTTGTTAAGTTGAGTGGTTCCCAGGAACAACTCTAAAGTTGGTTAGAATGTTCGAGTGGTTTCCATCAACGTTGAAGTTATTTTCAACGAGTAGTTGTTCCTGGAAATTACTTTGACGTTATTTATAACGTTAGAGTGGTTTCCATAATATAAAAGTTGTTCCCTATATTTAGGTTGAGTGGTTCCCGGGAACAACTATATTGTTGGTTAGAACGTCAGAGTGGTTTCTATCAACTTTGAAGTTGTTGCCAATGAGTAATTGTTCCCATGAACAACTTTGACATTATTTATAATGTTAAAGTGGTTTCCGCAATATAAATTTTTTTCCCTTTATTTAGGTTGAGTGGTTCCCGGGAACAACTATAACGTTGGTTAGAATGTCAAAGTGGTTTCCAACAACGTTGAAGTTGTTCCCAAAGAGTAGTTGTTCATGGAAACAACTTTAACGTTAATAACAACGTTAGATTGGTTTACAAAATTTAAAAGTTGTTCTCTTTGTTAAGTTGAGTGGTTCCCGGGAACAACTCAAACGTTGTTTAGAACGTCAGAACGGTTTCCATCAACGTTAAAGTTGTTCCTAACGAGTAGTTATTCCCGGGAACAAATTTGACGTTATTTATAACGCTAGAGTGGTTTCCAAAATATAAAAGTTGTTCCCTTTATTTAGGTTGAGTGGTTCCTGGGAACAATTATATCGTTGGTTAGAACGTCAGAGTGGTTTCTATCAACGTTGAAGTTGTTGCCAACAAATAGTTGTTCCCGGGAACAACTTTGACGTTATTTATAACGTTAGAGTGGTTTCCATAATATAAAAGTTGTTCCCTTTGTTTAGGTTGAGTGGTTCTCCGGAAAAACTATAACGTTAGTTAGAACATCAAAATGGTTTCCATCAACGTTGAAGTTGTTCCCAATGAGTAGTTGTTCCTGTGAACAACTCTAATTTTAATAACAACGTTTGACTGGCTTCCATAATATAAAAGTTGTTCCGTTTGTTAAGTAGAGTTGTTCCCGGGAACAACTCTAACTTTTGTTAGAACGTCAGAGTGGTTTCCGTCAACGTTGAAGTTGCTCCCAATGAGTAGTTGTTTCCAAAAACAACATTTATGTTATTTATAACGTTAGAGTGGTTTCCATAATATAAACAATGTTCCCTTTATTTAGGTTTAGTGGTTCCCAGGAACAACTATATTTTTGGTTAGAATGTAAGAGTGGTTTCTATCAATGTTGAAGTTGTTCCCGGGAACAAATTTGACGTTATTTATAACGTTAGAGTGGTTTCCGTAATATAAAAGTTGTTCCTTTTTTGGGTTTTGTGGTTCCCGGGATCAATTACAACTTACGTTAGAATGTCAAAGTGGTTACCATCAACGTTGAAGTTGTTCCCAAGGAGTAGTTGTTCTTGGGAACAGCTTTAACGTTAATAACAACGTTAGACTGGTTTCCATAAGATAAAAGTTGTTCCCTTTGTAAAGTTGAGTAGTTCCCGGGAACAACTCTAACTTTGGTTAGAACATCAGAGTGTTTCCATCAACGTTGAAGTTGTTTCCAACGAGTTGTTGTTCCCGGGAACAACTTTGACGTTATTTATAACGTTAGAGTTGTTTTCGTAATATAAAAGTTGTTCCCTTTATTTAGGTTGACTGGTTTCTAGGAACAACTATAATGTTGGTTAGAACGTCAAACTGGTTTCCATTAGCATTGAATTTGTTCCCAACGAGTAGTTGTTCCAGGGAACAACTTTGACCTTAATTACAACGTTAGACTGGTTTCCATAGTATAAAAGTTGTTCCCTATATTTTGGTTGAGTGGTTCCCGGGAACAACTATAACGTTGGTTATAACATTAAAGTGGTTTCCATTAACATTAAAGTTGTTCCGGGGAACAACTTTAATGTTAATAACAATGTTAGACTGTTTCCATAATATAAAAGTTTTTCACTTTGTTAAGTTCAGTGGAGTGCTTCCCCTGGAACAACTCTAGACCAACGTCAGAGTGGTCTCCATCAACATTGAAGTTGTTCCCAACTTGTAGTTGTTCATATTGGGTGTAAGTTCCTCAGTTTTTGATTGGCTCATTTCGTTGACAACCACATTTGGGGATTAATGTGCAAAGGTAGTTTAGGCCATCATTGCTCAAGAACCAACTCAAGCTTCAGAAGGTAAATCACTTGATTAACATTTTCTGAAAAGTTTTTAGTGCACACACACACTCTGATGCATGTATTTGATCATCTTTCATGAATGCTTATTTGCCTTAATTGTGTGCCTCTTTGCCATAAATCTTGCTAGGGTGTTTGTTGCATATAGTTTGCCCTTAGAAGAGGATTTTCCCTTTGACCGCAGCCGGGACCTCTCCTTGTGCATTGCCTCCATCGCGACATGCACAGCGGTGTTCTCTAGGCATTGCACGCTGCTGCTACCGTGGCCTGTGCACGTTGCATGCACAATGGTATCCCAAGTAGAGTTTCCCAGTGATGCACCACTTGCTCTTCCGAGGTCTGGACACTGCTGGTACCGCGGTCCAAAAAGCAGAAATTCCCAAGCGATGCACCGCTCGCTCTACCGCGGTTTGGACACTTGCCTAGGCCGCGGCATGCACAACGGTTATGACGGGAATTAGTTGGCCCTTGTCCAAAACGACACCATTTCATGTAGGGCACAATATGTATATTTTCTCTTCTCTTCTCTTTGGTTGTGTGAGTCCAAGAAGCCATTTTTAGTCACCAAGCTTTCCTTTAGAGAGAAATTGACTCCAAGAGAGAGAGAACTCCCAAGAATACGTTTTTACTCTACCAATCTTCAATCCATGAGCATCTAGCATCTTCATGCATCTTCTAAGCATGGATTCCTCTAGTTTTAATTGACTAGGTAATCTCTACATGCCCTAGAACTTGTTGTTTCATTACTAGGCCATGTTAACCTAGAAATAGCATTTATTGCTTATTGATTGTATGCTTTTATGTTGAATTGCATTTATAACATGCTTGGGTTGTTGATTGTTGGTTGAGATTTATATTTTGTGATAGTTAGGGTTTGTGACCATTTTACCCTTATAGCTAAATCTCTATGCTTTGCATTTTGATATTGTTTAGGACTCATTGATTGAATTTTGTGATTGCATTATAGTCTTTGCCATGCTTAATGACAACTTGTGTTGATTGGCCTTTGTTTGATAACTAGGATATATTGTTGCATAACTATATCTAGTTAAGTCTTTATGAACAATCATTTAGACATTGATAACTAGGAATTGTACTTAGTGACATTCTTAAATTCTTAGATAAGCATTTAGTGTTGCCTAGCATTACTTGAATGTTTGAATATTTTATTATATTAACTTAGGTTGTGTTTGACTCTTCATTGAGGTTAAGTCTTGTGACTAAGTGGTTAGGGCACAAGCATGTTGATCAAGAATCCCTATTAAAGCCCTTTGGGTAGAGTGAAAGGGTTAGTAACTGTAGGGTGTGACGGGAGGTCAACCTAGGTTGTAAACTTTCATTCAATAGTGGATTTGAGGATCTAGTGTGGCGCACATATCAGCCAGTGGTTTTTCCCATTTGGATGGTTTCCACGTAAATATTGTGTGTTGTTATTGTTTTAAGCATAATTGATTTTATTGAATACTTATTTATTCGGGGTAATTTTTGTTAATATTGGTTAATCGAAAAATCGGTAATTGATTCGATTAAAACCTATTCACCCCCCTCATCTCTCTAGGTTATAGACACACACATTTTTATGGAACTTTCAATTGGTATCAGAGTCGGTGCCTAGATATACTTAGGTGATCCGTGCTCTGTGTGTGTCTTGCTTGTGCATTCTTGTTATTTGCATCTTGTGTGGTGCATTATATTTGCATCTCATTCATTTAACCCAAACACTGTGAATGAGCTTGGGATGAGCAAAAAGGGAGCATCAAGTATAAGACCACATTTGCTTAAAGGTGATAATTATGGCTTATGGAAAGGCAAGATGGAGTCTTATATTTGTCAAATAGATGACCGTGCATGGATGGCGGTTGAAGATGGGTACATTATTCCAAAGATGACCAATGATGATGGAGTTGAAGTTCTCAATCCTAAGTCTCATTGGAGCACACAAGAATTTGAAGCTTCCAAGTGGAACAACAAGGCTATGCATGCAATCTTGTGTGCCATGGATGACAATCAATACAAGTTGGCTCAAAATACTAGGCATGCAAAGGAGGCTTGGGAGATTCTACAAACGGCTCGTGAAAGAACTGAAGTGGTCAAGGACTCCAAGCTTCAAGTCCTTCAAATGTAATTTGAGACAATTGGATGGAAGAGGATGAGTGCTTTAATGACTTCCAAGTGAAGTTGATGGACATCGTAAATCAAAGCCATCAACTAGGTGACCCATATTTGGATAGAAGGATCAAGCAAAAGATCATGAGGTCACTTCCCAAGAGATTTTAGTCCAAGGTGACGGCACTGGATGAAAATAGCAACTACAAGACTATGAATCCAAGTGAAGTGATTGGAAAGCTTCTAGCCTATGAGTCTAGGTGGACTTCTACACCTACATCACCTAAGAAGCAAAAGAACATAGCTTTGAAGACATCCAAAGTAAAGATGGAGGAGGATGATTCAGATGAGGAGATGGCTCTTATGGTGAAGAAATTCAAGAGGTTTATGAAATTTCACAAGAATGACTCAAAGAAGAAGATTGAGCCAAGGCAAGAGAAGCCTACAAGAAAAGGCATTCAATGCTATGAATGTAGTGGGTTTGGTCATATAGCCACTGAGTGTACTAATTCGAAGAAGAAGAAGAAAGGAAAAGTGGTGGCTGCCTCATCAAGTGAGAAAGGAAGTGAAGAAGATTCCTCAAGTGATGAAGAGGTTATTCTTAACTACACGGCTTTTGGAGCCTCCTTTGTGGAAGATGTAGAAAAAAAAACACAGCCTTAAGTAGTGCCCTTGAAAATGGAGTAGATGAAAAAGTAGCTAAGAGAGTGATAAGTGAAGCTATTTATGTTGATGATGCCATCATGGCAACAAATGACACTAGTGATGACTCTGGTGATAAGAGTTCCTCATCTCACTTTACAAATGGAAATGTAGAGAGTATAAACCTTGAAGGGTTCATTGAGAATTTTCAAATCTCAAGGTTGAATGTGAAGAAAGAGGATCAAAAGCTAAAGGAAGAGAACCTCAAGCTATCAACCGAAGTGACTCACTAGAGTGAGAAAGTGAAGAATGAAAGAAATGTGGAAGAAAGCTTGAAGGATGAGCTTAGAGAAGCTAGAGAGTTTATTGCTAAGATGACTTCTTGTACGTAGAAGATTGACCATATGTTGGAAGTTAGCAAGTAACCAAGTGACAAGAGTGGTCTAGGGTTTGAAGATGACAAGGAGACCTCAACTCCTAGCAAGACGGTATTTGTCAAGAGCATGGACTTCAAAGAACCTCTTCCTCCACTTCATCCTAAGAAGAAAATTGAACTAGGAGAGTGTTCTAGAAATGTCCAAGTAAAGATGGCACAAAGAAGTCAAGCTCAAGCTTAACCAGTGAGAGCACTTCAAGCAACTATCCCTCAAACTAAAAGCCATCAAGCCAAGAAGCATTTCCTACATGCTCAACAAAGGAAGAAATCTTCTCCAACTCAACAACAAGGGAGAAGAGAATCAATACCACACCAAAGGAAAGCTCAAAGACATGGAAAAGCACCTTTGTCCTCACAAAGGAATGGTATGACCCCTCTTTTTATTCCTTCATGTCATTTTTGTGGTTTTGATGGTCATATTGGACCATATTACTTTAAGTACATTAACATGTGTAGAACTAAGAGCATGATTGAAAGAAAAAGGGGTAGAGCCAATATGCATGTGCCTAGGAAAGCTAGTGTTAATGATCCTATGAGTAATATGATGATCTTGACCATTAGGAATGACAATGTGTCACCTAAGTGGATTAGAAAAGATGAACCCACATGCCATTGTGCTAAGGTTTCACCCATAAGTTCAACTAGGTCAAATGGACTTGGTAAGTCTATAGGGGCTCATATCCCCTATTGACTAGTTTTTGATTGACCCCATATGGGGAGCTCAAGAAAAGAGAGAAAATTGGCATTGCATTGTGCTCATTGATAATATTTATGCTTCTTTATTAACTGCTTGAGCTGATTGGTTGTACATATTGTTTTTTAATAAGTGTGCAACTTTGCTTTACATGCAATCCATGTCTTATTTATGACCAAACATGCATTTTTGGAATGGGAGAATTAATTGGGAAGTACATTTTGAATGACCTAGAATTGATCTCCATGACATGTTGATTATTTCTATGACATGCTTTAAATTGATATGCATGATGAGATTTTTTGAATGCTCTAAAATGAATGAAAAATTTGTGTGTGAAAGCAATTATTAGACTTCAATCAATAAGGATCTTGTATCCAATTCAAGGATTTTACAATCCAAAAGTCTCTCTCTCTTTACTTGTCAAACAAGGCTACTATTATACGGGCATTCCACCAGGAAAAATCGAAAAGGGCGCAATAGTCGCTCATGTCTTGTTTTGCTTGTAAAGTTTGATATAGATGTTCTTAAAATGAATTTATTTTACAGTATATATCTTGCTTACTCCATGAAAAAGGGTGAAATTGGTTTGAATTCTCTTGGAAACCCTTGTCATTTTGTTTTGCCAAATACCATGTTTTGATCTTGAATACAACTTGTCTTGTATGCAAAGCATTTGTTCACATATTTTTTTTAATAAAACTCCTTGATTCTATCTTCTTAATTAAGTTGCATAAATTTGGTTATATGATTATGCATATGTCTTGTGCCATAAGCTCTTCTTGCTAATGCCTTCTTAAGGGGATACTCTTTTGTCTATCTCATGACAAAAATTGGGAGTAGTGTGGATTTCGGAGGAGTTGAGAGTGGCATGATTTGAGGGGGAGTTAAGAGTTGCATATGAGGGGAGTTTGATTCATTGAGGGGGAGCATTTGCATTTGCATTATTGATGCATATTGCTTGTTTCTATTGTATGCAAATTGCTCTTGTTTTTATGTCTTTGATCACCTCACATACACTTGTCTTGGAAAGTGTAGCTATTTTTTTTTGTAGGGATGTTAATTCTACAACAAATGGAAGACTTGAAGATCTAGTTTATTAGATATCTCTTTTTATTGTAGAAAAACTTTGTTGATCCCTATTTTTTTGTTTTTTTATTGGTGAAGATGTATTATGAGTGGTGGTTTTGTCACGAAATAGCCAAAGGGGGAGATTGTAAGTTCCTCAGTTTTTGATTGGCTCATTTCGTTGACAACCACATTTAGGGATTAATGTGTAAGGGTAGTTTAAGCCATCATTGCACAAGACCCAACTCAAGCTTCAGAAGGTAAATCACTTGCTTAATCTTTTCTAAAGAGTTTTTAGTGCACACACACACTCTCATACATGTCTTTGATCATCTTGCATGAATGCTTATTTGCCTTAATTGTGTGTCTCTTTTCCATAAATCTTGCTTGGGTGTTTGTTGCATTTAGTTTACCCTTAGAAGAGGATTTTCCCCCATGACAGCGGCCAGGACCTCTCCCTGTGCATTGCCTCCATCATGGTATGCACATCGGTGTTCTTCAGGTGTTACACGCTGCTGCTACCGTGGCCTGTGCACGTTGCATGCACAGCGGTCTCTCAAGCAGAGTATCCCAGTGATGCACCTCTTGCTCTACCGCAGTCTGGACACTGCATGTACAACGGTCCAGACAGGGAAATTCCCAAGCGATGAACCACTCTCTCTACCTCGGTCTGGACACTTGCTTAGGTCGCGGCATGCACAACGGTCATGACGGGAATCAGTTTCCCCTTGTCCAAAACGACACCATTTCGTGTAGGGCACAATATATATATGTTCTCTTCTTTTCTCTTTGGTTATGTGAGTCCAAGAAGCCATTTTTACTCACCAAGCTTTCCTTTAGAGAGAAATTGACTCCAAGAGAGAGAGAGCTCCCAAGAATCCGTTTTTACTCAACCAATCTTCAATCCATGAGCATCTAGCATCTTCTTGCATCTTCTAAGCATGGATTCTTCTTGTTTTATTTGACTAGGTAATCTCTACATGCCCTAGAATTTGTTGTTTCATTACTAGGCCATGTTTACCTAGGAATAGCATTTATTGCTTATTGATTGTATGCTTTTATGTTGAATTGCATTTATAACATGCTTGGGTTGTTGATTGTTGGTTGAGATTTATATTTTGTGATAGCTAGGGTTTGTAACCATTTTTCCCTTATAGCTAAATCTCTATGTTTTGCGTTTAGATATTGTTTAGGACTCATTGACTGCATTTTGTGATTGCATTATAGTCCTTGCCATGCTTAATGACAACTTGTGGTGATTGGCCTTTGTTTGATAACTAGGATATATTGTTGCATAACTATATCTAGTTAAGTCTTTATGAACATTCATTTAGACATTGATATCTAAGAATTGTACTTAGTGACATTCTTAAATTCTTAGATAAGCATTTAGTGTTGCCTAGCATTACTTGCATGTTTAAATATTTTATCATATTCACTTAGGTTGTCTTTGACTCTTCATTGAGGTTAAGTCTTGTGACTAAGTGGTTAGGGCACAAGCATGTTGATCAAGAATCACTAATAAGGCCCTTTGGCTAGAGTGAAAGGGTTAGTAACTAGAGGGTGTAACGTAAGGTCAACCTAGATTGTAAACTTTCATTCAATAGTGGATTTGAGGATCTAGTGCGGTGCACATATCAGCCCGTGGTTTTTCCCATTTGGAGGGTTTCCACATAAATATCGTGCGTTGTTATTGTTTTAAGCATAATTGATTTTATTGAATGCTTGTTTACTCGGGGTAATTTGTGTTAATATTGATTAATCGAAAAATCGGTAATTGATTCGATTAAAACCTATTCACCCCCCCCCCCCTCTAGATTATAGACACACACGTTTTTAGGGAACTTTCATTGGGATTATGCTCAATAGCAAAAGTGTAATAATGTATTTGGAAATCTTTTCATATTAATAAAAGTGATTTCTAGTTTAACAAATCTTATATCATTTTTAGTTTAATTATTATAATTGTCAAAAGTAAATAATCGTAAGGTCAAAAGACTATGAGAAAATAAGAATTGTTCGTACATCTGGATATGTATGAGGTAGACATAATTCTTTAGTTAGTCTTGAATCTCAACTTAAGATAAAGGTTGGGCACCTTTATCTTGTTAAATTTGTAGATTCTTTTGCTAGCATTTGAGTGGGCTCAAATGTGTAATAAAGAGTCTAAAGTCATCAAAGTGATGTGTCTTTAGGCAAAAGAATCTAGTGCACTGGGTGCATTGAATAGGATCATAGTGAAATATTTTATCCAGAACCGTCAATGGATAAAAGTTTTCACTTAAAGACAATCAGATAGTCTATCTCAATCTTGAGATAAATGATGGACTTATAGTTGCAAGTGCTATCATTTGAGCTATCAATGAGTACAATTATATGGCATAGTCTATCATCGATAGTTTGGTGGTATTCATTTGTTAATCGATAAAGGACTTCATTTATAGATATGGACATCGTGGCTCTATTTATTAAATGAGAGTAGAATATCATCATATGGATGTTTTGAGGTATTGGATATTAAATCTTAACATTAAATTTTTAATAGTGTTTATTGAAATATGGATTCTGGACATATCAAAATATCCAAATTCAAAATATGGTTATATGAGTAAATATGGTAACTTGGAGAGCTATAGGCGGTCTATGAGCTCTTGGCGATTACTGGTATTCTTCATGAGGATACACTTTCTTCATCAAGATTGTCTAGAGTATGAATGAGCAATATTAACTTATTCTATCTTTATTTAAGAGTTAAATTTTAGTTCTTTAGTGGAATGAACTAAAATTAATATATTGGACTAAAGTGAATCATTTGTTGATTGTGATTCGGTTATGTCTATTGGAACTTAAATTTAGATAGCCAGCCAAGATCCACAATCCACACAAACTTGCTTGGATCGTTTGATATATTCTATCAAACCAATTAAAGGGTCCATCTAGAATTGTATTAAGGCATGTGGACTTGTTCTTTTAGTAAGAATATGTCTAGTTTACATGTGGATTTTTTATTTAAGTCCAATGGATTTAATAAAATAGAAAAAACAATATTTGGCCCATTCATATAGGCTTGGGCGGCTAAGGCTTGTAGAATAGCATTATATATTGTTTTTTATTTTATTATTTAAATAAATTGAAATTAATTAATTAATTATTTAATTAAAAGTAAAAAAAAATATTCTAGTAGGAGATGGTCTCCTAGAGTCATATTATTGTTGGTAATATGATAATTATCAAATACTATATTTGATAAGTTGATAAATAATATGAATTTATTTATCTAGTCAAATTAGGAAGTATTTGATTTCTATTAAAACTCTAATTGACAATTGGTTAAATTAGGAAGTTTTAATTTAGTCACAATTTAATTATATTCAATAATTGATTATTGAATAAATACACTATTTGAGTTGGATTAGGAGTCTTGGTGTAGAAAAGGATTCTTGGTCACCAAGTAAATCCTCCTAAGGAAATGATTTTTGCCCACCAAGTAAATCCTCCTAAGGAAATGATTTTTGCCCACCAAGTAAATCCTCCTAAGGAAATGACTCTTGCTCATCAAATAAATCCTTCTTAGGAGAGGATTTGGTCTCATAAATTAAAAGGATGAAGAATTCGGGCACTATATATATGATAGTGTAGAATTCTGCCAACCTAAGTTTTAGAGAAATAAAAAATTCGGCCATTACCTTTTCTTGCAGAGAAATTTCAGCCAAGCCCTATGTTATATGTAAATTTTACAAAGCATACACGTCATTGACAGGAAGGAAAAAATAGCCAGGTGGACGCCCAGATGTGCATTCGGGAAATATCCTATGAGGCATCATTAAAGAGAAGAAAAGCCCGAGTAAGCATATACTTAATAAAACCTACTCGAGATCAGCTAACAGCACTCGGGACTGGTTAAATAACTCTTCCACTCGGGCTCAAACGGTATTACTCGGGACCATCAGGTATTACTCTTACTCGGGAATAAATACGACCCGAGTAAGAACTTGGTGCTTATTTCATACGGATTGTCATTAAATACGTGACGATATCCATCAGGAAGGAATCCCAAATGAAATAGAGTATTAAATTAGAAGAGTCCCCAATCAGGAAATAACTTGATTTCTTTACGAAGACTACATTCTTATAAGGAATCAAGTCCAAATTGAACTGCATTACTAGGATCCTACTCGATTTCCATGAGACTCCGAAACAGGAAAGAAGACAAATCAACCTCAAGCAAGTAACCGAATCACAATTAAATACAAATATCTTGTATTACTTGTACAAAGCAGATTAGGGTTCTATAAGCATATAAATAGACCCATAATCTGGCTCAAAAAGATAGGCAATATAGCATACAACAATCACAGTAAATACAGAGAGAAAAAGAGAGATCGAGAGCTTGTAAACATCTTATTCTCTTAGTGGATTTTGGCTTGGTTGATCCTTCAACCACCCGTGGATGTTTCTCCGGCCATCGGAGTTTTACCACGTAAACCTTGTCTTTATTACTCTTTCTGCATCTCTTTCTCTTTAAATCAATAGCCGAAATCCAATCCTTGTTGGCTTTTTTTGGCATAATCCAAAAATCGACGTCAACACCCTAATTTAAGGGAGAGAAATTTCAGTCAAGAGAGAATTTTGAGTGTAGAGAATCCGGTTCTTACTCTACATAAATTCTTCCAACTCTAAAGATTGGTGCGTGAAAATTCGGCAAAGAAGAAAAGGAAGAAAGCACGTTTTGTATTCGATAGTGCACTAGTAGCCTTTACATTAAAAGGTTTTGTGTACAACATCGAATCTAGATTCATGCAAGTTTCAATCAAATTGATTGATAATTCACAAGTGACCTAACGTTCTTTGTTTTTCTATTTGGAGGATTATTGTGACTAACAAAAAAGAAGATTTTGTTTGTTTCCATCCTCAGGTATACAATTCAAACAAAGGGAGCCTACACTCCTAGGTGATTCACGTTTGTGATTGAATTGGAAGATCTTACGGATTCAATTCGACACTAGTTTAACCGTCACGAGAAAAAGGTACGACACTTTTATTATACGTCAATTAATCTAGGGTTAAGGTTCTTTTATTAAAGGGGAAATTTTTTAAATATATCAAACCCTAATTTTACGCTTCCGCCGCGTTTAGAACCGATTTTTTCTCTACAATTCTCGAGAACAACTTTGTCGTTATTTATAACGTTAGAGTGGTTTCCATAATATAAAGTTGTTCCCTTTATTTAGTTTGAGTGGTTCCCGGGAACAACTATAATGTTGGTTAGAACGTTAAACTGGTTTTCATCAACATTGAAGTTGTTCCTAACGAATAGTTGTTCCCGAGAACAACTTTGACATTATTTACAACCTTAGACTGATTTTCATAATGTAAAAGTTGTTCCTTTTGTATTTAAGTTTTCCATGATTTTTTTTATATTTTTCTACAACTTCTCATTCCATTTACTTTAAAATATTAATTTCATTAATTATATAATTTCATGAATTATATTTATCTAATATATTTTTTATTGTATTATGTTTTGTGAAAATTATTATGATGTTAATGATAATTTCAAATTTTCATTATTAGCAAAATAATTATATTCATTGCTAATATTAATTGTATTAATTAATTATATACTTTCAACTTTTTTTATAATATTTCATACATGTAGTCTTAATTTTAATTACGTTAATTGTAAAAGTAAATGAACTATTAATGTAACGTTAATAATTTAATTTTAATATTTTGTTAATGTTTATTAGTATTATAATATTTGTATATGTGATATCAACAATATTTTATTTTCATATATACAACAAGTAGCCGGTTGAAAACCGACTGATGGCATCAATTGCCTGCCAGTTGGTAACAAAATAAAATTGCCATTATACCTACCCATTTCTTAAAGGTGTACTAGCCATCTCTCCTTTGGGGATGCTTCTCATAGAGTCATATGTACATACATCTAATCCGACTGGCATGACACCTACTGTTACATTATAGTGTGATAGTAATCAACTTCCTAATAATTTAACAGAGGTATTAAAGAATCGGGTCGGGTTGGTCCGATCTACGGATTGGATAAAAATAGGTTTTAGATAAAACAATGATGGAGTCGTTTTTTTATAAACCCGAAAAAAATCTGTTTATTTATTTTTTATCTAAACACAACCCATTAAATTTATTGTGCTGGTGTTACTTCGAACAACACAAGTCCATATGTGACCCATGTCGGTGATACCCTTTTGTGAGTTGAGATGGGCCCATTCTACACCGAATTCTAGTTCATGAAGTATGAAAGATTTTGTTTATATTGAAAATCAAAAAATTGCTATATTTGCGGTTTGTTCAGTGTAAGACTTGAACCATGTCAAACTGTTTGAACCTGTAAGCAGACCACACACAGTGGGTACAGATCTAATGTATTATAGACTTGCTCGTACTAAGGATAATAGGGCTCTTAGGTTGCATTTGGTGTATGAAATTGGATAGATAACATTGAATTGGATTGGAATAAATTAAATGATAGTGTAATCTCTTTGTTTGTCATTAGGGGTGGGTCCATAATGAATCAACAAACTGCACTACAGTTACAACTACGCACTACACAACGGTAATTAAACAAAATAAAAAAATGTATGTGTTGCCAACAACTAATCCCAAAAAAGTATCAAATATCTTTGTTTGTTTGTCTATATATAAGTTTGATCTTTTTGGATCAGAATAAATTAAATGATAGTGTAATCTCTTTGTTTGCCATTGTCGTCTGCATATTAGTGTAACTTTCATTTATGTATGTATTTGGGGGTTGGCTATGGAGCAAAACACCCTTATGTGTTGGACCATGCAACACAATAAAAAGGCATAAAACAAATGATAAAAAAATAGAAAGTGGGTGACAACTAATAAAAGCAACCGGTTGTTCAATAAAAAATATATTTATATATATATTATATTGTATTATATTATATATTAATTAATAAAAAAATATTTTAATAAAAAAACTAATGAAAAATTACATGAAAATTATTTATTTTATTATATGAAAAAATAAAATAAAATAAAATAAATGTTTTAAAATTTTGGATTACAAGAACAAGTTGAAGGTAGGTTGAACAAGTTTAACGTTTAGAAGAACGTTAAACTCGTTCGTGAACAAGTTAACATAAATCGTTATACAAGTTCAACGTAGATTGAACGAGTTTAATGTTCATGAACGTTAAACTCGTTCCATGAACAAGTCAACGTAAATCTTAATGAACATGTTCAACGTAGATTGAACGAGTTTATCATTCATCTAATAACGTTAAACTCGTTCATTGAACAAGTTAGCTTAAATCTTCCTGAACAGGTTCAACGTTGTATAAATGAGTTTAACATTCATATTAACATTTAACTTGTTAAATGAACAAGTCAACGTAAACCTTCATGATCAAGTTCAACGTGTGGATTGAACAAGTTTAACAATAAGATTAACGTTAAACTTGTTCGACTACAAGTTAACGTCAACCTTAATAAACAAGTTTAACATAGTTTAAACGAATTTCACGTTGAGAATAACATTAAACTTGTTTTGTGAACAACTGAACTTAGACCTTAGTGAACAAGTTGAACGATATTTGAACGAGTCAAACGTTAAGATCAAGTTCAACGTGTGGATTGAACAAGTTTAACGTTAAGATAAACGTTAAACTTGTTCGACTACTAGTTAACATCAACCTTAATAAAAAAGTTTAACGTAGTTAAAACGAATTTCACGTGGAGAATAACGCTAAACCTGTTTTGTGAACAACTGAACATAGATCTTAATGAACAAGTTGAACGTTATTTGAACGAGTCAAACGTTAAAACCAACGTTAAACCTGTTTACTGAACAAGTTGGTGTACAAGACGTTACGAACAAGTTCAACATAGTACGAACAAGTTCAACGTAGTACAAACAAGTTTAACGATAATAAGAACATTAAAGTTGTTTACTGAACAAGTTTGTGTCAAACACGTTATAAACAAGTTCAACGTAGTACGAACAAGTTTAACGTAAATGAGAACGTTAAAGTTGTTTACTAAACAAGTTTGTGTAAAACACGTTATGAACAAGTTTAACGTAGTACGAACAAGTTTAACGTTAATTAGAGAGATAATGCTATTTACTGAGCAAGTTTGTGTAAAACACGTTGTGAATTAGTTCAACATAGTACAAACAAGTTTAACGTTACTAACAATGTTAAACTTGGTCATTGAACTAATTACCGAAAAAAGGTTATTAACAAGTACAATGTTGGGTGAACAAGTGTAACGTTACTGAGAACGTTAAAGTTGTTTACCAAGTTGAACGTAGTATGAACAAGTTTAACGTTACTGACAACGTTAAACTTGGTCATTGAACATATTAACGAAAATAAGTTATTAACAAGTACGACGTTGGGTGAACAAGTTTAACGTTGACCTAAACGTCGAACATGTACACTGAACCAATTAACATTTCAACCGTCGTGAACAAATTCAACGTAGGTGGAACAACTTTAACGTTTGTCAGAACGTTAAAGTTGGTCAGAGAACAAGTGTGTAGGGAAAAAACGGTTTAGAAGTGCAGCGGAAGCGTGAGAAAAAACGAGATTAGGGTTTGCGTATAAAAAAAATTCCCTTTTATGCAACGAGAACCTTAACCCTAGATTAATTGATGTATATAAAAGTATCGTACCTTTTTCGTGTAATGATTTTGAACAAGCGCCGAATTGATTCCGTAAGATCTTCCAATCCAATCGCGAACGTGAATCACCTAGGAGTGTGGGCTCCCTTTCTTTAAATTGTATTCCTGAGGATGGAGACAAAGCAAATATCTTTTCTTTGTTAGTTACAAATATCCTCCAAGAGAAAAATCCAAGAAAGTTCGGTCACTTGTGAATTATCAATCAATTTGATTGTAACTCGCGTGAACCTTGATTCAATGTTGTACATAAAACCCTTTTGATGTAAAGGATATTAGTATACTATAGAATACAAAAACGTTCGTCTTTTTTCTCTGCTTGGCCGAATTCACACACTATTGATTAGAGATGATCTAATTCTGTCTAGAGTAAAATCAAAATTTTCTCCCTCAAAATTACTGTGATGGCCGAAACATTTTCTTTCTCAAATAAAACTTGGCCGAAATTACCTCTAATTGCCTCAGAGCTGGTTGAATTTATCATCCACATATATATAGGTTCATAAATCCTTTCCTAAGAAGGATTCACTTGGTTGGCAAGAATCCTTTCCTTAGGTGGATTTATTTGGTAGTTAGAATCCTTAACTAGAAGGAAATTTATCCTATCCTATATTATACATGTTATGAACAAGATTCCCTTGTTTGAAGTAGATTAGGAGTGTTTATCTTTCCTAATAAAGATTACTTGATGGACAAGAATCCTATCCTTAGGTAGATTAACTTGGTGGTTATGAATCATTTTCAAATAAGAATTCTACCACTAAGTAGTTTTACTTGGTGACCAAGAATCCTTTTCCAAAAAGAATTTTTTCCTACACCAAGACTTCTAATCCTACTCAATAGTGTGTTTGTAACCATATTAAAGACTTCCTAATTTGATTAGATAAATAACTTCTTTTATTTATCTACTTATCAAATATAGTATTTAACATTAACTATACTACCAACAATAGTATAGTTTTAGAAGACCATCTCCTGATAGGAAAAGATTTTGACTTTTAATTAAATAATTAATTAATCAACAAATTAATTAATTTCCATTTAATTAAATAATAATAAAATAAAAATAATATATTAAAGCTACTATCCGTAGCCAGTGCCGCCCATACCTATTATAAAGGTCATATATTATTTTTCTCATTTTATTAAATCCATTGGACCTAAATAAAAAGTCCACTTGTGAACTAGACCTATTCTTACAAAAAGAAACAAGTTCACATTCCTTATTACAATTCTAGATGGATCCTTGTTGGTCCGGTAGAATATATCAAGTGATCCATGCAAGTTCGTGTGGATTGATGATCTTGGCGGGCTATCAAAATTTAGTCTCCAATAGACACAACCCAGTCACAATCAACAAATGATTCACTTAGGTCCAATCTATTTAATTTTAGTTCATTCTACTAAAGAACTAAAATTGAACTCTTAAATAAAGATAGAATAAGTTGATGTTACTCATTCATACCCTAGACAACCTTATTGGAGAAAATGTATCCATTGACGGTTCTAGATAAAGTATTTCATTTTGATCCTATTCAATGCACCCAGTGCACTAGATTCTTTTGCCCAAAGACACCACACTTTGATGATTTTAGACTCATCATAACACATTTGATCCCACTCAAATGCTAGCAAAAGAATCCACAACTTTAACAAGATAAAGGCGCCCTACCTTCTATCTTAAGTTGTGAATATTTTTTACGACTAACTAAAGAATAGTGTCTACCTCATACATATCTAGATGTATGAACAATTCTTCTTTTCTTATAGTCTTTTGACCTTATGATTATTTACTTTTGACAATTATAATAATGAAACTATAAATGCTATAAGATTTGTTAAACTAGAAATCACTTTATTCATATGAAAAAGATTGTTAATTACACTGTTACACTCTTGCTACCGAGCATAATCCTAACAATCTCCCACTTGCTCTATAGAAAATGTGTCATATCTCTCATCCCTATGTTCTCTAGATGCCTATCAAAAATCTTTTGAGGAAGAGCCTTTGTAAAGGGATCCGCTAGATTTTCTGCTGACGCGATCTTGGTAATCGTCACGTCACCCCTATGCACTATTTCCCTTAGAAGATGATACTTTCTTTCAATGTGTTTCCCTCTCTTATGACTTCTTGGTTCTCTCGAATTAGCCACTGCTCCACTATTGTCACAATAGATAATGATCTGCTTATTCGCATCAGGAACCACTTCCAAGTCAATCAAGAATTAGCGGAGCCAGCCAGGCTCTTTAACAGCCTCGTATGCTACAACATACTCGGCTTCCATGGTGGAATCAACAATACAAGATTGCTTGATACTCCTCCATATGGCTGCCCATCCTCCAATGGTAAACACAGATCCTGATGTCGATCTCCCGGAGTCAGAATCTGACTGAAAATCAAAATCTGTATACCCAACGGGAATTAAATCCCCTCCAGAGTATACAAGCATATAATCTCTCGTTCTCCTTTAGATACTTGAAAATATGCTTGACTACCGTCCAGTGATCAGGACCAGGTTTCGTTGAAACCTACTAACTATGCCTACAGCAAAACAAATATCTGGTCTATTGCAGAGCATTGCATACATTAGACTTCCAACTGCCGAAGCATACGGAATCCTACTCATGAATTGCTCTTCATGCTCATTCTTAGGAACTTGTTCCTTCGATAGTTTGATTCCATGCCTGAAAGGTAACATAGCTTTCTTGGAATTTTCCATGGAAAACCTAGACATGATTTTATCTATGTATGAAGCTTGGGATAATGCAATCGTTCTATTCTTTCTATCCCTTATGACTTGGATACTAAGAATATAACTTGCTTCTCCTAAGTCCTTCATATCAAATTATTTTGCTAACCATTCGTTTATTGATGTCAATACACCTACATCGTTTCCGATGAGTAGTACATCATCAACGTAAAGAATTAGGAAAACCAACTTGTCGCCTTTAATCCTTTTGTATACAGAAGGTTCATCAAGGTTTTGAATAAATCCAAAACCTTTTACAGCTTGATCGAACCTTATGTTTCAGGATCTAGATGCTTGCTTCAATCCATATATGGATCTTTGCAACTTGCATACCCTTTCCTCTTGGCCGTTTTCAATGAATCCTTTTGGTTGCATCATATAGATGCTTTCATCAAGACTTCCATTAAGGAAAGTTGTCTTGATGTCTATTTTCCAAATCTCTAGGTCTAGAGATGCCGCAATGGATAAGAGTATCCTAATGGATTTAAGCATGGCCATAGGAGAGAAGGTTTCTTCATAATCGATGCCTTCCTTCTGTGTATAACCTTTAGCTACCAATCTAGCTTTATAGGTTTCCACCTTTCCATCCATTCCACTTTTCCTCTTGTATACCCACTTGGACCCGATAGGTTTATCCCTTTAGGCAAGTCTATAAGAGACCAAACTTTATTTTCGAACATAGATTCAATTTCGGATTGCATTGCCTTTTGCCAATGGCGACTATTAACATCTTCCATTGCATACTTGTACGTATAGGGATCATCGTCGTCCAAAAGATTCTCTTCAGACTCTCCTAGACCGATGTATCTCTCGGGTTGTCTAATAACCCTCCCACTACGACAAGGTATGGTAGATTGTTGATCTTGTATTGGTACGGATCTTACAATTAGGCTTGGTTGCGAAACCTCTTGTGGAATTGAATCTCCTAAAAGCTCATTTAGGACAATTCTACTTTTAGGCACAAAATTATTCATATAGTCCTCTTCTAGAAATTTGGCATTTGTCGAAACAAATACTTTAAGATCTGAAGGACTATAAAAATAATATCCTTTTGTTCCTTTTGGATACCCTACAAATATGCATGTTTCTGAAATGGACTCCATCTTATCTGTCTTTCTTTTTAACACGTGCGCAGGACATCCAAATATCCTTAAGTGTTGTAAACTAGGCTTTCGCCCAGTCCACAACTCATGCGGTGTTTTAGGAACTGAATTATATGGTACATCGTTTAGAATATACATGGCAGTTTGTAAAGCATATCCCTAAAATGAACTAGGGAGCGTTGAATAACTCAACATATACCTAACCATATCCAGAAGAGTTCTATTTCTCCTTTCTGCCACCCCATTTTTTTTAGGTGTGCCTGGTGTAGAAAATTGAGAAATTATTCCATTATCAATAAGATATTGCTGAAACTCACCAGATAAATATTCTCCACCACGATCAGACCTCAAGATTTTTATACGTTTCTCAAGCTGATTTTCCACTTCAGATTTAAATGCTTTGAACATATCAAAAGCATCCGACTTATGTCTCATGAGATACACATAGCCAAATCTTGAGTGATCATCTGTGAAAGTTATGAAGTACTCAAATCCACCTCTAGTTTGAATGCTCATAGGTCCACATACATCAGTGTGTATCAATCATAAACATTTGATGGCTCTTGCACCTTTGGTCGTAAACGACCTTTTGGTCATTTTACCTTCCAAACAAGATTCACAAGTTGGTAGATCATCAACCTTTAAGTCACTTAGAGGTCCGTCACATACCAATCTTTTAATCCTATTAAGGTTAATATGACCTAGGCAAAAATGCCACAGGTAGGTTTCATATTTTGATAATTTTACTCTTTTATGATTGGGTTCCGTTGATTCCATGTCTAACAAGTGAGAGATATTTCTATACAAATAATATAAACCATTTTCCAATGTACTTTTGCAAATAAATTTGTTATTCTTACTAATAATAAAACCTTTATTAAAAGTAACCGAATATCCAAATTTTTTTAGACAAGAGACTGAAATTAAATTCCTCTTGAATATTGGTACACAATAAACGTTTATTAAATCTAAATGCCTATAAAAATCAAAATTGATTCTAATATCTCCCACTACACTAGTAGACACCAACTCTCTATTGCCTAAATGCAAGTTGAATTCATTCTAATCCAGTCTATTCCATTGACCCTTTTAACCACAAAAGAAACACTTTCCTTTGATCTTGGTTACTTTCTTGGTATCCTTCTAATAAGGCTCAAGTTGCTTTTTCTTCTGTTATCTCTTAACCTTCTAACGGGTCTTAACAGTAGCAAATTTACCAACCATATGAATCCTTGTCTAGAGACATCATAATATCGGCAGCAGTCTCCATTCCTTCATGTTGCTGTTGCAACACGTTGGAGATGATGGCCATAATGTAACATACATTTAGCCATCTCATCTGAAGACTTCCACTACTGATACTCATCTCTTTGCTTCCTGAGTTAGATTCATTAGTTTGGTGGTTAAGGAATATACATAATGAACTTATACTTTTCAGCTTGCAACAACAACCCAATATTCCTTTTCCATGTGACATAATTATCACCAGTTAAAGTATTATCTTTTTTAGATATTGATTAGGGATGGGGTCATGATTTCTTTTTAATAACAAAAACTATATAAGTAAACAATCATGATATAGCACTTTTGAATATTTATCTTGAATTAAATGAAATAGTTCAATCGTAAAAATTCAACGGTGATCCAACACACATAAATGTTACGCTTCCTTTGGGAGTACGCACCATTTACTAGTTGGACTAGGTCCCACCTAATTGTTAACATAACACCCAACGTTTTATTTTTAGTCTTGTGATTTTATTAATAAGAACGCTTGGGAGGATATTAATAAACTCACATTGAGTGTGTTACCAAGTTATCGACCTTCAATAGAATACCTCACGAATATCCCTCCTTTGGGAGTAGATATCGTTTGGGCGAATTGTCTAGTCTATCTTTGTAAAGAAGTATCTTGCTAAATTCCATTCATGAAAACCTCTTGGGAGGTTATTCACGAAACATAAAGTTCAACTAAACTTGGAGGCCGTAGGTATTCCAAAACACCTTCTCCCACTCAATTGTTTAAGGCGTGTGATCGAATTCCAAAGAATGATTTACCAAGTTATCTAGATGCCAATTTAGATACTTAAACCATTCAATGCATGTTCATACAAAAAGAGATATATGAGTGGCACTCCTATTCTATATGACATGTTATCAAACAATGACAAACATTGCAATATTTATAAAAATATATATAGCTACAATTTTGGTCCATCCTAGAAAAACAAGTAAATTACATTTATCTTGGAATACAAGAACTCTTTCTTGGCGAACAAGTAATCACGTGACCTTCGTCTTTCAGACTCCCTCGGCTACCTCCCATGGGCGTCCGCACCCATTGTCCTTACCAATGGGCGTGTGCATGTCACAAGCTCAGAAAGGGCTGCCATGCGCAGCCCATGGCTACCACAAGGGCTGCCGTGCGCAGCCCATGCCACAACAAACGTGGCTGCGCGCTCTTCGCACGCATGTTCGTTGTTACGGAAACTTGTTCCGGATACTCCTAATTCTTTAAACCTTCGAGTCTTCGAAACTTGAATGTATTACAGAAGAATTTACATAACAAAATAATGCAGTTTTTTTTTATTATTATTACAACAACAAAAATAAAAAAAACTTAGCAACTACCAAGAAGGAAATTATGGTGATAATAGACCACCCTTCTTGTTACAATCCCAAAACAAAATTACATTGAAATTCTAGGACCAAAATTGAGAAATAACAATCCACATATAAAACATATATATATATCCATATATTCCAATGTAAATATATATGTGAATACCTAGAGTGGCATCTCTTTCTAAAACATGCATATATACAATAAAAGAAAAAGATTCACGAACACATACATGAATTAATCAAGGGTACAACCTGCCTCTGATACCAATTGTAGAGAAAAAACAGTTTAGAAACGCAGCGGAAGTGTGAGAAAAAACGAGACTAGGGTTTGCGTATAAAAAAAAAATTCCCCTTTTATACAACGAGAACCTTAACCCTAGATTAATTGATGTATATAAAAGCATCGTACCTTTTTCGCGTGACGATTGAATAAGCACTGAATTGATTCCGCAAAATCTTTCAATCCAATCACGAACGTAAATCACCTAGGAGTGTGGGCTCCCTTTCTTTAAATTGTATTCCTGAGGATGGAGACAAATCAAATATCTTTTCTTTGTTAGTTACAAATATCCTCCAAGTGAAAAATCCAAGAACGTTCTGTCACTTGTGAATTATCAATCAATTTGATTGTAACTCGCGTGAACCTTGATTCGATGTTGTACACAAAACCCTTTTGATGTAAAGGATATTAGTATACTATCGAATACAAAAACGTTCCCCTTTTTTCTCTACTTGGCCGAATTCACACACTATTGATTAGAGATGATCGAATTTTACCTAGAGTAAAATCAGATTTTTCTCCCTCAAAATTCCTGTGATGGCCGAAACTTTTTCTTTCTCAAATAAAGCTTGGCCGACATTACCTCTAATTGCCTTAGGGCTGGTTGAATTTTTCATCCACATATATATAGGTTCATAAATCCTTTCCTAAGAAGGATTTACTTGGTTGGCAAGAATCCTTTCCTTAGGTGGATTTATTTGGTAGTTAGAATCCTAATCTAGAAGGAAATCTATCCTATCCTATATTATACATGTGATGAACGAAATTCCCTTGTTTGAAGTAGAATAGGAGTGTTTAATCTCTCCTAATAAAGATTACTTGATGGACAAGAATCCTATCCTTAGGTAGATTAACTTGGTGATTATGAATCATTTTCAAATAAGAATTCTACCACTAAGTAGTTTTACTTGGTGACCAAGAATCCTTTTCCAAAAAGAATTCTTTCCTACACCAAGACTCCTAATTCTACTCACTATTGTGTTTGTAACCATATTAAAGACTTACTAATTTGATTAGATAAATAACTCCTTTTATTTATCTACTTATTAAATATAGTCTTTAACATTAACTATACTCCCAACAATAGTATAGTTTTAAGAGACCATCTCCTAATAGGAAAAGATTTTGACTTTTAATTAAATAATTAATTAATCAACAAATTAATTAATTTCCATTTAATTAACTAATAATAAAATAAAAATAATATATTAAAGCTACTATCCGTAGCCATTGCCGCCCATACCTATTATAAAGGCCATATATTATTTTTCTCATTTTATTAAATCCATTGGACCTAAATAAAAAGTCCACTTGTGAACTAGACCTATTCTTACATAAAGAAACAAGTTCACATGCCTTATTACAATTCTAGATGGACCCCTATTGGTCCGATAGAATATATCAAGTGATCCATGCAAGTTCGTGTGGATTGGAGATCTTTGCGGGCTATCTAAATTTAAGCTCCAATAGACACAACCCAATCACAATCAACAAATGATTCACTTAGGTCAAATTTATTTAATTTTAGTTCATTCCACTAAAGAACTAAAGTTGAACTCTTAAATAAAGATAGAATAAGTTGATGTTACTCATTCATACCCTAGACAACCTTATTAGAGAAAGTGTATCCTCGTGAAGAATACCAGTAATCGCCAAGAACTTATAGACCGCCTATAGCTATCCAAGTTACCATATTTACTCATATGACCACATTTTGAACTTGGATATTTTGACTTGTCCAGAAGCCATGTGTCAATAGACACTATTGAAAACTTAACGTTAAGATTTAATATCCAATACCTCAAAACATCCATATGATGGTATTCTACTCTCATTCAATAAATAGAGCCACGATGTCCATATCTATAAATGAAGTCCTCTATCGATTAACAAATGAATACCACCAAACTATCGAGGATAGACTATGCTATATAATCATACTCATTGATAGCTCAAATGACAACACTTGCAACCGTAAGTCCATCATTTATCTCAGGATTGAGATAGACTCTCCGATTATCTTCAAATGAAAACTTTTATCCATTTACGGTTCTAGATAAAGTATTTCATTTTGATCCTATTCAATAAACCCAGTGCACTAGATTCTTTTTGCCCAAAGACACCACACTTTGATGATTTTAGACTCATCATAACACATTTGATCCCACTTAAATGCTAGCAAAAGAATCTACAACTTTAACAAGATAAAGGCGCCCAACCTTCTATCTTAAGTTGTGAATATTATTCAAGACTAACTAAAGAATTGTGTCTACCTCATACATATCTAGAAGTATAAACAATTCTTTTTTTTTCATAGTCTTTTGACCTTATGATTATTTACTTTTGACAATTATAATAATGAAACTATAAATGCTATAAGATTTGTTAAACTAGAAATCACTTTATTCATATGAAAAACATTGTTAATTACACTATTACACTCATGCTATCGAGCATAATCCTAACAAAGTGTACGTCAAAATCATTATCAGCAAGTCCAACGTAGGGGTAACAAGTTAAACAATGCTTTGAACTTTTGACTTGTTCGATGTACAAGTGAACGTTGAATTCACAAACAACTTACACATAGGTTGTACAAGTTGAACGTTAAACTGAATCTTAAACATGTTTGCTGAACAAGTTTACGTAAACCGTAGTGAAAATGTTCAACATGGATAGAATGAGTTTAACGTTCATATAAACATTCAATTTGTTCATTGAACAAGTGAAAATAAATATCCCTGAACAAGTTGTACGTAACGTAACCAACTTTTCAGTCTATACCCAACACATATGGTTGTTTGAACTGCTTATTTTGGTGCGATTTCCTTCAATTGTTGGTATTTTAATAACAATTTTGGCATTCCTCTTTACTTAGATGAACAAGTCAGGCTAGATAGGAAGATATGAAAAAGTCGAGGTTGTCACGACCATGGGGAGAACGTAACGATGGCGGCCTGGAGTCGCTATCTCCTCAGACTACTTGTTCAAAACAGAGATGATAGCGACATTGGGGGCGACCAAACACAAAGTCGCCATGTTATCGCTTTTGACTCTGACATGCATTAACAAGATAGAGATGAAAGCGACCTCAAGGTAACAATTTGGAAATAAAACAGAGTGACCTACATGTCGCATTGTCTATAATTTGTAAGTGAAACAAGATCATTTTTGTAGAAAGCGACCCTATAAAAGCGACCTTAAAGGTCGCCCTGAAGTTGCCTGCATGAAACTTGCTATAGAAACCCTAAGTCAAGGAAAGTTGATTGAAACACAAAAAAAAAACCACCAAATTTTCTCTCAAACAATGTCCAACGGTGCTTCTTAATCTCCAAAGGTAACCCTCAACCGAAACTCCTACAATCATCTTCAAGTTCTCGTGTAAGGCATATCTTCCTTTACATTATTAGGTTTTATGACATTAAGAAGATATTTGAAACTTTTTTGGGGATCAGTTGCTAACAACACATACATTTTTTCATTTTGTGTAATTACGGTTGTGTAGTGCGTAGTTGTAATTGTATGGCAGTTTGTTGATTCATTATTGCTATAACTAAGAATGGTTATGCGTTGTTGATTGGTTATTGGTAGTATTAAGGGTCATTGTGGTTTTTTGTGTGAAACTGTTGTTGTGCGAATTTGAATTTGAGAGAAATTGAGAATGGTTAGGGGTAGAAAAGGAAAACAAGTTGCTAAGGATGACGGTTAGCTATCGAAGAAGAGGAGACAGACTTTGGCAATGCCAACTATAATGGGGAAAGGAAAAGGAGATTTGATTATAGATTTCCCAAACCCGTCAGATTCGGTGAGATAGGCATATTCGGTAGTAGGAATATTTGGCCTGAAAGATGGATCAACATGCCAGTATTCGGCTCCACATTCATCCCAAAAATAGTAAATACAATGGGGTGGATTCGATACGTAAAGACCCCTAACATGGTGGCACTTGAATTAGTTAGGGAATTTTATTGTACCATGGTCCCGTATAATTTTTTTAGGTGGTACGTATCATGGTTCAATGGAGACCAGTCCAAATCACAACCGAAGGAATTAATGAATGGTTGGGCACTCATAAGGATCTAGGTCACCTGGTTGATGGTCTACCAGAAAACAAACACTTTGAGTCATGGAATTCGCAATTAGCAGAAGACTAGAGAATGAACGGTGATCGGGCTTGGAATGACTACCGACATCCCCTATTGAACAACCAGCTGAAGTTAGATGCGGGGTTTTGGTTCGTGTTCTTCTCACTCTCCTTAGCACTTACCACCGACCGAACAGAATTGAGGTACGATGTTGCACGCTTCCTATACTATGCACGAAATGGCCTACCCATGGACATAGCCAAATCATCATGAACCATATCTTCAAAAGTTACTACTTATCTGAAGGCCCGTTGCCCTTCCCCTATTTCGTTACTCACTTTTGTGAGGTAGCCAGGATTAACGTGCATGGGGGAGGTTGGACAATGTTTCCTCTTATGATGGACAAGGGGAAAAGGGTTTATAATGATCTTGCCAAGCATAGAGAAGCCGGATTGCTTGGAGATTAGTCAGATGAGGATGAGTTTGATGATAACCCAGATGGTCCGGACTATAATGTGGACAGTGATCTAGACGCTGTCGAAGCATATCAGGGGCCAGTGATAGATCAAATTTTATATGGTATCAATGATATGAGCCTATGGATGGATGCCAACCACCACACCTATATGGAGCATTTCACATACATCCATGATAGGCTAGATGCTTTTCAGAGAAGTTTCGGTGATGCCGGCATCATGATTCCGTTTATGGCTTACAAGCCTACTGATCATATAGCCAGCGGATCAGGAGGCTCATCTGAGCAGGCACCTCCATACCCTACCATGCCCCCCATTTTTCGTACCGCATTGCACGGACTATATTTACATGCAATCTTTTTTTGAATATTTACTTTACAATAATGTAATTTTTAATTTTATCATTATCTATTGTCAGTATTTTTATATTATGTCAGACTTGTAATAGAAAATTGATTGAATTTGGCTACTGCAGAAGCTGTATCAAAATCATTATTCTCGTCACATCATACTACAACATTTCCTTAATCTTTCTCCTCGTATAATTTCAATGACCCTGCAAATAAAACTTCATACACGGATATTACACAATTCCATAACCGATGGATCCACAACCACCAATTCCATACGTGGTTCTACCCTACACATACCCTTACAAAATGAGATGCATACAACCCTAAAATAGATAGACTATATCATTAAATTTTTGGGATTTGTTTTCATGAAACCTTAGCACTTAAGAAGTAATTGGAGATTGTATGCATCACATTTCAAATGAGGTCACCTAAGGTCCTACAACAGTAATGAAATAAAATGGGTTTACATGAATCCTTACCCAAAGTGTGGTGTTGCTCTTACTTCCATTTTTCCTTCAATATTTCTTTAGCTCTTTTTTTTTCCCAAATACAAGTACTGATGATGGATGTGATGAGTCGGTGTGGTAAAAGTGTAGGATTTTCTTGAGTGGTGGTTGGTGTTGTACATAAATAGTTGGCTATTTATATTGGCTCGCATTAGGTCAGGGGTGAAAAGGTCCAGTTGTTGTTTAATTAACTTTTCTCTAGATGGAGGGGACCCAAGCTCATATTATTATTTGTCATTGTGCCTAGAACCCGAGACTGTTGTGACCTGAAGGCGACAGAGTAATGGTCGCCCAAAAGTTGCTTTCCTTTTGGCTTTCATAATTGATGGGTAATCAGAGACAATATCGACCACAAGACGATGTTCACATAAGTCACCTTGATGTCGCTATTGGCTTGTCATTACTGTTATGTGATTCGAGCCTATAGCGACAATGGGGCGACAATGCTCATGGTCGCTCTAATGTCGCTATTGTCTCGAGTTTGAACCAAGTCTTTCAAAAGGCAATAGTGATTTCAACGCGACTCCTACACATGTCGCCTTAAAGTCACTATTGTCTAGAATTGTCTTGGGTTTGATCTGATGCTATAGCGACATTAGGGCGACTATGACCATGGTCGCCAATTTGTCTCTATCATCTCGGGTTTAAACCATTTTGTTCAACCGCAATAGTGACTTCAACGTGACTGGAACATAGGTCGCCTTGAAATCGTTGTTTTTTTAGGGTTCTCATTTTATGAACTGAGGCAATCGTGACAATATGGCGACTATTACATTGGTCGCCCTATTGTTGCGATCATCTCAGATTTAGACCTATCCAACCTTACGTCATAGCAACGTATCGTTGGTCGCTTTGAGGTCACTTAACTTTATGGATTGAAAGTGGCTAGAATTGAGGCAATAGCGATCCAGGGGCTACCATTAGAAAAGATGCCTTTAAATCGTTGATGCAGTGGTCTAATACAATTCATACACTTAAAGGGACGTTTTGGCGATGGATATTGGGTCGCGAGTACTTTGCTGTTACCTACGTATGCCTAAAATTATGTTCTAGTTGACCTACCGTCAAATCCCACCAATTTTTTGTATCACATTTATGTACTCCATATGTTATTAATAGGGTCAACCAACCCATTCAATTATTTCACTTACCCAGCTTCAACACCATCAAATACAAAGGTTTCCACTAGTGCCTTCCTTCCCTTAGTCACGTATCACTTTTGCACAAATCCATTTCTCTCCACATTTGTAAGGACAGTAAAGCCATTTTTTAAAGGTTCAACCTTTAGCAGATGATTCTGATATAGCTAACGTATGAGCCACATCTGAAGCTTCTCAACCAAGTGAACTTGATAAGTAAGTGTTCAGTATTAGAATAACTGTATCCTCATATCATGTTGCTCAAATTGTTTGTAAGATGATAAAAATGCTTATCTCACAATATTTCCACTGAAACGGTTAAATGTTCATGGGTTGTAGGTATTTATATGGATGATCATTTTGGAATGTTTATCACTGGAACTGCACATCTAGATTTGAATAGTGAAGGATACTCAAGGTGGCATGAGGCAGACACAACACGTACAGACAACGAGGAGTTGAAACCAACAGACACATCCAACAACATTGAATTGACCATATCATATGCCGTTTGGTCACGGTAATGTTTGCACACCGCTATGTTTGTCTTGTGATAATTTGGTGCAACCGACCGATGATTGATTAAATAGTGAACTTATAAGTTTACAAGTTAGTGATTTTATGGGGAAAAAGTTTGTATCTATTACTGATGCTGAGGAGTTTTACAAGAAATTTTCATATATTATGTGGTTCAATATGCATTAGGACATGTTGTGTCGAGACTCACATGGATTAATTATAGTTCGTAAGTGGGTTTGTTCCAAACAAGGGTATAGAGCAAAACAATATGTTGATAGAATCGATAGGGTTCGTGAACTTAGAGAGCAGACTCATGAAGGTTGTCGGGCAACACTGAAAATAAATTTTGACAGGGAGAAACTGTTATGGGTTGTTACGGAGTTTGTGACTGAGCATAGTCATAAGTTATCACCTGGCAATCATAGCCAATTCCTTCATTCTGATAGAAATGTCAAAGAGTGTGATCTAGTACAAGAGCAGTCACTGAGATCAGTTGGAGTGAAAATCTCCTAAGTGATGGATCACCAGTTGGATTAGTTTGGTAGTTATACAGCTATCAGACACAATAGGAAAGTCTTACAAAACCGGCTGGACAACATACGTAGGTTTGGTTCACATAATTCTGATGCTGATTCAATTATCTCTTACATGACGGCGAAAGCGGAAATGGATCCAACATTTTTTGTTTAGTGCAGTATTCTTGAAGATGGTAGCATGGACAACTTATTTTGGTCTGACAGGATGTCACGATACAACTACAGATACTTTGGTGATGTTATGTCATTCGACTCGATGTACCGAACTAATACTTTTAATCACCTGCTAGTGACATTCGTTGTGGTGAACCATCATACGAAAACGATAATTTTTGGGTTTGGGTTGTTGGTTGATGAGACGATGGGTACTTACAAATGGACACTGTAAACATTCTTAGAAGTTATGCATGGTAAATGTCCAATATCGATAGTTACGGATGGTGATAAAGCTATGAGTAAGGCCATACGGTTAGTAATGCCTTCTGTCGTAAGACTCTTATACCTTAAGCGAAATGTATAGACGAACGTGTGTGATACTGGGTTTACTCAAGCTTTTACCCATTGCATGTTGACATACATGATGGAGGTTGAGTTCGGATGCAATGGTTGAACACCTTTGAGGGGTTTGGTTTGTAACATAATGAATGGTTTAAAATGATGTATTGCAAACGGAAGCTATGTGCATAAACTTTCTTTGGAGGTTTACGGAGCACCTAACGGTCAGAGAGTTTTAATGCTTTCCTGAATCGCTTCCTGAATAGTAGGCTAAAATTGTATGAATTCATAAGCCATATCGATAGAGCAATGTCGTGCCTCTAAACATGCAGCCAAAGTTTATACTCGACACATATTTGCTTGGGTAAGAGTTGAAATCAAATCGAAGGCAAAACTGAGCATAGGCAATTGGGTTGATGATATGGATAATGTGATGTATACATTCAAGAAGTTTGCTAGTGGTGATACCACCTGGACTGTGAGGTACACACCATCAATAATGCAAGAAGTTTACTGGTGTGATATGAAAGCCATAAACTAGAACAACATACCTGAGTCACTCATAATGCAACGGTGGACAAAGAGTGTGAAGGATGTCTCAGAAGTGGAATTGTCTCCAATTGTGACTACTCCAACTATAATGCAACTTGCTAGGTTTACATCCTCTCATACTTATTAAAGCATAATTAATTCCTTTTAGTTAATGATCATCGGCTCGAAATGATTGACCATTTCATATCAATTGTGGCTAGGAATATGATTATGCTTGAAAAGTCAATTTTTTTGCACATGTTGTTGTTATTCGAAATGATTGACCATTTCATATCAATTGTGTCAACTGATGGTTACAAACAAGCAAACGTAGCGATTGAAAAGTTAACCATTCATATGAAGGGATTACTGTCATCGTCAAGTACAACAACAGAAAATAATGTACATCATACAAGAGAAGAATCATCAGTTCGCGTTAAAGATCCTGTGATAGCAGTAACTAAAGGGTCTGTCTGACAGAACAGAAAATCACGTGGGAAAGCCCAAAAATGTGGCAACTGTGGACAACCTGGCTACAGAGTGAAGACTTACCTTGCCAAAATCCAAAATAACAACAGTAAAATGATAAGCAATGGAGGTATAGGAGTGGGGACCATATTACACCAAGCAATGGAGGTACAGGAGTAGAGACCATATTACACCCAACCGCGTATGCGAACTTACAGTAGTCTTACGACTCTTAATATCTACTAGACATTGACAGTCGTTGTTAACCTTATGCTTTTCATACTACTGAAGTTCCAATGATGAAGGGTTTTCCATAACAAGCTCAACACCTGCTAAATACATGCAACAAAACCGATGGTAGACGTCATAAAATTTCATGTCATAGATTGGCGTGAGACCATGTCACTTTTGATTATGACGTCATGAGCTTCCTATAAAAACGGTTATATTATGCTACATAATGAACCGCTTATGTATTTTGGTGGGAGACATGCATGTAGTGTGTAACACCTTTTCTGCACCTTGTAGTTTGTTGACAGTCAATTGGAACACTGGAATGAACATTGTAATGACTTGTATTGTTGTGAATGTAATCTACATTTTTGGTAGTATGACCAAGTGTGTAATTTTTGTTGTTGGTCACTTAAGGACGTCTCAACTACAACATAAATCAACCTACGGTGACTAACGTGCTACCATCACCTCGGTCACCAAGAGGTATGTGTATCCTAGAATTTGGAGCTGGTAAGGTTAATACCAAACCATTGACCTATGCGACTTAAGGGTGACCAAGTAATTTGTCATCTGGTCATCGCATTGGTCTCGGATTTGTTAGTATCATATGTTGCGACTTTAAGGTGACCTACCGTATAGTCGCTAGTACGTCGCAATGGTCTCGGATGTTGGGTACTGACATACACACAAAAGAGTGAGATTGGCAAGTAAAAGTAGTACATTTTCATGAGGGACGATGTTTGTTTAAAATGTATAGAAAGCGCTTCAAAGAATGAGGTCTGGTGAGAATATGTGATTCCATTTGTACAACAAAGGTAAACTTAGTAATTGATTAGTAACGGATACGGATAACAAGATTGGTGCGACAATGCTATATTGTCCAACTTTGAGTAACAATATTGTTAAAAATGTGGATTTCAAATGAGTTAAACAATGTAACATAATTGTATAGATGTATTGGGTTATATAGGAGTAACATCAGTTACATTGGATGGTATCGGAATAACATGTGGAGTAACTTTAGTTAAAATGGAGTAAATTTATATTTTGTTTACAGTGACTTTAGTTACAAATTTTTGAGACACTCAAAACAAAAGAAAACACATAAACATGGAGATCAATAAAGGGATGTAGGAAAAAAAAAACACCCATTAAATTGTATATTTATGCACCTGCTGGCTACTGCTAGGTATATAAATTTGTATGGTTATAGTACACTTCCACAGGAAAAAAGGAAAACCTTGGCAACTCTTTTGCAAGGTCTTCTACTTGGTGGGACATTTACAAAAGACATACAATCATGGACATATTCCAGGGATGAAACCGACCTCACTAATATTAAAATGCCATTTACAAAAACAATTACAAGTTTCTTTACATGCAACCAATACAACATTCAATCTAATAGAGCCGTTGCTTTACCTATCCACTTTCAAATTGGGGGCCTTTCCATCTTCACAGTGGGGATGATTTTATTCCTGGAAACAAAATTATTATAGTGCACTTCTGATTTTATCTTTAGAGCCAAAATATTGGTGTTACTAGGGGAGATTGTAAGAAAACAAGCCAACTACATCCTATGCCAGTCAGATTGAAACTATAACATAAAAGGATATATGTCATGGATAGGTAAACCTTGATAAACTGAAAATGTAACAACAACTATGAATTTATTTAGGTTACCATACCAATTTCATCTAAACTGGTGTAAGGCAATTGTCATCCATGAACATGTAAAGAAACAATCCATAATCAAAGCCACTAGGCTGATTTGGTGCTTTTGCATATGAAATACTGAATGTTGTGAACGAGGATGATATTGGGAAGGCAATGTCCATATCATCGGTAAGAATGGCCTCAAGGGACTGCATCTACATGAAAAGTAACAGGTGCAATGATGCAATTCGTGATAACAAGAGGATAAATGGGGATCAATAAGGGGGTAAAACAACATAAGTTAGAAACATATCATATTTCAAACTTGGTTCAATCGTGTCCCCTCATCCTTCCTACGAGGCGGATTGGAGTCTGAAATTTGGCAGTTTCGTGTGGTAAGGTCAGCTACGGCCAAATACCAATGGTTGCATAGATCATTGATAGGAATGTAAATCTAATATGTACACGGAAATGGTGTTAACAGTAAGCTTTACAAAATATATAGTATGAACATACTGAAAAGTAGGTATACGAGATATAAAATAACAACGCTAATCATCCGTCACCTTTACACATGTACGAAGATAGTACACGTAAGCCTCCCATAATTTTGAAATGGATATCTTCAAAGAATATTGTTTCCCCTCTGTACAATTCAAAATAGTGTATTGCAAAAGCAAACATGAAAAATACGTGGATACATGTTCCATATAAGCAATAATGGACAACTAGAAGCGTATAGGCAAAGAATGAACAGAAGTATATCGCATAGTGCGTAGGTAAGAACCAACAAAGTTGTGACCTTTAGGACTTCAATATCATGGATTTGTACTCAGGAATTAGATTAATAATTTGAGAAAGAAAATATGACTCCCAGATGTTAAGTTATCAACATTAAACAAGATTTTATTATATAGAATGTACAAAATTGAAAAGTTATTGATGAGAAAGTGATAAGTAGTCAACCTCACTATCAACAAAGGTTGAAGGTTCTAATGTTCTGAAACTTTTATGGGATACACGTAGATGCCCAAGATCGTCAATAACCTCACTACAGTATTGGAAACACCAAACCTATAAGTAAACACCGTTGTAAATTGATGAGGAAAAAGTACAGAAAGCATTCTTACGCTTCTGGTATGTTTTTGGAGAATATGTAGGCTATCAATTTCTCATCATGTGTATTCAGTACAATGCCAATTTGGAAAAGGCTGGATCGATATTTGTCAAAGCATTTATAGGTCTGGCAATGTACGGTGAAATTTGATACCGGCTTAGCTTTCGTTTTAACGTTGATATTATTTTGATTAATCTTCACTTGTTTGAAGATTGCGACTGATGTTGGAAAGTATCATCATTGTAGGGATCCTGAAAAATAGTTGGTAGTAAATTCTAATTGTAGATTAAATGGGAATAACCAAGATGTTGACATAGTAAAATTTTAAAATAAACAGGATCAGACCTCATCTAATAAAATGGGAATGGTAAGGACCAGAGGTACATCATACAGATCATCGGTACCCTGATCTTCCATCGGTAAATCAGCTACGACCACATCTTGTAATGGTGGGTCAAATTGTGCTTTCATCCAACTCGGGGTGGATTTGGAAATTGTTTGCTGATGTGGGGGTAATGTTCCGGTGTGAGTGGATGAACAGTTAGATTTTGATATGTATGAATAGAAATAGGTCATGATGATGGTGGTGGTAGAGAAGGTGGAGGGGGATTTGGCGGCTCTTGACTCATGGAATTCTGATGGATATTTGTATTAGGTAAGTCATTTTTCAAGTTCTTGTCCTTCGACGAACTGAATTTCGAAAATAGCAAATTAACCATTGTTCGGATATCATGAAGTTCGTTCTTCAATGATGCCATAATATCATTGACCACCTGGAGGACATTATTAATACCTTTAATGTGGGCATCATTACCTCTACCAGGTTCTTGATTGCCATGATTGGATGGCACATGGGCAGCGGTATGAAATTGTGCTACTGATGGTGATGATTGATTGAAACAATCCTCAACAAATATCTGCATCATTTATTGCATATAGCTATATGATGATGCATGCAAAAAAACATAATAAATTGACAAATAAGTTGTGTAGGTAAACAATTTTGTGTGAACCTAGTTATTTCCAACACCTCTAATGGTGTGCAGCCAGAGTATGCACTTCTTTATCTTGACGATTGTCTAGCAAATGATAGGTATTGTAGCTTTATCCATGATCGGAGGCTCCCATTGTAGTGAATGGAATTAAAACAACTTCAAAGATGATGTGCCAAAATTTTCAACTAACCATCTGCATATCTTCAACTGTAGACATCCACAGTTCAGGGCAAGTAAATGCCCACACCCAAATGCACGGACTACTTCTTTTTTCTCTTCTGAAAGTTTCTGCACAATCCAACACCACTGAGTGGGTGTACACCTTGTTCTGATGTTTTCTTTAAGGCTGCCCGAAACATTTTTCGTGCCTGCGATATCTTCAACTATTGGAGGCAAGTCAGAGTTGTTGGGGTTGTCATTATGACGATGGTGAGGATGCTCTTCTTAATAAACTTGATAATGATGTCCAAATTTTACCTTCTCTTCTATTGGTAACAGCCGCCGAGTATTTGCAATTTCACTTCAGGACTATAAAATCAAAACATGACCAAATGTTAGTTCGGTGGTCAGAATATTCAAACGAAATGAATGGTATTACTTGTTACGAAGGAATATAACCTCAACGTTCCCAAAATCATATGCTTTTTTGCATTCCAATTTACTGATAAGAAACCCATATGTTATGTTCAAATGGGCAAAAAAGAAAGTTTTCAAATTCAAAGTAAGCATTAGAAAATGTTTACATACAAATAATTAATACAACACATGTTTCCAGTCTTCAGTTTTGACAACGTGGTTGTGGATGTTGTTGTATCAGTACCATCATTCTCCTTTTCACTATTTTCTTTTTTCACTATTTTCAGTCTGTACATCAGGGGTAATAACTGTTCAGTTAATAACATGGATAAGGAAATGATTGGATATATAAACTATTGGTCATAAAAGGTCAAATTCCTTATCGTAATATATTATGCATATCTTCAATGAAAAAACATGTTGTTTCACTGACCACTTAAAACGTTAGGTTTGTTATCTGGAAACAAAAAGTAGGAATCATACTTGGAATCTTATGACAAGTACTGAAATGTCAAGTGCAGGGGATCCAAGGTTCCTCTTCTTCTAACCACTTTGTTCACTTGTGTCCATGGAATAGGTACCTATTTCTGCTTAAACTCAAAAACCCAAATGCCAATATGCCTTATATTCTATATGCAGCTACGAACACGTAGCTTTAGTATACAATCTATGGGACAGTATATAGAGAAAATGAATAGTATCAAAAGAAGAAATAGACGCTCGGTACGTGGCGTTGTCTCACAAGTGTACTCAACCGGCACCATTCCGGGTAAGAGTAAGTATGAGTATTCCAGCCGATAAACTTTGTGCCCAAAACAGAAAATACAATAATAACATAGCTTAAGATTACAACAACTTATAAAATGCGGCTACGAAAAGGTAGCTACAATATATAACGAACAATGTACAAGAGAGTATATAGAAAAATGAATAGCATCAAACGAAGAAATAGACACTCGGCACGTGGCGTTGTCTCACAAGTGTACTCTACCGGCACCATTCCGGGTATGAGTAAGTCTGAGTATTCCAGCCGATATACTTTGTGCCCGAAACATAATATAGAATAATAACATAACTTCATATTACATTAACTTACAAAATATGGCTACGAAAAGGCTGTATTATATAAACTACAGTGTAAAAGATAGTATATACAGAAAAATGAATAGCATACAAAGAAGAAGAAATAGACACTCAGTACGTGGCGTTGTCTCACAAGTGTACTTTACCGAAACCATTCCGGGTATGAGTAAGTCTGAGTATTCCAGCCGGTATACTTTGTTACCAATAAAGAATATAGAAATAGAATAATAAGATAGCTTCATAAGACAAGTTCAATGTTGTGCAAATTCTACAAGGCTTATATCTTCAAAACAGAAGAAGTACATTGTTGCACTTATTTCAATTCGCAAGCAATTGAACCTTAGGAAAACAAGAAGCTACTAGACAAAACTATTCTACCAACCATTTGGGTTGGCAACATAGCTCCTGGTTTCTACCATTTTAACCGTATATAGCAAGTTTTCTTAACTCATGCAGTGTGGTGCACTTTCTACCCTATTAACTCTATAAGTTGTGTGTTGCTTAAACAAATTGCCATAAGTATAGTGCCAAACAACATATCCAACAACCTTTTTATGAATTGTGGATATTCAATCTTTAAGTTTCTCTTCACCTAGTTAAGCTACTAACAAATTTTATTATGTACATCGTTGAATAATTAAAATATCCAATAGTAGGAAATACATCGCAATCTAAGTCACCCATAATTTTTATCTCAATTAACTTTTGCTTATATAGTTGGACCATAAACCAATCACACTACACACTGGTTCACTGGTTCAACCATTACTGATTATGATGTATGCTACTCCACCATTCGACACATGAAAATTCAGAACATAAAACAAAACTACAAATTCTACTCACTAGTATGGTCACTTCATAATTTATATTACAAGATCCAACATCTAATAATTTTGAACCGTGACATAATAGTTATTGAATTAGTGCCTATCCTGAAACCGAAAGAACGCTAAAATAACTCAATGCGTAGTTCAGTACCTCATCAGTAGTGTTTTAAGGAAGCGTGGATCCAACAACACTAGCAATGAAACCTAAAATTGCAAGAATAACATCAGATTGAGAATGGTCACGTTTCTGACATAAACCCCTCCCACAAAGGGAATTACCATGACTAAATAAAAAATATTAATAACATTACACCACTAACCTTATATTTAAAAAGTCTTGAAGAGCGACACAATTCCAATCCATGAAATTATGGATGTAGTTGTACATAGCTTACCATTCCACCAATCTCATTTTCTGAATTGTATATACTTCCAACTTATATCAACCTACTGTATTGTCAACTTCGGTTTCAAATATTTAATTTTTACATTTTATAACTAAAACCAACCCTAACATCAAACGCGAATCCTACGTTTACAGACTATTAAACTTAAAACAGTAACCCGAACTTAACATTTTCACATATATAATTATATAACAAGTGAAATTATAGCATTTTTAAATCCCCAATCATTTTTGTACCCAAACACTTCTGTTCATTTCAATTATTATTCCATATATATATATATATATATACAAAGCTACAAATCCTGTAAAATGTATTTACATTCCTAAGCTTCACACCTAACACTCAGATTCTACGAACGAGACAAAATCCCAATACTGATTTCAACACTCTACACAACTTAATTATATAACAACCCCAAACAAAACACATAGCATAGAAAGGGGAATTTTTATAATTGCCAACCCTAATCTTCATAGTAATAGTAATAGGTTTCCAATCACAAATCAAAATATACAAATCATAGGAAAGCATAATCATCAAACAAGAGTAACTCACCTTCCATTTGAAGCCAAATAGATGATTGCGATTCTACAGCCGCGGATATGGCATCTGAAGCGAATACGGAGCGAACGACACCGCTGTCGTTGGAAAGAAACCATCGAGATGAAAAAGAGTTCGCTGGAGAGACACTGTGGAGATGGATATGAAGCCGACAGAGAGACACCAACAGAGATGGAGAGACCACGATGAGAGCAAGAGAGATGAGAACATGTATCAGTTCAAAAAAAAGTGAGAGGAGAGAGATTGAAACACTATTATATCTATTTTGGTAGAACCGGTATAACATGTATCTAGGTAAAAATAAATTTTTGTGTTATTTTTTTTCCCTTTAAATTTATTAAATATTATGTTGTATGGTACAATTTATCACCATTAATTGTACCGTAGCAAAACCCATGTATTTGATGCAGGTTATCGAAGAATATAGTGTTGTCAATGTCAACGCCCCTGAACCGCACAACCAATTCCCATTTATGACAGAATATGAATCCCACATTTTCCTATTACATCGAAGATTCTTAGACCCCGTTTGGTATTACTTTTAAGAGGTTAAAATTTGATTATTTAATAATTTTGACATAAAAAATGTTTGGTAAATTTTTAAAAGTGATTATTTGAGAATGTGGGTTGATTTGACGACGATTTTAAGAAACAGGTGAGGGTTACTTTTGAAAAGTCATTATGATATAATCTATTGTTTGAGAATCTTTTTAAATACTAAATTATTCCTATTGACTTAATATAAATACAAATATATTTTATGTTTAATTTCATATGATTCAATTTTATTTGTTCATCATTGATTAAATATAAGATTAATGAAAAGATTTTTTTTTAAAAATCGTTCATCTTCTCAACCAAATTCTGGAACAAACACCCAAACTTAGAACTTATAACAAAAGCCTAAAAATCATCTTTTTCGCAATCCACTTCTTCTTTTCTACCATTCTTCTTCTTTACCACCACAAACTCACCCAAAAGTACAATTAATAAATTTTTTATAAAAAGAATGATAATGATTGAAGTGTTGTAAGTACAGGTATCCATATGTCAAGAAAAAAAATCAAAGAATATTGTAGTGAAAATAAAATAAAGGAGTAAAGAAAAAAGTACATATTTTTTTTTTTTGACTTGGTGCTGTTAAACCCAAGATTTGAGCTTGAGGGATGTGAAAAGAAAAGTTTTACTTCGTTTAATAATTCAATTTCATGTCTGTTTTAGTCCTTATGTAAAATCAAACAAGTTAAAGGTAAAATTTACCAAATCCATGAATACTGATTTTAATCCACGACAATTTCAACAACAACATTAACCGAATAGTTAATGATTAACTGCACAGTAAATTATTTCTTCAGCACAACTAACAGTGATTATTTTAAAAGTTACAGTAATACCAAGCTGGCCTTTAGTGACTCATCCCTTATAGTGGGAGTTATATTCTAGATTGTACTTATAGCAGTTAATTTCACTGTATTGAAAAACAATTAATAAAAACTTGTAAGCACATTCATTTCTATTGTGTTGATGTATTAGTATTAGTTTGTATAATTTTGGATGAATTGATAAAGATAAATTAAATGTGTCAATTGGGGCCAAGCTTGGCATGCCCGTCTCGTTAAGGCACGCCAAAGAGGCAGGCGGTGCTGGAACGACACGCCACAATGACGTAACTGGGCTAGCATGGCACAAAGACAGGTGTTATGAGGGACCGAGGGTGCCGACCTGCAGTGCTGGCATGACATGGCATGCTAGGCTGCTGTGCCATAGCCAACGGTTAACACAGGGGATCGACCGTTTGACCGCCATATATATATTTTTTTCAATATTAACCGTTGACCTTGGGGGAATTTTTTTAAAAAAAAAGTTGACCGTTGGTTGAGTCAGTCAATGGCTATATGAGTAAAAATAAAAAAAAATACCTAAAGTACCACTCATCTCTTCTATTTTATATTCTATCCACATTTTATGCTTTTCTATATATACTCACACTTATTTCCAATTTTCATACACTTTCTCTCCATTACTCTTTTTAATCTCTATTTCTCTAAACCATTTCATTCTAACTCTCTCTCTCTCTCTCTATTCTCTACACTACTAATCTAATATTATAATACTCTCTAATCTCTATTTAGTATTTACTATTTACTATTCTCCAACTATTACTTTAATATTCTTTAAATTTTTTCTTTAAATTTTATTATTTAATTTTATGCATAGTTTTTAAGTTTTATATTTATACTTAATATATTTATGCTTAGTTTTTAATTTAAATTTTTAATCCCAATTTATAAATTTATATCTTTACTTTCAATTTTAAAATTTTTATTTTTATGCGTCATAAATCACAAAAAAAAAATTGTGCTTAGTTATTAATTTTAACATTTACGCTTAGGTTTTAGTAACTAATTTAATATTTTTGGCTTTAAGTTTAGTAATAGTTAGTATATGTATTGTTAACCAAAAATTCACACTGGGTGAAAAATCTAGATTAACACCCTTAGCCCGTAACCCGACAGGCGGTAGAAGGTAGGTACCTCCTACCTTGGTGATCTTGTATGAATATGAAAAATGGTGCGATAGGTAGGAGACGAGCCATCCCACTCATCGGGCTTCGTGCATATAGAGGAGATATAGGGAACTCGAGGTTCCATTGTTGGGGTAAAGGGGCTGATCCTGGTCCCTGGTATCTAGTCACCTCTCTAGGTATCCTCGATCCAAATAGCAAACAAGGAGGTAAGTTTGGTGCTCATCGATGATGTAGATGTGTTCGTGAAAGAATGGACCACTCCGTAGCGATTATTAGCCGTTAGGTGCTTTCGGTCGGGGGTCGAAACCCATTCTAGTACCCAGAGCTCAGTCTTAGACCTCGATTTCTTCATGTAGTTCCCCAACCTATACAGCGAGTAAGGACATGGGCTTGTTTGGCTTCTATGTCTAATCCTTGTCTGCTCCCGTAGGGAGGGTGCAAGAGAGCTCATCAACTCCTTTTAGATGGGTCTGGGTATTTTCTCCCTATCTTGATACAAGACTTTGGCATGTAGAAGGGAGGATAAGTGTGATAGGTCTACCGGGATAGGAATCTAGCTCATACACATACATATACAAGCATAATACTGGAGATAAATAGGAGAAAGACAAATCTTATGGAGCATGTATTTTGGCTTCTCCTTAATTAGAGAGCTTTGTCACAATTATAGGTTCCAATTGCTTGCTGCCGACTCCAAAAATTACTAGATCGGTTTTGGAGGATATCTTGGAGGTAAAGGTGTTTGTTTCCTCTTTGGACCCTTTCTTGTTGTCCACTCCATTAATTTTTTCAATCAACTTATCATCATAGGAACATTGATTGAATTGACTTATTAATGGCATTTTTAAGGAGTTAACTGATCTTCCATTAATGGCATTGATTATCTTCATTAATAGGGTTGACTACCTCCATTAATATGGTGGACTTTAATAATGGTATCGTAAATGTCATGAAAGTCAACCCTCTCTTCTTATGCTATTTGGATGAGAACTCTGGTTTTATATGTCACTTTAGCGAGGTACTTCATGGAGGTTACCTGAGTTGACACTTGGCATATCCGGTGTCGATGCACGCTCGAGTACTGTTTTTACTATTGGAGATTTGATTTAACCATACCGGGATCTATAACGGATCTTACCCTAATCGTGTTGGCATATTTTGGTGATGATAGGGCTTTACGGGCTTCTTCCTTTTTTGCTTGGATAGGTTGAGATTATACCTAAACGAAGCGGGAAAGCATTGCAAGACAAGTTCGACACCCTTAAGGCCCCTTGGTGAATGTAGAGATGGTTGCATGCTACATAGGAGGTCGTCAGATACCTCGACCTAAGGGAACCCAGATCTTCCCACATCGACCTAGCTTTTGGCTTCTATCCTTGTATAAGGAGCTTCACGTGGTCACGTCGGGCTTTATTTGTTGAGCCTGGATGCGTGCAAGATGCTCAAATGATATGAGAGGCCTCACCTTGCTTCTGTAGGATCACGTGGTAGCTCGACCTTGGGGACCTTGATACCCTATTACATAAGCCCGAATTTGGACCCTTGCAAGAATGCTGGGAAATGGAAAATTTTCTTTTGTTCCCTAGCATAATTTAGCTATTAACAGAAGTCCCCCCTGAATTTAACACCGGTACATAGTTAGCGTTGGAGTCAGGATATGTTACACTAGAAGAATCTTCCTATCTCTTCTTACAAGTAAGCCATTACTTGAAATGAAACCATTCCTAGTGTACTTGGCTTAGGCGAGTCAAAGTACTTGGCTTTCCTATAAAACAAATGAGTAGTGGTGAACCACTGATGGGGATATTCCATTGGGTGAAATTTCCAATGCTATAGTCATTATAAAACCAGATAAGTAAGAGAGGTATGAGAAACCGTATTGCTCGGTCGTTTGGGATGAGGCTCCTATGGCCAATCTGGGTAGTTGGCGTTCCTTTTCCAGGAATCATGGTACTTATGCGAAAGCTTGTTGGTGAATCTAGGGACCTGACATTTATGTTCCCGGTATTTAGGTAAACTGACGGAATCAGGTACCTGGCATACCTGTTGTAGAAATCCTAGTACCTAGGCGAACTGGAGAAATTATCCTGGTAGGCAACTATGCCATCCAGATCCTTCTTGGTGAGGGGTGGCCTCGCCAAGGAAGCAGGATAGCCATTTGCTTGTCCTGGTCTTGTGGTATGGCTGACAACTATGCACTTATGCTCAGATCCTTCTAGGGGGTGGTTGCCCGACCAAGGCATCAGGGTGGTGAGGCGGCTTCCTCGACCAATTGCTGGACTCGAGATCTGGCAGGCAACTATACCTTATGAACCAGACCCATTCTAGCTGGGGTGGTACCTAGTAAGGCATCAGGGGTAGTAAGGGGGCTTCCCCAACCAATTCCTAGTCTCAAGGCTATCATTGTTAAAATGTCATGGCGATCCTCCTAGAGGGATTAATCTGGTCCAGAGCATCATAAGTGCTACGTAGCTCTCTTGGTCAGGGCGATCCTCCAAGAGGGATTAATCTTGTATAGGACATCATGAGTGCTATGTAGCACTCCTAGTTAAGGCGAACCTCCTAGAGAGATTAATCTGGTCAAGGGCATCAAGAGTGCTATGTAGCTCTTCTGGTTAATGCGATCCTTCTGGAAGGATTAATCTGGTCCAAGGCATCAAGAGTGCTTTTAGCTCTCCTGGTCTTGATCATTGGCGAATGGTCTTCATAGGAGAACTTGCTACTGCGGACTTCAAGGGTAAAACCTTCTGAGTCGATCTGCATTCCAAGTAGCAGATTGAATTTCTGTTTGGCCTCATAGAGGTACTAGAGAGAATAATGAGCTTATAGTCCCCAAGTGAGGTAACTGGTTTAGAAGATTGCTCAAGGTAGATGAGAGTCTTTAACAATCATAACGGAGCTTGATACCTTATTATGAATGAATCGGGACTAGGGCATTGAGTGGAATGGTATAGGGAGTTAAAAACCGCTAGTCCTCCTCCAGTTCTACCTCTCCCCCTTTGATGTAAGCGTCATTGATGGATTGAAAAAAGGGAAGATCAAGAAGATAGCTACTGAGATGGTTGTGTTTGCTTCCACTATGGTTCGCTCGTCCCGGGCTGCTAAAGCAGACCCTGGTTCGAACTCCCACGTAGCAGCCAAGGATCTATCTAAAGAAGAAGCTTCAAACCATCCTACCTCTCCATCTAGACGTGTAAGGAAAGTGCTGGACTAGACAAAAACCACCAAAGAGATAGAGGTTCAGACTGATTTGGTTGAAGTGAGAGATACCTAGATTGATCCGGCCCTTAAAGAGGCCATAGCTGAGGCGGATGTTCCGGTGGCAGGTGAGCCCCTAGTTGATCCAAGAGTAGGTGCTTTGGATTGGGAAACTGCTCTAGGAGGTCAAACCAGAAGAATGAGGAGCTGACCACGGTAGCAAGGGGTCCAGTCGTTCTGAACGAAACCATAACCGAAACTGATACAACTCTGGCTAATACGCATGTAGACAGGGAATGAATCCAGCATGCATATGATCTGGAGAGATTCAAGTCCATGCACCGTGCCTTGCCAAATTGCTCTAAAAGAGGAAAAACAATCTGGAAGAAGTGGTATAAACTCTTTATAGTAGCGTGACTGCCTTGGAAGCCAATGTGGGTGCTTCATTTGCTAAGGGACGCTTCTACGTTGCTTTCTAGGCAATTCGAGCTCTGCTTCCCTCTGATCTGATCATCATTGGAGGATGGATACCTTGAGTAGATCATGGATAAAATAGGGAGTTACTTGGGTCCGCTTCTACTGAAACCTGAAACAAATATTATGGTGTGCTTAATATTAATCTAGAAGGGGGGTGAATAAATTTTAAACAAATTTACCCAATTTTTGTTAAAGGTCAAGATTACAAAAATGCCCCTAACTAGTAACAATAAAATCACAAGTGTAAAAATACAGAAATATAAACGACACTTGAGATATACGTGGAAACCCTCTAAATGGAAAAAATCACGGGCTAATGAGTGCGCCACACTAGAACCTCGAATCCACTAATGGCAAGGAATTGCAATCTAATCCCGGTTTAATCCACCACCACTACCTAATCCTGGTATAAGTGAACCTAGTTCATCTTGCTTGTGCTTTAAGCTACCTACTCCCGGAAGCAACACAAGTCTTACTTCTCAATGAAGAGATAAAGTGTCCTAAGTGAATATAATATGATATTCAATGAACAAACAAGGCTAGGGAACCCTATATGCTTATCTAGGATAATGAAATGACAATTAATGCAATCCTAGATATCAATTGCTAAATGACATGTTCAAATAGCTTGGCTAAACATAGTTCAATCAATCCTATGAAGCTATCACAATACAACACTCAATCATGTCATCACAACAATCTCTAATTTGTATATAGAAATATTCTAAGAGAATACAATTAATTAAAGAGATGGTTTAGCAAGCAAAAACACTTAACTTGTAAGAAAATAGTGAAGAGCTTACCAAACAAGTGATGATGAAGCAACCCTATCCATAGATGCACTCTAGATGAACTTAGAAGGTGCAATATGAAGTTTTGATGCACATGGGAATGCTTTGAGTGATTAAAAATGAGTTCTTGGAAGTGTTTTTCCTTTGAAATGTGTTCTAAGGAAAATATGTGATATTTTGAACTCTTACACGACCTTAAGGCAATGAGATATATATATATATATATAAGATCCAAACAAAGTGATGTTGTTTTGGAAAAAATGTTCTAGCTTCTTGATGGTGTGCTGGTGAGGTGCGTGGTCGAGTAGCGCACCACCAGCGCACTGCCTAAAAATTTCAAAGGCGCTGGTCGAGTGGCGCATGTCAGTGGCTCAACACAAGCGGAAAACCACTGGAATGTTTACGCTGGTGGGTCTGCACAGTCGAGTAGCGCACCACCAGCGTACGCCAACTTTTTACGTCTTTGTACGGTTACAGCAGCGTAACCCAGTGGCGCAACACTAGCGACAGTCTACTATGAATGTTGCGCTGGCGGGGTATGCTGGTTGAGTAGCGCACCACCAGTGCAAGGCCTATTTTTTCAACACTCAAATGCTCAAAAAACAATAAGTTCAAGAGTGATGAAATTGCATCCTATTTTATTGCCTAGCATGACATACAACTTTCATAGCAAGATGCAAATAGGTCAACAAGAGTCATTTAAACTAAAATGCACACAAGAAAACACTCAACATATATGATCAAGAGTTATGCATGAATATGTGAGTGTGTGCAACTATCTCTTCAAAGTAAGTAAGCACAAGAATTTTACCTTTGGTGCTTCTCCTCTTGAGGTCTTGAGAGCCTAAGCTACCCTTACATGAACCTTAACAATGTGGTTGTTCATGAAATAAGCCAATCAACAAATGAGGACTTTTCAAAACCAGACTTTCTTGAGGTGATGGGTGTACAGATGATGAGGAGGACTTAGTGCCCATTTCCACCCTCTTGCCAAGTCGCACTGGGTTAGAACCTATCTCAAAGTCCCCTGCTATAAGGTAGGGATGCATGATGGGCTTCAAACTTGCCTACCTCTCTATCTGAATCTGTTAAGGTAGAGGTCCAGATTGGTGTTACCAAGGAAGGGGAAGTATGAACTGGTCGGACTGATGTGGGATGCTGTAGAAGTTCGGGATGCATGAGGAGCTTTAAACATGGTTATTGATGCCATAATGGTGGAAGAGGTCCCAACCGATCTAGTTAGGGAGAGAGTGGTCAACGCTGACTCAAGCTGATCCAACTTAGGTGGTAGAAGTTGGCTCCAAAGTAGCGGCGCTAGGGGATAGTGACCCTTCCTCCAATAAAGTAGCTGGACCAGAGAAGAAGGAGCTGCTACTGTCGAGTAGATTAACCAGAGAAGTAGATCGGGACCATGCAAGGGCGATGAATGGCCTGACATAAGCGAAGAGGAGACACCTTCCTGGTACCGGTCTAGAGGCATGCTTGGGTTCCAAGGTGTCACCAGCAACTGAGAGAAGACTCTGAACCTCTCCGAAATGAGTAGAAACCATGGTGACTCACTTGGGCGTTTGATGGCCCGATACAAATGGAGAGGAGCCACCTACCTAGTACCGATCCAGAGGCATTCTTGAGATCTAAGGAGTCCACTGTTGGAACCCCACTCACCGGTCACACAGCAGAAGAAGGTTTTAATTTTTTTTTATACTAATCATAATCTCTATCTGGGACCAGTGAACTTGGGATCGTAATTTTTTTCGGAACTAATACATATTAAATTATTACAATAATAAAATATACGTATATACAAAAAATTGAAATCGATATAATCAGATTAAATAGAAGCTTACACACATTTGAAGGCTCCTTCACTTTTCGATACGCTCATGGTATGTACCATTAATCGTCCTAGCTATATCCCGGGATTGGTAACTGCGTGTGGGTGCATCATGTACTCAGTAACTTAGAATGAAAGATGTAGATAAAAAGAATATAAAAGAAACTATTTAATTGACATTAGTGTACAACACCTGAACACAAAATCTTTTATCTCATTTTGGTGTTATTTTATGCACACACTTGTACAGAAATAACTCCTGCATATGCAACACTTGTACAATTGCGTTTTTTTTTTTACAACACAATTGCACCTTATTTGCAAAGCTAAAACAAAAACTTTTTTTTTTTAATCTTTTTGTGTGTTAGAAAAAAATGTATATGTGTTTCTCTCACGCACACTTTTCAAAGGCAAAAAAAAATAAAAGAACAAACCTTTTGTCTTTTTGTGTTTGTTTTTTATCGGATATCAAAAGGTGATCACCAATTTTTTTTAAGAAATATATATATATATATATATATATATATATATATATATATATATAAATCAAGTTAGGTAGTGAAAGAACTAAAAACGCTTTTAAAACCTTTTCTATCACCGCCCCATCTGATTCAATTTAAAAAAAAAATTATATATATATATATATATATGTATATTTAACTTAAAAAACATTTGATCAAAACTTTTAAAAACTTTCAAATAAAAAATATCTTATATCTTATATTTGATTTTATTTTGAATTCAAACTATTTAAATTCAAAAAAAAAAATTACAAAAATAAAATAATCAACTTATCTTATTTTATTTTAAAATAAATATCAACATAAACCCTATATTTAGTGATTAATAACATAATTAAATAATCTCATTATTTAAGTTATTTAATCACTATTATTCATTAATTAAATACTCTCATTATTCAATTAATTCCCGAATAAATACGTGTCACTTTCGCAATACTATTAATTGGACAATCCAATTAATTAACTGTGACCCTTGTTACCTAAATCGATCGGGCTAACAAAAGGACATAATGGACCCACAGTATTTTGAGCTCCAATAATCAACGAAATCATTAATTAAACTCTTTAATTAATATTCATTGATTATTAACTCCTGGGTTATTCCACTAAAAACCCGAAGCTGCACTCTCGCAACTGCAGATGTTGTTACAGAGACAGATACAACTCGGTATCGATCGATATTGCTATTATATAAGGTGTGATCATCCACAGTAGTTCATAATTAAAGTTGGGTCCTAATGTCTGTTATACCACTCTAATTACATATATTCTTTAAGTACCGTTGATTCTCTAATTGACAATAAATCCTATTTCCTCACAGAATTAGGAGAGCGCTCATATTGTCCAAGCCCCGAATCAACCTTTAAAGAAACTACCATCTACTTCTCACAAGAAGGAAGGGATTCCACTATTGTGTGCAAACTTTCCTTGCCACATGCCAAACCACAATCCCAACATACGAAGTATATTGATCAGGAAATGCATCCAACCCTCACCCATGGTATATTAAAGACCACAATCTAACCTGAAAGAGTCGATAAGACACTCAGGATTAAGATCACCCACATATTGCCATCATTAGTTGATATATATGAATCTCATCGGTAAACGGATCTTGGTGTTAGATTTATATAGATCAAGGCCCAGTCCTAAAGGATCACATCATACATGGTACCTCCATTCCCATACCTCATATGAATGATTTAGGATAGAATCACTGTACATTACGGAATTGACCGCAACTATAGATTGACCACAAATAAAGTACCCAGCTTTATTTGCTATCTATGGACTCTTTAGATTACACGTCTCTTACTCTGTACATCTGTATATGACACTCATATACACATTTCGAGATTACATCCGGCAATCCATGATGTTAATATGTGCACAAGTTTTTAAAATAAATAACATAACAAGAATGAATTGAATCTTTCTTTTTATTTACTTTATAAATCTTTTTACAAATTATATGTTTAGGGCATAAACCCCAACAATCTCACACTTGCACTAAAGCATGTGAGGAATGTTTCGTAACTCTAAACCATCTAGGTGGCCCGAAAACACTTTAGTCGGTAAGGCCTTCATAAATGGATCAGCATGATTGTCTTGTGAGGCTATCTTGGTGATGATCACATCTCCTCTCTGCACTATCTCTCTGATGAGATGATACTTTCTCTCTATTTGCTTCCCTCTCTTGTGGCTTCTTGATTCTTTGGAATTAGCCACGGCACCACTGTTATCATAATAAAGTGTGATGAGCCTATCCAGATCTGGAACAACTTCATGATCACTCAAGAACTTACGGAGCCAAATAGCCTCTTCAGCAGCTTCACAAGTGACTACATATTAGGCTTCCATGGTGGAGTCAGCAATTTAAGATTGCTTGATACTTCTCCATACAATGGCTCTACTACCCAGGTTGAATACTGATCCAGACGTGGAATTTCTAGAATCCCTGTCTGACTAAAAATCAGAATTCGTGTATCCTAACATGATCAAATCATGTCCGGAATATACTAGCATATAACTTTTCATTCTCCGAAGATACTTGAGAATAGTATTGACAGCAACCCAATGATCTAATCCTGGGTTGGACAAGTAACTGCTGACTTCTCCGACTGTATAGCACATGTCCGGTCTCATGCATAACATAACATACATGAGGCTACCTATTACCGGTACATAGGGTACACATCTCATATCCTCAACTTCTTGAGGTGTCTTAGGACACTGTTTCTTAGACAAGTGAACTATATGCTTGGAAGGTAAATTACCTTTCTTAGAGTTCTTTATCAAAAATCGCACAAGAATCTTATCGATTTATGATGCCTGAGACAGTGCTATGAGTTTGTTTTTATGATCCCTTATAAGTTGGATCTCTAGAGCATAACTTGCATCTCCCAAATCTTTCATTTGGAATTGGTTAGCTATCCAGCCCTTTATATCAGACAACACCCCTGCATCATTCCCAATGAGTAGGATATCATCTACATATAGAACCAAGAAAACTACTTTATTGCCAATGATGCGCTTATAGAAACAAAGCTCATCGACGTTTTACTTGAAGCCATAGGTTTTGATCATATCACCAAAGCTAATGTTCGAAGATCTAGATGCTTATTTAAGTCTATAGATGGACCTTTGCAACTTGCAAAACTTTCGCTCTTGATCTGGAGACACAAATCCCTCTAGTTGCATCATATAAATATTCTCATCAAGATTTCCATTCAAGAATGCAGTCTTGACGTCCATTTACCAAATTTCATAATCAAAATATGTAGTAGTGGATAAAAGAATCCTAATAGACATAAACATGGCTACTAGCGAGAAGGTCTCTTCATAATCGACCCCCTCTTTCTGGTTATATCTCTTGGCCACTATCCTTGCCTTGAAGGTCTCTACCTTCCTGTCTACTCATTTCTTTCTCTTGTAGATCCACTTACACCCTATTTACCCCATCCGGTAAGTCTACACGATCCCAGAATGAGTTAGAGTACATGGACTCCATCTCGAGATTCATGGCTTTAAGCCATTCCTCTTTATCATGATCTTCAATTGCATTCTTAAATGTCAATGGATCATCCACACTATTAGTAGAGACAACACCTTATCCCTCACCTATACCCAAATAGCAATCAAATTGTCTCATAACCCTCTCACAACGTCTAGGTGGTAGTTTATCCTGATCAGGAACAATCTAACTCTCAGATGTTTTTGGATCAACAACTCTTGTTGATGTAGCACTAGTCTTACTAGGCTCCAACTTATTCAATACAATCTTAAAACGAGGTTTAAGGTCACTAGTATAATTGTCCTCAAGAAACGTTGCATTTGTCGATACAAATACTTTGTTGTCTTTAGGACTATAGAAGTGGCCATATTTGGTCTCCTTAGAGTATCCTATAAATAGGTAGACAATAGACTTGGATTCTAGCTTTCCAGTTATGTTCTTCAGCACGTGTGCTGGACAGCCCCATAAGTAAAAATGTCGTAAACTAGCTTTACGACCATTCCACAACTCTAGGGGAGTTTTAGGAACAGATTTGGATGGCACCACATTCAAAGTGTATGTCACTTTTTGTAGCGTCTAACCCCAGAAGGAATTTGGTAATGGTGAGAAACTAATCATAGATCTCACCATTTCCATTAGGGTTCTATTTCTCCTCTCCGCTACACCATTTTGCTGAAGTGTACCGGGGGCTGTGAGTTGGGAAACTATCCAATGCTCGACCATAAAGTCTTCAAACTCTTTGTCAAGGTACTCACCTTTACGATCCAATTGTAGTGACTTGATAGTCATACCTAATTGATTCTGAACTTCAGCTCGGAATTTTTTAAACTTTTCAAATGTTTCTGACTTTCGTTGCATCAGGTAAACGTATCTGTTTCTTGAGTAGTCATCTATAAATGTGACATAATACTCATAACCACCCCTAGATTTAAAATTCATCGGTCCATAGACGTTTGTATATATAAGCTCTAGTGGTTCCTTAGCTTTAAGACCTTTTCCAGTAAAAGGTCTCTTAGTCAGCTTACCTTCTAGACAAGATTCGCAGAAAGGTAAGGTGCCAACCTTTAACTCACTTAAAGGTCCACTTTTTACTAGTCTGTCTATCCAGTCAAGGTTGATATGACCAAGCCTTAGATGCCAGAGATACGTGTTTTTATTTGGAGAAATCTTATGTCGTTTAGTTTTTGGTTTTTCAACCTTAAACATTTTGGTGTTAAGCAGTGTAGTATGTATTAACTGTCTTAACGCATATAAATTCTTTTCATTAATTCTTGAACAAATATTCAGACCATTCTTTCCAATAATAACAGACTTAATATTAAAAAAATAGAATATTTTTATTTTAACAACTTAGAAACAGAAATTGAATTCCGTGTAAATCCAAGAAAATAAAATACATTGTCCAACAATATATAATTATTACAAAAAACGTAATCTAATTACGCCCACTACTCGTGCCGACACGACATCCACTGACCCCACACGTATTAAGGAGACTCCTTCCTCTAGCTGTGTTAAGAATCAGTCCATTGTAAAGAGGAACAAACATGGTTAGTGGCCCCCAAATCAACTATCCAGGGTGAAGAATCATTTTCCACTAAACATGACTCAAGAATAAGTAAATCATATTTACCTTTCTTGGACTTCTTCTTGATTTGAGATTTCTTAGGTTTGGACTTACCCTTCGCCTTCCTATCAGACCTCTTCTTCTCATTACTATTGGAGGAAGATGGTTCAACAACATTTTCCTCACTAGTTTTGCTCTTGCAGTCCTTAGTTAAAGACTCAAGGTAGTGAGTTGATTGAGCAACTGTGTGAGACTGAACCTTAACTTGCTCATCTTATAGTTACTCTTAAACTGATCAAAATTCTTCGGAAGAGTCGTCGGTATGATGCTAACTTGACTGGTTTCGTCAATGACCCTACTATTGACTTCTGTTTTGTTGAAGTAGGACATCATGCTCGGGACATGTTTTCGAACTGATGTACCTTCCTTCTTGCGAGCGAGCATAGCTAAACGAACATATTCGTGTCGATTTTGCTTGGAGGGCTACCCAAACATAGCTTGCGATGACTCCATGATTTCAAATGCTGAAGTCATTGCTTCGTACTTTGTGACAAGCACTTCTTTTATAGAAGCTAACATATATGTTCGAGCCTTCTCATCAGATGAGACCCATCGCTAGTATGCCTCACGAACAGTTCGTGTGACATTGGCAGCAAGCGCTAAGCACAAACCTGAGGTCTTTGGTCACCAAAACTGCATTAATGTTAAGTTCCACTTAGTGTAGTTATCACTAGTTAATTTTTCGTTTGTGAGAATTTGAAGTAATGCAGAAGACATTATTGCTGAAATAAATAAAACATTCATTCAGTCATTTTTTTTAAAACAAGTGAGAGTGCTTTGGTATAAATTTAAACATGTTGCATGAACATGTTTAACGAACTAGAACTACCCTAAAACAAGTTACTATACCACGACAATCGAACATACCACAAAGAAGTGCCGCCTTAGGGTCGGTCAAATCTTTGCATGTTAGACCGAGACATTCTCAATCAAATAATATTCTACAATAACTTTTATTCCATAAAATTAAATCATCGTTTATTCAGTCAGGTTTTTAATTAACAAACTTAATCAAAACCTTCGTGAGGGTAACCCACCATTTTAGATCTCACGAGCTTAACTCGAGAATTACCGACTTAGGGTCTGTCAATCCCGAAATACCCTCAGAAATCCTATCTGTTAGGAAGTCAACCTTGGTATTGACCTTTGTGGAAACCCTCTTTAGGGAGGACGAAAGCAAAGCCGGCACGAGGCCCCACTCAGATCTCACGGTGTTGAACTAATGATGAAGACTGCGAGATACATATGTCATATATCCCTCTCAAACTCACTTTTTTATAAAACTAGGATTTTCTATTATCCGTTAATGCACTTAGGCTCTACAGGATCAAACGACTAACTTTAATCAAGTTGTTTAGCGTATTAACTAATTAGAATCAAATTCTAATTAAATCAGAAATTATTAATGATTTTTAACAATTAAAAATCTAATCTATTAGTGAATAATCTAAACCTTCGTAAACTATTTACTAAGGTAGGATTATTATGTTAGTGTTTACCAAGTTTTATCAATTAAAACTCTAACAATTTATTCGGTCCATTTATTATTAGGTTATTAATCATATTAATCCTAATTATAATAAATAACCCCATTAATCTAACTTATTAAACTCCATAATAACTACATTAATATTTAATGAGAATTATCAAGTTTTTTATCTATTAAAAAACTAATCTCATTTCATAGCCAATTATGTATTTACCCATTTTAATCATATAAAAAAAATACATAAATTATCAGGCTATGATGGATGTATGACATATCAAATATATTAGTGTAGGCACATCTAGTCTAAATGACATACGTATGCATGACAATATTTTTATCATCACATAACATAAAGCATACATGAATTGATTGAGTACTGTGGAATATTTAACCTAAAAAATTGGAATCTAAAATTATAAAAATACCCCCAAGGCATTCCTTGGTCTTCTTGTAATTTTCGAGGATTCCTGTCTCTTCAGATCACTCTGATTCATCTCATGAATCCTTCTTCGCGATTTTTCTAGGTCTTCAATATAGGTTACAATTTTTTTTATTTATAATACAATAACTGTATATATATATATATACAACCCATGAACCCTAAATCCACAATACCATATAATTAACGATCAATTATGTTTTAGTAAATTAAAAAATATATATATATATACATACAAAAACATTATACAGTCAATTTAAATCATGCCTACACAATCATACATACAGGAGCATCGAAAAAAAAATCTTGTTCTGAAAATAAAATTGGCTCTTATACTAATTGTTGGAACTCTGCTCACCGGTCACACAGCGGATGTAGGTTTAATTTTTTTTATATAGATCATAATCTGTATTTGGAACTAGTGAACGTGGGACATAATTATTTTTGGAACTAATACATATAAAATTATTACAATAATGAAATATACGTATACACAGAAAATTGAAATCGATATAATCAGAAGAAATATAAGCTTACCAACGTTTGGACGCGTTGGAGGCTCCTTCACTTTTCGATATACTTCTGATCTATACCATTGATATTTCTCTCTATATTTCGGGACTGATAACTACTTGTGAGCGCGTTACATATTCAAGAACTTAGAATGGAGGATACAGAGAAAAAAAATATAAAAGATTCTATTTATATGATATTAGTGCACAATACTTACACACAAAATCTTTTATCTCATTTTGGTGTTAGTTTATGCTCACACTTGTACAGAAATAACTCACGAACAGAAATAACTCACGAACGTGCATCACTTGCACTAATGCGTTCTTCTTTTTGACAAAACAATTTGCAAAGCTAAAACAATTTTTTTATTTTTGTCTTTTTGTGTGTTGAAAATAAATGTACATGTGTTAATCTCACGCACACTTTTGAAAGGCAAAAAAAAAACATCTTTTGTCTTTTTGTGTGTTTGTTTTTGGTCGGATATCAAAAGGTCATCACCATTTTTTTATTTAAGTATATATGTTTGAGGTTAGGTATTGAAAAAACTATAAAACTCTTTTAAAACTCTTTTAAAACCTTTTCTATCACCGTATTATTTGATTCGATTTTTAAAAAATTACATATCTCTCTCACATATATATATACCTTAAAAAAAATCTAAACAAAACTTTTAAAACTTTCAAATAAAAAATATCTTATATTTTTTATTTGATTTTATATTGAATTCAAACTATTTAAATTATAAAAAAAAAATTAATAAAAAAAATAATCACATTATCTTATTTTATTCATAAATAAATATCAACATACACACTCCATTTAGTGATTAATAATATAATTAAATAATCTCATTATTTAAGTTTTTTAATCACTATTATCCATTAATTAAATAATCTCATTATTCAATTAATTTCCGAATAAATACGTGTCACTTCTGTTACATAATTAGTTGGACAACCCAACTAATTAACAGTGACCGTTGTTACTTAAATCGATCGGGCTAGTAAGGGGACCTAATGGACCCATAGTATTTTGAGCTCCAAAAATCATCGGAATCACTAATTAAACTCTTTAATTACTACTCCTTGATTATTAACTCTGGTGTTATTCCACTAAAAACCCGAAATTGCACTCTCGCAACTGCAGTTGCTTTTACACAGATCGATACAACTCGGTGTCCATTGATATAGCTATTACATAAATATAGTTATTACATATGGTGTGATCCTCCCCAGTAGTTCATAATTAGAGTTGGGCCATAATGTCCGTTATACCCCTCTAATTACATATATCCTTTAAGTACCGTTGATTCTCTAGTGGATAATAAATCCTATTTCCTCATGGAATTAGGAGAGCGCTCATATTGTCCAAACCCCGAATCAACCCTTAAGGGAACTACCATCTACTTCTCACAAGAAGGAGTGGATTCCACTATTGTGTGCAAATCTTCCCAGCCACAAGCCAAACCGCAATACCAACATACAGAGTATATTGATGAGGAAATGCATCCAACCTCACCCATGGTATATCAAAGACTACGATCTAACCTGAAGGAGTCGATAAGACACTCAGGATTAAGATTACCCATATATAGCCATTATTAGTTGATATATATGAATCTCATCGGTAAACGGATCTTGGAGTGAGATTCATATAAATCATGGCCCAGTCTTATATGATCACATCATACAAGGTGCCTCCATTCTTATATCTCATATGAATGATTCAGGATAGAATCATTGTACTATAGATTAACCACAAATAAAGTACCCAGCTTTATTTGCTATCTATAGACTCTTTCGATTGCACATCTCTTACTGTATACATCCGTTTATGACACTCATATACATAGTTCGAGATTTCATCTGGCAATCCAGGATGTTAATATGCACAAGTATATAAAATAAATAACATAATAATAATGAATTGAACCTTTCTTTTTAATTAATTCATAAATCCATTTACAAATTACATGTTTAGGGCATGCAACTGAGAGAAGGCTTTGGACCTCTTCGGAATAAGTAGGAACCATGGTGACTCACTTGAGCGTTGGATGGCCCGATACAAATGGAGAGGAGCCACCTACCTTGTACCGGTCTAGAGGCATGCTTGGGATCCAAGGAGTCCCCAGTAACTGAGAAAAGGGTATGGACCCCACCAGAATGAATCGAGAACGTATTGGTTCACTTGGACGTTGATCGACCTGGTACAAGAAGTGAGGAGCCATTGGGATATGTAGCGGTGCTGCTGCTCTAGAGGCTTGCTTAGGCAATTAGGAGGCCTCAACAAATGTGGAAAGCCTCTGGGCTCTCCCTGAATGGATCGGGGCATTGGTGGCTCAATAGGGCGTTGAATGGCCCGATACAAATAGAGAGGAGTCACTGGTCTGGTACTAGTCTAGAGGCATGCTTAAGATCCTAGAAGTCCTAAACAACAGAAATAAGGCTCTAGACCACGCTGGAATGAACCGGGAGCTCAGTGGCTCACTTGAACGTTGAATGGCCTAGCATAGAAAGTGAAGAGCCATTGGGCCGTACAGAGGTGCTGCTACTCCAGAGGCTTGCTTAAGCATGTAGGAGGCCTTAGCAGATGTAGAAATCCTCTGAGCTCTTTCTGAACGGATCAGGGCATCAGTGGCTCGCTAGGGCGTTTAATGGCCCGATACAAATAGAGAGGAGCCATTATTCTGATACTAGTTCAGAGGTATGCTTAGGATCTTAGAAGTCCCTAATAACTGAAAAAAGACTTTGGACCATGCTAGAATAAACCAGGAGCTTAGTGGCTACTTGGGCATTGACCGACCCGGTATACAAGGTGTGGAGCCACTAGTCTTCTACTGGTCATGTTGCTCTAGAGGCTACACAATTGAGTTAGCTTTTTAGATTCATGAGTTGACCTGTTATCGCTACCTAGGAGCTTCTGAAGGGCAGATCTAGGGACATGCGGGGATCCGTATGAACAAGTACAAGTCCAGTGGATCTGTTGGATAAGTGATACATTGGTAGCGGGGCAAATTTACTGTTGGGGAGTAGGAGAGGTGCATCTCTATTGTACATGAGCTATCCACATATCGAAGCGGTTCAACTGTATATGAGGCCTTCAGGTGGGGAGCTACTGTATTGGAGCTCCATCATTATATGAACATGTTTGCTTCATAGGAGAAACATAATAAACTGGTTCCACCAGGAGTCCCATGTACCATATTTGCTCCATAATAAACAAAACTTTTTAAAGCATAAAATGAGCACCACATGTGGTGCATAGGCGATATAGACAAATATGGAGAAAGGATATCATAAACAGTGACTGATAAATCTATCACCTTAATAGTATAAGGATGCTCATGAAGAGACATGAAATCTTTCAAAAGGGGTGTCGAAACTTCCCACTGGGTTCACAAAAAAGTGTTACACCAAAATTCCCACTGGGTGAAAAATCTCGATTAACACCCTCAGCCCGCTACCCGGTAGGCGGTGGGGGATAGGTACCTCATACCTTGGTGATCATGTATGTATATAAAGAATGGTTTGGTAGGTCAGAGATTAGCCATCCCACTCGTGGCCTTCATGCATATAAAGGAGATATAGGGAGCTCGAGGTTCCCTTATTGGGGTAAAGGGGCTGATCCTGGATCCTAGTCCCTGGTCCATGGTATCTGGTCTCCTCTTTAGGTATCCTTGACCCAAATAGCAAACAAGAAGGTAGGATTGGTGCTCATCAATGATGTAGATGTGTTTGTGAAAGAGTGAACCACCTAGTAACGTATCTTCACCTCTAGGTGCTTTTGGTCGGGGTCGAAACCCATCCTAGTACCTGAAGCTCGGTCTTGGATCCTGATTTCTTCATGTAGTTTCCCGACCTAGACAATGAGTGAGGAGAGGTACTTGTCTGGCTTTTGTGTCTGATCCTTGTCTACTCCGTAAGGAGGGTGTAAGAGAGCTCGTCGACTCCCTTTAGATGGGTCTGGATGGTTTCTCCCCATCTTGATATGTGACTTTGGCATGTAGATGGGAGGATAAGAGCGTTACATCCATCGGGGTAGGAATCTAGCTCATACACATACATACATGCATAATACTGAAGATAAATAGAAGAAAGATCGGTCTTATGTAGAGGGAGGTGGACTGGCTAAGGGGGAAAAAGCATTACGGATGATCACATGATGAAAAACCCCGAGTTAGTATCATGAGAAAGGAGAAAGACCCTTCCATGTATATATATATATATATATCAAGTGGTGCTCCTAGAAGCTTACAACGATAGAGAGATAATACAACCATGGTGCTCCAAAGAGCTTATAATAGTAATCGAATGCTAACCAATCCCGATATGTTTTTGGGAGAGGTAATACATATAGCTGAGATAATATTACAATGGTTATATGAGGAGAATTCAGGCGTGATGCCTTTTACACTGACATTTCTGGAGAGAATTGTTATGTGTAGTCAGGCGTCGAATCAAGCATGTATTGGAGCATGTATTTTGGTGTGTCCTTTCTTGGAGAGCGCTTTGTCACACGTATAGGATCCAATTGCTTGCTACCCACTCCGAAGATTACTAGATTGATCTTCCTTCCTTATCCGTCAGGATTTTCTGTTAAATGTAGTTGACCCCAAAGAATCGGTTGTGAATGATATCTTAGAGGCAAATGTGTTTTTTTCCTCTCTGGACTCTTTCTTGTTGTCCACTCCATTAATTTAGCCAATCAACTCGTAATCATTAGAACATTGATTAATTTGACTTATTAATGGCATTATTAAAGAGTTAACTGATATTCCATTAATGGCGTTGATTATCTCCAGTAATAGGATTGACTTTCTCCATTAAAATGGTTGAACTGATTAATGGTATCGTAAATGTCATAAAAGTCAACCCTCTATTCCTATGTTGTTTGGAGCAGAACACTAGTTTTGTATGTCACTTTGGTGAGGTACTTTATGGAGGTTACCTGAGGTGACACTTGCATATCTGGTGTCGAGGTACGTTCGAGTACTGCTCTTACTATTGGAGACTTGATTTAACCATATCGGGATCTACAGTGGATCTTACCTTAATCGTGTTAGCGCTTTTTGGTGATGATAGGGCTATGCTGTCTTCTTCTTTTTCTGCTTGGATAGGTTGAGATTATACCTCAGCGAAGCGGGAAGACATTACAAGACAAGCTCGACACCCTAAATGTCCCTTGGTGAAGGTAGAGATGGTAGCATGCTACAATGGAGGTTACGAGATACCTCGCCATCGGGGAACACAGGTCCTCCCACGTTGACCTAGCTTCGGGCTTCTATCTTAGTATAGCGAGTTTGACGTGGTCACGTCGGGTTTTATTTGGTGAGCCTGGATGTGTGCAAGATGCTCAGATGGTATGGTCGGTCTCGTCTTGCTCTTGCAGGATCGCGTGGTAGGTTGACCTCGAAGACCTTGATACCCGTTACATAAGGCTGAATTTGGTCCTTTGTATGAAGGATGGGAAGTGAAAAATTATTTTTTTGTCCCTAGCCAAATTTGGCTATTAACATGTATATTTATGATTTTATGCTTTGTTTTTAACGTTGATATTTATTCTTAGGTTTTACATTATATTTAATGTTTAACGCTTAATATATTAGTATATTTATGAGTTTATATTTTTATGTTCGGTCATAAACTTTAATATATGTTCTTAGAAAATCTTAGGTTTTAGTGTTTTACTTTATATTTAATATTTCATATTTTTGTTTAGTATATTACTATTTATTTATGATTTTATGTTTGGTTATCTAAAATTAATATTTATGCTTAGTTATTAATTTTTATAATTATGCTTAGGTATTAGTAAAAAAAATTAATATTTATGGCTTTATACTTAGTATATGTAAATTTATGATTTTATGCTTAGTTTATAATGTTAACATTTAATCATAGGTTTAACTTTATTTTTAATATTTTTGCTTAGTTTATTAGTATATTTATGATTTTATTTTTTTATGCTTTGTTATAAATTTTAATATTTATTCTTAGAAAATCTTATGTCCTAGTGTTTTACTTTGTATTTAATATTTGTGCTTAGTTAACAATTTTAATATTTTTGCTTAGAGCATCTCCAATGGTATCTCTAAAAGAATGAGGGTAACCAAAATTTGATTATTTATCCAAAAAAACAATGTCCAACAAAGGCACTAAAATTTGGCAATAGTTGTTATCAATAATCAAATTGCCTCTCTAATAATCAAATTTAAAGATTGACCTTCAATCATCAAATACAAACTTAACCCAAAATAACTGGTGTTCTAATTTTATTCTTTCTCTCTTGGTTGTTACTTTTTTTTTCTTTTTCATTTCTTTGATTACCAATGTATCTTATCATTTTTTCGACCCTAAATTTTGATCAGGTACTTCATTACCAATTGATCAATGCCCATATCATATACCTTTTCTTGTCTTTTATATATTTTTTATTTTTTATTTTTTAATTTTTTTACAATGTTCAATAGCAATGTATTCTAGATGTTTGAGGACTTATCTATGTGATTTTATAGCTTTTAGAGCGGAAACAGTGAAACAAAAATGAGCTGGAACAATGAAAAATTTATGGCTGTAGTAGATTTTTGATTTAGATAAAGTGTACTATTGTGGACTACACAATCATCAAATTTGGCAATCCTTGAAAACAATCTTCAAATGCTAAGGTGATAACTTTTGAGGATCCAAATTTGCTTATACCATTGGAGATACTCTTATTATATTATTATATTAATATATTTATGATTTTATGTTTAGTTATTTAAAATTAATATTTATACTTAGTTATTAATTTTAATATTTATGCTTAGGTTTCAATAAAAAATATAATATTTATGGTTTAATGCTTAGTAAATGTATATTTATGATTTTATGCTTCGTTTTTAATATTAATATTTATTCTTAGGTTTTTCTTTATATTTAATGTTTAATGCTTATTATATTAGTATATTTATGAGTTTTTATTTTTATGCTTTGTTATAAATTTTAATAATTATTCTTAAAAAATCTTAGGTTTCAGTGTTTTACTTTTTTTATAAAAAAAATATTTGTGCTCGGTAGCCTTAGTTATTAATTTTATTATTTTCTTAGTTTATTACTAATTTATGTTTAGTTATTTATTCAAATATGTTGGTTTAATTAATAATTTTAAAATTTATACTTAGTAATTTAGCATATTTTAATATTTTTTATTTTATGTTTAGTTATTGGTTGATTATTGACTAATGAGTTAACATTTGTATAGTAGGAAATGGATCCCAATCATCCATATTTTCCGGACGGTCTTAATGTGGACAAAACTGATTTTGACATTTTCGAACTAGCCCAAATGACAATGGGATCTTTCACCACCACATCGACGTCACGTCCCAAATCTTGAAAGTTGACATCTACTTTATGGCAGTGCTTTGACAAAGTAGAAATATCGTGCTGGCACGTTTTGACACCTTTTATGATAAATAATAGATAGACAATACAAATATCATAATGTTGGATGATTTTACTCAATGAAAAAGGTGGGTTTGACTTGTAATGATCTTTGGTGAAGCTTGTGAATAGGCACAGGTGCATCGGGATTGTCTTGACACGAAGAATCCTTTATGGGGTGAGCACCTGTGCATAGTGCAATATTTAGATTTATCACTTTCCTAAGAAAGTCAAAGAGAAAACTGAAAGGGTTAGAGAAAAGTTGAGAGAATTCTCTGGAATATCTTTTTTCTTATTCCATAATATAATTTATTATTTAATATATAAAAGCTAGGAGAAAAGCTAATTTCTAACTGCCTACCACGTGGCATATATTAATTGGTAGTTTGTTATGCTGAGTTGGCAATCTCTGTCATCATTTGTAACAACTTAAGAATCCTTTCCCTCCAAAGTATCAAAGTCAAGTATCATCCTCAATGGATGTATCATAATCTCTCATATGTTTGTATTGATGCTGATAATTTTCATCTCCATGTGTTGATTGATGATTTGCATGTGGTTTTAACCGATGCTCAACACTTGATGCTAAAAAATTGAAGCTTGATTAGTCTGTGTAGAAGCTAAAGCTTGACCATGACCATGACCATGAGTCTATGTTACAACCGAAGCCTCACTTACTCTAACATCCCCTCTTAAACTCAGTAGGGAAGACTTCACAGTGAGTTTATCTCACAAATAAAAAAAATGAGGAGAAGAGAGAGCCTTTGTAAAGATATCAATTGTTTGATCAACTGAGGGCACATGGTTGATCATATTCTATTTTTGAGTCACTTTGTCCTACACAAAGTAAAGATCAAGCTTAATATGTTTGGTTCTTGCATGAAGAACCGGATTGCTAGACATATCAATGGCACTTTGGTTGTCACACCAAAGTAGTTGAATCTCGGAAGAGTTGATTCCTAACTCAAGTAACAAGGACTACAACCAAGAAATCTTAGCAACTACCGATGCAAGACTGCGATATTCAACTTCGGTAAAGGACCGAGTGATGGTGTGCTACTTTTTTGTACTCCAAGTAACCAAATTTGGTCCAAGAAAAACAGAATAACCATATGTATACTTGTGATCCTTAGGATTTGTAGCCCAATCTGCATTAGAGAATTCAGTAAGACTGAGAATCGAGAAAGAAGCTTGAGAAAAATGGAGGCCATGAGTAGAAGTCCCTCTCAAGTATCTGAGAATTCGTTTAATAGCCTTCCAATGTTCATCAATAGGATTTTCCATAAACTGACATACCCTATTGACAACATATGTAATATCTGGCCTACTGATAGTTTCATATTGTAAGGCACCAACAACAGAACGATACTTAATCATTGGTGATTGGTTGCCTCTTTAAGCTAACATTTGACTACCTATGATTGCAACCATTTATGAGGAGAAAGCACAAGCAGTAAACACTCATGTCCTCTTTAACAAATCATGATGTACTTATATTAAGAGAGATGAATACTATCAGCAAGTCTTTGTACTTCAATACAAAGATTTGTACTTCAATACAAAGAAAGTAGTGTAAGTCACCTTATCTTTAGGAGCAAACCTCTGATGTAACTAAAGAACTAAATCATTTTTATATAAGCATTGTCTCCTGTGATGATTATATCATCGACATATATCAAAATGAATAATAAGTGATGAGGAGATGTTCTAATGAACAAAGAATGATAAGATTTCGAAGACAAAGCCAAAGCGTAATAAAATATGTTTAAGCTTATCAAACCAGGCCATTGGAGCCTGTTTGAGACTTTAGACAACTTTGTGAGGCTTACAAACTAGGTGTGGATTAGAAACTACAAAGCTAGAAGGTTGCCTCATGTGGACATCTTCCTTAACTTCACTGTTAAGGAAGGCATTATTGACATCCAATTGTCTGAGTGGCCATCCTCTTGTAACAGCAATAGAAAGAAGAAATCTTATAGTGGTTGGTTTGACAATAGTGAAAATAAATTAGATGTGTCTAAAATAACCTAAAGGAGGTGAAACGGTTTTAATCCAATTAATTACCAAATTTTCGGATTAATCAAGATTATAAAGTTTACCCAACACAATACAAAAACAGTAAATGAAATTAAAGTGCAGAAAAATAGTAAAAACATATTGATTTATTTTACGTGTGAAAACCCCAAAAGGGTAAAAACTCATGGACTATCCGTTTAGTTACACACGGTTCTCAAATCCACTATATGTAATGATTTTACAACCTAGTGACGTGAACGTTTTTGTCGTTAAAAATACTATGTCCAAACAAAATTTATAAGGAACCATAATAGTACCTCAAAAAGTTTATAAACTAGTACAATGGCAAGTTGCGTGTTGTCCACAGGAAAAGAGAAATCAAATGGCTAAAACAGGTTAACTAATCTTAAACTAAAACAATGCATCGAAAAGTAAATATTGACGGTTGGGTTTTAGAAAGTGAATAGTTAAAATGCAAACTACAAGTAGGTTGGTTAATCTAGCATGCAATTAGTTTTAATAAGAAATGGGTGTTAGAATATGATGGTTAAGACTAAGATTCTAATGGATCCAACAAGTGAATTATGGGCATGTACGAACCCTTATGAAATGAATGCACATGAATTGATTGTAACTAATCTAGATGTATAGTATTGGTTGTATTCTCTCATGAGTTTCTAATCTAGATGTATAGTAATGGCCACTCACAAGTGATTGTTCATGAATGCACATCTATCAAATTAAGGGACTAATCTCTTTATAAATTCACCAACCTAGATGTATAATATTGGTGATTAATCTCTCACAAGCAACCAACCTAGATGTATAGAATTGGTCACTCATTTGAGATTATATAAAAATTGAGATTATTAGGTCCGAGTCTCACTTGAGGGATGTACTCTAATTTGACACTTCCTTTCAAATGAGCTTAAGAAGACCAAATAGATGTATACCTAGTCAACTACTCAAACAATTCCCTTAATCAATTAGTAAAAAGAGAAATGTACAATCAAATACAAACCGCTAAAGGGAAGAAATTTAAAAAATGAATGAAATATAATTGATAGATTTAATAGATTAAAATAGAGTTCATTACAAAACCCAATATCCACAAGTGTTTCACATCAATCCCTTAGTGGGATGTATAGCTACTCATTACAAATACAATAAAATAACAAGGAGATGAGAGATAGAGAAGACCAATGTAGAATTCCTCCTTTCCTGAAGCTTGATCCAATCTCCAAGTTTTCTTGAGTAGATGAAGATGAAGGATGGTTAGATTGGGTGAGAAATGATTCCTAGATCTAAGGTAAGTAATTAGAGATAAGAGATGGGAGAAAATGAATGAGAGTGTGTGTGGAGAGTCTTTGGAAGTATACGTGAGTATCCTTTCGAAATAAGAACAAAATATATTTATAGGGTCCCAAGATTAGGTTTGAAAATGCTAATGTGATAGTCCTGATACGTAAAATGCACGAGTAAGGGCCCGCTCAGTACCCTGATACTTCAATTTTTCATCTTTATTTTTTACATGTGTATGGGTTGTGCGCGGATATAGATCCGCGCAGTGACCTGGTGGGCTCTGATCTGCTTCAATTTTCTTCTGTTGTGGGACTTGTGCACTGGTTGTGCACGGGTAAGGACTCGTGCACCGACTTGCACACTGAAGCCTTTCTTCAATGATTTTGGCTTGTTTTCGACCAATCTTCATGCTTTTCATCCTTTCTTCAAAATTGTACATAATTGCTAGCAAACATATCAAAAGAGCTATAAGATACGTACAAATGCACGAAAATGACATTGTGGAAATGGAATTGAGGGCCAAAATATATGACAATTTTGGTACGATCACATAGGTTGGCCTCTAGCCACACCATTCTCAGAACATAATACACATATACTACCATCAAGCCTTTTATAGTGATTCTAGACCAATTGCTTATGCATTAATCCACTTAGACACAAGGCTTAACACTCAAAGAAGAGATAAAGCAACCTAAATTAATATATGAGAATATTCTAATATACAAATAATTCTAGGCAACACCAAATACTTATCTAGAGATATACGATGATAATCAAACAATCCTAGATATCAAAATGTCTAAATGAACATGCAAGTAGACTTAGTTAGATGTAAGAATGAAACCTAACATGCTAGCTTTAAATAGATCCCGATTATACATCATGACTTCACTAGATATACAATAAAGTAGAAATCTTTGCTATTGAAAGCAAATAAAAAGGTGTCTTGGCAAACAAGAAAAATAAAACAAGAGGGATGTTTGTTCTAACTTATCAAACAATAAAATCCTAACAATCCATGCTTGAATAATGCTTGATGATGATTAGATGCTCATGGACTTTGGGATTTAAGAGTTAAAGTTGCAATCTTGGTTGTTTCTCTCTCAAGGAACTCTAATCTCTCTCTAGAGAGTTAAAATACAAGAATTCGTATTGAACAAGAAAGCTATGGGATATATATATAACGTCAAAACTGCATCATTTTAAGCAAAACAGACTTCCACGTTTATGACTATTGTGGTATACCAAGACGCCAGTCCATCACGTCAAAGGCAACCGAAACGTTATCAACATGTTATAGTCTCCTTTTCACGGTGGTCCAAGATGACACTTGCACCACAACCACTCCTAGAAGGCTTGCTACGGTCGATTTGACTCGATCTACCAAGACGTCACTTGGAACTTAGATATGGTTTTTTCCGTCTCCCACGATGGAGATATAATTGCAGAAATGATAGTCGCTAGTTCGCTGCTATCTACCAAGACGATAATCTGACCATGACAATGAGAGGAAAGATTTTCTCATGCAATCTAAAACACTAACATGTATGTAATGTGTACAAGTGTGACAATGCCCATATAAAGAGACAATAAGAGACATAAATGAATGTCATGTAAGTGTGTGTGTGTAGCTATTGCTCTTCAAAAAGTTAAGTCATGTGATATACCTTATGCACTTTATCTTAAAACCATAGAGATGCTTGGAAGCTTGCCATCGAGAACCTAAGCTACCCATTGCAAAAAATATCCCCAATGTGACTTGTCATGAAATAATCCAATCATAAATTACTAGTCCTTACGATCTCCCCCTTTGGCTAATTCATGACCAAATCGCCACTTGTTGACAGTGATTTCTCAACGATCAACCAGTCAATTATTTAAATCAATATAGACCCGTAAATATGGATGAAATAAAGGATGCAATGATAATAAAGAAATTATGAAAATAAATTACGTGGCAAAACTCAGATGATCGGAGAAACAACCACGGGTTGTTGCCTTAGCAATTATAATTGTTTAAACAATACATGTTTTTATCTCTCTCTCTGTGTTTCTCTTTTCTCTTTTCACACCCCTTTTATTGTGTCTTTACAGGGGTATTTATACATGGCGTTGCTAGGGTTTTCTAGGTGTTGCTAAGGTTTAATATTGTGACGTACATGTAAAATATTACAGAATTGATTTAAGGATATCTTTCCTATTTGATATTATCAAGTATTAAATGCTATTGAATCGGATCCCGTTTCTGTCACTGATTACCTAAAGCATAGGATAGGATTTGTTTGTTTCCTTATTGGACTCTCGGTGACTATATTTTTGTTGACTTGTGACTATCACTAGTTGTTTACCTTTTGGGCAGCGAATAAATTTCACATAGCCGTCTCACACTCTTGTCGAGTAGATCTAAACAGGCTTTACTCTTCTGTTCGGCTCATCCTAGCTTTACTCGATTTTTTTCGGGATTGACGACCTGATATTTATTACGCCAATGCTATGTAGTTTGTCCATATTGAGTGTCAACTGTAAGTTCCTTGTTTTTTAATTGGCTTATTTTGATTGACAAACCACATTATGGATGATTGTGTAATGGGTAGCTTAGGTCCTCATTGGTAAGCTTCCAAGTATCTCCGTGACTTCAAGAGCAAAAGGTATATTCACTTGACTTTGCCTCTTGAAGATTTTAGGTGCACACACATACTTCATGCATGATTTGATTCTTCTTGCATTTGTGTTGTCTATTGCTTATGCGTGCATCCTTACTCACTTCACACTTGCACTTCATTTCTAGATTTAAATATGGTTTTGTGTTGTGTCCACGCTTATATATTGGTATGCATGTCAGTGACCACTTGAGAAGGTCTCATTCGTCTCTTAGTTTTGTCTTGGCCACATGGTTTTATTCCATGAGTTTGGACATTCTTAATATTGTCCAAATCTGACCTTTGGTCACTCATTTGGCCATAACTCTTTATACAGAATCCAAATCTTGTTTTGTAAATTTGAGTAGAAAGTAGACTTCCATACCTTTACAACGATATATTATAAGAAAGGTTTAGATGTTGTTTGGTCATGTTTTAGGTAACTCGAATCTGGAGTTGTTGTGCTATCACGTTTTTCCTAAGAGCATAGCAACCTCAGAGCGACCTGACTTCCAAGTCACTTTTTCAAACGTATTTTGGCACCCAAACCCGAGAGTAAAGAGACCATGAAGTGGCATATCATCCTGGTCGCTCTATGGTCACTTCTGACGTAGGAAATCATTTTTTTCTCTCCTAAACCGATGTAGTTTGATTTGGACTCTATATATATATCATCTTCTTCCCCATTTAGACCGAGTGCTCTGAAAATATATCCTTAGAGAGAGAAAGTAATTTCTAGTGAGAGAGCTTCCAAGAACTCATTTTGACTAAACCAATCTTCAATCCATGAGGATCTAGCATCTTCTTGCATCTTCTAAGCATGGATTCCTTTTGTTTTAATTGACTAGATAATCTCTACATGCCCTAGAACTTGTTTCATTACTAGGCCATGTTTACCTAGGAATAGCATTTATTGTTTATTGAATGTATGCTTTTATGTTTAATTGCATTTATAAAATGTTAGGCTTGCTGATTGTTGGTTGAGATGTTTGTTTGTGATAACTAGTATTTAGGATGATTTTACCCTTCTAGCTAAATCTCTATTGTTTGCATTTAGATATTGTTTAGGTCCAATTGATTGCATTTGTTTAATGTACTTGTTGATTGAACTGATTGTTCTTTACCATTGTTTATGACAAACTTTTATTGATTGGCTTTTGTTTGATAATTAGATATTAGTCTCTCCTAGCTATATCTAGTTAGGTCTTCTTGCACTTGCATTTAGACATTGATATCTAGGGATTGCATATACTGATAGCTTTGAATTCCTAGATAAGCATTTAGTGTAGCATAGCACTACTTGCATGTTTGAATATTTCATCATATTCACCTAAGTTGTTTTGACTCTTCATTGAGGTCTAGTCTTGTGACTATGGTGTGTAGTGCTCAAGCAAGTGAAGTCTTTCAACCAAGGTTGGGTTGGCAAGTATTGATCAAGAATCACTATTAAAACCCGTTGGGTAGTAGTGGTGGGTTAGTAACCTTGAAGTGTAACTAGGTGGTCATCTTAGGTTGTAAACATCATTACAATAGTGGATTTGAGGAGGATAGCCCGTGGTTTTTCCCTTGCCGAAGGGTCCACGTATGTATCGTGTGTCGTTTAATGTTTTATGCATAATTAGTTTTATTGATTGCTTTATAATTTGGTGTAATATTTAGAATACTGATTAATCGAAAAGTTGGTAATTGATTCGATTAAAACCTATTCACCTCCCTCGGTATAGACATACACTGTTTGTAGGGAATTTTCATCAACGTGTCTACTTTTGGCTGATTCTTTGACTCTCTACTTATATGGCTATGCTAATCCATGCTTTTTGATATATTATTTGGTTAATTTGACATATAACAATACGACCTTAAATATTAGAGCGGAGTAAAAAAAAAAATTCCTCAGCAAAAATATTTATCCTTCATTTAGTTTTTATCTGACCAAAGCTAGCTCAACTCAAATTGTCGTTTTCCTCAAAAATGCCTCATAAATATAGGAATTATCATTCCTTATTAATTTGAAGCATTAATGACATGTCTTAATTGCATCCACACACATGATTCGTCTTTTAGGTGTAAATCCTCTGATGGTGACGTTGAGAATGTTTGACAGCTCGACGCATTTTGCTATTGCCATTTGTCTTCTTGTGATTTGGTATGTCCAGTGGCATTTATGGGATATGAATTTTTGGTCGTTCGGCACGTCATCCATGCTACTCGTCACACATTTTCTTTTCCTGCTTATCTATGATTTTAACCCACGGTTTCAAATTTGAAAACTGATGCCTTGCTTATTTAAACTAATGAGGGAGATGTTTTGGATCACTTTTTTGCTGCTTCTATCCTACTCATCGTTGCCAACATTCTTTTATGCTTCAATCCTGAAAAAACCCCGTCTCTATGACTTTTTATTTATTTTTTCACAGACCTGAGATTATCCATCTTCGGAGTGCAGTTAGTTGATCTGTTCAACTTCTGATATCTCTAGGTTAGTTTCTATATACCCTATAGCTGGACACCATCTTTACGTTATTGGGATGAGTGCCCTTGAGCGTGATGACACTTTCACAACTTCGCGTATTTATAAATTATTGGGGGACACACCCTCTGATCAACCATATTTTTTAAATGTCGATGTTTCGAGGCCTTTTTATGAAGTTCCCTCTACCCCCAGTTCTAAGTTTCCCAAACCTGAGACCCAATTTGACTATTCTGTTTCTGCTCATAGCGGTTCCTGTCCTTAGAATATAATGAAAAAACATGGCATCATACATCGAGTAGGCAAACATGCTTACCCCTAAGATATCAGGATTGTGGCCCAAGTGCTAAAGGAGAGTGATATAGAGGAAGAGCATTGAGCAAGCAATATCTGCTTTTCCACCTAGTGGGTGTGTGCTTAAGATATTGAGCCGAACGTGGTCGATGCTGACGAGATTGAAAAGTATATTCACCGATTCTCTTTGGATAGTGATCTTGTTCGGCTAGAGCCAGATAGAGATAGTGCTGTATGGAATTCCCTGTCTGGGAAAGTGGTAATTTACAGGGTGATGCTCAGTTGTGGTGTGACGCTCCCTCTCCAGCCTTTTATCATTTAATTTTTTGGTAGAAACACGAATTGCTCTAGCCTAACATGCTCCGAATAGTTATAGGATCCTGATGAGCATATTGCACATGTGGAATCGGATGAATTTGGCCTCACCCACTCCTCATGAGATCAGGCATTTTTTATTCCTTTAGGCAGTTGGGTCAAATGGGAACCTATTTTCTTCTCTCTAGCCAACCTGACACCTAGATCATAGATGGATGAGAGAATGATGGTCAAGTCAAAGTGACCACAGATGATAAGAAGAGGGGTTTCTTCTGGGGATTTCCCTCATCGAAAAAAATAATGGAATAACAGTTGGTTCTTCATTGGAGGAGGCTAGGGACGATCGATCGATTTTGATCTCGTCAGTGTTCGGGTGATGTGCGGGGTCCCTCGTTATTTTTGTTTACCCGTTACTTGGAATCGAGCACCCTTAGTCTTCATGGCTGACGTGCTAACAAGTCTGGCTAGGGCCTCCGTACATAAGTTAGAGAAGCAAGTCAGTTCTCACCTTTTTTACTAGAAGAAGATGCTAAAAGCTGGCCTCTTTTGTTAGATTGTGGCTCACCGTAGGCACCGTGAGTCTTTTTATTTTTATTTTTAATATCGTTTGAAGTTTTTATTCCTAGGTTAACTGACTCGATAAATTTCATAATTGTTTGACACAGATCTTGTCTACGAAGCTAAGACTTGCCAGGTCAAATCTATTACAGAGTCGAGCCATAAAGAAGCTGCTCGTCAAAAGGTTACAGGGATTACTTCACCGAAAGATGAGTCGGATGGGGGCTCTAAGGATGCTGATGAAGTCGATGGGGGTAAGCCCGAATACATTCCTGAGGAGATCCCACTCAACACTAAGGGCAAGTCAAGCTGGTGAGGGGGTTCAGGGTGACCCGAGTAGCCCCAAAATAGATAATCCCAGCGAACAAAGGAAGCATAGCGATAAGAGTAGTTAGAGGGATTTGACTGCAGGCTAGGCAACTCTTGAGTTAAACGAATAGGGTTCCACTCCTAGGGTAAAACAGAAGATCAGAGTGCCTTCTAGTTTTGTTGTGCCTACTTATGAGCCTTCCCTGGTCGTTGTTGAAAATGAGGTGGAAGCAAAAGATCTCAATGATAACCTTAACACACGCAGTCTGAGGTGAGCAAAGCCCTTTACTGACATGGCCAACCTACTAAAATTTCGCCGGTAATCGCATATATTGATTCTTCCTTAAGCTACGATGAGACTGGCGTTAGTGATGAGGAAATGGGAGTAGGGGTTTCTTCATGAGTTCAAACGGGAAGGTCTGATGAAGACTTTACCTGTTCACCCCTCTAGAGGGTCTCATTATGTACTCGAGCGTTGCAGATCTACCCATTGAGCTCAATGATTATGTTAGGGTTGCATGACCGTCGGGTCAATCTGGGGATCCCTTCCCTCCAGACATGTTAAAGGTTATGTCTTCTAGCCGTGCCTTCATCGAGGATTATCACTAGAGTCGTTTCAGGGTTGGCACTTCAAAGGACCGTCTCCATAACTATTTCAATAATGCCTCTTATGTGAGTCCTCTTTCTTCGTGGTGCCAAAGCTCTATCTTATTTTTTTTATTCTTCATTTTTTTATACAGATGGTCGCTGAGATGTCTGAGGCTTGTCTGATCAACAATGCTCAGGCAAACAGAATAGGGCGCTTGGAAGCTCAATTAAAAGAAGAACCATGCTCAGACTGAGACGACTTGCTAGGAGAAGATAAAATCACATCAAGATTTCATGGATTGGTCCTTGCAAGTTAGATGGAGGTCGAGCAAAGGGCTTCTCTTACTGCTTATGAGGTTAAAAATTTGAAGGATCTGTTGTCTTCTTAAAAAAAGAAATGTTCCAGGCTAAGTAGAAAGCTGAGGAGGCCAAGTCATCCTACAAGCGCCAAATTCCAGACTTTTTACGTCAAGCCTTAACTGTTAAGTCTATATAAAAATAGGCTAGGCTAGAGATGATGATTCAGGAGGTCGACCACTTTAAAAGGTCTCCAACATATGATGCCCTACTTCTCAATGAGTTTCAGCGGGGATGGTCTCTGCGGGTGAGTATTTCAAGATAAAGAATAGAGCGACTGATCGGGCCAGGGCAAACTAGATCTTTTTAATCAAGAAGCACATGGAAACAATCTTGGATTCTCTTCTGGTCCAGATGAAGAAGTTACGAGCATATTGTCGCAGCAAAGGAAAAGTGCCACATTACATGCACTTAGAGGTTTCTACCGAGAGTGCTTTCTTTACTTTTCATGCTTGTCAGAAAACGGGGATCGACGGTGAGGAGCCTATCATCGGATTCGTGCCCGGGAGAAACTATAGTGCCTGGATGGATGACAAAGAAGTTGAGATCATACAGCCCTCAGATGAAAGCCTGTTGAGTGAGTATGTGATGGAACCTGATTCGAGTCGTAGATGCAGCAACTTTCAACCCTAAGCACCTCTCTAATACTATTCTTTGTAGTTTTTGTAATGACCCCAAGTATTTCATGTACCGTCATTCGATTAATATATATTTCCATTATTATATTTTGATTTTGCTTGGTGATTTTGGAAACAATAGATTTTGGACATCCTTCCCACACAAATAAAATGTGGCAAGGACAATCTTTAATCAAGAATACAGTTATTCTAGCTCTACCGAGTCTTTTATTGATTGGTATTTTTTGTTCGAACCGAGTAACCCAACGTTAAGCCGAGTATATTATTAACTGACAGTTAGGTTTTTGTTTGAAGTAACCCAATGTTAGGTTGAGTATGTTATTACCTGGCAGTTAGGATTTTCTATTCCGTTTTCCTCTTACCTAGGTATTACGTCGAGGCTCACCAAGGATGTCTCCCAATTTTGTTTGTCACAAGGGTTTGTCGAATTGTTTGGTTAACGTATATAGGCCAACACAACTGCGCATCTTACCGAGTTTGTCCTGGTGGCACAACGAGGAGTTTCCCAAGTACTTCTGGTGTCTCGAGTTTGCCTTTTCGTTGAGAGATATGTTTGTATCACCTCTACTTGGTGGGCATGTTATTTTAGCTTCTCCGCCCTTCGGACAATTCGCACTCGCTTTTCATGATTTCACGGTTCCCGAGTCATGTCCTTATTATCATGTGTTCATCATCTGTTCTTATTTTCATATGTTCATCATACGTTCTTTGCCATATGTTCTTATTATCGTATGTTCATCATATGTTCTTGCTTCTATGACTTGATTAACTTTGTTCCTTTAAGAAGGTCCCGATTTATTCCTTGATCTGAGCATGCCAATTTTAGCAAATCCGTTACATTGTTTGAAAAACTAAGAACAAAATAAAAACTAAAATGATTTCTAAGAACTAAATAATACTGAAAGCTTAAACATAAACGAAGGGGGTCCTTTAGGGGCAGAACATTTTTTAGATATTGTGCATTGCATTGTCGGGGTAGAACATCTCCTCCATATCGTGCTATTATGTACACTACACGCCCTGTTATACCATCTATAATATATGGTCCCTCCCATTTATCGAAAAAGGATCATACTACTTGGTCTCGAGTATTCGGGGACACTTTTCTTAGTACAAAATCCTCAAGCTAGAACTTTCGCACACGGATGTTTGAGTTATAGTACCTTACCGCCCTCTGCTGGTATCCATCGTTTCTTACCTAGAACCTATCCTTTACCTCTTTCAGCTCATCCAGATTCTGATGCAACATATGAACATTGTGATCTGGGTCATATAATTGAACTCTAAGAGATGTGTAAGATGTTTCTATCAAGATGTCAACCTTAGTTCCATATGCAAAGGAAAATGGGGTCTCTCACGTTGTCATTCTGGTTGTTGTTCGGTATGCCTATAGTACTTTGTAGAGCTTGTCCACCTAGTTCCCTTTCTTTACATCCAGCTTTACTTACAAGGTGTGCTTAATTGCTTTGTTCACTGTATTAACCTACCCATTGTTTAGAGGGTGAGCAGGTGAGGCATAATAATTCAAGATCTTGTGGTCCCTGCATAATTTCTTAAATTTTTGTTGTCAAACGATAGAACAAGTTAATATTCCTCAATCATACCCTAGACAATAATAGAGACTGTATCCTTGTGAAGAATACCAATAATCCTCAAGAGCTCATAGATCGCATATAGTTCTCCTAGTTACCATATTTACTCATATGACCATATTTTGAACTTGGAAATTTTGAACTTGGAAATTTTGAACTTGGAAATTTTGACTTGTCCAAAAGCCATATTTCAGTAGACACTATTGAAAACTTAACGTTAAGATTTAATATCCAATACATTAAAACATCCATATGTTGATATTCTACTCACATTTAATAAATGGAGCCACGATGTCCATATCTATACATGAAGTCCTTTATCGATTAACAAATGAATATCACCAAACTATCGAGGACAGACTATGCTATATAATCATACCCATTGATAGCTCAAATGATAACACTTGCAACCATAAGTCCATTGTCTTGAAGTGAAAACTTATAACCATTGACGGTTCTGGATAAAGTATCTCAATGTGATCATATTCAATGCACATAGTGCACTAGATTTCGTTGTCCAAAGACACCACACTTTGATGATTTTAGACTCATCATAACACATTTGATCTCACTCAAATGCTTGCAAAAGAATCTGTAACTTTAACAAGATAAAGGCGTCCAACCTTCATCTTAAGTTGTAAATATTGTTCAAGACTAACTAAAGAATTGTGTCTACATCATACATATTCAGATTCACGAACAATTTTTTTTTTCTCATAGTCTATCGACCTTATGATTATTTACTTTTGATAATTATAATAATTAAACTATAAATGCTATAAGATTTGTTAAAACTTGAAATCACTTTATTAATATGAAATGATTGTCAAAAACATTATTACACTCATGCTATTGAGTATAATCCTTACAAAAAGAGCCAAAATTGAGATGGCTTGTGAAGAATGTATGACTTGCAAAGGCCATATCACCCTCATCTGGGTGTCAAACCACATGTTTTTGAAAAGCCCCATGATTTTAGTTTTCAGAGAACTTTACGGATCATGATTCTGGATTTTCTAGAAGAAGTTATGCCCATTTCAGCAACTGATGCACGAAGTAAAAAAATTTGCTAGATGGAACTGTGAGTTCCAACTCAAAGGTTGAAGTAGTAGAGCTATTCCAGAGGCTATTACAAGTTGGAACTGCAAGTTAGACTTAGCAGAATGAAGTAACGAAGGTATTATGAGTTGGAACTGTTAGATTAAAGTCACAGAAGTCATTCGTAAATGTTTTCCAGAGCCTAGTACGAGTTAGACCTAGCAGAATGAAGTAGTAGAGGTACTGCGAGTTGGAACTGCGAGGTTGAAGTAGCAGAAATCATTCGTAAATGTTTTCCAGAGCCTATTACGAGCTGAAACTGCGAGTTAGACTGAGCAGAGTAAAGTAGTAGAGGTACTACGAGTTGGAACTGAAAGATTGAACTCGCAGATTTTGTTCGCAAATGTTTTCTAGAATCTTTTGCTAGATAGATTTACGAGTTACGACTAGCAAAATCAGACTGCTAAATGGATCTGCGAGTTCCAACTCATAGATTTGTAGTGGTAGAACTTTATCCGCTTACATATCAAGATATTTTTAGGGTCAAACTTGACTTTTCACACCCAATTGGTGCCCTAACCTTCAAACTATATAAAAACACCACTTTGTTGGTCATTAAATATGCATATCTTCCAATATCCAATCTTAGATAGACATCAACACCATCTTTTGTTCTTCAACACCATAAAAGAGATAGAGGAGCTTCAAAGACTCCACGGAGGGTTCTCCACCATGGATGTCTCATCATCACCACCTCTAAACTTCATCCATCCATCTTTGAAGTAGATTTTAAGGAAAAAGTAGAGCACACGACATAGAGGTCTTGGTTATTTATCTTAGTTGTTCCAGAGCTAGTACTATTCTGTTCAAGTGGGCAAGGCCAATTGCTCAGAATGAAAACAGTGAAATGTTAGCAATCTCCCTCTCATTCTCCTTTGTTCAAGAAAGCCTGTGCCTTAACTCTTCTCTTTGTTTTATTTTCTATTTCTTTGATGTGTAATTCATAATAGGGAATACTTGTAAACCAACACTTGGCTTGTTATATATGGCATTTACTTTGATTCAACTTGGATCTTGACTCTATTCTTTGAGCTTATTCTATCTCTCACTTTTCATGACATGTATGTTGGTGAATGAGTAGGAATTAATATGTTTTGCATAAGTGAGACTTTAGATTGAAACAAATGATGTAGTGTAACTTAGTGTCTCACTCTTGTTTGCATGTTGGTGACGAAAGGGAATCAATATGTACAGATTAACTTGAGTGAAAGAGCACATCTGTGTTCATTTGATTAACCGTTAATGGATCTTTATTGCTAACTCTTGAATAGGGGTAACTTGATTTATGCATGATTATGCTAGATTAGGTTGTTTGGTATATTTTTCATGTGCTTAATGGCTAGAGACCTAGACACAATTTCTCATTCCATGATTTTGGTTGAGTGTTGAGAATCGATTTTGGTATTCCTTAATCAACAAATGATTCCTAACAATACATTATTTGGTTTTGGAATCCTTAATCAAGAGAACTAGCCCTTGAATCCTTTTGAATGATGCTTGAATGTTTATTATCAACATGACTAGTTTGGTGAACTTAAGTACCTATTGTAACCACTATCTTCCATCTCTCCAAGCCACATTTATTTTTGTAGCTATGGTGTCTTGCCTTTAGGAGTAGACTAATTTTAATTGCTTTATAGTGTAATTGACTTCCATGTAGTTAGATTTAGAAAGTTAAGCACCCGGTTACATTTCTATCCGTAGTGTAATTTAATTTAGTTTAATTTATTCACGCCTCACACACTTTCTGCTTTATGCATACACATCACACACACCATTCTCACCCTTTCCATATTCTATTTACATCACTTACAATAACACTTTGCTAGAGACAGTTATACGGGTTCCACCTCTCTGTGGATGATACCCTCGCTTGCCGCTTTAATATGTTTTCAAACATTAGAGCACATTGAGTAGGAGCAACTTTACAAATATCTTTTGAACTGTAATTTGATAACGACACAAAAAACGAGTATCAAAAAATGGTGCCGCTGCAAGGGAGGTGACTTATTTAATAAATGTCTCTAGTTTTAGTTGTAAATAATATAGTTTGTGATGTTTGGGTTATTTTTTTTTTATTTTTGTTTAAAGCAAATGTGTTTGATGTTTTTTGAGTTGTTTATGCAATGAAAAGAAAATTTTTAGGTTGGATGGATCACACAACTCATGGACAACGCAACAACCCCACTAAGTGAAATGACAGCGTGTGAAGGCTTAATTGGTTTAAAAATCAAGGATGCGGGATGGACCGCGAATGAGAAAAATGAAGAAAAGAAGTCGGGCACAACCATAAGAGGTAAACGCTCCTCAATTGTTTCCAACATATGGATTTTGGCAGGTAACTCCTCTAAACTTGTGGAATGTTTCAACACATTTTAAATGCCCTAATTTAACTCAAAGCTGTTAGCGTATATGGGCATTTTGTGCTTAATTAAATGTTGAAGCATGTTTGGAGTGAGAATAGTCAAAATTCAGTTTTTTACTAAACAAAATAGGAAGCATTTGTTTTTAAAAACTTGTGAAATTGTGGATATGTTTTTGAATATGGCAGAAACTGCCTAGTGCTTCAAGGATATAAATGTATTGCTTATTGTTGTGATTTTTTGTTTTATTGTTTTGTTGCCCTTATTTCCAAATTCTAGCTTTTATTGTTCAACTTTTGAGAGGATTTGGTTCCACATAGTAACATTGAGGACAATGTTAGTGTTGGGATTATGCCCGATAACAAGAGTATAATAATGTATTTGACAATCTTTTCATATTAATAAAGTTATTTCTAATTTAACAAATCTTATAGCATTTATAGTTTAATTATCATAATTGTGAAAAGTAAATAATCATAAGGTCAAAAGACTATGAGAAAAGAAGAATTGTTTATACATCTAGATATGTATGAGGTAGACACAATTCTTTAGTTAGTATTGAATAATATTCACAACTTAAGATAAAGGGATCAAATGTGTTATGATGAGTCTAAAATCATCAAAGTGTGGTGTCTTTGGGCAAAAGAATGTAGTGCATTGGGTGCATTTAATTAGATCATAGTGAAATACTTTATCTAGAACCGTCAATGGATAAAAGTTTTCAATTGAAGATAATCAGAGAGTCTATCTCAATCCTGAGATAAATGATGGACTTGTTGTTGCAAGTGTTATCATTTGAACTATCAATGAGTACAATTATATAGCATAGTCTATCCTCCATAGTTAGGTGGTATCCGTTTGTTAATCGATAGAGGACTTCATTTATAGATATGGACATCGTGGCTCCATTTATTAAATGAGAGTAGAATATCATTATATGGATGTTTTGAGGTATTGGATATTAAATCTTAACGTAAAGTTTTCAATAGTGTCTATTGAAACATGGCTTCTGGACAAGTCAAAATAGCCAAGTTCAAAATGTGGTCATATGAGTAAAATATGGTAACTTGGAGAGCTATAGGCAGTCTATGATATCTTGGTGATTACTGATATTCTTCACGAGGATACAATTTCTCCAATAAGGTTGTCTAGGGTATTAATGAAAAATATTAACTTATTCTATCTTAATTTAAGAGTTCAATTTTAGTTTTTTAGTGGAATGAACTAAAATTAATAGATCGGACCTAAGTGAATCATTTGTTGATTGTAATTGGGTTGTGTCTATTGGAGCTTAAATTTAGATAGCCGGCCAAGATCCCCGATCCACACGAACTTGCATGGATCATTTGATATATTCTACTAGACCAATTTAGCGGTCCATCTAGAATTGTATTAAGGCATGTGGACTTGTTTCTTTTTGTAAGAATGAGTCTAGTTCACTTGTTGACTTTTTATTAAGGTCCAATGAATTTAATAAAATAAGAAAAATAATATATATGCCTATATAATGCCATGGACAGCAAGGCTAATATATAAAAGCCTAATATATTATTTTTTATTTTATTATTTAATTAAATATAAATTAATTAATTTATTGATTAATTAATTATTTAATTAAAAGTCAAAAAAAAAATCCTAATAGTTGAAGGACTCCTAATATTATACTATTGTTGATAGAATAATTAATATTAAAGACTATATTTGAAAAGTAGATAAATAAAAGAAATTATTTTTCTAGTCAAATTAGGAAGTCTTTAATATGTTCACAAATTTACTAATGCGTTGGATTAGGAGTTTTGGTTTAGGAAAGAATTCATTTTGGAAATGGATTCTTGGTCACTAAGTAAATCCACCAAAGAATAGGAATCAGGCCTACCAAGTAAATCCTTTTTAGGAGAAGATTTGTGAACCTATAAATATAGGTTGTAAATTTTGACCAAGCACTAGTTTTTGGTGTAAGAAGTTGCTTTTTTTTTTAGTTGTTATTAAAAAAAAACTTTGTCCAACTCATTGTGTGAAGAATTCAGCCAAACATAGAGAAAAGAGGGAACATTTTTGTTTTTGATAGTAAACTAGTATCCTTTGCATCAAAACAGTTTTGTGTATAAGATCGAATCAAGGTTCACTCGAGTTTCAATCAAATTGATTGAAAATTCACAAGTGACCAGACGTTCTTGGTTTTTCTCTTGAAGGATTATTGTGACTAACAAAGAAGAATATTTTGTTTGTTTCCATCCTCAGGTATACAATTTAAAGAAAGGGAGCTCACACTCCTAGGTGATTCACGTTCGTTATTGAATTGGAAGATCTTACGGATTCAATTCGACGATAGTTCAATCGTCACAAAAAAGTGAGGTACGGTACTTTTTATATACATCAATTAATCTAGGGTTAAGGTTCACTCTTTTTAAGGGAATTTTTTTAAAATATATCAAACCCTAATTTTATGCTTCCGTTGTGCGATTTTCCCTACAATTGGTATCAGAGCTAGGTTGTACCCTTGATTAATTGATGTATGTGTACTTGAATCTTTTTCTTTTATTCTATATATGCATGTTTTACAAAGAGATGACACCCTAGGTATTCACATATATATTTACATTGTTTTGTATGGATATATATATATATATATATATATATATATATATATAATATGTGGACTGTTGTTGCTCTATTTTGGTCATGAAATTTCAATGTAATTTTGTTTTGGGATTGTAACAAGAAGGGTGGCCTATCATCACCATAATTTCCTTCTTGGTAGTTGCTAATTTTTTTTAAAATTTTGTTGTTGTAATAAAAAAAACTGCACAATATTGTAATTAAAAAAAAACTACACTATATTGTAATAAAAAAACTGCATTATATTGTAAGAAAAAAAACTATAATATTTTTTATTTAAAATTCTTCTGTAATTTATTCAAGTATCGAAGACTCGAATTTTTGAAGAATTGGAAGCAACCGAAATAAGTTTGGGACCATGTGAGCCATAGCAACAAACATGCGTGCGAAGAGCACGCGGCCACGTTTGAAACGTGTGTGCGAAGAGCATGCGGCAACGTTTGTTGTGGCTTGGACTGGGCACGGTAAACCTATGAAATCCATGGGCTACGCATAGCAATCATTTAAGGGGTTGTGTCATGCGCACTCTCATAGGAGAAAGCCAAGGGTACACACGCCCATGAGAGGCTGCCGAGGGAGTCCAAATGACGAAGGTCAGGTGAAGACTTGTTCGCCAAGAAATGAGTTCTTGCATTCCAAGACCTATGTAATTTACTTGGTTTTCTAAGATGGACAAAAAATGTAGGTATTTATATTTTTGTAAATATTGCAATGTTTGTCATTTTTTGGTAACATGTCATATAGAATAGGAGTGCCACTCATATATCTCTTTTGGTATGAACAAGCATTGAATGGTTTAGGCATCTAATTGGCATCTAGATAACTTGGTAAATCATTTTTTAGAATTCTATCACACACCTTAAATAATTGAGTGGGAGAAGGTGTTTTGGAACACCTACGACCTCAAAGTTTAATTGAGCTTTATGTTTCGTGTAATAACCTCCCAAGAGGTATTCTTGAATGGAATTTAGCAAGATACTTCCTTACAAGGATAGACTAGATAGTTAACCCAAACGATATCTACTCCCAAAGTAGGGATATTCATGAGGGAGTTTATTGAAGGTCGATAACTTGGTAACACACTCAACGTGATTTTATTAATATCCTCCCAAGAGTTCTTGTTAATAAAATTCCAAGGCTAAAATTGAAAAAACTGGTTGTTATGTTAACAATTATGTTGGACCTCGTCCAACTAGTAAATGGTACGAACTCCCAAAGAGGCGTGACATTTATGGGTGTTGGATCACCGTTGAATTTTATGAATTATTTTATTTAATTCATGATAAATATTCGAAAGTACTTTATCATGATTATTTACTTATATAATTTTTGTTAATATAAAGAAATCACTACCCCATCCCTAATCAAAATCCTAAAAGATAATACTTTAACTGATGATAATTATGTCACATGGAAAAGGAAAATCGGGTTGTTGTTGTAAGTTGAAAAACCATAAGTTTGTTCTGTCTATTCCTAAACCACCTTCTCCTACTAATGAATCTACTCAAGAGCAAAGAGATGAGTATCAGTAGTGGGAGTCTTCAGATGAGATGGCTAAATGTTACATTATGGCTACCATCTCCGATGTGTTACAACAACAACATGAAGGAATGGAGACTGATGTCGATATAATGATATCTCTAGAGGAGATGTTTGCTATGAGGTTTAGGACGACTAAGAGAGAGGCAGTGACTGCTTTTATGAATCTTAGGATGAAACTTGGACAGGGTGTGAAAGATCACATGATGAAATTCATAGCACATCTCAATATTGCTGAACTCAATGGTGTTGAGATAGATGGTGAGATGAAAACTTAACATGATTGTCAACTCACTGTTGGATTCCTTTGGTTTGTTCAAAGTTGGACTACACCTTAAACAATAAGGAATACACCTTGCAAGACCTGATGTAAGATGTTCAAAGCGCCAAAACGATTCTTGTGAAAGGCTAGGGTCAAGAGAATCATATGGTTGGTAAAGTTGCTAATGTTAAGACCTGTCAGAAGGTCAAGTAACAACAGAAGAAATAGCAACTTGGGCCTAGCTAGAAAATGTTTCAGGAAAGGAAAAGACTTCATAAGAATAAATTGAACTTGCATTTATGCAATAGAGTGTTGGTGTCTACCAGTTCAGTAGGAGATATCAGAGTCAATCTAGATTCTGGTTGGCATTTAGATTTAATAAACATTTATTATGTACCACAATTCAAGAGGAATTTAATTTCGGTTTCTTGTTTAAATAAATTTGGATATTCTGTTACTTTTAATAAAGGTTTTATTATTGGTAAGAATAACAAATTTGGTTGCAAAGGAACATTGGAAAACGGTTTATTCTATTTGTATAGAAAAATCTCTCAACTTCAACTTTAAATGCTTTGAACATATCAAAAGCATCCGACTTATGTCTCATGAGATACACATAGCCAAATCTCGAGTTATCATCCTGAAAGTGATGAAGTACTCATATCCACCTCTAGCTTGAATGCTCATAGGTTCACACACATCAATGTGTATCAATCCTAAACATTCGATGGCTCTTGTGCCTTTGGTCGTAAACGGCCTTTTGGTCATTTTACCTTCCAAACAAGATTCACAAGTTGGTAGATCATCGACCTTTAAGTCACTTAGAGGTCTGTAACTTACCAATCTTTTAATCCTATTAAGGTTAATATGATCTAGGCACAAATGCCATAGGTAGGTTTCATCTTTTGATAATTTTACACTTTTATGATTAGGTTCCGTTGATTCTGTATCTAACAAGTGAGAGATATTTCATTGCAAATAGAATAAACCGTTTTCCAATGTACCTTTACAAACAAATTTGTTATTCTTACTAATAATAAAGCCTTTATTAAAAGTAGCCGAATATCCAAATTTATTTAGACAAGAGACCGAAATTAAATTCCTATTGAATTGTGGTATATAATAAACATTTATTAAAACTAAATGCCTATAATAATCTAAATTGATTCTAATATCTCCCACTACACTAGTAGACACCAATGCTCCATTTCTTAAATGCAAGTTGAATTCATTCTCATTCAGTCTTTTCCTTTCCCGAAACCCCTTCTTGTTAGGCCCAAGCTATTTTTTCTTCTTTTGATACTTGACCTTCTGACAGGTCTTAACAGCAGCAACTTTACCAACCATATGAATCTCTTGACCATTGCCTTTCACTAGAATCGTTTTGGCACTTTGAATATCTTGCATCAGGCCTTGCAAGGTGTATTCCTTATTGTTCAAAGTGTAGTCCAACTTTGAACAAACCAAAGGAATCCGATAGTGAGTTGACAATCATGTCAAGTTTTCGTCTCATCATCTATCTCGGCACCATTTAGTTCAGTAATGTTGAGATGTGCTATGACTTTCATCATGTGATCTTTCACAACCTGTCCAGGTTTCATCCTAAGATTCATAAAAGTAGACACTCCCTTTCCTCTTAGTCGACCTAGACCTCATAGCTAATATCTCCTATAGAGACATCATTATATCGGCATCAGTCTCCATTCCTTCATGTTGCTGTTGCAACACGTCGGAGATGATGGCCATAATGTAACGTACATTTAGCCATCTCATCTGAAGACATCCACTACTGATACTCATCTCTTTGTTTCTGAGTAGATTCATAAGTTTGGTGGTTTAGGAATAGACAGAATGATCTTATGGTTTTTCAACTTACAACAACCCAATTTTCCTTTTTCCATGTGACATAATTATCATCAGTTAAAGTATTATCTTTTAGGAATTTGATTAGGGATGGGGTCATGATTTCTTTATATTAACAAAAATTATATAAGTAAATAATCATGATATAACACTTTTGAATATTTATCTTGAATTAAATAAAATAAGTCAATCGTAAAAATTCAACGGTGATCCAACACCCATAAATGTCACGTCTCTTTTGGGAGTTCGCAACATTTACTAGTTGGACTAGGTCCCACCTAATTGTTAACATAACAACCAACGTTTTCAATTTTAGCCTAGTATATTTTATTAACAAGAACTCTTGGGAGGATATTAATAAAACTACATTGAGTGTAATACCAAGTTATCTACCTTCAATATAATCCTTCACGAATATCCCTCCTTTTGGAGTAGATATCGTTTGGGCTAATTGTCTAGTCTATCCTTGTAAGGAAGTATCTTCCTAAATTCCATTAATGAATACCCCTTGGGGGGTTATACATGAAACATAAAGCTCAACTAAACTTGGAGGCTGTAGGTGTTCCAAAATACCTTGTCCCATTCAATCTTTTAAGGTGTGTGATCGAATTTCATAGAATGATTTACCAAGTTATCTAGATGCCAATTTAGACACCTAAACCATTCAATGCATGTTCATACTAAAAGAGATATATGAGTGGCACTCCTATTCTATATGACATGTTATCAAACTATGACAAACATTGCAATATTTACGACAAATATAAATAGCTTCAATTTTGGTCCGTCCTAGAAAAGCAAGTAAATTACATGTCTTGGAATACAAAAAAAAGCTCTTTTCTTAGCGAACAAGTCTTCACACGACCTTCGTCGTCCGGACTCTCTTGGCTACCTCCCATGGAAGTGGGCACCCTTGGCCCTTACCCATGGGCGTGCGCATGCCACAAACCCATAAAGGGCTGCCATGTGCAGCCTATGGCTTCCATAGGGCTGCCGTGCGCAGCCCATGCCACCACAAACGTGGCTGCGTGCTATTCGCACACACGTTCTTTGCTACGGCTAGCACGGTCTCAAACTTGTTCCGGTTTATCCTAATTCTTTAAACCTTCGAGTCTTCGAAACTTGAGTGTATTACAGAAGAATTATAAATAAAAATACTGCAGTTTTTTTTTATTACAACAACAAAATAAAATTAAAAAAAAAACTTAGCAACTACCAAGAAGAAAACTATGGCGATGATAGACCACCCTTCTTGTTACAATCCCCTAAAAAAATTACATTGAAATTCTAGGATCAAAATTGAGCAATAACAAACCACATACAAAAAACATATATATATATATATATATATATATATATCCATACATTCCAATGTAAATATATATGTGAATGCTTAGAGTGCCATCTCTTTCTAAAACGTGCATATATACAATAAAAAGAAAAAGATTCATGAACACATACATCAATTAATCAAGGGTACAACCAGGCTCTGATACCAATTTAGGGAAAAAACGGTTCAAAAAGCAACAGAAGCGTGAGAAATAAGAAAATTAGGGTTTGCATATAAATATTTTTTTTCTCTTTTTCAAGAACAAGAACCTTAACCCTAGATTAATTGATGTATATAAAAGTGTCATACCTTTTTTCTCTGGGGCGATTGAACAAGCGCCAAATTGATTCCGTAAGATCTTCCAATCCAATCACGAATGTAAATCACCTAGGAGTGTGGGCTCCCTTTCTTTAAATTGTATACCTGATGATGGAAATAAACAAAATCTTTTTCTTTGTTAGTTACAATTATCCTCCAAGAGAAAAATCCAAGAACGTCCGGTCAATTGTGAATTATCAATCTAAATGATTGAAACTCGCATGAACCCAATTTAATTTTGTACACAAAACCCTTTTGATGTGAAGGATACTAGTGTACTATCAAAAACAAAAACGTTGTATTTTTCTCTTTTCTCCTTGGCTGAATTCTACACCCCATATCTATGAGTTGAGCGAATTTTGTCTAAAGCAAAAACTAAAATTTTCTCCCTCAAAATTCTCTCTTACTAGGCCAAATTCTCTTCTTGAAAATTTCTTAGCTTGGCTGAAAGTCATCTCATAGAAAACCTTAGAGCTGGCCGAAATTTCCAAACCTATATATATATATATATATATATATATATATATAGGATCATAAGTCCTCTCCTAAGAATGATTTACTTGTTTGGCAAGAATCCTTTCCTTAGGTGGATTTATTTGGTAGTTAAGAATCCTTTTTTAAAAGGAATTCTATCCTCCTCTTATATATACATAGCTGACCAAAATTTCACTTAATGTAATTAGGAGACTTAATTCTTTTCTTAAGAAGGATTTACCTGAGGGTTAAGAATCCTTTTCAAAAAGAAAATCTATCCTACACCAAGACTCCTAATCCAACTCAATAGTGTATTTGTAACCATATTAAAGACTTCCTAATTTGATTAGATAAATAATTCATTTTATTTATCTACTTATCAAATATAGTCTTTAATATTAATTATACTGCCGACAATAGTATAATTTTAGGAGACCATCTCCTACTAGGAAAATAAATTTGACTTTTAATTAAAAAATTAATCAATCAAAAATTTAATTAATTTTCCTTTAATTAAATAATAAAATAAAATAATATAATTAAAAAATTATTCTAAATAGCCTTGCCGCCCATACCATATATATATGGGCCAATAGATTATTTTCTGATTTTATTAAATCTATTTGACCTTTATAAAAAGTCCACATGTGAACTAGACCAATTATTACAAAAAGAAACAAGTTCACATGCCTCAATACAATTCTAGATGGACCCCTAAATTGGTCTGGTATAATATATCAAGTGATCCATGCAAGTTCGTGTGGATTGGGGATCTTGGCGGGCTATCTTAATTTAAGCTTCAATAGACACAACCCGATCACAAAAACCAAATGATTCACTTAGGTCCGATCTATTTAATTTCCGTTCATTCCACTAAAGAACTAAAATTGAACTCTTAAATAAAGATAGAATAAATTGATGTTACTCATTCATACCCTAGACAACCTTATTGGAGAAAGTTTGTCCTCGTGAAAAATATCAATAATAGCCAAGAGCTCATAGACCGTCTATAGCTCTCTAAGTTACCATATTTACTCATATGACTACATTTTGAACTTTGATATTTTGACTTGTCCAGAAGCCATGTTTCAATAGACACTATTTAAAACTTAATGTTAATATTTAATATCCAATACCTCAAAAAATCCATATGATGATATTCTACTCTCATTTAATAAATGGAGCCACGATGCCCATATTTATAAATGAAGTCCTCTATCGATTTACAAATGAAAACCACCAAATTATCGATGATAGACTATGCTATATAATCGTACTTATTGATATTTCAAATGATAACACTTGCAACCATAAGTCCATCATTTATCTCAGGATTGAGATAGACTCTCCGATTGTCTTCAAATGAAAACTTTTATCCATTGACGGTTCTAGATAAAGTATTTCGTTGTGATCCAATTCAATGCACCCAGTGCACTATATTCTTTTGCCCAAAGGCACCACACTTCGATGATTTTAGACTCATCATAACACATTTGATCCCACTCAAATGCTAGCAAAAGAATCTACAATTTTGAGAAGATAAAGGCGCCCAACCCTTTATCTTAAGTTGTGAATATTATTCAAGACTAACTAAAAAATTGTGTCTACCTCATACATATCTAGATGTATGAACAATTCTTATTTTCTCATAGTATTTTGACCTTATGATTATTTACTTTTGACAGTTATAATAATTAAACTATAAATGCTATAAGATTTGTTAAACTAGAAATCATTTTATTAATATGAAAAGATTGTCAAATACATTATTACACTCTTGCTATCGAGTATAATCCCAACATCTATATGATGCAACCAAAAGGATTCATTGAATAAGGCCAAGAGGAAAAGGTATGCAAGTTGCAAAGATCCATATATGGATTAAAGCAAGCATCCAGATCCTGGAACATAAGGTTCGATCGAGCCATAAAAAGTTTTGGATTTATTCAAAACCTTGATGAACCTTGTGTATACAAAATTATTAAAGGTGACAAGTTGGTTTTCTTAGTTCATTATGTTGATGATATATTACTCATCGAAAATGATGTAGGTGTATTTACATCAGTAAAAGAATGGTTAGCAAAACAATTTGATATGAAGGACTTAGGAGAAGCAAGTTATATTCTTAGTATCTAAGTCTTAAGGGATAGAAAGAATAAAACGATTGCATTATCCCAATCTTCATACATAGATAAAATATTGTCTAGGTTTTCCATGCAAGATTCCAAGAAAGGTATGTTACCTTTCAGAAATGGAATCAAACTTTCTAATGAACAAGTTCCTAAGAATGAGCATGAAAAGCAATTCATGAGTAGGGTTCCATATGCATCGGCAGTTGGAAGTCTCATGTATGCAATGCTCTGTACTAGACCAGATATTTATTTTGATGTGGGTATAGTTAGCAAGTTTTAATCGAAGTCTAGTCCTGATCACTGGTCGACAGTCAAGCATATTCTCAAGTATCTCAGGAGAACAAGAGATTATATGTTTGTATACTCTAAAGGGGATTTAATTCCCATTTTGTATATAGATTCTGATTTTCAGTCAGATTCTGACTCCAAGAGATCAACATCAAGATCTGTGTTTACAATTGGAGGATGGGTAGTCATGTGGAGGAGTATCAAGCAATTTTGTATTGTTGATTCCACCGTGGAAGCCGAGTATGTTGTCGCATGCGAGGCTGTCTGGCTCTGCCAATTCATGATTGAATTAAAAGTTGTTCCTAAAGCGAATAAGCAGATCTTTATCTATTGTGACAATAGTGGAGCAGTGGCTAATTCGAGAGAACTAAGAAGTCATAAGAGAGAGAGACACATTAAAAGAAAGTATCACATTCTGAGGGAAATTGTGCATAGGGGTGACGTAACGATTACTAAGATCGCATCAGCAAATAATCTAGCGGATCCCTTTACAACGACTCTTCCATAAAAGAGTTTTGTTAGGCATCTAGAGAACATGGGGATGAGAGATATGACACATTTTCTATAGAGCAAGTAGGAGATTGTTGGGATTATACTCGATATCAAGAGTATAAAAATGTATTTGACAATCTTTTCATATTAATAAAGTGATTTCTATTTTAACAAATCTTATAGCATTTATAGTTTAATTATTATAATTATGAAAAATAAAAAATCATAAAGTCAAAAGACTATGAGAAAAGAAGAATTGTTCATACATCTAAACATGTATGAGGTAGGCACAAATCTTTAGTTCGGTATTGAATAATATTCATAACTTAAGATAAAGGTTGGACGCCTTTATCTTGTCAAAGTTCTAAATTTCTTTTGCTAGCTTTTGAGTGAGATCAAATGTGTTATGATGAGTCTAAAATCATCAAAGTGTGGTGTCTTTGGGAAAAATAATCTAGTGCACTGGGTGCATTGAATTGGATCACAGTGAAATAGTTTATCTAGAACCATTAATGGATAAAAGTTTTAATTTTAAGACAATCAGAGAGTTTATATCAATCCTGAGATAAATGATGGATTTATGGTTGCAAGTGTTATCTTTTGAGCTATCAATAAGTACGATTATATAGCATAGTCTACCCTCTATAGTTTGGTGGTATTCATTTGTTAATCGATAGAGGACTTCATTTATATAAATGGACATCATGGCTCCTTTTATTAAATGAGAGTAGAATATCATCATACAGATGTTTTGAGATATTGGATATTAAATCTTAACGTTAAGTTTTCAATAGTGTCTATTGAAACATGGCTTCTGGACAATTCAAAATATCCATGTTCAAAATGTGGTCATCTGAGTAAATATGGTAACTTGGAGAGCTATAGGCGGTCTATAAGCTCGTGGCGATTACTGATATTCTTCACGAGGATACAATTTCTCCAATATGGTTGTCTAGGCTATGAGTGAAAAATATTAACTTATTCTATCTTTATTTAGGAGTTCAATTTTAGTTCTTTAGTGGAATGAACTAAAATTAATAGATTGGACCTAAGTGAATCATTTGTTGATTGTGATTGGGTTGTGTCTATTGGAGCTTAAATTTAAATAGCCCACCAAGATCCCCGCTCCACACGAACTTGAATGGATTACTTGATATATTTTACCGAACAACTTTAGGGGTCCATCTAGAATTGTATTAAGGCATGTGGACTTGTCTCTTTTTGTGGGTCTAGTTCAGATTTGCACTTTTTATTAAGGTCCAATGGATTTAATAAAATAAGAAAAATAATATATATGCATATATAATGTCATGGGAGGCAAGGCAAATATATAAAAGCCTAATATATTATTTTTTATTTTATTATGTAATTAAAAGGAAATTAATTAATTTATTGATTAATTAATTATTTAATTAAAAGTCAAAATCTTTTTTCCTTATAGGAGAATGTCTCCTAATATTATACTATTGTTTGTAGTATAATTAATATTGAAGACTATATTTGATAAGTAGATAAATAAAATGAATTATTTATCTAGTCAAATTATGAAGTCTTTAATATGGTCACAAACACACTAATGAGTTGGATTAGGAGTCTTGGTGTAGGGAAAGAATTCCTTTTGGAAATGGATTCCTGATCACGAAGTATATCGACCTAAAAATATAGGTTGTAAATTTCGACCACGCACTAATTTTTGGTGTGTAAAGTTGCTTTTTATTTTTTTTTTGTTATAAAAAAAACCTTCGTCCAACTCATTGTGCGAAGAATTCGACCAAGCATAGAGAAAAGAGGTAACATTTTTGTTTTCGATAGTACACTAGTATCCTTTGCATCAAAAGGGTTTTGTGTACAACATCAAATCAAGGTTCATGCGAGTTTCAATCAAATCTATTGATAATTCACAAGTGATCAGACGTTCTTGGTCTTTCTCTTGGAGGATTATTATGACTAACAAAGAAGACGATTTTGTTTGTTTCCATCCTCAGATATACAATTTAAAGAAAATGAGCCTACACTCCTAGGTGATTCACGTTTGTGATTGGATTGGAAGATCTTACGTATTCAATTTGACGCTAGTTTAATCGTGATGAAAAAAAAGGGTTCGGTACTTTTTATATACATCAATTAATCTAGGGTTAAGGTTCTTTCTTTTTAAGGGATATTTTTTTTAAATATATCAAACCCTAATTTTATGCTTCTGTTGTGCGATTTTCCCTACAGTTAGGTTTAGGTTTATGGTTGCAGACAACTTCGTTGTGTTTTGCATCATTTTTGTAGATTTGTTTTTTTCAAAAATCTCAACAAAATTTTGTCAAAATTGAAAATTTTGGAATTAAAGCTCATTTTGGTTGATATAATATCTTTGCTTTCTAGTAGAAACATGTCATGTATGCATTTAGATATGTGTTTTGACTAGCATTCATACAATCTATAATTGTTACATCACTTAAATATGTTTGTACAGTACCAATCTTTTGATGTTGAGGTAGATGAGAATCCATGCTTGTTTAGCTTAGGAGAATAGTGGTGACTACCCTTGTGAAAATTTTGTGCTTAAACGCTCTTTTTAGAGGGAGTATTTCATTTCTATTCTTAAAAACTTATCTTGTTCTTCAATTTATAGATTGATCTCTATAGGATTTTCCAATGGATATTTAAGAACAATCATTTTATGATATCACATGTTTGTTTGCTTTGGTTTTTTGTTGCTTGATCCTTGAGAAGTGATGCTAGACAATGTATGCTTAAACTACAAAATGGTCTAAACACTAATTCCTACCCTATGTGTGTGCTCCAATAGCCCATTTGAAACCAAACTCATAGTTTTTTCTTTCATTACCCACACTTCCAAAGATCCAAGCTTCGATAATGAAACCGTACCTAATGAGCTTGGACCATATGGTGATTTAGATATTAGAGATTATTGGAGTGTTTTGTGATTACTAATGTTGACGTCAATTTCTTGATGTGTTAGAAAGTCAACAAGATTGGATTTTAGCCACGACCTTAAAGAGAAAGAGAAGGAGAATGCAAGTTGAAACTAGAAACACAAGTTTTATGTGGTAAAACTCCGGTGATAGGAAAACGTCAACGGGTGGTTGAATAAACAACCGAGCCAAAATCCACTATTGAAATACAGATTTACAACTCTCGAACTCTCTTTTCTCTCTCTGTACTCTTCTATATCTCTTCTTATGACGAGATTATGGGTCTATTTATATGTACATGGAACCCTAATCTTTTTTGTACAAGTAATGAAAGATTTTTTTATTTAATTACAATTGGTTACCTTTTGGAGTAGTCTTTATCTTCTTTCCTATTTCGGAGGTTTGTATAGAGATCGAATGGGACTCTAGCAATATAATCCATTTAGGACTTATTTCCTTACAAATGCGTAGTCTTTGTGAAGTAATAAAGTTGTTGCCTGATTTGGAATCTTTTTCCTATTTGGTATTCTATTCTTCTTGGAATTCTTCTTTGATGTGGATATCTTTACGTATTTTAATATGACTCTTGGTTCATATGTGAGTTATGTGCTGGACTTCTTTATTCAGATTTCTTTATATTTGTCCCTAGTAGAACATGATGTCAGTTGATCCCGAATAGGACATGACGTCAGCTGATCCTGAGTAGAACATGAAGTCAACTGATCCCAAATAGAACATGATATCCACTGATCCCAAGTAGGTCTTGCTTAATACTTGTATTTATACTTACTCGGGTTCTGATTCGTCGGCGATATCTTGCGAGATATTTTCTGAATGCCTATTCGGATATCTACCTGGCAACCTTATCCTCCTTTTTAATGACATGTACATCTGATAAAATTTACCTATGACAATACCCCTTAAAATATTTTTTATCGAATAGAATTTGTTCCAGGTGAAAGTATTTTAATCAACCCGTTAATCTTTTGTGCCTCATTAGTGCCAGAGTAAATGTCTTGTCATAATGATGTGTCTTAATGGTGACCATGTAAATTCAATTTTCCCCCTCACACGAAATCTCATTGATTGCGACGTTTTGGATTCCTAACGGTCTTGGTCAGTTCTTTTCTTAACACGTGTCTTCCATTGCTTTAATTTTCAATACCATTTATAAGAAACAGCCTACATGTCTCCTAGTGCGCCACCTACGTCATCAAATCTGTCTTTGATTTTTTCCCGCTTCTTGAGATCATAGGGTTTCTTGCCGTTGTCCATTTAAATGCTCCACTGAACAAGGTTGCTCTGGTCCATTCTCACAAACTCAAACCAGAAATTTCCAACCCAGATTTCCTTACGCAAAAAACCTCAATTTTCCGTTGAAGTTTTTACAGCAGGTTTCTTCATTCCAAAGGTTAGTTTTAATGGATCCATCTTCCTATAGTCATCTTTTTACTATAGCCTTCGAAGCACTTGAACGTGGAGATTTTCAACTGGTTTCTTGCGTTCGTAGACTATTAGGGGAGATCCCTCCTGATGAACCTCCTTTCTTAGTTGTTAACATTTCCAAACTTTACCACGACGTCTGTTTTAGTTTTGAATCATCTAGTTCTGAGTCATCTAGTTCTGAATCTATCATTTCTTATCACAGGGTACCTCTTCGATCTAGGATGGGAAAACATCAAAGTAAAAGCGAGGTCCATAAGTACAGCTCGGGCAACGTTCAAATCAGAAAGCAAATTGTCAACGAGAAGGATGTTGAAGAGGAGTTAGAACATCTTGTATCCCTTTTTTCTATCGATAGCCCGAGTGGGTATGACACCTAGCCAAATATGGTCGGGGAAGATGAGATCAAGAAGTATCATGCTCAATTCGATTTGGATGACTTGGTTATAATGTCTCCTGCTGGTGGTAGAGCCGCATGGAACCCTCCCCCGGGTATGGTGGCGATTTATCGGTCCATGCTTTGTTACGGCATTACTCTTCCTCTTAAGCAATTTATTGCCTGGTTTATGGCTGAAACAGGGATCGGTCTAGCCCAACTGGCCCCCAATAACTACAAGATCTTGATGTGCATGTGGCATATATGGATCTGGATGAACCTATCGTGGCCTTCCCTGAGTGAAATCAGGCACTTTTATACACTAAGGCAATCTAGTCGGACAGGGACTTATTTTCTCATGTCCAATCCGCCAGATTGCTGGGACCTTGAGGGGATAAAAGTGAACTAGGGAGTTGACACCTCTGATGATGCCAAAAAGAGATGCTTCGTATGGTGATTTCCTTCATCGAATAAGCACTGGAAAAACAGTTGGTTTTTTGTCGGAGGGAACTTAGGACTTCAAGTTACTCTTTCGGTTGGAGGGAATCGGACGGTGCTAAAGGTTCCCCGCTTTTTCTATTTCCTTGACAAATGGAACAAGAAAAATCTTAAATTCTTCGATGCTGAGCTGACCAGACTTGCTCCTACTGCAGTGTGTTTTTTGGAAAAAAAGAGCAGGTCTTATCTTTTTAGTGAGAAGAAGATGATAGAGCTTGGCTTTCTTAGCCAGATTTCAGGCTATCACAAGCGACGTAAGTTGTCTTCTCAACCCCTTTTTTCTAAATTTTTTTTGCTTATTATATTCTGACTTGGTTCTCTTTTATCATTAAGTGTATGACTCGGACATCGTCTGCGACGTTCAAGCTAGCCAGGTGAAATCGATCCTTCAGGAGAGCCAAAATAAAGCTTCTCGTCAAAGCAAGGAAGACATTGACCCGCCTGAATCAGATGAGGAATCTTATAAAGCTAATGAACAGATCTCTGAGTCAGTCCCCAAAGAGGTCATTCGATCGACCATAAAGGAATCTAATGGTCCGAGTGGCCTTGCTGACCATGCTCAGAAATTGCCTAAAGATGAGGGGAGGTAAAGTCATGGCCTTGGCGAGTGGCCCGATGAGTCAAGAAAATCTCAATCCTGACTTTTTTAGATCCTTCTGAGATGATGATCAGGAAGTCTCTTCGGTTGATCTCAGCTTCCATCGTACTCGGGCTGAGAAACGAAAAGTTGTCGACTCTCCTGTTCATCCGTTAAAGGTCCCTCGGGTAGTTTCATTCACTGAATCAAGTGAAAAAGATACCGAGAATGAGATTCCCCCGAGCATTCACGTTGAAGCATAAGCAGGAACGAAAACTTTTGATCCGAACAGGGCTCTTTTCCTCTTGAGGCTGAAGATGTAAGGGCTGAATCCTCGGGAGGCCATTCCTATCCTTCTTCCCAGGATATGTTGAGGGCGATGTCATCCGGTCGGGCTTTCATTAGGGATGACCACTGAAGCTGTTTCAGGGATGCTCCTTTAACGAGCCGCCTTCAGAATATTTTCAACGACGCATCTTATGTAAGTTCTACTCCTATCTTTTTTCAAGTCTTTTACTTGCTAGATTTTTAATTTAACTTACTTGTAGATGGTGGCCGAGTTTTCTAAGTTTGTTCAGAAGCAATAACATCAAGCTGATCGAATAAGGTGTCTTGAAGCTCAGCTTAAGAAGAGTGAGGATAGCTGTGCTCGGGTCGAATCAGCTTATCAAAAAGAGGTGAGCTTTGCCTAGATGTTTGCCGACCACTGTTTGGCAAAGCAAGTGGAAGCCAAGGGAAGAGCTTCTTTGGAAGAGGAGAAGGCTAAGTCGTTTCAGAACATACAGTCTGTTGCCCATGAATCGATGCTCAAAACCGAACAGGAAGCAGAGCAATCCAAGTCATTCTATGAGTGGAAGATCGAAGACTTGGAAAGCCAAGCTTTGACGGTCGAATCCCTATCAAAGGAGGCCAGGCTGGAACTTGAGGTCTAGGGGGTCGATCATTTCAAAAGGTCCCCAGTTTATGACGCCCTTCTCCTTCAGGAATTTCAGCGAGGGTTAGTTTCAGCTGATGAATTTTTTAAAGTCAAGAATCAGGCAACTGATAAAGCCCGAACAACCTGGGAGCTGTTGATCAAGAACCATGTAGATCGGTCCCTAGAATCTCTTAGGACTCAGATGAAAGAGCGAAGCACTTACTGCCGTAACCCAGGTAAAGAGCCCTATCCTATACATCTGGAGGTTCCATAAGAGCATTCTCTCTCGACCTTTTATGCCAGTCAGAAATCTGGCATAGAAGGTTCGACGCCTAATGTTGTCCTGATCCCTAGAGTAGATTACAGCAAGTGGATGGATGTTTTGGTCGACACAATTGCTTGGCCTTCAAATGAAAGTCTCATCCGTGAGTATGAAATGGTGCTTGACCCCAGCATCAGCAAGAGTTCCAAATCCTCTTCCTAGCCTTAAGTCATTTTTGGTAAAGATTTTCACCTTTTTAAAGATTTTCATCTTTTTAAAGATTTTCACCTTTGTAAAGATTTTTATCAATGAAGTTTCATATTTGTGAACTGTTTAATTCAAAAAACCAAGTGGTTAAATCTGGCCGACCTATTGCTCAAGAAATTATACCGAGTACTGAGTACCTAGTACCGAGTACCGAGTACCGAGTATCTTATCTAACTTGGTTTTATTATATAGAGTTGCTTCTAATGCCAAGTATCTTATTGAATTGGTTAACGCAATCTCTGCCAAATCTTGTTAAATTAGCTAATGTGATTCTCTGTGCCAAGTATCTTATTGGTTGATTTTGCTTGAGAAACTTCACCAAGTATCTTATTAAACTTGGTTTTGTTACCTTGAGCTATTTTTAATGCCAAGTATCTTATTAAACTGACATATATTAACCGAGCCATCTTGAAACAAGTGAGTAGATTTACTCGTATTTTATACTCGGTTGTTACCCAAACATTACATCAAGGCTTACCATTATCATATGTTCGAGTCCTCACACAAGTTACCAAGGACGTCTCCCTGGTTTTGTCTGTGCAAGGGTTTGCCGAATCGTTAAGCTTTTGAACTGCTTAACACAGCTGCGCATTTCACCTGGATTTTTCTCGACAGTGCCCCGAGCCGTTTTCAGAAATCTGGTGCATCGGGTTTTCCTTTTTGCTAAGGTCGACTGACCTTGCTTGGCTGGCATGCTCCTTCGAGCTTCTCTGCCCATTCGGGAATTAATGGTCTCGAGTATTCTATTTGCATGTTCTTATTATCATGCTCGTCTTTCATATGTTTTTATTATCACATGCTTTATATTTCAGAAATCCAGAGTTTGATTTTTATTTATAACTGCAAAACCAACAATGATTTAAATTTCAAAGCTGATAATTGACCTGACTAAAATTGTCCTAACTAAAAAAGGAAACAAAATTTTAAGGATAAAAAATCTTTAAATATTAGGCGTTGTATGGTCGGGGTAAGACCCCTCCATCTGGTCGTGCAATCCAATATGCTCCATGACCAGCTACTCAATCTTGTACCAGCCTTTCCACTTGTCAGCCAAAGAACCTGCATCTTTATTTTTTTTATTCAGCGACACCTTTCTGAGTAACAGGTCTCCTAGTTGGAATTTTTTGACTCGAACATGAGAATTGTAGTGGCGAGCTACTGTTTATTGATATGCCATTTTTCGTATTCAAGACTTCTTCTTTTTCTCTTCTAACTCATCTAGACTTTGTAACAGCATGTCAACATTCTGGTCTTTATTATATAGCCTGACCTTGGGTGATACATATGATGTTTCTATGGGGATAACAGCTTCTATTCCAAATGTTAAAGTGATTGGAGTCTCTCCTGTTGAAGTTCTTGTTGTCGTCCGATTTGCACATAATACCTCGGGAAGTTTTTCAACCCAACTTCCTTTCTTGGCATCAAGCTTTGCTTTGAGTGTATGCTTGATGATTTCGTTTACTGCTTCAGCTTGCCCATTTGTTTGAGGGTGGGTAGGTGTGGCGTAGTTATTGGTAATTTGGTACTCTTTGCACAACTGGCAGAATTTCAGATTATCAAACTTGGTGCCTTTATTAGTGATGATAGTGTTTGTGTCTCCAAACCTGTAGAGTATATTTTTCTTCACGAAATTTGTGGTATTTGCTTCTGTGATATGTACTAATGCTTCAGCTTCTGCCCATTTTGTGAAATAGTCAGCGGCTACTATTGCATGCTTCGCTCCACCCCCTGTCCCAGCTGGCATTGGGCCAATCAAGTCCAAGCCCCATATGGCAAATGGCAAATGGCCATGTGGAAGTAAGGTTTCTAAGTTGTTCAAGGGGTTGTCGGATATCGTTAGCAATCCTTTGACATGCATTGCAGCTTTCCGAACATCGTTGTGCATCAGAGAATAAAGTGGGCCAATAATAACCTTGTCTGAGTACCTTGTGTGCTAAAATTTTTCCCCCAGTATGGTTTCTGCATACTCCACCGTGGATTTCCTGTAGTATCTGATATGCATCTTCCTCTGATACACATCTTTGGAGTGTTTGGGAAAACCCCTTCTGTACAGTTCTCCTCCGATCAACGTGTATCTTGCTGACAGATACCTTATACGTTTGGCTTGCAGGGGATCTTTTGGGAGTACGCCTTCTTCTAAGAACCTTTTTAGCTGAGTCATCCAATTATCTGACGGTGTTCGAATTTCTAAAATTTTAAAGTTTTTTGGCTCAGCTATGCTCGGTTTAAGGATATGTGCAACCGAAATAGTTTTTGGCTTGATTGTGGTTGTTGCTGATGCTAGCTTGGACAGAGCATCTGCCTTTACATTCTCCTCCCTTAGGATCTGGGCAATCTTATATTCTTTGAATTTATGAAGGAGCTGTTTTGCTATGTCACGATAAGCTATCATACCTTCATCTTTGGCTTGGTATTTGTCCAGGACTTGGTTGACAACTACCTGTGATTCGCTAAATATCTCGACCTCATCTGCTTTGAGGGCTATGCAGACTCTGAGTCTAGATAGTAGCGCCTCGTACTCGGTTTGATTATTCGTTGCTTTGAAGTCGAATCTCATGGCACACTCGACATCATCTCCTTTCGGGGTGCATACTACGATCCTTGCCCCGCTGCCTTGAGTGTTTGAAGAGCCATCAATATATAATTTCAATAAGAAACTCTTGCCTAACATCTTTTTTTGCTTCCAGGTTTGGTTCTGTGAACTCTGCTATAAAATCTGCCACTGCTTGGCCTAAGAGAGATGTCCTGGGGACATACTAGATATTGAATACACTTCGCTCTTGCCCATTTGGTTCATCCTCCTAGAAATTCTAGCTTCTGTAAAATTTGCTTAAGTGGGCAATCAGTGAGAACCTGGATTGTATGAGCCTAAAAGTATGGCCTTAGCTTCCTTGCTGCCGAAACCAATGCTAGGGCCATTTTTTCATCCAGCGAATGCCTGGTTTTAGCTGGAAGAAGTGCCTTGTTGGTATAGTATACTGGCCTCTGTACTCCATCTTCTGTTCTGACTAGAACTGAGCTTACTGCTAATTTGTAATTGATAAGTACAAGTGGAGTATCTCCCCCATTTTTTGTTTCGAAAAGATGGGAGCCTACCCTAGGTACTCTTTGATTTTTAAGAACGCCTGCTCATATTCTTCTTTCCATTTGAGTCATTTTCCTTTTTTAATTACTTTAAAAAAGGGAGCACATTTGTCTATGGCCTTTGAAATAAATCTACCCAAGGAAGCTAAGCATCCTGTTAAGCACTGCACTTATTTTAGCGTCCTTGGTGAGGTCATTTTTTGTAGGGCTTGGATCTTTTCAGGGTTTACTTTAATTCCCCTCTGGTGAACTTGGAAACCTAGGAACCTTCGTAAAGGAACTCCAAATAGGCACTTGTTCAGATTCAGCTTCATTAGTATCTCTTCAAGACGTCGAATGTCTCTCGTAGGTTTGAGGTGTGCCTGTCTGCCGAGATGCTCTTGGTCAACATGTCATCTATGTAAACTTCCATGTTTCTTCCTATTTGACATGTGAGGATTCTGTTGACCAGCCTTTAGTATGTTGGCCCTGCATTTTTTAGCCCGAAATGCATTACTGTTTAACAGTATAAGCCCTGATCGGTTGTGAACACCATTTTTTTCTTTTTCAGCCTTATTCATCCGGATTTGGTTATATCCTGAGTAGGCATCCATAAAACTAAGTAATTCGTGGCCTGATGTAGCATCAACTAGTTGGTATATCCTTGACAGTGAAAAACTGTCTTTTGGGCATGCCTTATTTAAATTTGTGAAATCTATGCACATTCTCCACTGACCGTTTTTCTTTTAGACGAGGACCGCATTAGCTACCCATTGAGGGTAGTAGATCTCTCTAATTGACCCTACAATGAGTAACTTCACCACTTCCTGCTTGATTACCTGACTTCTTTCGAGATTGAATGACCTTCTCTTTTGTATTACTGGTTTTACAGTCAGGTCTACCGCGAGATAATGGGATATTATTTGGGCATTTATCCCGACCATGTCTTCATGACTCTAGGCGAACACATCCTTGTACTCTTTGAGCAGATTAGTAAGGCTTTATTTAACTTTTCCTTCCAAATTGGCTCCGATCTTGATCTTCTTATCTGGTTCATCTTCTTTCAAGATTAATTCTTCGACCGGTTCATTTTTTGGACTCCTTCGATTCTTCCCTTGGGTCAAACTTGAATGATAGTGACTCTTTGTTCTGATTTAGCTGTGTTCTGGTGCATACTTGTCCACCATTGTTTCTATCTTTGTAAGCTGACAGATTAGCTTTTCGGGCAATCTCCTGGGACCCCTTGACTACTCCGACACCCCCGTTCGGTCGAGAATTTGATCATTAGGGCGTAAGTAGCTGTTACGGCCTTAGTTTTATTCAAGAATGGCCGACCTAACAATGCATTATAAGGTCAATTATCTAAGTTTACCATCACGAAATCGAGTAATACTGTTCTTTGACAAGGTGCAACTCCAATTTTTACGGGCAACTTTACCATCCCGAGAGACCTTACCTCAACTCCCACAAATCCTTTTGAGTGTGGTATGAAAAGGCTGTAAATCCTTTCGGTCCAACCTGAGTTGATCGTAGAGATCTACATTGAGAATATCAGTTGAACTACTATTGTCTATTAAAATTCTTCTGACTTTCCTGTGTCCAATTTGGGCACTTATGACCAGGGCGTCATTTGGTCAAACATCGACCCCATATGAGTCAGCTTCTGTGAATATTATTGGGTCCCATCCTTCTTTTATCCTTTTCGCGTCTGGTTCGATAGTATGGACATCAAAGTTCTGCCTTGCCTCCACCGCTTCTCTGATTTCTTGTGTTCGCTCTCGGTTACTTCTTCCAGTTGATGGTCCTCCAAAGATTGTTTGTATTACTTCATTGGTCTTGGGGCTGGCCCTTTGGTTTTGACCAGAGCTATGATCGGCCGTAGTCTCTTTCTTTGCTTCTGTTCTCTCATCTCTTTTCAAGATTATATCTTGTAAGTGTCCTTCCCCGAATGAGGGTCTCTATGTAGTCTCTAAGCTGGTAACATTTGGAAATCTCATGACCAGTTTTCTTGTGGAATATGCAGTACTTTATTGTTTCTCGTCGGGCAAACTGAGACTGTTGGCGTGGCTCTTATACCATATTCTTTTCTTCCACTATGGCTAGGATTTCTTCCTGTTTTTTTCAGAGAGGGTTGTAGTTTGTGTATTTTCCTTGGAATTTCTCCGTGGTCTGGTCGGCATTACATATGTTTTCTCCGTCCTTGCTTCTTTCTTTGTCGTTTCCTTTTTGTTTTCCCTTTTGGTTCTCTACCTTTTACTCGGCATCCTTTTGTTCAGGTTTTCCTCTGTGCATGTAGCATCCTCCCGTGGCTAACTCCTCTTCTTTGGATAGTGCATATCCTCCCCCCATGTCCATCATATCTGCATATCTGGTTAGACGGGCCCTTCTTAAGTCAAAAGATAGTCGTGCATTCTGTAAGATGTTTATTAATGCAGCAATTATTGCTTCGTCATTTGCACTGTCGATTTCAAATACAGCCTCCCTAGTTATTTTTTCAACAACTCAACTTTCCATTGTTTCAGCTGAGAAAGGTAAGCCACTGTTTTTTTCCTATGAACGTTGCCCATAAATTGTCTTGAGAAACTTCTGCTTAATTCACCAAAACTTCCAATGCTTGCTGAGGGTAATCTTCTGAACCATCTTGAGCCTATGTCTCCTAGAGTCTGTGGAAAGTTGAGACATAGTAAGTGGTCACTGTGGGCATATTGAGCCATAGCGTTTTTATACCGTCTGATGTGTTCTTTAGGATCTGTATCCTTATTTAACTGTTCCACGTGTGGCATCCTGAATTTTTCTGGAAATGAGGTTCGCAGGATGTCTTCTGTAAATGGACTATCGGAATCATAGTCGAATAAGTCGTTGTTCCCATATCGTCTGACCAGTGCGTTCATTTGACACCTATTGTTTTCAACTTTTCTAGTCAGGCTCTGAATTATAACATCTCTATCTCCCACCGGATCTCCAAGATGGTTAAACCGTCGAGTGACTATCATGCCTAGCTCCTCTTCACTTCATCGTTGAATCTCACGGGTAAATCCTACAGGCGTATGGTTCTGTGACGACACTTGAGATGGTGCCGGTCACTATCCTTTGATGATGATGACGACCGATCCCTGTGTCAGTCATGCTTGCGGTGTCTATCATGGGTTGTCTGACCATGGCTCTGCCTTTGGCGTGGTAGCTCCTCTTCGAGTGTTTTATGTCCAGCTGGATTAATTGGAACAGAGATCCTACCAGCTTTTGGTGCATCTGGTTATGACCCAACTATAACCAAATGAAGCCTTGTAAGTGGGGGATTAGGAGGTGGCGTTTCTTCCACAGCTAGTAGATCAACTCCTTCATTTGCCACATCCGCTACCAGCTGTTGTAGTGCCTCACGGAAACGTTGTGTTAGGTCTTTGCTGGTCCAAGGGATTTGTTGGATCCCGTCAGAGATGTTGGTAGGTTTTTGGTGGTCGTGGCGAGATCTCGTGAACTACTGCCAATATGAACATTATCTGGAGATTTTTGGATATCCCTAGAACTGTTCTTGCTTCCACTTCCCGCCATTACTTTCAATCAAATCGAATGTTCAGCCCCACCTTCTAGAGCCAACTGTTGACATCAATTTCTCGATGTGTGAGAAAGTCAACAAGACTGGATTTTGGCCATGACCTCAAAGAGAAAGAGAAAGAGAATGCAATTAGAAACTAGAAACACAAGTTTTAAGTGGTAAAACTCTGGTGATCGGAGAAACATCCACGGGTGGTTGAATAAACAACCAAGCTAAAATCCACTATTGAAATAAGGATTTACAACTCTCGATCTCTCCTTTTTCTCTCTGTACTCTTCTATATCTCTTCTTATAATGAGATTATGGGTCTATTTATATGTACATAGAACCCTAATCCTTTTTGTACAAGTAATGAAAGATTTTTGTATTTAATTACAATTGGTTACTTGTTGGAGTAGTCTTTATCTTCTTTCCTACTTCGGAGGTTTGTATGAGATTGAATGGGACTCTAGCAATATAGTCCATTTAGGACTTATTTCCTTACAAATGTGTAGTCTTCGTGAAGTAATAAAGTTGTTGCCTGGTTTGGAATCTTTTTCCTATTTGGTATTCTATTCTTCTTAGAATTCTTCTTCGATGTGGATATCTTTGCGTTTTTTAATATGACTCTTGGTTCGTATGCGAGTTATGTGCTGGACTTCTTTATTCGGATTTCTTCATATTAGTCCTGAGTAGAACATGATGTCAGCTGATCCTGAATAGGACATGATGTCCGCTGATTCCGAGTAGGTCTTGCTCAATACTTGCATTTATACTTACTCAGGTTCCTATTCTTTGGTGATATCTTACGGGGTATTTTTTGAACGTCTTTTCGGATATCTACATGGAACCTTATCCTCCTTGTCAATGACGTGTACATCTGATAAAATTTACCTATGACAACTAATATTGTTAGTTGGGAAGTAACCAAAGAGTTTATTTGTGTTAAATTGTAAAGTGTAGTTGCATGTACTAAGGCTTGAATGAAAAACATTAAATTTTATATGTGTATAGTCATTCAAAACAAAGAAAGAAAGAAAAAGAAACAAAATGAATATCTACTCAAAAGAAAAAAGAAGTATAAAAAAAGAAAACAAAAGAGAAGCCTAGATGCATAATTGTAATAGATTGACTTGAGAATGTAGAGATTGCATTGTAGATGGTCAGTAATCCTGTGATATAGTCTATTTTTGAGATGTCTGTAATCCCATGATATGGTCTTAGGTATTTCGCTTTCCATTTTCCCATTCTTTCTTAGGCTACACCTATGGCCCCATTACAACCATGAAATACGTAGTGGATCTCTTGGTAATACTTGCTTAACTGTAAAATTGCATGTGCTCTAATTATGTTCTTAATGTTTAATTTGTTCATGAGATCCCTTGCACTTATATGAGTGTGTCTTTCCAATTATATGAATATATGAATATATGAATATGTGAATATGTGAATACATTATGATTCCATGTACCCAAACTCCAATTCCCATATGTTGATGAGTATTATCGTCTAGGTTCTTAAAGAAAATGTAAGTGTTATCCGGTGTGGATTAGAAGTCGAGGCGAATTCGATCCTGGGCATTCGAGCTTTGTTGTTTTGTAAACCGAAAACATCTTTTGTATTGGCATACATGCATTGAATAATGCATCGATTTATATGACATACTTTTAGTCTTAATAAAGAAATTTTAGCAACCATGTAGTTTTTGCTTGGTATGTTAAGGTGGCATCTCAATGTTTTGCTTTGTAGAGTTGCGTTTGTAGGTACCGTATTGGTAAACCCTCAGGAGACTATTCTCCATCTACTAGGGACACCTAGAAGTTTCAAAGGCTTGAGCCACGTGCTAAGTGCCATCGATCCTCCGATGAAAGTGGACTAACTAGTTTTTACTTGTTTATAGCTTTTATGTGTTTTAGATTTCTTATTTGTTGATTTTCTTTTTCAGTTTTGCTCGAGGATGAGCAAAGGTTAGGTTTGGGGGTATTTGATCGGTACATTTATATACCTATTTTGGCTCTTTATTCCTAACTTTCATACTCAGTTTCGAATGTTTTTATGTATAAAATATGTGTTTGAGCCTTGTGTAGGTTAATTTCCCTAAAGTTAGGTGTTTGAGCTTAAACTGAAGCTTTGAAGGCAAAGAAGAGGAAAAAGAGCTGAAATTGAGATGGCCTTTGAAGAATGTCTAACCTACAAAGGCTATATCACCCTCGTAAGATAGAACTGGGATTCGAACCACATGTTTTTAGAAAGCCCCGTGAGTCTAGTTTTTAGAATAAAATTTGGATCACGATTCTAGACTTTCTAAAAGAAGTTATACCCATTTCAACATTGGTGCACGAATTAGAAAAATCTGCTAGATGGAACTGCGAGTTTCAACTTGCAGATTGAAGTAGCAGAGCTACCAAAGCCTATTGCGAGTTGGAACTGCGAGTTAGACCTACCAGAATAAAGTAACAGAGGTAATGTGAGTTAGAACTATGAGATTGAAGTCACATAAGTCATTCACAAATGTTTTCCAGAGCCTATTGCGAGTTGAAGTTGTGAGTTAGACCTAGTAGAATGAAGTGACAGAGGTAATTTGTGTTGGAACTGGAAGATTAATGTCGCAAAAGTTGTTCGCAAATATTTTCCAGAGCCTACTACAAGTTAAAACTACGAGTTTGATCTAGCAGAATGAAGAAGCAGAGGTACTGCGAGTTGGAACTGCGAGATTGAACTGTTAGATTTTAAAAGCATTTTTTCCAAAATCGTTTGCCAGATAGATCTGTGAGTTACGACTAGCAAAATCAGACTGCAAGATGGATCTGCGAGTTCTAACTCACAGATTTATTGTGGCAAAATTTTATCCACTTGCATATCAAGATATTTTTTGGGTCAAACTTGACTTTTCACATCCAATTGGTGCCTTAACCCTCAAACTCTATAAAAACACCAATTTATTGGTCACTAAACATACATATCTTCCAACATTCAATCTTGAATAGACACCAACACCATCTCTTGTTCTTCAACACCACAAAAGAGAGAGAGAAGCTTCAAATACTTTGTAGAGGGTTCTCCTCCATGGATGTCTCACCACCACCACCTTTACACTTCATCCATCCATATTTGAAGTAGATTTTAAGAAGAAAGGAGAGAAAACAACAAAGAGATGTTGGTTATCTCTAAACTCTTCTCTTTGTTTTGTTTTCTATTTCTTAGATGTGTAATCCCTAATAGGGAATACTTGTAATCCAATACTTGGCTTGTTATATATGGTATTTACTTAGATTAAACTCTGATCTTGACGCTATTCTTTATCTGTATGTTAAGTCTCTCTTTTCTTGACATGTATGTTGGTGAATGAGTAGGAATTAATATGTTTTGCATAAGTGAGACTTTAGATTGAAACAAATGATGTAGTGTAACTTAGTTTCTCACCCTTGTTGGCATGTTGGTGACGAAAGGGAATTGTTATGTATGGATCTATTTGAGTGAAATAGCACATCTGTGTTCTGGTTGATTAACCCTGAATGGATCTTATTGCTAACTCTTGAATAAAGGTAACTTGATTTATGCATGGTTATGCTAGATTAGGTTGTCCGTTGTATTGTTCATGTGCTTAATGGGTAGAGACCTAGACACAATTTCCCATTCCATGATTTTGGTTGAGTGATGAGAATCGACTTCGGTATTCCTTAATCAAAAAATGACTCGTAACAATAGATGATTTGGTTTCGGAATCCTTAATCAGAAGAACTATCCCTTGAATCCTTTTGAATGATGCTTGAATATTTATTATCAACATGACTAACTTGTGTGTTTGTTGAACTTATGTACCTGTTATAACCACTATCTTGCATCTCTCCATGACACATATATTTTCGTAGCTAGGGTGTCTTGCCTTTAGGAGTAGACTAATGTTAATTGCTTTGTAGTGTAGTTGATTTCCAAGAAGTTAGATTTAGAAAGGCTAGCACCCGGTTACATTTCAATCCTTAGTGTAATTTAATTTAGTTTAGTTTATTCACAGCTCACACACATTATGCTTTATGCATGCACATCACACACACCATTCTCACCCTTTCCATGTTCTATTTACATCACTTTCATTAACACTTTAGCTAGAGACAATTATAAAGATTCCACCTCTATGGACGATACCTTCGCTTGTCTGTTTACTAAGTTTTTAAACATTAGAGCACATTATGTAGGAACAACTTTATAAATATCTTTTGAACCGTAACTTGGTAACGACACAAAGCGAGCATCACTGGGTTTTCTGGATTCGAGTGTTTTATTTTGGAAGTGATGTAATTTGAGAGATTTTTGGTTTCTAGAACAACACCCAGAATTTAATCTCTTGATTATTTGACAATGCTCTCCATTATCAACCTAAATATTGAAAGCCAAGAAATAAACATAATGAACTAAGAGGTTGATAAGGTTGCAAGGGAAACTAAAAAGTTTGAGTTTAGACTTGGAGATTTTGGAATGGGGAAACTGAAAGAGTGTCAGGTTTTGGCTTGTATTCTCAAGTGGACTCAATGTTAACCAAAAGAGACTCAACTAATGTGAATGCAAAACTTCCCGGAGAAGTGGGAAAGGTTTAGAAGTCAGAGATCGTATTTGAGGGAAGCTTGAAGAGAGAAGACGAACTAAAGAATCGAATTCCGAAAAGAACTGCGGCACAGGCACAGGCACAGTGCATAGAAAACAATGCAGAAGGTGGTTAATTCTAGCGAGATTAGTGCGGTGCAGATCACAACATTGGTAAGAGATACAAATGCGGTATTCTGAGCAGTCGTTTCAAAAGTCATTCCACGGGGTAGAGCACGGGTGGCCAACCGCGACCCGAACCGCATTGACGACATATTTTTCACACAACAGAAATGGTTTACAGAAAAAAGAAAGGTTTTCTTTTGGAAGTTCTTATGCTTAAAGCAAAAAGAGTTTATCTTCGTGCGAAATAGGAAAGTCTTATATTTAAAAGAAAATGACTTTGTGTGGAATAGGAAGTCTTGTGCATGAAGAAAAGTGTTTCCTTGTAGTATTCAAACTTCCTTGGTACTCTAGTATAAATACATGTAATTTTTATATTTTTTTGTGAAGTAAAAAATGAAACACATGTAACCTCAGAGAGTGAGCGGATCAGAGGGAGACCTCTAGAATATCCGGGAGGGATCCAGGGAATATCAGAGGATCAATAGAGGGATCCATGGGGGAGACCTAGGGGATATTTAGGGGTGCACTCGATGAACGTTATGAGTTGAGGGCTAGGATGTAAGCTCGGTTGTGAGCTTGGGGGCTCGGTAAGGCTCAGTTGTTTGGTGTTTAGCGTTAGAGAGAGAATTATGAGAGTGTGTAATTGTACAAATTTACTACATATTGGATATTTTCTTTGTCGTCCTAACGACTTGTGGTTTTTTCCCTAATCTAAGATTTCCATGAATATCTTGTGTTCACGTGTGATTAGTTTAATTTCTTTCATCTTATTTTTCTGTTAGTAGACATTATTTGTTGTGTAGTGAATCATATATTAGGTATACACTTTCGTATTCATCTGTTTAATTTTCAACATAGAAGAGTGAAACAGGTAATGAGAGAGAGGACCGAGATGACATCGTTTGAATTGTTTTAAATACAAATAAGGGGAACGGCTGCTGTGCAGTTGGCTGGACCATACAACCATAAATAATGGTAACAATAATATTACAAAAATAAAGGGACAGCCGGTTGTCACAAAAAAAAAACTTTAAAAAAAAAATCTTCAAACTCCTTTAAATTTCTATTTACAAAATTTTAAAAATCAAAATAAAACCTAAGAATATAAATTAAATAATTAAAAAAATTATTTAACTAAGATAAATTAATTAATTACATATTTTTATATAATTTTTGATATTTTAATTTGTAACTATTTGTAAGGCCATGTTAACCATTTTTACGGATCCAGTAATCGTTTTAAGGTTTTGGTAACCACTTATTAATTTTTGGAATTTTGGCTTGTAACCATTTTCATTGTATTGGTAACCGTTTTCACGGATTGAGTAACCATTTTATGGTATCAGTAACGAGTTTATAAATTTGAATAGTATGACTTGTAACCATTTTCACGGCACTGGCAACCAATTTAATGGTTCCAATAACCATATTACGGCTCTGGTTACCACTTTAAAATTTTAGAAATTTTGACTTGTAACCATTTTTACGGCATTGGTAACCACTTTACGGCTTTGGTAACCGTTTATACGGCTTTGGTAACCATTTTATATTTTTTAATATTTTAAATAGTAAAACAAATTCCACGGCAATGGTAACCAGTTTCACGGGTCCAGTAACTATTTTACGGGCCTGGTAACCAATTTTTTTTTTTAATTTGTTTTTGCCTTGTAACCATTTTCATGGCGATGGTAACCATTTGTATGGCCTCAGTAACTATTTTACGGGTCTGGTAACCACTTTCAAATATTTTGAATTTTTTTGTAACCATTTTCACGACGATTGTAACCAATTTAACGGTTCTAGTAACCATATTACGGCTCTGGTAACCACTTTAAAATTTATGAAATTTTGACTTGTAACCATTTTCACGGCATTGGTAACTACTTTACGGCTTTGGTAACCGTTTGTACGGGTTTGGACACCATTTTATATTTTTTAATATTTTAAATAGTAAAACCATTTCCACGGTAATGGTAACCATTTTCATGGGTCCAGCAACCATTTTATGGGTCTGGTAACCAAATTTTTATTTTTCTAAATTTTGACTTGTAACAATTTTCATTGCGATGCTAACCATTTGTTTAGCATCCGTAACTATTTTACGGGGTCTGGTAAACACTTTTAAATATTTTGAATTTTTGACTTGTAACCATTTTCACTACAATTGTAACCAATTTAACGGTTCCAGTAACCATATTACGACTCTGGTAACCACTTTAAAATTTAATAAATTTTGACTTGTAACCATTTTCACGGCATTGGTAACCACTTTACGGCTTTGGTAACCGTTTATACGGGTTTGGTAACCATTTTATATTTTTTAATATTTTAAATAGTAAAACCATTTCCACGGCAATGGTAATCATTTTCACGGGTCCAGTAACCATTTTACGGATCTGGTAACCAAATTTTTATTTTTCTAAATTTTGATTTGCAACCATTTTCATGGTGATGGTCACCATTTGTACGGCCTCAGTAACTATTTTACTCGTCTAGTAGCCACTTTTAAATATTTTGAATTTTTTACTTGTAACCATTTTCACGACGATTGTAACCAATTTAATGGTTCTAGTTACCATATTACGGCTCTGATAACGACTTTAAAATTTAATAAATTTTGATTTGTAGCCATTTTCACGGCATTGGTAACCACTTTACGGCTTTGGTAACCGTTTATACGGGTTTGATAACCATTTTATATTTTTTAATATTTTAAATAGTAAAACCATTTCCACGGCAATGATAACCATTTTCACAAGTCCAGTAACCATTTCACGGGTCTAGTAACCAAATTTATATTTTTCTAAATTTTGACCTGTAACCATTTTCACGTGTCTAGTAACCATTTTCACGTGTCTGTTAACCAAATTTTTATTTTTCTAAATTTTGACTTATAACCATTTTCATGGAGATGGTAACCATTTGTACGGTCTCAGTAACTATTTTACAGGTTTTGTAACAACTTTTAAATATTTTGAATTTTTTACTTTAACCATTTTCACGACGATTTTTACCAATTTAACGGTTTCAGTAACCATATTACGACTATGGTAACCACTTATAAATTTAAGAAATTTTGACTTGTAACCATTTACATGGCCTTGGTAACCACTTTACGGATTTGGTAACTGTTTATACGGGTTTGGTAATCGTTTTATATTTTTTATTATTTTAAATAGTAAAACCATTTCCACTGCATTAGTAACTATTTTCATGGGTTTAGTAACCATTTTACGAGTCTGGTAACCAAATTTTTATTTTTCTAAATTTTGACTTGTAACCATTTTCACAGCGATTGTAATCATTTTCACTTATCCAGTAACCATTTTATGAGTCTGGTAACCAAATTTTAATTTTTCTAAATTTGGACTTGTAACCATTTGCACGGCTCTAGTAACAATTTTACTGGTCTGAAAACCACTTTTTAATTTTAAAATTTTTAACTTGTAACCATTTTCACGGTGTAATATTGTAATTAAACAATATTTTTTATATGAAAAAAGTGATTTCTAGTTTAACAAATCTTATAGCATTTATAGTTTAATTATTATAATTATCAAAAGTAAATAATCATAAGGTCAAAAGACTATAAGAAAAAAAGAATTTTTCATACATCTAGATATGTATGAGGTAGAAACAATTCTTTAGTTAGTCTTGAATAACATTCACAACTTAAGATAAAAGGTTGGGCGCCTTTATTTTGTCAAAGTTGTAGATTCTTTTGCTAGCATTTGAGTGGGATCAAATGTGTTATGATGAGTCTAAAATCATTAAAGGGTGGTGTCTATGGACAAAAGAATCTAGTGCACTGGGTGCATTGAAGAGGATCAAAATGAAAAATTTATCTAAAACCGTCAATGGATAAAAAATTTCATTTGAAGACAATCTGAGAGTCTATCTCAATCCTGAGATAAATGATGGACTTATGGTTGCAAGTGTTATCATTTGATCTATCAATGAGTACGATTATATAACATAGTCTATCCTCGATAGTTTTGTGGTATTCATTTGTTAATCGATAGAGGACTTCATTTATAGATATGGACATCGTGGCTCCATTTATTGAATGAGAGTATAATACCATCATATGGATGTTTTGAGGTATTGGATATTAAATCTTAACGTTAAGTTTTCAATAGTGTCTATTGAAACATGGCTTCTGGACAAGTCAAAATATCCAAGTTCAAAATGTGGTCATATGAGTAAATATGGTAACTTGGAGGGCTATAGACGATCTATGAGCTCTTGGCGATTACTAGTATTCTTCACGAGGATACATTTTCTCTAATAAGGTTGTTTAGGGTATGAATGAGTAACATCAACTTATTCTATCCTTATTTAAGAGTTCAATTTTAGTTCTTTAGTGGAATGAACTAAAATTAAATAAATTGGACCTAAGTGAATCATTTGTTGATTGTGATTGGGTTGTGTTTATTGGAGCTTAAATTTAGATAGCCCTCCAAGATCCCCAATCCACACGAACTTGTATAGATCACTTGATATATTCTACCGGACCAATTTAGGGGGTCCAATTAGAATTGTATTAAAGTATGTGAACTTGTTTCTTTCTTAAAGAATAGGTCTAGTTCACATGTGGACTTTTTATTAAGGTCCAATGGATTTAATAAAATAAGAAAAATATTATATGCCCATATATATGTGTTGGGGTGCAAGGCTATTTAGAATAGATTAATTATATTATTTTTATTTTATTATTTAATTAAATGGAAATTAATTAATTTGTTGATTAATTAATTATTTACATAAAAGCCAAAATATTTTTCTATTAGGAGATGGTCTCCTAAATATTATACTATTATTGGTAGTATAATTAATATTAAAGACTATATTTGATAAGTAGATAAATAAAAGGAATTATTTATCTAATCAAATTAAGAAGTCTTTAATTTGGTTACAAATACACTATTGAGTTGGATTAGGAGTCTTGGTGTAGAAAAGAATTCCTTTTGGAAAAGGATTCTTAACCACCAAGTAAATCCACATTAGGATAGGATTCTTAACCACCAATTAAATCCTTCTTAGGAGAGGATTTGGTCTCCTATATATATATATACTTGTAAATTTTGACCAAGTATGAATTTTTTGGTGCGAGAAGTTGTTTTTTATTTGTTTTTTTATTGTTATAAAAAAAACTTCGTCCAACTCATTGTGTGAAGAATTCGGTCAAGCATAGAGAAAAGAGGGAACGTTTTTGTTTTCGATAGTACACTAGAATCCTTTGCATCAAAAGGGTTTTGTGTACAACATCGAATCAAGTTTCAATCAAATTGATTGATAATTCAAAAGTGACCGGACGTTCTTGGTTTTTCTCTTGGAGGATTTTTGTGACTAACAAAGAAGAAGATTTTGTTTGTTTCTATCCTCAGGTATACAATTTAAAGAAAGGGAGCCCACACTCCTAGGTGATTCACGTTCGTGATTGGATTGGAAGATCTTGCGGATTCAATTCGAAGCTAGTTTAATCATCACGAAAAAAAAAGATACGATACTTTTTATATACATTAATCAATCTAGGGTTAAGGTTCTTGTTATTAAAAGGGAAATTTTTTTATATACGCAAACCCTAATTTCTAATTTTCTCACGCTTCCATTGTGTTCTGAACCCGTTTTTTTCCTACATGAATAAATCAACATAGACCTAATCATATCCAAAAAAGTTCTATTTCTCCTTTATGACACCCCATTTTTTTGATGTGTGCCTGGTGCAGAAAATTGAGAAATTATCCCATAATCAATAAGATATTGCTGAAACTCACCAGATAGATATTCTCCACCATGATCAGACCTCAAGATTTTTATGCATTTCTCAAGCTGATTTTCTACTTCAGCTTTAAATGCTTTGAACATATTAAAAGCATCCGACTTATGTCTCATGAGATACACATAGCCAAATCTTGAGTGATCATCCGTGAACGTGATGAAATACTTATATCCACCTCTATCTTGAATGCTCATAGGTCAACACATTTCAGTGTGTATCAATCCTGAACATTCGATGGCTCTTGCGCCTTTGGTCGTAAATGACCTTTTGGTCATTTTACCTTCCAAACAAGATTGACAAGTTGGTAGATCATCAACCTTTAAGTCACTTAGAATTCCGTCACTTACCAATCTTTTAATCCTATTAAGGTTAATATGACCTAAGCGTAAATGTCATAGGTAGGTTTCATCTTTTGATAATTTTACTCTTTTATGATTAGGTTCCGTTGATTCCGTGTCTAACAAGTGAGGGAGATATTTCCATGCAAATAGAATAAACCGTTTTCCAATGTACCTTTGCAAATAATTTTGTCATTCTTACTAATAATAAAAGCTTTATTAAAAGTAACCGAATAACCAAATTTATTTAAACATGAAACTGAAATTAAATTCCTCTTGAATTGAGGTACACAATAAATGTTTATTAAATCTAAATGCCTTTAAGAATCTAAACTAATTCTAATATCTCCCACTGAACTAGTAGACACCATAACTCCATTGCCTAAACGCAAGTTGAATACGTTCTCAATAAGCCTTCTTCTTTCCTTGAACCTCTGTAACGAAAAACAAACATGATTAGTGGCTCATGAGTCGATGATCCTTGAATCCATAGAATCAGCCAAAAAAACATGTTTCAAGATAATTAATATCACCTTCTTCCTTTTTGTCTTGAGACTTTGGGAAATTTCTTTTCCAATCCCTTTTCACCACAAAGGAAACACTTCCCTTTGATCTTGGTTACTTTCTTTGTCTCCTTCTTAGTAGGTCCTAGTTGTTTTTTCTTCTATTGTTTCTTGACCTTCTTACAGGTTTTAACAATAGCAACTTTACCTACGGTATGAATCTCTTGACCCTTGCTTTTCATAAGGATTTTTTTCACGCTTTGAACATCTTGCAACAGGCCTTGCAAGGTGTATTCCTTATTATTCAAGGTGTATTCCAACCTGAATTGATCAAAGGAATCTGACAGTGAGTTAACAATCATGTCAATTTTGGTCTCACCATCTATCTCAACACCATTCGGTTCAGCAATATTGAGATGTGCTATGACTTTCATCTTGTGATCTTTCACAGCCTGTCCAGGTTTTATCCTAAGATTCATAAAAGCAGTCACTGCCTCTCTCTTAGTCGTCCTATACCTCATAGCAAACATCTCCTCTAGAGACATCATTATATCGGCAGCAGTCTCTATTCCTTCAAGTTGCTATTGCAACACGTCGAAGATGGTGGCTATAATGTAACATTTAGCCATCTCATTAGAAGACTCCCACTGCTGATATTTGCTCCTGAGTAGATTCATTAGTAGGAGTAGGTGGTTTAAGAGTGCACAGAACGAACTTATGCTTTTTGGATTGTAATAAAAACCAAATTTTCCTTTTCCATGTGACATAATTATCACCAGTTAAAGTATTATCTTTAAGGATGTTGATTAGAGATGAGGTCATGATTTTTGAATAAAATAAAATAAAATAATTCAATCGTAAAAATTCAACGGTGATCCAACACCCATAAACGTCACGCCTCCTATGGGAGTTCGAAACATTTACTAGTTGGACTAGGTCCCACCTAATTGTTAACATAACAACCAACATTTTCAATTTTAGCCTTGTAATTTTTATTAACAAGAACTCTTGGATCATAAATCCTCTCCTAAAAAGGATTTACTTGGTAGGAAAGAATTCTTTCCTTAGGTGGATTTATTTGGTTGTTAAGAATCCTTATCTAAAAGGAATTCTATCACCTCCTATATATACACGGGCTAACCAAAAATCATAGGATATATGTTAGGAGACTTAATTCTTTTCCTAAGAAGGATTTACTTGGTAGTTAAGAATCCTTTCCTTAGGTAGATTTACTTTGTGGTTAAGAATCCTTTTCAAAAAGGAATTCTATCCTACACCAAGACTCCTGCTAGGAAAAAGATTTTGACTTTTAATTAAATAATTAATTAACCACCAAATTAATTAATTTTCATTTAATTAAATAGTAAAAAAAATTAAGCTATTCTAAATATCCTTGCCGCCCAACACATATATATGGGCCAATATATTATTTCCTTAATTTGTTAAATCCATTTGACCTATATAAAAAGTCCACATGTGAACTAGAACCATTCTTACAAAAAGAAACAAGTCCACATGCCTCAACACAGTTCTAGATGAACTCCTAAATTGGTCCGGTAGAATATATCAAGTGATCCATGCAAGTTCATGTGGATTGGGGATGTTGGCGGGCTATCTAAATTTAAGCTCCAATAGACACAACCCAATCACAATCAACAAATGATTCACTTAGGTCCGATCTATTTAATTTGAGTTCATTCCACTAAAGAACTAAAACTGAACTCTTAAATAAAGGTAGAATAAGTTGATGTTACTCATTCATACCCTAGACAACCTTATTGGAGAAAGTGTATCCTCGTGAAGAGTACCAGTAATCGCCAAGAGCTCATAGACCGCCTATAGCTTTCCAAGTTACCATATTTACTCATATGACCACATTTTGAACATGGATATTTTGACTTGTCCAGAATCCATGTTTCAATAGACTCTATTGCAAACTTAACGTTAAGATTTAATATCCAATACCTCAAAATATCCATATGATGGTATTTTACTCTCATTTAATAAATGGAGCCACGATGTCCATATCTATAAATGAAGTCCTCTATCAATTAACAAATGAATACCACCAAACTATCGAGGATAGACTTTGCTATATAATCGTACTCGTTGATAGCTCAAATGATAACACTTGCAACCGTAAGTCCATCATTTATCTCAGGACTGAGATAGACTCTCCGATTGTTTTCAAATGCAAACTTTTATCCATTGACGGTTCTAGATAAAGTATTTCGTTATGATCCTATTCAATGCACTCAATGCACTAGATTCTTTTGCCCAAAGACACCACACTTTGATGATTTTAGACTTATCATAACTCATTTGATCCCACTCAAATGCTAGCAAAAAAATCTACAACTTTGACAAGGTAAAGGTGCCCAACCTTTTATCTTAAGTTGTGAATAGTATTCAAGACTAACTAAAGAATTGGGTCTACCTCATACATATCTAGATGTATGAACAATTTTTCTTTTCTCATAGTCTTTTGACCTTATGATTATTTACTTTTGACAATTATAATAATTACAATAAAAATGCTATAAGATTTGTTAAACTAGAAATCACTTTATTAATATGAAAAAAAATTCAAATACATTATTATACTCTTGCTATCGAGCATAATCCTAACAATCTCCCACTTGCTTTATAGAAAATGTGTCATATCTCTCTTCCCCGTGTTCTCTAGATGCCCATCAAAACTTCTTTTTGGAAGAGCCTTTGTAAAAGGGATCCGCTAGATTATCTGCTGACGCGAGATTGGTAATCGTCACGTCATCCCTATGCACAATTTCCCTTAGAAGGTGATACTTTCTTTCAATGTGTTTCCCTCTCTTATGACTTCTTAGTTCTCTCGAATTAGCCTATGTTCCACTATTGTCACAGTATATAGTGATCTGCTTATTCGCATCAGGAACCACTTCCAAGTCAATCAAGAATTGGTGGAGCCTGACAGCCTCTTTTGCAGCCTCGCATGCGGTAACATACTCGGCTTCCATGGTGGAATCGGCAAAACAAGATTGCTTGATACTCCTCCATATGACTGCCCCTCCTCCAATAATAAACATAGATCCTGATATTGATCTCCTGGAGTCAGAATCTGACTGAAAATTAGAATCTGTATACCAAACTGGAATTAAATCCACTATAGTGTATACAAACATATTATCTCTCGTTCTCCTAAGATTTTCAAATACATTATTATACTCCTGCTATCGAGCATAATCCTAACAATTTAGCCCTAGGTCGTATTAACCTTGATAGAATTAAAAGATTGGTTAGTGACGGGGCTCTAAGTGAATTAAAGGTTGATGATCTACCAACTTGTGAATCTTGTTTGGAAGGTAAAATGACCAAAAGGTGGTTCACGACCAAAGGCACAAGATCCATCGAATGTTTAGGATTGATAGATACTGATGAGTGTGGTCCTATGAGCATTCAAGCTGGAGGTGGATATGAGTACTTCATCCCTTTCACCAATGATTACTCAAGATTTGGCTATGTGTATCTCATGAGACATAAGTCAGATGCTTTTGACATGTTCAATGCAATTAAAGATGAAGTAGAAAATCAGCTTGAGAAATGAATACAAATCTTGAGGTCTAATCATGGTATAGAATATCTATCTGGTGAGTTTCAGCAATATCTTAATGATAATGGGATAATTTCTCAAATTTCTACACCAGGTACACCTCAACAAAATGAGGGGGGGGGAGGGTGGAAAGAAGAAATTGAACTCTTTGGGACACGGTTAGGTCTATGTTGAGTTATTCAACGCTTCCTAATTCTTTTCGGGGATACAATTTACAAACTGCCATGTATATTCTAAACGATGTACCATCTAAGTTGGTTCCTAAAACACCGCATGAGTTGTGGACTGGGCGAAAGCCTGGGATATTTAGATGTCCTGCGCACCTGTTAAAAGGAAAGAATGAAAAGATGGAGTCCCGTTCAGAAACATGAATATTTGTAGGGTATCCAAAATGAACAAAAAGATATTATTTCTATAGACCTTTAGATCTTACAGTATTTGTTTCAACAAATGCTAAATTTTTGGAAAAGAACTATATGAATAATTTTGTGCCTAAAAGTATAATTGTCCTGAATGAGCTTTCAGGAGATATAATTCCACAAGAGGTTTCAATACCTAGCCCAATTGTAAGTTCTGCACCAACACAAGATCAACAATTTACCGTACCTCTTCATAGTGTGAGGGTTAGTAGACAACTCGAGAGATACACCGGTCTAGGAGAATATGTAGAGAATCTCCTAGACGATAATGATCCCTATACGTATAAGGAAGTAATGAAAGATGTTGATTGTCGCCATTGGTTAACGGCAATGCAATCCGATATTGAATCTATGTTCAAAAACAAAGTCTAGTCTCATGTGGACTTACCTAAAGGGATAAAACTCATTGGGTGCAAGTGGGTACACAAGAGGAAGAGAGGAATATATGGAAATGTGGAAACCTTTAAAGCTAGATTGGTAGCTAAAGGTTACAGACAGAATGAAGGTATCGATTATGAGAAAACCTTCTCTCATGTGGCCATGCTTAAATCCATTAGGATATTCTTATCCATTGTCACATCTTTAGACCTATAGATTTGGCAAATGGACGTCAAGACAGCTTTTCTTAATAGAAGTCTTGATGAAAGCATCTATATGATGCAAACCATAGGGATTTATTGAAAAAGGCCAAAAGGAAAGGGTATGCAAGTTGCAAAGATCCATATATGGATTGAAGCAAGCATTCAGATCCTGGAACGTAAGGTTCGATCAAGTCGTGAAAAGTTTGGATTTATTTAAAACCTCTATGAACCATGTGTATACATAAGGATTAAAGGTGACAAGTTAGTTTTCCCAGTTATTTACGTTAATGATGCAGGGAAAAACACACGTGCAACGGAAGCGTGACAAAATTTGATAAAATTAGGGTTTGTGTAAAAATAAAAAATTCCCCTTTTAATATCAAGAACATTAACCCTAGATTAATTGGTGTATATAAAAGTGTCGTACCTTTTTCTCATGACGAATGAACAAGCACTGAATTGATTCCGAAAGATCTTCCAATCCAATCACGAACGTGAATCACCTAGGAGTAAAGGCTCTCTTTCTTCAAATTGTATACCTGAGGATGGAAACAAACAAAATCGATTTCTTTGTTAGTTACAAATATCCTCCAAGAGATAAATCAAGAACGTCCGTCCACTTGTGAATTATCAATCAATTTGATTGAAACTCATGTGAACCTTGATTCGATGTTGTACACAAAACCTTTTGATGTAAAGGATACTAGTGTACTATCGAAAACAAAAACGTTATCTTTTTCTCTTTTCTCCTTGGCTGAATTCCACACCCTATAACTTAGAGTTGATTCAATTTTGTCTAGAGTAAAATACTAAATTTTTCTCTCTCAAAAATTCTCACTTGCCAAGCAAAATTCTCTCTTAGAAAAACCTTAGGTTGGCCAAAATTTTACTCTAAGAATCATTGGGCTGGCTGAAATTCACAAGGGTATAAATATAGGATCACAAATCCTTTCCTAATAAGGATTTACTTGGTTGGCAAGAATCCTTTCCTTAAATGGATTTATGTGGTAGTTAAGAATCCTTTTCTTAAAGGAATTCTATCCTCTTATATATATATATATTTGAGCTGGCCGAAATTCACAAGAATATATATTGGGATCACAAATCCTTTCCTAAGAAGGATTTACTTGGTTGTAAAGAATCCTTTCCTTAATTGGATTTACTTTAAGGTTAAGAATCCTTTTCCTAAATGAATTCTATCCCACACCAAGACTCCTAATCCAAATCAATAGTGTATTTGTAACCAAATTAAAGACTTCCTAATTTGATTAGATAAATAATTCATTTTATTTATCTACTTATCAAATATAGTCTTTAATATTAATTATACTACCAACAATAGTATAATTTTAGGAGATCATCTCCTACTAGGATAAAGATTTTGACTTTTAATTAAATAATTAATTAATCAACAAATTAATTAATTTTCATTTAATTAAATAATAATAAAAAATATATATCTAAGCTATTCTAAATAGCCTTGGCGCCCATACCATATATATGGGACATATATTATTTTTGTTATTTTGTTAAATCCATTGGACCTTAGTAAAAAGTCCACATGTGAATTAGACCTATTCTTACAAAAAGAAACAAGTTCACATGCCTTAATACAATTCTAGATGGACCCCTAAATTGGTCCAGTAGAATATATCAAGTGATCCATGCAAGTTCGTGTGGATTGGGGATCTTGGCGGGCTATCGAAATTAAAGCTCCAATAGACACAATCTAATCACAATCAACAAATGATTCACTTAGGTCCGATCTATTTAATTTTAGTTCATTCCGCTTAAGAACTAAAATTGAACTCTTAAATAAAGATAGAATAAGTTGATGTTACTCATTCATACCCTAGACAACCTTATTGGAGAAAGTGTATCCTCGTGAAGATTACCAGTAATCCCCAAGAGCTCATAGACCGCCTATAGCTCTCCAAAATACCATATTTACTCATATGACCACATTTTGAACTTGGATATTTTGACTTGTCCAAAAGCCATGTTTCATTAGACATTATTAAAAACTTAACGTTAAGATTTAATATCCAATACCTCAAAACATTCATATGATGATATTCTACTCTCATTTAATAAATGGAACCACGTTGTCCATATCTATAAATGAAGTCCTCTATCGATTAACAAATTAATACCACCAAACAATTGAGTATAGACTATGCTATATTATCGTACTCATTCATAGCTCAAATGATAACACTTATAACCATAAGTCCATCATTTATCTCAGGATTGAGATAGACTCTCCGATTGTTTTCAGATGAAAAACTTTTATCTATTGACGGTTCTAAATAAAGTATTTCATTATGATCCTATTCAATGCACCCAGTGCACTAGATTCTTTTCCCCAAAGACACCACACTTTGATGATTTTAGACTCATCATAACACATTTGATCCCATTCAAATGCCAGCAAAAGAATCTATAACTTTAACAAGATAAAGGCGCCCAACCTTTTATCTGAATTTTTAAATATTATTCAAGACTAACTAAAGAATTGTGTCTACCTCATACATATCTAGATGTATGAAAAATTCTTCTTTTCTCATAGTCTTTTGACCTTATGATTATTTACTTTTGACAATTATAATAATTAAACTATAAATCCTATAAGATTTGTTAAAATATAAATCACTTTATTAATATGAAAAGATTGACAAATACATTATTATACTCTTCCTATCGAGCATAATCCTAACAATCTCCCACTTTCTCTATAGCAAATGTGTCATATCTCTTATCCCCATGTTCTTTAGATGCCTATCAAAACTCTTTTGTGGAAAAGCCTTTGTAAAGGGATCCACTAGATTTTCTGCTGACGCGATCTTGGTACTCGTCACGTCACCTCTTTGCACAATTTCCCATAGAAGGTGATACTTTCTTTCAATGTGTTTCCCTCTCTTATGACTTCTTGGTTCTCTCAAATTACTCACTGCTCCACTATTGTCAAAATAGATAGTGATCTGCTTCTTCACATCATGAACCACTTCCAAGTCAATCAAGAATTGGCGGAGCCAGACAGCCGCTTTAGCAACCTCGCATGAGGCAACATACTCGGCTTCCATGGTGAAATCAGCAATACAAGATTGCTTGATACTCCTCCATATGAATGCCCCTCATCTAATAGTAAACACAGATCATTATGTTGATCTCATAGAGTCAGAATCTGACTTAAAATGAGAATCTATATACCCAACAGGAATTAAATCCCCTCTAGAGCATACAAGCATATAATCTCTCGTTCTCCAAGATACTTAAAAATACGCTTGACTGCCGTCCAGTGATCAGGACCAGGTTTTGATTGAAACCTGCTAACTATGCCCACAACAAAACAAATATATGGTCTGGTGCAGAGCATTGCATACATGAGACTTCCAACTGCCGATGCATATGGAACCCTACTCGTGAATTGCTCTTCAAGCTCATTCTTAGTAACTTATTCCTTAGAAAGTTTGATTCAATGTCTGAAAGGTAACATACGTTTCTTGGAATCTTGCATGGAAAACCTAGATAAGATTTTATCTGTGTATAAAGCTTGGGATAATGCAATCGTTATATTCTTTCTATCCCTTATCACTTGGATACCAAGAATATAACTTGCTTCTCCTAAGTCCTTCATATCAAATTGTTTTGCTAACCATTCTTTTATTGATGTCAATACACCTACATCGTTTCCGATTAGTATTTCATCAACATAAATAACTAGGAAAAATAACTTGTCACCTTTAATCCTTTTGTATACACAAGGTTCAACAAGGTTTTGAATAAATCCAAAACTTTTCACGGCTTGATAGAACCTTACGTTCCAGGATCTGGATGCTTGCTTCAATCCATATATGGATCTTTACAACTTACATACCCTTTCCTCTTGGCCCTTTTTATTGGATCCTTCTGGTTGCATCATGTGGATGCTTTCGTCAAGACTTCCATTAAGGAAAGCTGTCTTGACGTCCATTTGCCAAATCTCATGGTCTAGAGATGCCACAATGGATAAGAGTATCCTAATGGATTTAAGCATGGCCACAGGAGAGAAGGTTTCTTCATAATCTCTAGGTCTAGAGATGCCACAATGGATAAGAGTAACCTTTAGCTACCAATCTAGCTGTAAAGGTTTCCACCTTTCCATCCATTCCTCTTTTCCTTTTGTATACCCACTTGCACCTGATGGATTTTATCCATTTAGGCAAGTCTACGAGAGACCAGACTTTGTTTTTGAACAAAGATTCAATTTCGGATGGCATTGCCTTGTGCAGGATATCTAATATCCTTAAGTGTTGTAAACTAGGCATTCGCTTAGTCCACAATTCATTCGATGTTTTAGGAACCGACTTAGATGTTACATCGTTTAAAATGTACATTGCGGTTTGCAAAGTATATCCCCAAAAAGAATTAGGGATCGTTGAATAACTTAACATAGACCTAACCATATCCAAAAGAGTTATATTTCTCCTTTCTGCCACTCCATTTTGTTGAGGTGTGCCTGGTGCAGAAAACTGAGAAATTATCCCATTATCAATAAGATATTGCTAAAACTCACCAGATAGATATTCCCCACCACAATCAGACCTCAAGATTTTTTTAAGTTTCTCAAGCTGATTTTCCACTTCAGCTTTAAATGCTTTGAACATGTCAAAAGCATCTGAATTATGTCTCATGAGATACACATAACCCAATCTTGAGTGATCATCCATGAAAGTGATAAAGTACTCATATCCACCTCTAGCTTGAATGCTCATAGGTCCACACGTATCAGTGTGTAGCAATCCTAAACATTTGATGGCTATTGTGCCTTTGGTCGTAAACGACCTTTTGGTCATTTTACCTTCCAAACAAGATTTCACAATTTGGTAGATTATCAACCTTTAAGTCACTTAGAGGTCCGTCACTTACCAAACTTTTAATCCTATTAAGGTTAATATGACCTAAGCGCAAATGCCATAGGTAGGTTTCATCTTTTGATAATTTTACTCTTTTATGATTAGGTTCCATTGATTTTGTATCTAACAAGTGAGAGATATTTCTATGCAAATAGAATAAACCGTTTTCCAATGTACCTTTGCAATTAATTTTGTTATTCTTACTAATAATAAAACCTTTTATTAAAAGTAACCGAATATCCAAATTTACATAGACAAGAGACCGAAATTAAATTTCTCTTGAATTGTGGTACATAATAAATGTTTATTAAATCTAAATGCCTATAAGAATCTAAATTGATTCTAATATCTCCCACTACACTAGTAGACACCAATGCTCCATTGCCTAAATACAAGTTGAATTCATTCTTATTCAGTCTATTCGTTTGACCCTTTTCAAATAAAGGAATTACTTCCCTTTGATCTTGGTTACTATCTTGGTCTCCTTCTAAGATGGCTCAAGTTGTTTTTTCTTCTGTTGTTTCTTTACCTTATAACGTGTTTTAACAGTAGAACTTTACCAACCATATGAATCTCTTGACCCTTACCTTTTACAAGGATCTTCTCGATGCTTTGGTCATCTTGTATCAAGCCTTGCAAGATGTTTTCCTTATTGTTCAAGGTGTAGTCCAACTTTGAACAAACCAAAGGAATCCGATAGTGAGTTGACAATCATGTCCATTTTTGTCTCACTATCTATCTCAAAACTATTCAGTTCAGTAATGTTGAGATATGTTATGACTTTCATCATGAGATCTTTCACACCCTGTCCAGGTTTCATCCTAAGATTCATAAAAGCAGTCACTGCCTCTTTCTCTTAGTCGTCCTAGACCTCATAGCAAACATCTCCTCTAGAGACATCATTATATCGGCAACAGTCTCCTATTCATTCTTGTTGTTGTTGCAACAACTCGAAGATGATGGCCATAATGTAACGTACATTTAGCCATCTCATCTGAGGACTTCCACTATTGATACTCATCTCTTTGCTCCTGAGTAGATTCATTAGTTTGGTGGTTTAGGAATAGACAGAAAGATCTTATTGTTTTTCAACATAGAATAACAACTCAATTTTCCTTTTTCCTTGTGGCATAATTATCATCAGTTAAAGCATTATCTTTTAGGAATTTGATTAAGGTTGGGGTCAGGATTTCTTTATATTAACAAAAATTAATCATGAAAAAGCACTTTTGAATATTTATCTTGAATTAAATGAAATAATTCAATCATAAAAATTCAACGGTGACCCAACACCCATAAATGTCACGCCTCCTTTGGGAGTTCGCAACATTTACTAGTTGGACTAGGTCCCACCTAATTGTTAACATAACAACCAACATTTTCAATTTTAGCCTTGTAATTTTTATTAACAAGAACTCTTAGGAGGATGTTAATAAAATTACATTGAGTGTAATACCAAGTTATCGACCTTCAATTTAATCCCTCACGAATATCCCTCCTTTGAGACTAGATATCGTTTGGGCTAATTGTTTAGTCTATCCTTGTACGAAAGTATCTTGCTAAATTCCATTCAAGAATACCTCTTGGGAGGTTATTCACGAAACATAAAGCTCAACTAAACTTGGAGGCCGTAGGTGTTCCAAAACACCTTCTCCCACTCAATTGTTTAAGGCATGTGATCGAATTCCAAAGAATGATTTACCAAGTTATCTAGATGCCAATTTAGATACTTAAACCATTCAATGCTTGTTCGTACCAAAAGAGATATGTGAGTGGAACTCCTATTCTATATGATATATTATCAAACAATGACAAACATTGCAATATTTACAACAAATATAAATAGCTTCAATTTTGGTCCATCCTAGAAAAGCAAGTAAATTATATGTCTTCGAATACAAAAAAAAAATTCCTTTCTTGGCGAACAAGTCTTCACGCGACCTTCATCGTCCGGACTCTTTCTACTGCCTCCCATGGGAGTGTGCACCCTTGGCGCTTACCCATTGGCGTGCGCATGCCACAAACCCATAAAGGGCTGTCAAGTGCAGCCCATGGCGTCCATAGGGCTGCCGTGCGCAGCCCATGCTACAACAAACGTGGCTGCGTGCTCTTCGCACGCACGTTGGTTGCTACGGCTGGCACGGTCCCAAACTTGTTTCAGTTGCTTCCAATTCTTCAAAACTTTGAGTCTTCGAAACCTGAGTGTATTTTAGAAGAATTATAAATAAAAATACTGCAGTTTTTTTTTATTATTACAACAACAAAATAGAAAAAAAACTTAGCAACTACCAAGAAGGAAATTATGTCGATGATAGACCACTCTTCTTGTTACAATCCCAAAACGAAATTACATTAAAATTCTAGGACCAAAATTGAGCAATAGCAAACCACATATAAAACATATATGTATTCATATATTCCAATGTAAATATATATTTGAATACCTAGAGTGTCATCTCTTTCTAAAACATGCATATATAAAATAAAAAGAAAAAGATTCACGAACACATACATCAATAAAATGCGCAGCGGAAGCATGAGAAAATTTAATAAAATTAGGGTTTGCGTATAAATAAAAATTTTCCCTTTTAATAACAAGAACCTTAACCCTAGAATAATTGTTGTATATAAAACTGTCGTACCTTTTTTATCGTGACGATTGAACAAGTGCAGAATTGATTCCGCAAGATCTTCCAATCCAATCATGAACGTGAATCACCTAGGAGTGTTGGCTCCCTTTCTTCAAATTGTATACCTGAGGATGGAAACAAACAAACTCTATTTCTTTGTTAGTTACAAATATCCTCCAAGAGAAAAATCAAGAACGTCCGATTACTTGTGAATTATCAATCATTTTGATTGAAACTCGCGTGAACATTGATTAGTTGTTGTACAAAAAACCCTTTTGACGTAAAGGATACTAGTGTACTATAGAAAAAAAAACGTTTTCTTTTTCTCTTTTCTCCTTGGCTGAATTCCACACCCTATAACTTAGAGTTGATTCAATTTTGTCTAGAGTAAAATACTAAATTTTTTTCTCTCAAAATTCTCTCTTGCCAAGCAAAATTCTCTCTTAGAAAATACTTAGGTTGGCCAACATTTTACTCTAAGAATCATTGGGGTGGCCAAAATTCACAAGGGTATATATATAGGATCACAAATCCTTTCCTAAGAAGGATTTACTTGGTTGGCAAGAATCATTTACTTAGGTGGATTTATTTGGTAGTTGAGAATCATTTTCTTAAAAGAATTCCATCCTCTTATATATATATATATATATATATATATATATATATATATGTATATGAGCTGGCCGAAATTCACAAGAATATATATTAGGATCACAAATCCTTTCCTAAGAAGGATTTACTTGGTTGTTAAGAATCCTTTCCTTATGTGAATTTACTCGGTGGTTAAGAATCCTTTTTCTAAATGAATTCTATCCCACACCAAGACTCCTAATCCAACTCAATAGTGTATTTGTAACCATATTAAAAACTTCCTAATTCGATTAGATAAATAATTACTTTTATTTATCTACTTATCAAATATAGTCTTTAATAATAATTATACTACCAACAATAGTATAATTTTAGGAGAACATCTCTTACTAGAAAAAAGATTTTGACCTTAAATTAAATAATTAATTAATCAACAAATTAATAAATTTCTACTTAATTAAATAATAAAATAAAAAATAATATAATTAAGCTATTCTAAATAGCCTTCACAACCATACCATATATATGGGCCATATATTATTTTTGTTATTTTTTTAAATACATTGGACCTTAATAAATTGTCCACATGTGAACTAGACCTATTCTTACAAAAAGAAACAAGTTCACATGCCTTAATACAATTCTAGATGGACCCCTAAATTGGTCCGGTAGAATATATCAAGTGATCCATGCAAGTTCGTGTGGATTGGGGATCTTAGTGGGCTATCTAAATTTAAGCTCCAATAGACGCAACCCAATCACAATCCACAAATGATTCGCTTAGGTCCGATCTATTTAATATTAGTTCACTCCACTAAAGAACTAAAATTGAACTTTTAAGTAAAGATAAAATAAGTTGATGTTAATCATTCATACCCTAGACAACCTTATTGGAGAAAGTGTATCTTTGTGAAGAATATCAGTAATCGCCAAGAGCTCATAGACCGTCTATAGCTCTTCAAGTTACCATATTTACTCATACGACCACATTTTGAACTTGGATTTTTGACTTCTCCAAAACCGATGTTTCAATAGACACTTTTGAAATCTTAACGTTAAGGTTTAATATCCAATACCTCAAAACATCCATATGATGATATTATACTCTCATTTTATAAATGGAGCCATGATGTCTATGTCTATAAATGAAGTCCTCTATCGATTAACAAATGAATACCACCAAACTATCGAGGATAGACTATGCTATATAACCGTACTCATTGATAGATCAAATGATAACACTTGCGACCATAAGTCCATCATTTATCTCAGGATTAAGATAGACTCTCTGATTGTCTTCAAATGAAAATATTTTATCTATTGAAGGTTCTAGCTAAAGTATTTCATTATGATCTAATTCAATGTACCTAGTGTACCTTGATGATTTTAGACTCATCATAACACATTTTATCCCACTCAAATGCTAGCAAAAGAATCTACTACTTTAACAATATATAGGCGCCCAACCTTTTATCTTATGTTGTGAATATTATTCAAGACTAACTAAAGAATTGTGTCTACCTCATACATATCTAGATGTATGAACAATTCTTCTTTTCTCATAGTCTTTTGACTTTATGATTATTTACTTTTGACAATTATAATAATTAAACTATAAATGCTATAAGATTTGTTATAATAGAAATCACTTTATTAATATGAAAAGATTTTTAAATACATTATGATACTTTTGCTATCGAGCTTAGTCCTAACAGATGATATACTACTAATCCGATAGGATGTAGGTGTCAAAACTAATTCTTTACGTTGACGATATACTACTCATCTGAAATGATGTAGGTGTATTGACATCGAATTCTGACTCTAGAAGATCAACATCATGATCTATGTTTATACTTGGAGGAGGGTCATTCATATGAACAAGTATCAAGCAATCTTGTATTGATTACTTCACCATGGAAGCAGAGTATGTTGCTGCATGCGAGGCTGCTAAAGAGGCTGTCTGGCTCCACCAATTCTTTATTGACTTGGAAGTGGTTCCTGATACGAATAAGCAAATCACTATTTATTGTGATAATAGTGGTGCAATGGCTAATTCTTGAGAACCAAGAAATCATAAGAGAGGAAAACACATTGAAAGAAAGTATCACCTTCTAAGGGAAATTGTACATATGGGAGACGTGACTTTAACCAAGATCGCATCAGTAGAAAATCTAGCGGATCCCTTAACAAAAGCTTTTCCACAAAAGAGTTTTGATGGGCAACTGAAGAATATGGGGATAAGAGATGTGATACATTTTCTATAGAGCAAATGGGAGATTATCGGGATTATGCTCTATAGCCAGAGTAAAATAATGTATTTGACAATCTTTTCATATTAATAAAATTGATTTCTAGTTTACAAATCTTATAGCATTTGTAGTTTAATTATTATAATTGCCAAAATTAAATAATCATAAGGTCAAAAGACTATGAGAAAAGAAGAATTGTTCGATACATCTGGATATGTATGAGGTAGACACAATTATTTAGTTAGTCTTGAATAATATTCACAACTTAAGATGAAGGTTCGATTCATTTATCTTGTCATAGTTGTAGATTCTTTTTCTATCATTTGAGTGGGATCAAATGTGTTATGATGAGTCTAAAATCATCAAAGTGTGGTGTCCCTAGGCAAAAGAATCTAGTGCACTAGGTGCATTGAATATGATCACATTGAAATACTTTATCTAGAACCAACAATGGACAAAAGTTTTCACTTGAAGACAATCAGAGAGTGTATCTCAATCCTGAGATAAATGATGGACTTACGGTTGCAAGTGTTATCATTTGAGCTATCAATAAGTACGATTATATAGCATAGTCTATCCTCGACAGTTTGGTGGTATTCATTTGTTAATCGATAGAGGACTTCATTTATAGATGTGGACATTGTTGCTCCATTTATTAAATGAGAGTAGAATATCATCATATGGATGTTTTGAGGTATTGGATATTAAATCTTAAAGTTAAGTTTTCAATAGCATCCATTGAAATATGACTTCTGAACAAGTCAAAATATCCAAGTTCAAAATGTGGCCATATGAGTAAATATGGTAACTTGAAGAGCTATAGGCGGCCTATGAGCTCTTGGCCATTACTGATATTCTTCACGAGGAAACTCTTTCTCCATTAAGATTGTCTACGGTTTGAATGAGCAATATTAACTTATTCTATCTTTATTTAAGAGTTCAATTTTATTTTTTTAGTTGAATGAACTAAAATTAATTGAACAGACCTAAGTGAATCATTTGTTGATTGTAATTGGGTTGTGTCTATTAGAGCTTAAATTTAGATAGCCCGTCAAGATCCCCAATCCACACAAACTTGCGTGTACCACTTGATATATTCTACCGGACCAATTTATGGGTCCATTTAAAATTGTATTAAGGCATGCAGACTTGTTTCTTTTTGTAAGAATGGGTCTAGTTCAAATGTGGACATTTTATTAAGGTCCAATGTGATATGAACCTCACCAAGAACAGTGAGACCCGGAACCAATATATGGTAATGAAGGATCGTTTTCTAATTTCAAGTTTGTAAACAAGAACAAAATCGGACCGCGGTCCATTATCTATATGAAGATAAGAACCAACGGTATCAAGAAAGTTGTAGACACCACACTCAAGAATAAGAAAGAAGGTGAGTGATAAGTCAAGGTTTGAACGCCACAAGGTAGAACCTTGATAAGTTCACAAGTTTTATGAAGAACCAAAGAGAAAATTCTCTCAAATTTATTTCAATTCCAGTCTATTGTCAAATTACATCAATTGGTCCCTTTTATACTAAAAATATCTAAGACCTAAAAGGGAATAAATATTAGGCAATTAATGCCTTACAATTTAGGAAAATAAATGCTAACAAATTTAGGAAACAACTAAAGACTAAAAACTAGCAACTAGTTGATTTGTTCCTTATTTCGAAAGTTGAATTCGGGAAACAAATCAACTCTTAATTTGGGGAATATATATAAAATAGGAAATATGCTAAAGTAGGAAATATACTGAAATTGGATTCTCCTCTAACCATAAGTCGCCCAAAAAATAGGAAATATTCTGAAATTCGGATTGTTCAGCTCAAGTCTTCGCGCAATAATATAGATGACCAAATTCGGACTGGTTGTGATCTGTTTCGGAGGATAGGGTCTTTATAGAATCTATAGAGATTGTCTTGGGCTTTCTGAAAAAATATTATAATAGAAAATCCAACTTCAGATACTCTCTGTAGAGGTCCACGAAGTTCAGCCCGGATTTGTTCTTCATGTTGGCCGAATTTGGACTTTAGCAACTCGGAATCAGCCAATCATTTAATGCTTCTTTGATCCTCTTGCCTCCTTTTAATTGGCCCAATTGGAACATGCAATGGTTCCTTTGGTGATGCTTCTTAATTCTCATCACAATGGATTTAATAAATTAAGAAAAATAATATATATTCCCATGTGTGGTCTTAGGCGGCAAGGATAAATATTTTAGCTTAATTATATTGTTTTTATTTTAATATTTAATTAAATTGAAATTAATTAATTTGTTAATTAATTAATTATTTAATTAAAAGTCAAAAAACAAATTCTAATAGGAGAAGGCCTTCTAATAATATATTATTGTTTGTAGTATAATTAATATTAAAGATTATATTTAATAAGTAGATAAATAAAAAGAATTACTTATCTAGCCAAATTAGGAAATCTTTAATATGGTCACAAATACACTAATGAGTTGGAATAGAAGTCTTGGTGTAGAAAAGAATTCTTGGTCACCAAGTAAATCCACCTGAGGATCGGATTCTTGCCCACCAAGTAAATCCTTCTTAGGAAACGATTTGTGATCCTATATATACGTCCTCTAAATTTCGGTCAAGGCATGAATTTAAGCTCTAAAATTCGTCCAAGAAAGAGAGAAAATTAGAGAGAGAAAATTTCGGCCAAGCATAATTTACAAGGAGTAAATTTTAGCCAAAGAGGATTTTTGAGTAAAAAGAAATCGGTCCTTGCTCTAGATCAATTCGTCCAACTCTTAAGACTGATGTGTGAAATTCGACAAAGAAGAATAGAAAGAAAGAACGTTTTATATTTGATAGTGCACTAGTAACCTTTACATTAAAAGGTTTTGTGTACATCATTGAATCTAGGTTCACACGAGTTTCAATCAAATTGATTGTAATTCACAAGTGACTTAACGTTCTTTGTTTTTCTTCATGGAGGATTATTGTGACTAAAAAAGAAGAAGATTTTGTTTGTTTTCATCCTTAGGTATACAATTTAAACAAAGGGAGCCAACACTCCTAGGTGATTCACGTTTGTGATTGGATTGAAAGATCTTACAGATTCAATCCGGTTCTAGTTCAATCATCACGAGAAAAAAGGTACGATACTTTTAACATACATCAATTAATCTAGGGTTAAGGTTCTATCTATTAAAGGGAGAAATTTTAAAATATACCAAACCTTAATTTTATGCTTCCGTTGTGCGATTTCCCTACAGTCTGCCAGATCTCGAGACCAGGGATCAGTCGGGGAAGCTCTCTCACCACCGTTGATGCCTTTGGTCAGGCGAAACCACGAACATAGTTGCTAGCCAGATCACAAGACCAGGATAGCTAGATGGCCATCCTGCTGCCTTGGTCAGTCCACCCCTCGCAAAGAAAGATCTGGATGGTATAGTTGCCTACTATGATCATTTTGCTAGTTCACCTAAGTACTAGGATTTCTAGGAACGGGAATGCAAGGTACCTAGTTTGGCCACACGAGCCTCATCCCAGATGATCGAGCAGTATAGTTTGTAATAACCTACCTTTCTCGATTATCAAATTTTCTACTAACTAGAGCATTGAGAGTTCAACCAAAGGGAATATACCTTTCAGTGGTCTACCAATGCTTATTTGTTTTGCAGGAACACCAAAAACCAGGATTTACCTATGTTTCGCTTATGTTTTACCTATATACAAATACCTTTTGTGAAAGTGGCCCTAGTTGCCTACCAGGATCTTTACTCGTAAGTACTAGGACTCTTGATATTGGAATTACTAGTACTTTGATTTGCCTAAGTCAAGCATGCTGGGAATGGTTTTCATTCCAAGTAATGATTTTCAGTAAGAAGTGACAAGCAAAATTCTTCAAGCAGTACAAGATTCTGACTCAAACCCCAACTATGTACTAGTGTTCAAGTCACCGGGGACTTCTGTTAACATCCTTTTTTGGCGGGGTCCAAAGAAGAATTTTCATTCTGCCTGGTACTTTGTAGGGCCTACCATGTAGAATCTAGATCAGGACTACCTAGATACCAGGGTTACTAAATACCATTGACCGATAGGAAGTCAGCACCACCTCCCACATACTACCAGTTATCAAGCAGAATCGGTACCACGGTACATCCTACCTGGTACCTAGATACCACTATACCTCCTACCTAGAACATAGGTACCACGTAACCAGCTCAGCACCTGAGTACCGCGATACCATTTTGGGACCCATTCGAGGAATGTATACTACCTAGCCGGTAAGAAGAATGGTATTAGGGAGGTACCAGGCTACCAAAATAAGGCAAAAAAAAGCAAACCAATATAATAAGGTACCTCACAACTAGAATACATACCCAGAACCATCGTTTTTCCTACAGAAATGAAGATGAGAAAGTTGACTTCTCCGGACGTTGTTTAAATTCAAATAAGATGATATCAGTTATTAAAATAAAATAAAGATTTTACTTTTAAATTAAAAAAGATATTATCATTTATTTTGCAAGTATATATATGATATATCGTTTTTGAAAAAAAAAACGAATTAAAACACAAGTGATTAACTTACACAAGAAACAAAAAGGCATTAGGTCTCTTTGATTTGCAAGTGCAAGTGTGTGTGAATCATAAAGAAGAAAATAGTGTTGTGTACAACCATAGAACAAAAAAGAGAAAAAAAATTGTCTTTGATCCACGGTGGCCATATTCCATACATAGAAAACAAGTGTTGTTGTCTTAAGTTTCTTCTACCTCCATTAAAGTTCCTAAGTACGGTGATGTGCCTGTACTCCGTTACCAATCCCATGAGATAGTGAGAAAGATCAAGTGGTTCAAACCAGGAGTAGATCATATTAAATAGAAGAGGCCTCCTACATAGATATGAAGAAAATTGTTTCTTCTTTTCTCTTTTATGTATTTTGATTTTGATTTGTTTTACTGTTCCAAAAAAAAGTTCCAAGGGTTTACTGGTTGCAGTTTCTTTATGAATTTTTTTTAAAACAAAATTCCTTCCGCTGCGCGATCGGTAAACTGAACACCAATAAAGTATACATGATTTTCAACCATACTCCTTTTAAGCCACTTCTTTTTCTAATAGGCTTAAATCAAAGAGTTTTTCTTTTTGTTGATTCTTTTCATTTTTAACACTTCTTTGAATTTTCTAACATAAACATATACACTTCATGACAGCTTTCACTCATCATAATGGTGTAGCTCTTTCCTACATTGGGGGGCTTCACAACCAATTTGTGTAGCCCCTTTCATGAAGGTGCTCGTTGAGTTCTATGTTGTTGTTGAAGCAAATTGGATTTTAACCATAGGTCATCTTAAATGAACTAGCCATAAGACTTCAAGTTGTATCAACAACTTACATATTTTGTAAAATAAAGGTCAATCTTCTTATCTCTAGATGCATTTCTTATTTGCAAAATTAAATGTATCTGTAACACCTTGGTTTGATATAACCAACTGTATTACAAAAATGACAAATAGAAATGAAATATGAGATTGTACCGTGTGGATTTGCAAAAGTTGTAAGAGTATGTAAAGATACCTTGTCTTTCCTTTTACCTTTAGTTTAGTGAAGATTGTTATTAAGAGATTTCTTGATATTCTTGTTCTTAGTCATCTTTTAGGGAGGTGATGCTATGACAAGTTTCTTCTCACCTTTCAAGATACTAGGTTCTCCTTGAGGTTGAGCAAGATCCATGACATTCTTCATGTTGATCGAACCATAGACTACCTCTTTGATAGCTTGCTTAGCTATGTTGATCTCTTCAATATATTCTTGCTTATTCACCTTCATAGTAGAAACAACGTTCTTATATTCCAAGATAACTCTCTCAACCTCTTTTAACTTTTTCATTGATGGGCACACCAAGTGCTTGACATTGATTGGCTATGTTAATAAGCTTGAATTGGAAATCTTCAAACTTGTCATCCTCACTCATTTGCAAGCTTTCAAATTGTGAAGTGAGCATTTGAAGCCTTGGCTTCTTCACCGCCAAAGTACCTTCTTAGTAACTTGTAAGGTATCCCAAGCTTCCTTGGCATACTCAAGGTTTTTAAGATAGAAGAATTGATGCCCATCAACTCCCACAAAGATGGCTTTATGGCTCAGTGATACCAGTTACCAACTTCAAATTCACTTGCCATCCACTCATTTCTCGATTTGGAAATTATAGAGCCATCCTCCAATATTTTTCTTAGAGATGTATAACCTTCTTCTTCTACTATCCATGCTCTTTGATCAAATGAGCGGATGTAGGCCTTTATCCTTAACTTTCAAAACCCATTGTTATGTCCTTTGAGAAATGGAGGCCTTGAATTTGAAGCACCTTCTATAATTATAACCTCTTCTTGAGTTACCATAGCTTCAAAGCTTCGTATTAAACCGTGAGTATGAGCTAGATCTCGTTAAGTACGTCTAACGACTTACTCTGATACCAATTGAAATACATAAAATAATGGTTAAATGTTGCAAAGCCAACCTAAGGGGGTGAATATGTTTTTGTACCTTTTTCAATCCCTAAAAAAACAAACCAATGTTTGTCCCTCTAGATAGTCTTTATCACAAGACATTAGGTAAGTAAAGCACATATAGACTATTGACAAGCATTCTCAAATAATCTTGATTGGCAAAATTCAATATCTTCAAGTGAAGTAACAACACTTAAGATTTAATTTACAACAATATATATATATATATATATATATATATACAACTATGATCAAATAAGTCATTGGCATATCACACTTTTATAAATCTTGTTATTCAAAGATATCTAGAAGAAGTTATATTTCGTACAAATACACATACAAATATAAAGAGATGGAGATAGCGACACTTGACACATTATGTTATGTGGTAAACACTCCAAAGAGGAAACATCCATGGGTTTAATCCACAACCACCGACAAAATGAAATCCACTTTGACGAATGAAAGATACACACCCAAAGAAGTGACCAAATCTCATGATACACTCTCCATGCTATCAACTTTTATCCAGCCTTCGAGCATGTCGCTCTCCAAGCTATTAACTTCTATCCTACGTGTATTAAGACCTAGATTTTATTCATGTCAGTAAAGCTTAAAAAACAATACATATTCATGAAGCATATTTTCGAAACTTTAGTATTAAAACTTAAAATGCTAGAATCAAAAGATCTTATCAATAAAGTCATCTAGCAATTATTTAGAGCATATACTCACAAAGTATTCAATAGAAATCTAGTAGGCTCTAAATATACAAGAAATTGTGCTAATCCTAAATATGATAAATTAAAAAGACCTAGCACAAATAATGACTATCAATCATAAAAATCAATCAATTGAAGCACAAATTGTCCTAAATAGAAAGCTAGCACAATAAAATACACAAGCATGTGAAAATATATGTTTCAAGAAAACCTAACTTAACATACATGTTTCTAATCAAATCCAAACTAGCTTCTAAAGAGTCTAAAACTCTAATCAAAATATATACATCAAACATACATATATAGAAGAAGAAAACCCAAGGTAATTGAAGAATTTGAAGAACAAAACTCAAGAGATTAATCAATACCTCAGGAAATACTTACAGCCTCAGATTTTGGTGTAGATGTAACACCCCCAAATCCGGGACCCAACAGACAGAGATGCTACATGATCCGGACCTTACAAAAACCATAACTTATAATAGTCATAACTTGTATAATCAATATGTATCCACAAAATACAACATGTATATCTGATACCATTCATTTCACTAAAATTTATAGAGTCCAACTTAATTACAATATTAACTAATACTGGACACTAACAACACATGCACACAAAGAATCTAATTCTTCCGGCAATACATATCTCTAATATGCTAATGTATTCTCCATCACTTATATGACAAAAAACTCAATCTGTAAAATGGTGGTGACAAGGGATGAGCCGTTAACTCGGTAAGTAAATTCATGCATAACATGTAAAAATAAAATTTTCTTTTTAAAACCTTTACCTTCAAAATCGTGATAATAAACATCCAATGAATTTAAACAATAAAACATATTATAAAACATGAATTAACATTTTAATACAATATACAAACTTAATATCAATAAAATGGTTGAAGCAATACTTTAAAACATCTTCATTCATATTCTTAAATCATAAATCATTTCATTAAAGAGGTTATACAATATTAAATCAAAAGATAATATATTAATCCTAATTTAAAACACTATAATTTTGCGGAAGTAAATGGTACAGATCATTAACTTTTTAAAACGGTAAGTAAATTATTTTACAGTATAAATGGTATGCATGATTCAATTTTGGAAAACAATAAGCTCATGTCTCGTAGTGTCACAAGTGTTGGGATTATGCTTGAAAGCAAGAGTATAATATTGAATTTGACAACCTTTTCATATTAATAAAGTGATTTCTAGTTTCATAAATCTTATAGCATTTATAGTTTAATTATTATAATTGTCAAAAGTAAATAATCATATGGTCAAAAGACTATGAGAACAGAAGAATTGTTCATACATCTAGATATGTATAAGGTAGACAAAATTCTTTAGTTAATCTTGAATGATATTCACAACTTAAGATAAAAGGTTGAGTGCCTTTATCTTGTCAAAGTTGTAGATTTTTTTGCTAGCAGTTAAGAGGGATCAAATGTGTTATGATGAGTCTAAAATCATCGAAGTGTGGTGTTTTTGGGCAAAAGAATCTAGTGCACTGGGTGAATTGAATTGGATCACAGTGAAATACTTTATCTAGAACCGTCAATGGATAAAAGTTTTCACATGAAGACAATCGGAGAGTCTATCTCAATCCTGAGATAAATAATGGACTTATGGTTGCAAGTGTTATCATTTGAGCTATTAATGACTACGACTGTATAGCATAGTCTATCCTCGACATTTTGGTGGTATTCATTTATTAATCGACAGCAGACTTCATTTATAGATATGGACATCGTTGCACCATTTATGAAATGAAAGTAGAATATCATCATATGGATGTTTTGAGGTATTGGATATTAAATCTTAACGTTAAGTTTTCAATAGTGTCTCTTGAAACAAGGCTTCTGGACAAGTCCAAATATCCAAGTTCAAAATGTGGTCATATGAGTGAATATGGTAACTTGGAGAGCTATAGGCTGTCTATGAGCTCTTGGCGATTACTGGTATTCATCACGAGGATACACTTTCTCCATTCAGATTGTCTACGGTATGAATAAGGAAAATTAACTTATTCTATCTTTATTTAAGGGTTCGATTTTAGTTCTTTAGTAGAATGAACTAAAATTAATTTATCGGACCTAAGTGAATCATTTATTGATTGTGATTGGGTTGTGTCTATTGGAGCTTAAATTTAGATAGCCCGCCAAGATACCTAATCCACACAAACTTACATGGATCACTTGATATATTCTATAGGACCAATTTATGGGTCCACCAAGAATTGTATTGAGGCATGTTGACTTGTTTCTTTTTGTAAGAATGGGTCTACTTTACATGTGGACTTTTTATTAAGATCTTATGGATTTAATAAAATAGAAAAAATAATATAATGGCCCCAATATGGTGTTGGGCGGCAAATCTATATAGTTTAGCTTAATTATATTATTTTTATTTTATTATTTAATTAAATAGAAATTAATTAATTTGGTAATTAATTAATTTTTTAATTAAAAGTCAAAATCGTTTCCCTAGTAGGAGATGATCTCCTAATATTATACTATTATTGGTAGTATAATTAATTTATATTTGATAAGTAGATAAATAAAAAGAATTATTTATCTAGTCAAATTAGGAAATCTTTAATATGGTTACAATTACACTATTTGAGTTGGATTAGAAGTCTTGGTGTAGGAAAGAGTTCTTTTTGGAAAAGGATTCTTGGTCACCAAGTAAATCCACTTAGGGATAGGATTCTTGCCCATCAAGTAAATCATTCTTAGGAAAGGATTAAGTCTCCTAAATTAAATATAAGTCGAATTCGGCCAACCCTATATATTTTATGGCTAGGAATTCGGCCATGAGGTGTATACATATGGCTTACATAATTTCGGCCATGGGTGAGAATGTTTTAAAATGAAATTTAGCTTAATTATATTATTTTTATTTTATTATTTAATTAAATAGAAAATAATTAATTTGGTAATTAATTAATTTTTTAATTAAAAGTCAAAATCTTTTCCCTAGTAGGAGATGATCTCCTAATATTATATTATTGTTGGTAGTATAATTAATTTAAATTTGATAAGTAGATAAATAAAAAGAATTATTTATCTAGTCAAATTAGGAAATCTTTAATATGGTTACAATTACACTATTTGAGTTGGATTAGGAGTCTTGGTGTAGGAAAGAATTCTTTTTGGAAAAGGATTCTTGGTCACCAAGTAAATCCATCTAGGGATAGGTTTCTTGCCCATCAAGTAAATCATTCTTAGGAAAGGATTAAGTCTCCTAAATTAAATATAAGTCGAATTCGACCAACCCTATATATTTTATGGCTAGGAATTCGGCCATGAGGTGTATATATTTGGCTAACATAATTTCGGCCATGGGTGAGAATTTTTTAAAATGAAAATTCGGCTACCATAGAATTTTGTGAGCAAATTTGTTTTTGCTCTAGAACAAAATTCCATCCACTTATAGAAATAGTGTGAGATTTGACAAAGAAGAAAAGGAAGAAAGAACGTTTAGTTTTCAATAGTAAACAAGTATCCTTTCCATTAAAGGTGTTGTGTATAACATCGAATCAAGGTTCACGCGAGTTTCAATCAAATTGATTGATAATTCACAAGTGACCTAACGTTCTTTGTTTTCTTCTTAGAGGATTATTTTGACTAACAAAGAAGAATATTTTGTTTGTTTCCATCCTCAGGTATACAATTAAAGAAAGGGAGCCCACACTCCTAGGTGATTCACGTTCGTGATTGGATTAGAAGATCTTATGGATTCAATTCGGTGCTTGTTCAATTGTCACTATCAAAAGGTACGTTACTTTTTATATACATCAATTAATCTAGGGTTAAGGTTCTTGTTATTAAAAACGGAACAAAAATATTTACACCGAAACCCTAATTGTTGATTTTTCATTCTTCCTTTGTGCGGTTTTTCCTTACAATTGGTATCAGAGGCTGGTTGTACCCTTGATTAATTAATGTATGTGTACGTGAATGTTTTTCTTTTTATTGTATATATGCATGTTTTAGAAAGAGATGACACTCTAGGTATTCGCTTATATATTTACATTGGAATGTATGGATATATATATGTTTTATATATGGTTTGTTATTGCTCAATCTTGGTGCTAAAGTTTTAATGTATTTTTGTTTTGGGATTGTAACAAGAAGGGTGGCCATCATCGCCATAATTTTCTTCTTGGCAGGTGTTAAGTTTTTTTTATTTTGTTGTTGTAATAATAAAAATAAACTGCACTATATTGTATTAATAAAAACTACAGTATTTTTTTATATTTAAAATTCTTCTTAATACATTCAAGTATCGAAGACTCGAAGGTTTGAAGAATTGGGAGCAACCGGAACAAGTTTGGGACCGTGTGAGCCATAGCAACAAACGTGCGTGCGAAGAGCACGCAGCTACGTTTGTTGTGGCATGGGCTGCACACGGCAGTCCTATGAAATCCCTGGGTTGTGCATGGCATCCCTTTATGGGGTTGTGGCGTGTGCACACCAATAGGAGGGAGCCAAGGGTGTGCACACCCATGGGAGGCAGCCGAGGGAGTCCGAACAATGAAGGTCGCAGGAAGACTTGTTCACCAAGAAAGGAGTTTTTGTATTCCAAGACATGTAATTTACTTGCTTTTCTAGGAAGGACCAAAATTGTAGCTATTTATCTCTTTTGGAATGAACATGCATTGAATGGTTTAGGTATCTAATTGGCATCTAGATAACTTGGTAAATCATTCTTTGGAATTCGATCACAGGCCTTAAATAATTGAGTGGGCGAAGGTGCTTTGGAACACCTACGGCCTCCAAATTTTGTTGAGCTTTATGTTTCATGTAATAACCTCCCAATAGGTATTCATGAATGGAATTTAGTAAGATACTTCCTTACAAGTATTGACTAGACAATTAACTCAAACGATATCTACACCTAAATGAGGGATATTCATGAGGGATTATATTGAAGGTCGTTAACTTGGTAACACACTCAATTTGATTTTATTAATATCCTCCCAAGAGTTCTTGTTAGTAAAATTGCAAGGCTAAAATTGAAAACGCTGGTTGTATGTTAACAATTAGGTGGGAACTAGTCCAACTAGTAAATGGTGTGAACTCCCAAAGGAGGTGTGACATTTATAGGTGTTGAATCACCGTTGAATTTTACAATTGAATTATTTTATATATAATTCAAGATAAATATTGGAAAGTGCTTTATCATGATTATTTACTTATATTTTTGTTATTAAAAAGAAATCATGACCCCATCCCCAATCAACATCCTAAAAGATAATACTTTAGCTGATGATAATTATGTCACATGGAAAAGGAATATTGGATTGTTGTTGCAAGCTGAAAATCATAAGTTCAATCTGTATACTCTTAAACCACCAACTCATACTAATGAACTTACTTAGGAGCAGAGAGATGAGTATCATCGGTGGGATTCTTCAGATGAGATGGCTAAATGTACGTTACATTATGACCACCATGTCCAACGTGTTGCAACAACAACTTAAAGGAATGGAGACTACATGTCTCTAGAGAAGAGGTTTGCTATGAGATCTAGGATGACTAAGAGAGAGATAGTGACTGCTTTCATGAATCTTAGGATGAAGCCTGGAAAGGCTGTGAAAGATCACATGATGAAGTCATAGAACATCTCAACATTGTTGAACTGAATGGTGCTGAGATAGATGGTGAGACCAAAATTGACATGACTGTCAACTCACTATCAGATTCCTTTGATCAATTCAAGTTGGACTACACCTTGAATAATAAGGAATACACCTTTCAAGGCCGAATGTAAAATGTTCAAAGCGCTGAGAAAATCCTTGTGAAAGGCAAGGGTTAAGAGATTCATACCGTAGGTAAAGTAGCTACTATTAAGATTCGTAAGAAGGACAAGAGACAACAAAAGAAAAAGTAACTTGGGCCTTCTTAGAAGGAGACCAAGAAAGTAGCCAATATCAGAGGGAAGTGTTTCTTTTGTGGTGAAAAGTGTCAAAGGAATAGACTGAATAAGAATGAATTCAACTTGCATTTAGGCAATGGTGCGTTGGTGTCTACTAGTGTAGTGGGAGATATTAAAATCAATTAGATTCTAGTACACATTTAGATTTAATAAACATTTATTATGTACCTGAACTCAAGAGGAATTTAATTTCAGTTTCTTGTTTAAATAAATTTGGTTATTCGGTTACTTTTAATAAAGCTTTTATTATTAGTAAGAATGACAAAATTATTTGTAAAGGTACATTGGAAAACGGTTTATTTTATTTGCATAGAAATATCTTTCACTTGTTAGATATGGAATCAACGGACCCTAATCATAAAAGAGTAAAATTATCAAAAGATGAAACCTACCTATGGCATTTGCTCCTAGGTCATATTAAACTTAATAGGATTAAAAGATTGGTTAGTGACGGACCTCTAAGTGACTTAAAGGTTGATGATCTACCAACTTGTGAATCTTGTTTGGAAGGTAAAATGACCAAAAGGTCATTTACGACCAAAGGCACAAGAGCCATCGAATGTTTAGGATTGATACACACTGATGTGTGTGGACCTATGATCATTCAAGCTAGAGGTACATATGAGTACTTTATCACTTTCACAGATGATCACTCAAGATTTGGCTGTGTACCTAATGAGCCATAAGTCAGATGCTTTTGACATGTTCAAAGCAATTAAAGCTGAAGTAGAAAATTAGCTTGAGAAACGCATAAAAACCTTAAGGTCTGATCATGGTAGAGAATATCTATCTGGTAATTTTCAGTAATATTTTACTGATAATGGGATAATTTCTCAGTTTTCTGCACCTGGTACACCTCAACAAAATGGGGTGGCAGAAAGGAAGAAATAGAACTCTTTTGGATATAATTAGGTCTATGTTAAGTTATTCAACGCTTCCTAATTCCTCTTGGGGATGTGCTTTACAAACTGCTATGTATATTCTAAACGATGTACCATCTAAGTAGGTTACTAAAACTCCGCATGAGTTATGGACTGGGTGAAAGCCTAGTTTACTACACTTAAGGATATTTGGATGTCCTGCACAAGTGTTAAAAGAAAAGATAGAAAAGATGGTGTCTCGTTCAGAAACATGCATATTTGTAGGGTATCCAAAAAGAACAAAAGTATATTACTTCTATAGTCATTTAGATCTTAAAGTATTTGTTTTGACAAATGCTGAATTTCTAGAAGAGGACTATATGAATAATTTTATGCCTAAAAGTAGAATTGTCCCGAATGAGCTTTGATGGGCATCTAGAGAACATGGGAATGAGAGATATGACACAATTGCTATAGAGTAGGTTGGAGATTGCTGGGATTATGCTCGATAGCAAGAGTATAATAATGAATTTGACAATTTTTTCTTATTAATAAAGTGATTTCTAGTTTAACAAATCTTACATCGTTTATAGTTTAATTATTATAATTGTCAAAAGCAAATAATCATAAGGTCAAAAGACTATGAGAAAAGAAGAATTGTTCATACATCTAGATATGTATGAGGTAGACACAATTCCTTAGTTAGTCTTGAATAATATTCACAACTTAAGATAAAAGGTTGGGCACCTTTATCTTGTCAAAGTTTTAAATTATTTTGCTAGCATTTGAGTGGGATCAAATGTGCTATAATGAGTCTAAAATAATCAAATTATGGTGTCTTTGGGCAAAAGAATCTAGTGTAATGGGTGTATTGAATTGGATCACAGTAAAATACTTTATCTAGAACCGTCAATGGATAAAAGTTTTCACTTGAGGACAATTGGAGAGTTTGTCTCAATCTTGAGATAAATAATGGACTTATGGTTGCAAGTGTTATCATTTGAGCTATCAATGAGTACGATTATATAGCATAGTCTATCCTCAATAATTTGGTGGTATTCATTTGTTAATTGATAGAGAACTTCATTATAGATATGGACATCGTGGCTCCATTTATGAAATGAGAGTAGAATATCATCATATGGATGTTTTGAGGTATTGAATATTAAATCTTGACATTAAGATTTCAATAATGTCTATTGACAAATGGCTTCTAGACAATTCAAATTATCCAAGTTCAAAATGTGGTCATATGAGTAAATATGGTAACTTACAGAGCTATAAGCGGTCTATGAGTTCTTGGCGATTACTGGTATTCTTCACGAGGATACACTTTCTCCATTAAGATTGTATAGGTTATGAATGAGGAATATTAACTTATTCTATCTTTATTTAAGAGTTCAATTTTAGTTCTTTAGTGGAATGAACAAAAATTAATAGACCGGACCTAAGTAAATCATTTGTTGATTGTGATTGGGTTGTGTCTATTGGAGCTTAAATTTTGATAGCCCGTCAAGATCCTCAATCCACACGAACTTGCGTGGATCACTTGATATATTCTACCGGACCAATTTAGGGGTCCATCTAGAATTGTATTGAGGCATGTGGACTTGTTTCTTTTTGTAAGAGTGGGTCTAGTTCACATGTGGACTTTTTATTAATGTCCAATGGATTTATTGAAATAGAAAAAATAATATAATGGCCCATATATGGTGTTGGGCGGCAAATCTATATAGTTAAGCTTAATTATATTATATTTATTTTATTATTTAATTAAATAGAAACTAATTAGTTTGGTAATTAATTAATTATTTAATTAAAAGTAAAACTCTTTTTCCTAGTAGGAGATGGTCTCCTAATATTATACTATTGTTGGTAGTATAATTAATATTAAAGATTATACTTGATAAGTAGATAAATAAAAGGAATTATTTACCTAGTCAAATTAGAAAATCTTTAATATGGTTACAAATACACTATTTGAGTTGGATTAGGAGTCTTGGTGTAGGAAAGAATTCTTTTTGGAAAAGGATTCTTGGTCACCAAGTAAATCCTCATGAGCATAGGGTTCTTGCCCATCAAGTAATTCCTTCTTAGGAAAGGATTAAGTCTCCTAAATTAAATATAAGTTGAATGCGGACAACCCTCTATATTTTAGGGCTGAAAATTCGGCCGTGAGGTGTATATATATGGCTTACGTAATTTCGGCCAAGGGTCAGAATTTTTTAAAAAGGGAATTCGGCTACCATAGAAATTTAAGAGAAATTTTGTTTTTGCTCTAGAACGAAATTCGATCAACTTATAGAAATAGTGTAAGATTCGACAAAGAAGAAAAGGAAGAAAGAACATTTAGGTTTTGATAGTACACTAGCAGCATTTACATTAAACGGTTTTGTGTACAATTTCGGATCAAGGTTCACATGAGTTTCAATCAAATTGATTGATAATTCACAAGTGACCTAAGGTTCTTTGTTTTCTACTTGGAGGATTATTGTGACTAACAAAGAAGAATATTTTGTTTGTTTCCATCCTCAGGTATACAATTAAAGAAAGGGTGCCCACACTCCTAGGTGATTCACGTTCGCGATTGGATTGGAAGATCTTACGGATTCAATTCGGCACTTGTTAAATCGTCACGAGAAAAATGTACGATACTTTTTATATACATTAATTAATCTAGGGTCAAGGTTTTTGTAATTAAAAAGGAAAAAAAATTATTTATACCGAAACCCTATTTTTTTATTTTTCACGCTTCCGTTGTGCGATTTTTCCCTACAACAAGTACCCGTGTGACAAGGCAATAACCGTATGTCACAATTACCCTGTGACGTGGAAATAACAGTATATCACAATTACCCTAGTAATGCAGCAATAACTGTATGTCACAATTACCCGAGTGACGCGGCAACAGTATATGTGCACTCAATATCACAGCTGGGCCAATAACAATAACGGTAACTACGGAACAATGAACTAAAACGGCTTTACAAATTCATATATATTTGAAATCAATAGCATGTCGGTACTCGGCATAGATAACAATAGAATTCTCTGTAGAACCATTTCGGTATTAATAACAATAGTCAAATTGTATTCAAAATATGTAAGTAAGGAATTTAGTTTAAAGTCATTAATACCAAATACTTATAAAAGCAACCTTACTAAAAATCGGTGAAATCCTTAACAAAATACGATAAAGTGTAAAATGGTAAGGATATTAGAAACAGTGGTTCGATAATTTGAAATATAAATATGCCATATAAACATTTGAAAACATGAAAGAGCTTGCTACAAATTATATACGTTTTGGAAAACATAATATATCATGGATGAGTTTACTTACCTCAAATACGAACGAATCGATTCTAGCCCTAGAAGCTCAAACACCAGTCAAACTCATCAATTTACAAATTGATCTACTGTCAAAACCTTATCACTACAGTAAGGTAAATCAACATAAGCTTTACATATATATAACTAAACTTAGAAATCTAGTTTCCAGCTCTGATCTCCGATTTTTAATAAATTTTCTACATATCCAAATTTTACAAAATTTTACACGGATGGTCTAGAAATATTGGAAATACTACCATAAAAACATTACAGAATGATACTAGACTTATAAATCTACATTCATATAAATTCTCATGATTTTTAAGGATGTTTAACTAACCCAAAACAATTTTACGAAATCTGTGTAGTCTAGTAAAAACACAGGATCTCCAGAATTCTTTATAATGGTCCGAAATATCCAATTAAAATCATGCTAATGACCATGAACCTTGGTATGAACACAAATCAATCTTATACATGTTTATTCTCATAAATGGTTCAAAAAAATCAATCTAACATATCTAAGAAATTATTGACACAACAACAACTTACTTAGCACCAAGTTCCTCAAACAATTGCTTATATAATGCTTCTGTCCAGTCTCTTCAGAGACATATATCTCACCACAGAGAACTTCAATTAACATCTCCACCGTTAGATTAAATAACTAAAAAAGTAGAATATGCAGACCAAATTTGATTCGGCCGGACCTCAAATCGACCTCTAAAATGATCATAAAAGAAGTCTAAACAGAACCTCATTAAAGCTCCAAACACAACCCTCTCCTTTATTTCTCTCTTCTTTTCTTCATTCTTTCTCCACCGGTTCCCTCTACTCATTACTATCTCTCCTCTTGAATCACACTAAATTCAATTTAGGGTTTATCAACTAATAATTTAATGTGGTTTAGGCCTTAACATTTAAAATAGGAATAAGTTGGGATACAAATTGATCTGGGTCTAATCCAACTCAATTCTCTTGACGTAATTATAATCCTCACCAATATTATCCTTTTGGGCCTCAAGTCTTGTAGAAATTAATTTGAGCCCAAATTTATAACAATTGGGACCAATTACATAAGAACAATTTGACCCATTTTTTGGGATCTTACAGTAGAGCCACTAGAAATCATGATCAAATGACCTCAAACCTCTTTAGAAATGATAGAGAATTGATAGATGAAGAATCTCCAACTTGAATTACTTGAATAAAATTTGAATTTAGAAAGTTATGATGTTTGGAAGATGAGAAAGTTTGACAGAAAATTCTGCACAACTTGGTTTTCAATTTTTTCTTCTTAGAATGAAAAGAAAGGGAAATGAGATATTTAAAGGATGGAAACAAGACAAAAATTGAAGTACCAATCAAGAGGTGCCATCTCTGCTTTCCATGGAGGCACATGGACTCCAAAGAGGCAAAAGGCATCTCTTCCCGTGGAGGTCTTGGCCCTCTTTTTGCCACTTCGACTCCCCTCGTGCATCTTTACGTTCTTTGACCATTCTCCACCCTTCCAACTATGAATTTGATTCTGTTGTGGGATTATCAGCCAAGACTCCCTCATGCTCAAGGATGTCAATAAAACTCTTACAAAAAATGATGGAATTCATCTTGATACATAAGGGCGAAAACCATGTACAGTAATGAAACATAAATTTTTGTAACTTCCTACTCAGAACTGGAAACTTAATGAATTACTAGCCAAAATGACCAGAACTCAACAAGGAATAATATGAGAAAATAATCAAGTCTAATACCATAAAAACACAAACAAATAAATGCAAGAACATACAAGTATACCATTTTTAGGTATAGTCCTAGAACATGCAATTTCATGAAAATTGTTAAATTAAATCTAATGCATGTGCACACTTTAATAAGTGTGTGATTGTGTTATACAAATTTGGCACAACGGTGCTGAGACACATATGGATGCAATGTATGTGTGTGCACCTAAAGCTTGTTAGAGGAATAAGGCCATATTATACCTTTGTTAAGTAACGGTGCCCGTTCCTCTTAAAGACTACAACTTTATTTGATATATTGTTCAGTCTTCCTTAAAGCTTGATGAACAGTGAGATCTAGACAACTAATCTATAAAAAGCAAATGTTGTTTTGATATGGATTTATACCAACAAAACATAAGAACCTATCAAAATATACCTCACCGAGCGAGTCTTCTTTGAAAGAAGAACGAGATGCTCAGTTATTATATTTAAGGGGGTATTGTTATTGGTAAAATTTGAAGGGTTGACAGGTCAACATAATTACCTTAAAATACTGTGATCAGATATGTCACATCAATAAAAGTCGTTCAAGAATGACCAACCTAAGATGACTAATTGATGATCTCCAGACCAAATCACGATTGTCAAGGCGATCGGGTGAAGATAACTTGATCGGGGTGACTAGATTAAATCGGTAAAGATGGCCCAATGAGAGTAACATGCTCGATCGAGTCAAGATATCCAGCCAGGGTTAAGTAACCGAACGAGGTAGATGAGATCTAGGTGTGTTAGATAGCTAATCGGCTATACTGCATGTTTAAGATATTAAATCCAAAGCAATCATGACTCAAATACGTAGAAAGTAAGTCTTATTCAAACAAGGCAGCTTCAATTACACTTTTTTAATGAAACAAATTTCCTTATGGATACCTTTGTCCAGATATTGCAAGAAACCAAATTCATTCGATGCATAAAGATATATGGAACGAGAAAGAAGAAAAAAATGACTCCTATAAGTTATAGTCTTATTAAATTACGATGTTTTCCTTAATTGTTCATTAAGATTTGTGGTTCTACGCACATGTAAATAGACCCTAGAAATACCATTACTAGAGCTAGCGTTAAAATACATAAAGAGTACAAGAGAGATTGAGCGTATAATTTTTAACATTCATAGTGAAGATTTTTCCTCGCCGTCACCTGCAACCATGGTTTTTTACCCTTTCCAAGGGTATTTTGCTTGATTGAGTTTCTTTCTCACTTTTACAGTTAGTTTGCATATTCATATTAACTTGTTGGGCATGTGGTTAATTTTACACAATCCAAAAATCACTGCCAACAGAGGTCTATCCACAGACCTCTATAATGAAGAGTGTGTGACCTCCAATTTTTTTTTGGATATATTGGAAGAAGAAGAAGGAAAAAAGATAATTTTTGAATGGTCTAGGACCTCTATTGAAAGAAGAATGAGGAGAAAGAGGAAAAAAATTATGAATTAGACACACTAATTCATTTTGATTAAACACGTTAGAGTTTTGTTGTAAGCATTAAACATTCTAGGGTTTTTTTACTAGGAATAAACACATTAAAAAATGTTAATTTTTTTTTAAAATCTACATCTTATAGAGATTAAACACTCTAGGGTTTTTTTGTTTGCTAAAAAATGATAGATTTAAAAAAATAGAGTTTTTTATTATTAAACATGTTTGGGTTTTATATTGAACATGCTACACCTTTTTTTACCTGAAAAATTGTTAGGATAGAAATTCCGATCAACACCCTCAAACTGTAACCCGAGAGATCGCAGTGGGGTTGGTAACTCAGGGTACCAGGGTTTTGAACGAATAAAAAAAGTAAGGGTGTAGTAGGTAGATGGAAAACGAATAGTAAGGAGTATTTTATTGATGATATAATTTTTTGATACAATATAGGTTGAATTTCCACTCCAAAACTCTGTCTCTCTCTCTTACACAGTAGGCGATGGCGAATTCGTGAAAGTTGATAAGTGGAAAGAGCACGACAGGCAATGGAAAACTCCCTTGGTGGTGTTTTTCTATCAAATTCTAGATCCTTTTCTTCGACCTTTGTCATCGTACTTATGGTTTCCAATTCATCCATTAAATTCTTAAAAATCCGGTCAATTTGCCTACAATAATCGAAAACCAAATTTTGACGTTGATTGAGGCTGTAAGTCAGTGCGGGAATTCTACCTTGAATCAAGTTGTAATTTCCATTTTATTAAACTCTAATTAGGTTGACCCTTTCGTTTCAAATATGGTGCTTTAAATTGTTGGAAATTTCAAACTTCTTTTTTGTCTTTTTGGAGAAGAACGATGGCTTCATCCCTTTGGTTGTGGTCCCATTCGAGGTTTCTTAGAGTGCCAGCCAACTCTTGCTTAGCGGTTTTAGCGTGCTGGTGCCTTTTCAATATCATCCTCCATGCTTGGTTGATAGGATATACTAATTAGACTGGTCCTGCACCGGTGTTATGGTATTTTGATACCCGGTAACTAGTGCCATGGTACCGGTACTCTCTAACATCAGAAAAATGGCATGTTGTGGCATCGAGACTCTTCAGATCATGGTATCAGTGTTTTTTGGTACCGAAGAATAGGGATGGTCCTAATCCCGATCCTACCAAGATTTAGCCCGATGGAAAATTCTCTTTTAGAGCCTTGCCAAAAAATCCTGTTAATAGAAGTCTCCATTACTTGAATACTAGTATCTGTTTGGGTTTGGAGTCTGAATTTGTAACGCTTTAAGAATTTTACTCATCGCTTCTTATTGGTAACTGATATCTGGAAAGAAAGCTTCTATTAGCATGCTGCATTTAATGAGTCTTCCACGTGTTAGGCCTATAGAGGCTAGGCATTTTAAAATGAGAGATTTTAACGGTGATTATTTCTTGAAATTGTCTTTTCCGCTTTCTTTTTATCTTACCTCATTGATGACCTTCCCTTTCCACTCTCAGTAACCGCCTTGCTTTCTTAACTATAATTCAACCCATCATGCCCTTTACCCACAACACTTCTTGCTTCTCAAAGACAAAAAAATCCCTAATTACCTTCCTAAAATCTTCCTCTCACTTTCAATCTTAAATTATGTCTTCTAACAACTTGAAATAAATCTTTGAGTATAACAATGGTGATTCGGCAGATAGCTCGAGCCTCTATCTTAGGTGAAAGAGAGGTCGAATAGAAACATGGCTATCTTGGTGGGTCTCAACAACAACTTCAACTATTTTGTGAACGAGCTCGATGAAGATTTTATCATCATGGTCGGCTATGTGAGAGGGAGTAAAGCTCTGGCCAGAAATGTCATGACCTTAACTGGTGGGATACTTACTCTCCCTAGTGATTTTTGGTGAGTCTCTAATTCTACTAGCACCATCGACACCAATGAACGCTTGAGGAGGAATTATAGGATCTTGTCTAATATCACCCTCAGTACCCCTTACGATTGGTACGAGATATACTCCCCCCTTTTAAATTAGCTTCCTATTCATGTCTCTGCTTTAAAGTGCGGGGTCAGACAAGTGCTTCATCCTACTCTTCGTAGGGCACTTCACGCCTTTCAACATGCTTTACTTTAATTGATGACAGGGTTCTGGAGGAACCTAGTTGGATTCCTGGTGCTCTAGAGAAAGCAGTACGAGATCGATCACGCTACTAGAGAGTCGGGTCCGGATGAGCTTCGATGCATTTTCCAGATAACGACCATGGCTCATAATCCCAAGGGTCAGTTTTACATGAGGCCTAACAATCCCTTGAAGTTCATGGTTTCCGGAGCTAGAAAGAAATATAGCTCGTGGCACAATGAGTGGATCGTCGTAGTAGGTAACTAAGGAATCTCGCTCCATATCGGAGGATCTAAATTCTAGGTCCCTACTCGATTCAGTGGTAGGACCTAGCCCAAGAAAGGTAGTATCTCCACCAATACAGAGGGTATTTTGAAGAATCTCATTGCCTAGTCCTACTTGAACCTTAAATTCCCTAAATCTAGGTAAACTGCTAACTTTGGATAGCACACGCTTCCTTAGGTAGATTTCATTCCCTTATTCTTTTGCTTCATTCTGATTTATGAATATTTGGTTAATGCTAACCTTTATTTGAACAGTTTCTACAGTACCTCTACCGATCTAAGATACATCTCCTCATGTTGAAGATAATTATCAGTCTTCTTCTCTACTTGCCTCTCCTATTATGCCTCTTCATTTTTACCACGATTCTACTCCAGAGGCCAATACCTCATTTGGACTAGCCTGGCCTACAGCAAATCCAGACCTGGTACCATCAATCTCTCCTCGTCATCCTTCTCCAATAGTTCGCTCTAACCTGGAAGAGATGATAGTTAGGCTTGCTAGAGTTAGGGGCTTTCCTGGCTAGGTATAAAGTTAAGCCCCTACAGCTCCTGCTGCTGGACCTTCCAAACCACTCCCCTCTTCTTTGTCTGTTGTACCCACTGATCTTCCAATTAGGGTAGACAGGGAGAGAAGTTATGGTTCTGCCACCTCCCCTTCCGTTGTTTCTTTTGGTTAACCCGGTTCATGGTCAATGAGCACCAATCATGATGAAGTTCTATCTCAGTTCAAGGCAGCATGCCCTAGCGGTGACCTGTAGGCATTGACCTCGATGTCAGTTGACTTCCTGAGTACCAAGGGTTCTGCTCTCCTGGTTGCGGTATGATCTTTCATCATTTCTTCTATCTAGACCAAGTATCTTGAGATACTTAACCTCTTTTATTGTGTTTTGCGGGCATTCAAGGTAACTAATGTAATGGGGCAGCAAGCAGGGACTCTCTAGGATCAGGTCAACGCTGCCAAGACAAAGCTTTAGGAGGCCAACATAGAGCTTACCAAGGCTGTGGAAAGTGTGGTCTTCATGAACAGGGCTTTGGGCGAGGCTGAGGAGATCGTGACCAAGGCAAAGGTAGACATTGAGAGGATACAACATGCCTATGATATGAAGTGGCTAAGGTCTTCTCATCATGCCAGTGAGAGAAATACCCTTGTGAAGGAAAAAGAATTGTTGGAGTAGGAGAACTAGGCACTACACGGTAACATGACTGCTTTGAAGGTCAAGATAGATGCCTTCTTTGGATAAGGGTATTTCTTTGCTGTTCTCGAAGTTACATAAGCATTTCTCCCTCATTTCTACCTGAGCTCAATCAGTGGATGGGATAGAAGCGAGATCATGGCAAAGGCTGCTCAACTCTCTTATACAACTCTATCTGAAGAAGGGCCTTCTCGAGGTGCTGATATCTCTACTGATGTCAAACTAGGAGGGAACCTAGCTTGCTGAATCCAGCTACTATAGGAGAGATAGCTGAAGGAGCGGTCCCAAATCTCCCTATCTCCTGTGATGAGCTAATGAAAGAATCAGAGGTCCAAACTGACCTAGTAAAGTAAGTTGAGGTCTAGACCGGTCCAATTGCAGAGGTAAAGGTCCCAACCAAACTGGTGGTTCCAAAGAGTGGAGATCTTTCTATTGATCGAACGGTAATCGAGATCGAGGAGAAGGAAGCCGATACTGCGGAGGATGCCGGTCAGGAGGGTGGTCCAAAGGTAGGAGAGGAGGCAACCACTGAGGATAAGGCATGCTGCAATTTTATCTCTTTGTCTTCTAGAACATTTGATACTTGATCTTTTTTTGTTTTTCTTTCTTTATATGTAGCCAGGAATAGGGATTTGGGTTCCCTTGTTGACCAATGAAAGATTTCCTTTTTTTTTTTAATTGTAAAATTCCTGATTGACTTAGGTACTGGTACCCTGGTGACATCCTGCATCATTCTGAAATTATAATAGATGCACAGTCTTAACTTGAAACATTTTAAGAACCAATCCCTTGAATGCATCTAACATTAAATATTTTGGCAATCCTCTAAAGTTGTTATGGATATGTGATCAAGAGCGATAATCAGTAACGAGGTTCCCTACACTACCAATCCTTGGCCTTAAATGAGTAAATCATTGTTTGATATTAAAGTAACTTCAATGGCCAGCCTTCATGCATATAAGAATCAAGGCACCCGACATTCCTGTTCCATGAATCCTAGTACTTAGGTGAAAAGATTTTGGTAGGCTATTAAGGTAACTTTTACACTAGATCTTTTTATATAGGTGAAACATACATGAATCCGGGTACCCGACATCCCTATTCTAGAAATCCAGGTAATTAGGTGAAAAATACAGGCGAATCTGGTACCAGACATTCCTGTTCTAGGAATCCTAGTACATAGGTTAAAATATACAAGCGAATTTGGGTACTTGGCATTCCTATTCTAGGAATCCTGGTACTTAGGAAAAATCCAAAGGCAAAACATAGACGAATCCGGGTAGCTAGCATTCTTGTTCCAGGAATCATGGTACTTAAGTAAAATTGATATGCGAAACATAGGCGAATCCGAGTACCTGGCATTCATGTTCCAGGAATCCTAGTATTTAAACGAAAAGATCCTGGTAGGGAACTAAGGCCACTTGTACACCATGTTTTTCCTTTGAGAGATTGGGTTCCGTCTAAGGCTTCAAAAGTGCCGTATAGGCACTCCTAGTCTTAAGGATGTGGCAAGCAATAAGGTTTATAAATCCGTATCTTGGTTTGGTGGGTAACTAAGGCCACTTCTGCACCAGACCTTTCCTGGAAGAGGGTGGGTCTTGTCCAAGGCATTAGGAGTGCCATGTGGTTCTTTTAGTCTCAAGGCGATCATCGGCGAAATGCGATCACAGGCGAACATACCAAAATGACCATATGAAAACATACCAAAGTGATCATAGGTGAACTTCTAAGGTGATCAAAGGAAAAAATACAGATTACAAGACGATTATAAGTAAAACTTGTAGGAGAAAAAGAAAACTTCTTTTAGATAGTTTTTAGGCCATACAACAAGCTTAAGGCGATACGATTCTAGGTGATACCAGTCGGTGATCATTCTCGCTTCTATAAACTTCATAGATAGAACATTTTGAGGTGATGCACGATCCAATTGTGGTCAATGTGGTGACCCTCCAAGGCCTCCAGCTTGTAGGCCCCATTGCAGACTACCATTTTAATTAGATAGGGTCCCTTCATAATCAGGGCTAGTACCCCATCAGACCTCTTCTGAGTATTCAGGGTAACTTTTTAGAGAATCAAATCCCATTTTTAGTGTAGGGGAAAAAACGGTTCAAAACGCAACGAAAGTGTGAGAAAATTAGAAATTTAAGGTTTGCGTATATATATAAAAAATCCATTTTAATAACAAGAACCTTAACCCTAGATTAATTGATGTATATAAAATGTATCGTACCTTTTTTTTTCCGTGACGATTTAACTAGCGTCAAATTGAATCCGTAAGATCTTCCAATCCAATCACAAACGTGAATCACCTAGGAGTGTGGGCTCCATTTCTTTAAATTGTATACCTGAGGATGGAAACAAAAAAAAATCTTCTTTTTTGTTAGTCACAATAATCCTCCAAGAGCGAAACCAAGAACGTCCGGTAACTTTTGAATTAACAATCAATTTAATTGAAACTCGCGTGAACCTTGATTCGATGTTGTACACAAAACCCTTTTGATGCAAAGGATACTAGTATACTATCGATAACAAAAACGTTCCCTCTTTTCTCTATGATTGGCCGAATTCTTCACAAAAAGAGTTGGACGAAGGTTTTTTATTTTTTATAACAATAAAAAACAAATAAAAATCAACTTCTCACACCAAAAACTAAGGCTTGGTAGAAATTTACAAGTAGTATATGTAGGAGACCAAATCCTCTCCTAAGAAGGATTTACTTGGTGGTTAAGAATCCTTTCCTTAGGTAGATTTATTTGGTGGTTAAGAATCCTTTTCTAAAAACAATTCTGTCCTACACCAACACTCATAATCCAACTCAATAGTGTATTTGTAACCATATTAAAGACTTCCTAATTTGACTAGATAAATAATTCCTTTTATTTATCTACTTATCAAATATAGTCTTTAATATTAATTAAACTACCAACAATAGTATAATATTAGGAGACCATCTCCTAATAGAAAAATATTTTGACTTTTAATTAAATAATTAATTAATCACCAAATTAATTAATTTCCATTAAATTAAATAATAAAAGAAAATAATATAATTAAGCTATTCTAAATAGCCTTGCCGCCCAACACATATATCTAGGCCAATATATTATTTTCTTATTTCATTAAATCCATTTGACCTTTATATAAAGTCCACATGTGAAATAGACTCATTCTTACAAAAATAAATAAGTCCACATACCTCAATACAATTTTAGATGGACCCCTAAATTTGTTCGGCAGAATATATCAAGTGATCCATACAAGTTCGTGTGGATTGGGGATCTTTACGGGCTATCTAAATTTAAGCTCCAATAGACACAACCCAATCACAATCAACAAATGATTCACTTAGGTCCGATCTATTTAATTTTAGTTCATTCCACTAAAGAACTAAAATTGAACTCTTAAATAAAGATAGAATAAGTTGATGTTACTCATTTGTACCCTAGACAACCTTATTGGAGAAAGTGTATCCTCATGAAGAATACCAGTAATCACCAAGAGCTCATAGATCGTCTATAGCTCTCCAAGTTACCATATTTACTCATATGACCACATTTTGAACTTAATTATTTTGACTTGTCCAGAAGCCATGTTTCAATAGACACTATTGAAAACTTAACGTTATGATTTAATATCCAATACCTCAAAACATCCATATGATGATATTCTACTCTCATTTAATAAATGGAGCAACGATGTCCGTATCTATAAATGAAGTCCTCTATCGATTAACAAATGAATACTACCAAACTATCGAGGATAGACTATTCTATATAATCGTACTCATTGATAGCTCAAATGATAACACTTGCAACCACAAATCCATCATTTAACTCATGATTGAGATAGACTCTCCGATTGTCTTCAAATGAAAAACTTTAATCTATTGATGGTTCTAGATAAAGTATTTCATTGTGATCCTATTCAATGCACCCAGTGCACTAGATTCTTTTGCCCAAAGACACCACGCTTTGATGATTTTAGACTCATCATAACACATTTGATCCCACTCAAATGCTAGGAAAAGAATCTACAACTTTGACAAGATAAAGACGCCCAACCTTTTATCTTAAGTTATGAATATTACTCAAGACTAACTAAAGAATTGTGTCTACCTCATACATATCTAGATGTATGAACAATTCTTCTTTTTTCATAGTCTTTTGACATTTTGATTATTTACTTTTGACAATTATAATAATTAAACTATAAATGCTATAAAATTTGTTAAACTAGAAATCACTTTATTAATATGAAAAGATTGTTAAATAGAATATTATACTCTTGCTATCGAGCATAATCCTAACAATCTCCCACTTGCTCTATTGAAAATGTGTCCTATCTCTCATCCCCATGTTCTCTAGATGCCCATCAAAACTCTTTTATGGAAGTGCCTTTGTAAAGGGATCCGCTAGATTTTCTACTGACAAGATCCTGGTAATCGCCGCGTCACCACTATGCACAATTTCCCTTAGAAGGTAATACTTTCTTTCAATGTGTTTCCCTCTCTTATGACTTCTTGGTTCTCTTAAATTAGCCACTGCTCCACTATTATCATAAAAGATAGTGATCTACTTATTCGCATCAGGAACAACTTCCAAGTCAATCAAGAATTGGCGGAGCCGGACAACCTATTTAGCAGTCTCGCATATGGCTACATACTCGGCTTCCATGGTGGAATCAACATTACAAGATTGCTTGATACTTCTCCATATGACTGCCTCTCCTCCAATAGGAAACACAGTTCCTGATGTTGATCTCCTGAAGTCAGAATCTGATTGAAAATTAAAATTATTATACCCAACAGGAATTAAATCCCATCCGAAGTATATAAGCATATAATCTCTCGTTCTCTTAAGATACTTGAAATTTTGCTTACTGTCATCCAGTGATCAGTACCAAGCTTCGATTGAAACCTGATAACTATGTCTACAATAAAACAAATATCTGGTAAAGGACAGAGCATTGCATACATGAGACTTCCAAATGTCGATGCATATGGAACCCTACTCATGAATTGCTCTTCATGCTCATTTTTAGGAACTCGTTCCTTATAAAGTTTGATTCCATGTCTGAAAGGTAACATACCTTTCTTGGAATCTTGCATGGAAAACCTAGACAAGATTTTATCTATGTATAAAGTTTGGGATAATGCAATCATTCTATTCTTTCTATCCCTTATGGCTTGGATACCAAGAATATAACTTTCTTCTCCTAAGTCCTTCATATCAAATTGTTTTGCTAACCATTCTTTTATTGATGTCAATACACCTATATCGTTTCCGATGAGTAGTATATCATCAACGTAAAGAGCTAGGAAAACAAACTTGTCACCTTGAATCCTTTTGTATACATAAGGTTCATCAAGGTTTTGAATAAATCCAAAACTTTTTATGGCTTGATCAAACCTTATGTTCCAGGATCTGGATGCTTGCTTCAATCCATATATGGATCTTTGTAACTTGCATACCCTTTCCTCTTGGCCCATTTCAATGATTCCTTCTGGTTGCATCATACAGATGCTTTCGTCAAGATTTCCATTAAGGAAAGCTGTCTTGACGTCCATTTGCCAAATCTCTAGGTCTAGAGATGCCGCAATGGATAAGAGTATTCTAATGGATTTAAGCATGGCCATATGAGCGAAGGTTTCTTCATAATCGATACCTTCCTTCTATGTATAACCTTTAGCTACCGATCTAGCTTTAAAGGTTTCCACATTTCCATCCATTTCTCTTTTTCTCTTGTATACCCACTTTCACCCAATGGATTTTATCCCTTTAGGCAAGTCTAAGAGAGACCAGACTTTGTTTTTGAACATAGATTCAATTTCGAATTGCATTGCCTTTTGCCAATGGCGATAATCAACATCTTCCATTGCTTCCTTTTACGTATAGGGGTCATCGTCGTCCGAAAGTTTCTCTACAGATTCTCCTAGACCGATGTATCTCTCGGGTTGTCTAACAACCCTCCCATTACGATGAGGTATGGTAGATTGTTGATCTTACGTTGGTACGGAACTTACAATTGGGCTTGGTTGCGAAACCTTTTGTGGAATTGTATCTCCTAAAAGCTCATTCAAGACAATTATACTTTTAGGCATAAAATTATTCATATAGTCCTTTTCCAGAAATTTAGCATTTGTCGAAACAGAAATTTAGCATTTGTCGAGACAAATACTATAAGATTTGAAGGACTATAGAAATAATATCCTTTTGTTCCTTTTGGATACCCTACAAATATGCATGTTTCTGAACGGTACTCTATCTTTTATGTCTTTCCTTTTAACACGTGCGTAGGACATCCAAATATCCTTAAGTGTTGTAAACTAGGCTTTTGCCCGGTCTATAACTCATGCGGTGTTTTAGGAACCGACTTAGATAGTACATCGTTTAGAATGTACATTGCAGTTTGTAAAGCATATCCCCTAAAAAGAATTAGGGAGTGTTGAATAACTCAACATAAACCTTACCATGTCCAAAAGAGTTCTATTTCTCCTTTCTGCCACCCCATTTTGTTGAGGTATGTCTGGTGTAGAAAACTGAGAAATTGTCCCATTATCAATAAGATATTGCTGAAACTCACCAGATAGATATTCTCCACCACGATCAGACCTCAAGATTTTTATGCGTTTCTCAAGCTGATTTTCAACTTCAGCTTTAAATGTTGTGAACATGTCAAAAGCATCTGAATTATGTCTCATGAGATACACATAGCCAAATCTTGAGTGATCATCCATGAGAGTGATGAAGTACTCATATCCACCTCTAGCTTGAATGCTCATAGGTCCACACACATCAGTGTGTATCGAACCTAAACATTCAATGGCTCTTGTGCCTTTAGTCGTAAACGACCTTTTGGTAATTTTACCTTCCAAACAAGATTCACAAGTTGATAGATCATCAACGTTTAAGTCACTTAGAGGTCCGTCATATACTAATCTCTTAATCCTATTAAGGTTAATATGACCAAGGCACAAATGCCATAAGTAGGTTTCATCTTTTGATAACTTTACTCTTTTATGATTAGGTTCCGTTGATTTCGTGTCTAACAAGTGAGAGATATTTTCATGCAAATAGAATAAACCGTTTTCCAATGTACCTTTACAAACAAATTTGTTATTCTTACTAATAATAAAACTTTTATCTAAAAGTAACCGAATATCCAATTTTTTTTAGACAAGAGACAGAAATATTATTCCTCTTGAATTGTGGTTCATAATAAACGTTTATTAAAACTAAATGCCTATAAGAATCAAAATTGATTCTAATATCTCCCACTACACTAGTCGACATCAACGCTCCATTGCCTAAATGCAAGTTGAATTCATTCTTATTCAGTCTATTCCTTTGACCCTTTTCACCACAAAAGAAACACTTTCCTTTTATCTTTGTTACTTTCTTGGTTTTTTTTAAGAAGCTCAAGTTGCTTTTTCTTTTGTTGTCTCTTGACCTTCTTACGGGTCTTTAACAATAACAACTTACCAAGCATATGAATCTCTTGACCCTTGCCTTTCACAAGGATTATTTTGGTGCTTTGAATATCTTGCATCAGGCTTTGCAATGTGCATTCTTTATTATTTAAGGTGTAGTCCAACTTGAATTGATCAAAGGAATCTGATAGTGAGTTGACAATCATGTTAATTTTGGTTTAACCATCTATCTCAGCACTATTCAGTTCAGCAATATTGAGATATGCTATGACTTTCATAACCTATCCAGGTTTCATCCTAAGATTCATGAAAGCAGTCACTGCCTCTCTCTTCGTCATCCTAGACCTCCTAGCTAATATCTCCTATAGAGACATCATTATATCAGCAACAGTCTCCATTCCTTCATGTTGCTGTTGTAACATGCCGGAGATGATGGCCATAGTGTAACGAACATTTAGCCATCTCATCTGAAGACTTCCAATACTGATACTCATCTCTTTGCTCCTGAGTAGATTCATTAGTTTGGTGGATAAGGAATAGACATAACGAATTTATGTTTTTCAGCTTGCAATAACAACCCAATTTTTCTTTTCCATATGACATAATTATCATCAGTTAAAGTATTATCTTTTAGGATATTGATTATGGATGGGGTTATGATTTCTTTATATTAACAAAAAAAATATAAGTAAATAATCATGATAAAGCACTTTTGAATATTTATCTTGAATTAAATAAAATAATTCAATCGTAAAAATTCAACGTTGATCCAACACCCATAAATGTCACGCCTCTTTTTGGAGTACGCACCATTTACTAGTTGGACTAGGTCCCACCTAATCGTTAACATAACAACCAACATTTTCTATTTTAGCTTTGCAAATTTATTAACAAGAACTCTTGGGAGGATATTAATAAAATTACATTGAGTGTGTTACCAAGTTATCAACCTTCAATATAATCCCTCACGAATATCCCTCCTTTAGGAGTAGATATCGTTTGGGCTAATTGTCTAGTCTATCCTTGTAAAGAAGTATCTTGCTAAATTCCATTCATGAATACCTCTTGGGAGGTTATTCACGAAACATAAAGCATAACTAAACTTGGACACCGTAGGTGTTCCAAAACACCTTCTACCACTCAATTGTTTAAGGCGTGTGATCAAATTTCTAAGAATGATTTACAAAGTTATCTAGAGGCCAATTTAGATACTTAAACCATTCAATGCATGTTCATACCAAAAGAGATATATGAGTGGCACTTCTATTCTATATGACATGTTATCAAACAATGACAAACATTGCAATGTTTACAAAAATATAAATATCTACAATTTTGGTCCATCCTAGAAAAACAAGTAAATTTCATATGTCTTGGAATACAAAAACTCCTTTCTTGGTGAACAAGTCTTCACGCGACCTTCATCGTCCGAACGCTCTCGGCTGCCTCCCATTGGCGTGCACACCATTCGCCCTTACCCATGGGCGTGCGCATGCCACAAACCAATAAAGGGTTGCCATGCGCAGCCCATGGCTACCAAAGGGCTGCCGTTCGCAGCCCATGCCACAACAAACGTGGTTGTGCGCTCTTCGCACGCACGTTCGTTGCAACGGCTCGCACAGTCCCAAACTTGTTCCGGCTGCTTCCAATTCTTCAAACCTTCGAGCCTTTGATACTTGAATGTATTATAGAAGAATTATAAATAAAAAAATACGCTAGTTTTTTTTTAGTACAATAGTGCCATTTTTTTAATTACAACAACAAAATAAAAAAAACTTAGCGACTACCAAGAAGGAAATTACGGCGATGATAGACCACCCTTCTTGTTACAATCCCAAAACAAAATACATTGAAATTCTAGGACCAAAATTGAGCAATAACAAACCACATATAAAACACACATATATATATATATATATATATATATATATATATCCATACATTCTAATGTAAATATATATGTAAATACCTAAAATGCCATCTCTTTCAAAAACATGCATATATACAAAAAAAAAATTCACGAACACATACATCAATTAATCAAGGGTACAATCAGCCTCTAATACCAATTGTAGGGAAAAAACGGTTCAAAACGCAACGGAAGCGTGAGAAAATTAGAAATTTAGGGTTTGTGTATATAAAAACAAATTCCCTTTTAATAAAAAGAACCTTAACCCTAGATTAATTGATGTATATAAAAAGTATCGTACCTTTTTTTTCCGTGACAATTGAACTAGCATCGAATTGGATCCGTAAGATCTTCCAATCCAATCACGAACTTGAATCACCTAAGAGTGTGAGCTCCCTTTCTTTAAATTGTATACCTGAGGATGGAAACAAACAAAATCTTCTTCTTTGTTCGTCACAATAATCCTCCAAGAGAAAAAACAAGAATGTCCGGTCACTTTTGAATTACCAATCAATTTGATTGAAACTCATGTGAACCATTGATGCAAAGGATACTAGTGTACTATCGAAAACAAAAAAGTTCCCTCTTTTCTCTATGCTTGGCCGAATTCTTCACACAATGAGTTGGACGAAGTTTTTTTTTTAACAATAAAAAAACAAATAAAAAACAACTTCTCACACCAAAAACTAAGGCTTGGTAGAAATTTACAAGTAGTATATATAGGAGACCAAATCCTCTCAAAAGAATGATTTACTTGGTGGTTAAGAATCCTTTCCTTAGGTAGATTTACTTGGTGGTTAAGAATCCTTTTCTAAAAAGAATTCTATCATATACCAAGACTCCTAATCCAACTCAATAGTGTATTTGTAACCATATAAAAGACTTCCTAATTTGATTAGATAAATTATTCCTTTTATTTATCTACTTATCAAATATAGTCATTAATATTAATTATACTAACAACAATATTATAATATTAGGAGACCATCTCCTAATAGAAAAAGATTTTGACTTTTAATTAATAATTAATTAATCACCAAATTAATAAATTTCTATTTAATTAAATAATTAAACAATTAAGCTATTCTAAATAGCCTTGCCGCCCAACACATATATATATGGGCAAATATATTATTTTCTTATTTTATTAAATCCATTTGACCTTTATAAAAAGTCCACATGTGAACTAGACCCATTCTTACAAAAAGAAACAAGTCCACATACCTCAATACAATTCTAGATAGACCCCTAAATTGGTCCGGTAGAATATATCAAGTGATGCATACAAGTTCATGTGGATTGGGGATCTTGGCGGACTATCTAAATTTAAGCTCCAATAGACACAACCCAATCACAATCAACAAATGATTCACTTAGGTCCGATCTATTTAATTTTAGTTCATTCCACTAAAGAACTAAAATTGAACTTTGAAATAAAGATAGAATAAGTTGATGTTACTCATTCGTACCCTAGACAACCTTATTGGAGAAAGTGTATCCTCATAAAGAATACCAGTAATCGCCAAAAGCTCATAGACAGTCTATAGCTCTCCAAGTTACCATATTTACTCATATGACCACATTTGAACTTGGATATTTTAACTTGTCCAGAAGCCATGTTTCAATAGACATTATTGAAAACTTAACGTTAAGATTTAATATCCAATACCTCAAAATATCCATATGATGATATTCTACTCTCATTTAATAAATGGAGCCACGATGTCCATATCTATAAATGAAGTCCTCTATCGATTAACAAATGAATACCACCAAACTATCAAGGATAGACTTTGCTATATAATCGTACTCATTGATAACTCAAATGATAACACTTGCAACCATAAGTCCATCATTTATCTCAGTATTGAGATAGACTCTCCGATTGTCTTCAAATGAAAAACTTTTATCTATTGACGGTTCTAGATAAAGTATTTCATTGTGTTCCTATTCAATGCACCCAGTTTCATCATAACACATTTGATCCCACTCAAATGCTATGAAAAGAATCTACAACTTTGAAAAGATAAAGGCACCGAACCTTTTATCTTAAGTTGTGAATATTATTCAAGACTAACTAAAGAATTGTGTCTACCTCATATATATCTAGATGTATGAACAATTCTTCTTTTCTCATAGTCATTTGACCTTATGATTATTTACTTTTGACAATTATAATAATTAAACTATAAATGCTATAAGATTTGTAAACTAGAAATCACTTTATTAATATGAAAAGGTTGTCAAATATAATATTATACTCTTGCTATCGAGCATAATCCTAACACTTAGAAGCTCTAGATTCCAACTATCTTGTTAAAATACTAGGTGATTCGATTATGATAAATCGTGACCTCTTCATGGTACCTCTAAAGCTTGGCCAATACAGTATGATTGGTATATATAGCGTAACACTTGTGTTGCTTGTTAATCCCCTCAAACCTCGCTTACCTTATCTTCTATCGGGAATTTCAGGACAATTTGGTAAATGGACATTACTCCCTTGATTGTTGATGGGAAAGGTCTCCTCAAGATGACATTGTAGACTGAAGGAGTATCAATTACAATGAAGTCTGTCAAATGGTTTTACTGGAGAGGTGCTTCCTCAATAATCACTTGGAGGATCATTGACCCAGTAGGCACTAGCGTGTCCTTAGTAAATCCATATAAATATGTGGTTAACTATTGTAGCAGGGGTGTTACAGTTTGAACTTCTTGAATGCATCCTTAAAAAAGATATCGACACTACTTTCGGTATTGATCAGAACACGATGAACCATAAAGTTGTATATCTTTATTGTGACAACTATGGGGTTATCAAGTGGTTGCACCACGTTGTAGACATCTTTCTCATTAAACACAATATGGGTCGAGAGAGAAAGTACCTATAACCCCCTAGCAATTCTGAGAACATCTTGATCAATATCAAACCAGGGTATCTTCATGGTGTGATTCTTTCTAGAATTACTTAATGTTGGACCTCTGTTGATAGTATGAACGATCTGGATTTACTGTATTACATATTTTCCTTTCTTCTTTCATCTATCTTATGCGTCCTTAATCTCTACTTGTACCTCATTCCCTACCCGGATTCTATCACGTACCTACTGCAAAAAAATAACCAAAAGGTCTCCTCTTACCAATCCTTCAATATGGTTATAAAGGCTGTAGCACTCTAACGTGTTGTGACCCATGTCCTCATGGAAATCATAGTACTTATAATGATTTTATTGGTCTGCTAAGAGCTTATAGGACCGGGCTTTCTGAACAAATCCATATCGTGAATGGCGAGATATATGATGTCCCCGGAAGTGTCGAGAGGGGTATAATGGTTGTATCCTTCCTCTTCCCTGGCTTTCTGTTCTACTTTCCTCGGTAGAGGTGTTGCTCTATGAGGGGTCCTTTCAGGTTGATATGGCTCCCGCTGTGATGGTAAGAAAGGTGGCCGGTATATAGATCGATTGGAGGGTTGACTTTAATATTTCTAAACCAATCCCAATTTAGGAGCTTCCTTCTTCGAAAGCTTGATAGATCTCAAATCATCATGCTCGATATTAACTTTATGATGCTTTCTATCTCCACTTGCTTCAATGCCCCATTGTAAACCTCCTGGAACATCTTAGGTGGGTGTTTTGCAAAGAATCGAAATAGCCTACCGGCCCATAGATTCCGTATGAAGTTAGCTAAGGTCTCCTTCTTAGCAAACACTCCCATTTTGACCACCTCTTTGTGGAACTTTTCCACGTAGGACTTCAATGATTCTCCTTACTCCTAGATTACATACTGGATTAGAATAGGATCCTTAAGATGGGGTTTAATTCTCTAGAACTGAGCATACAAATCTATGGTTAGGCATGTAAAAGAGTAAATGCTATCTGAAGGTAACTTTCTAAACCAAGTCTTGCCACAGTCGGTCAAGGTTGGAGGGAACATACTACACATCGCTGCTCATGTAGCATTATGGACCTCTATCCGATGCATAAAGCTTTCGAGGTGGCTCAAAGGATCTTTTGTCCCATAGAACTTTTTGGTTGGTATTTTCAACTTATAAGGTAACTTCACCTTCTTGACCCTCTTTGAGAATGGTGCAGTCATCTCACTATATGGATCCTTCTAAATCTTCTAATGCTTACATTTCCTTAGCTACTTAATCTCTTTTTCCATCTTGGCTACCTGGTCACGGAGACGTTTGGATCCACTATCCCTAGACCAAACTTCTAGATCTTCACTATCGTATGTTTTTGATGCCGCAGATGCTTCCTTACTGTCCTCCTCTAAAGGATGGTTTCCTTGGGAATTCTTTTTTGGCCTAATATTGCCATCAGTGTCGAACCACGTCTGTCTCTCCTCTCTTACCAGTTTGGCTAAGTAAAGATGCACCTTGGGTGGGATCTCAATTTTGGATCTCACCTGTCAGGGTTGGAAATTCATGGGACAGTATGGAACTGGAGGCGGTGACTTAAGTCTATCGAAGGTCAATATCCTAGTACCTGGTCTGGTGGCATCACCTCTGGTCCCAGTTACTGCGAATTGATGAGCGATTTCTTTTGTGATAACTCGAAGATTGATGCTTCCACGAATGTCGTAGCCTACTGTTCCCGGATTACTTAGCTCATTCTTAGAGCAGCTGAGGCTTGGGGCATGGACTGTATATTCTATGGTGGAACAGATGATGGGTTATAGTGCTTTGATTCCTTCCCATGCTTCTGAATCCTTTAAATATAAGCAATTGATTAATGCTTTAATGGGTCAGGCTGGCCTTGAGAGGATTGGAGCATCATACTGACACACTAGAAAGTAGAGCTAACAAGTTATTTAAAGGGTGTGGAAATATTACTTACTAATGGTGTCAAAATGTTTTAATCGAAAAATTGGTGTGACAGAAATTATGATAAATACCCTAAAACTGTAATCTGGGAGATCACACTGGGGTTGGTACCTCAACGTATTGGGTTTTAGGTACGAATAAAAAAGTAAGGGTGTAATAGGTAGATGGAGAATGAACACTAAAGAGTATTTTGTTGATTATATGATTTTTTATACAATATAGGTTGAATTTCCATTCTATAACTCTCTCTCTATCTCTATCTCTCTCTCTTTCACTCTTACACACTAGGCGATGGTGAATTCGTGTGAGTCGATAAGTTGAAAAGTCACGATAGGCAATAGAGAACTCTCTTGGTAGTATTTCCCATTCAAATTCTAGATCATTTTCTTTAACCTTTGTCGTCGTATTTATGGTTTCCAATTCATCCATTCAATTCCTGAAAATTTGGTCAATTTGTCTGCAATCATCGAAAACCCTATTTCAACATTGATTGGGGTTGCAAGTCAGCACGGGAATTGTCCCTAGAATCAAGTTGCAATTTCCATTTTATTAAACTCTGATTAGGTTGACCATTTCATTTGATTTATGGCGTTTTAAATGGCTGGAGAGGTCAACTTTCTTTCTTGCCTTGTTGGAGACTAATGTTGGCTTCATCCCTTTACTTGTGGTCTTGTTCGGGGTTCCTTAGAGTACCAGTCCATTCTTGTTAGGGCAGCTTTAGTGTACTAGTTCCTTCTCGATATCATTCTCCAAGCTGGGTTGATAGGATGTGCTTATTGCACCGGTCCAGGACAGGTGTCACAGTATTTAGATACCCAGTAACTGGTGCCATGGTACCGACACCCTCTGACATTAGGGAAATTGCATGTAGTGGCATCAAGACTCTATAGATAATGGTATTAGAGTTTTTCGATACAAGGGAACCGGGGCGGTTCTAATCCCGGTCCTACCAGGAGTCAGCCCGATGGAAAATTCTTCTTTGGACCCCAACCAACAAAGGTTGTTAACACCTTGTTTTATTAATTTCTTTTGATTTCATACCTTATTTCTTGATCTAGTCTATATATGGGTTCAGCTACTAATTAAGACTAAAAGGAAATAATGTAGTCTATATATGGGTTCAGCTACTATATGGTTACTGTATAGTAACATGGTTAATTCTCAGTCATTGGATTTCAATTCAAAGGTCGATACAAATCCAAAATTCAAAAGAAATTAAAAATAAAAGGAAATAACCTCCTCTCATAATTTGACCCATAAATATACATGAACTTTATAATAGCTAATTCTATCGATATAAGTACGTATTTTTTCATTTTGTGTTCATTGGAACAAAATTAAGACTTTGTTTCCTAATTTATTATGCAATATATATCTTGTTTTAGGTGGTTCTTATAGTTTACTCTACCAAGGGTTGGTATATTTAGGTATGGGTTAGAGACTCATTATACATCTAAGTAGGGTCAAGCCTAAGTCCATTTAAACCACTCTCAAGCCCAAGTCCATGAACCTAATAATGAATGCATAACTGCATGAGCAGTTTATATGCAAAACTGTATAACGCGAAAGCATAGGTTGATGGTGTTGGCATTCTGTGCAATGCAAGGTAAAAATACAACTAAACATGTGTCTAAACAACCTAGAGTGGGGTGAATGGGTTGTTAATCGAATATTACTAGCATTTTTTGATTAGTCAATATTAACAAGCAAAACCCAATTTAATCAATAACAGAAATCAAGTAAAGTGAGGAAATTAAAGAACACTTGATTTTTACGTGGAAACCCTCCAAACTGAATAAACCTAAAATTTCCTAGTCATTTATAGTGTAAAATATACGTATGGGTGAATAGGCATAAGCTCAAATTTTACCACTTAGGAATTCTTACAAGAAGATTGCTTCAAAAACTCAATATGAAATCAATTTAGCAAGAGTTAAAGCAATATAAGATGAGTAAGTAAAGGAATTAAGATGCTTAAAACAACGCAAGAGATTTTTACGTGGTAAACCTCATAAGAGGAAACATCCACAGGTTGATACCATAACCACCAGCAAACCACAATCTACTATGTCGAATAAGTGATACACACTCAAAAAGTAATCAACACAAGATATACTATCCAAGTTATCAACCCTTACTCTACCCTCGGGCCTAGTGAAATACGTTGCCTACTTTCTACTGAAGATGTGATAATCACACCTCTAAAAAGCAACTTCCTATCCAAGGCACTCTTGCCTCTAGAAAGATATCTTGCTTTCCTATCTGGATCCTTTCGATATTAGACAAGACTTCTTGCTTAGCTATCCGGATCTTCCCGATCCTAGCTAAGACTTTTTGCTTGGCTATCCGGAACACTTTCCTAGACAAGTCTTCTTGCTCAAGTCAAAGCTTCACTAACTTCAACAAGAGACTTCAACCTTTTGCAAGGCAATGATATAAGTGTAGTGGAAACATGCAAACATGATGCAAACACAAACAAATAGAGCAAGTAGATCAAACACACTCTATGAAGAATTAGATTTGCACAAATCAAGCTCACAAGAAAATGTAACTAATTCTTATGAATATGTAATTAGAGATCTAGATTAGGCATTCAAAATCATTCACAAAAATATTTAGAAAGCTAAACATGTCAATCAAAGCTAGAATAACATGATATTAATAGAAATAAAAAAACTAGCTTTGAAATCAAGTGAACAAGTTAACACCTGAAATCCTCAACATATTTAACAAAATAAGAACCAGATGTAGATGATGGAAATCACAATCAAAATATTCTAGTTCTAGAACGTGTGACTTAAACCTAGAAATCAAGAATCAAGAACAAAATACAAATATTTCTAGATTCAAGTTCATGATCTTCAAAATTAGCTAAAATGATATTCAATCAAAAATACAAAATCTAATTTCGAAACTAATCAAAACAAGTCTAAAAACGAAATCAAAATCATTCTAAACATTTGTCTTTAATCAAATAAGAAGATCTTTCAAGTCACACGAATGGAGATCAGATCAATAAAAAAAATCTAAATATCATTTGATTGTAAAAATGCTTGAGACTAGTTTCTCTTTTCAAGACGAACAATTTTGGCTTTTGAAAATCTAAAAAAAGAGTTGATTTGAGAGAGATATCACAAAAACAAAATTGGACTAGTTGTGAAAAATTCTGCACGAAATTTGAATATAATATATATGGAGGAAAGTTGATGTGGAAAAGAGAGAGACTCGGGCTCCCAATCACCTCTTGCCACCTTAGCTCCCAGAGGAGGTGTGTGGACTCTAAGGGGGCAGGGGGTGGCCTTCCCGAGATGGCCAAGCATCATCTTGAGGGAGGGTAGTTTTGGCACTTTGCCATCCCACTTCCCCTTTGCTCCCTTACGTGCTCCTTTCGCGTTCTTCGTCCGTTCTCCGATCCCCAAACTCCAAATTTGGATCCATTTTCAGATTACAAACCATAACTCCCTCATGTACATGGATGAATATGAAATTTTGACCCGAAAAAAAGAATTTGACTCGATACATGAAAACGAAGATAATGAAAGGTAAATGACTGGAAAGTTTTGTAACTTTTTACTCGGAACTTGAAATCTAATGAATAAGTAACTGAAGTGACAGGAACTCAATCAAGAATAACAAAAGATAAAATTATAGTCCTAAATCCATAAAACATAAACAAACAAACACAATAACACACAAGTATGCCATATCCTAGACATAGTCCTAGAACATGCAATTAAACAAAAGTTGTCACAATAAATTCTAATGCATATGCATACTTTAACAAGTGTGTGAATGTATTATACAATTTGTGCAACGATACAGGGACATAAATGAATTCAATGTGTGTGTGTGGGGCCTATGCCTTACAAGAGGAAAAGGAATCTCGATACCTTAGCATCCAATTAAGCACCTTTCCTCTTGATGATGAACTTTGCATGGGAAGTTGCTTTCCTTCTTTGAAGCTCGATCCAATCACGAACAACCTAAGCAACTAAAAAATACAAATAACGATCGTTTTGTTATGGAATCAAGCTAACACAAATCTAAAACCTAACAAAACCACGGGACTAGCCACTTGAGCCACAAAATCCACTACATGAAAAGAATATTACACTTTCAAGTGATACACGGACTCTCACTCCTGATTAACCTCAGGCTATGGACACTACAACTTACCACTCCCGGTTCAATCCCTATTGATATCTCCGAATCCACTAATCTTGGCGTGAGCACCTCCTAATCTACCCAACGGGCCTTTTACAGTTGCTCTTGTTAACCAATGCTTGCCAACCAACCTTTGGTTGCAAGACTTCACTTGCTTGTGTAACTTTACCTAGAAGCCACAAGACTTTGACTCTATGAAGAGAATTAAGGTCTAAGTAAATATGTGACAATATTCAAAATGCAATGATGTGTAAGACCACACATAAAATGCCTAACTAGATGTTATAATGCAATTTAACAACCTACCTATCAAACAAGCCTAAATGCACACACATGTGGTCTCAATTAGATGTTGAGTAATTCAAACAACCTAATTGTCAATTAAAACTCACATTAATATTCATGAACTTGACTTGATGCACAAAGCCAACCTAATCATCAACTAAACATACATGAACATTTATGGATTGGTTATTTAGGCATAAATGACCTAATTATGCAAGCTATCACAAACAAACCCAATCATGTAATTTAGACTCACAAATACATGCAATAAAGAGAGTCTAGGTATTTAATCAAGTAATAAATACCTAATCCAAAGTAAGAATAACAATAAATGATATTCAATAAAGTTCAAACTTACCTAGTCATGAAACCAAGAAGAGCCATGCTCAACTGATGTTGAATGATGCAAGATGAAAATGGGTGTTTGGGTTTGGAAAGTCAAAGAATAAATCGTGAAACTTTCTCTCTCTAGTGGAACTCTATCTCTCTCTAGGTTTTGGAAATTTTGAGTTCTCAATCAAAATAAAGAGAAGAGAATGCATATATAACAACCCTAGATGAAATAACGTCATTTTGAACAAGTTCTCAAAATAGAGCGTTAGACCATGGTCTATACTATAGTACATGCAAGAGTGTAGACCTCGTAACAAAAAAATTATCTTCTGGAATGTACCACGGTTGGAGCCGCTAAGAGGGCAGAAGGTATGTATCTCGTAACCAACAACAAGAACCTCACTGGAGTTTACCGTGGTATGAACCGCTGCTCATGAATTGAGCGCCTACCATGTTAGCACCCATGGTAATCTTACTTGGAATGATAACAGAGTATGCATGTGTACATAATGCGATATACCCAATGGACCAAGTCGCTGTAGAGAGGAAAACTCTCTTTTCAATACATTAAACCACACCTAACTTATATGAATGTAGTGCATGTGTGAAATGTGATGAATGAAATAGATGTACAAACCAATGATACACAAATGCATGATAAGTAAATATGCATGCAAGTGTCTTTGTGCACCTAATCTCTTCAAGAATCAAAGTCAAGTGATATACCTTTTGAAGCTCTTGATCTTGAAGTCATAGAGATGTTTGGAAGCTTGCCTTGATAATCATTAAGAAGACCTAAGCTACCCATTTTACAATCATCGCCAACGTGGTTTTTCAAATAAGCCAACAATAAAAATAGAGGCTCTTACACAAGGCAACAAACAACAAGTTTATGTGTGTATGTGAAACAATGTGTGTGATGGCATGAGTGAAGAACATAGAGAGAAACACAAATAGATGTGGAAAAAATCAAGATAATTTTCTCCCATTTTTTATCATTATGCAGATACTTGCATCGTGATCAGAGGGAACTTTTTTAGATTTTGATCTGTGATCGTTCCCCGACCTCCGGTGTTACAACCTATGTTCGATCCCATTTCCATAGTGGTATTCGAATTTTTGTATGGTGAACAGTAATAGTTCGAATTCACTTTGTTTATTTAAGAATTTATCTTCACATAATTGTTATGATTGCCTTAAAGACTGAGCCATATTAAATGCGTCTAGATATATTAATATATTTTTCTTGAATAACATGTAACACTAGTTTTTGTTTTGGCTCTCCAAATCTAAAATTCTGAGATTATGGGGAACTCCTCCCCATCCCAACCGAAACGTTGAATCTATATAATATATAAAAGCTGACACTCACTGCGCCACGTGTTGCCGTGATGGTGGTTTGGACTTAAATGCCTTAAATTCTATCAATATTAACTAAACTAGAATAATAGGTATATAGAATCAGTATTCTTCCCACCATCCCTCATTTTCGTCTCCCTCTCTTGCTCCATTACTCTTTTTATTTTTAGTGCTTTGTCATTAAATTCAAGATATTTATCACTTTATTAAAACAACTTTTTGATATCTCTTCATTTTTCTCTATTATTTTCTTTTCTTTTTTATAACTTTAGATATAAATGCATTTATTTATTTATTTGGAAGCATTGGATTTAAATTATTTATATTTTTTTATATATTCATTTCAATTCTCCATTAGTTAAACACTTATTCAAATTAGTTTTTGAACTAAAAAGACCTTTGGTTTTCAGATGTATTTTTCAGCATAAACACATAACATCTATCTAAAAATTGAGTTTTGACATTAAATTCTCTATTACTAGTTAATCTCCCTTTCATAATAAGAATTGTCTTATTTAATATAGATTGTTAACTAGTTATATACTTATATATGGTAATATGAAAAGTTCTAAAATAATTCATTTTAATCTTCGGCTCCTTCTCTCTAGTATTTCTCTATATATAGGCCACCACCTCATATATCTAAATCAAACTCTTAAGGTTCCCATTTTTCTTTCTCTCTCTAGTTATTTAAGTAAATCATTTTAATCCATGTTTTTCTTCTGTTTTCTTTAACTTTATTGGTAGGGCTGGCAATGGGGTGGGTTTGGGGCGGGATGGCCCTCCCCACACCCGATCCCATTCAATTTTTGAAAACTCATCCCCTCTTAAAGCCCCCTAAATAGATGGAGCGGGGCAGGGTGGGGCGGGGTATGCTTTCCCCATGCCCACATAATTTACCCTATTTAACCCATTTATCTTTTTTTTTTCAAATCTTGTCAAAAACAATTTTTTTTTTTTTTAAATATATGTCTCAATGGATATGATATGATATATAAATAATTACAAAAACAACTATTGAAAATCTTCTTGTAAATATAATCTCAAAACTAAACAAATAAATTCAATCATTTTAAAACAAAAGCATTGAATTCAATAATAAACTAAATAAATATTATTTTTAAGAGGGGCGGTGCGGGTGGGGATTATAAAACCCATCCCAGCCCTATACCCATTGTGGGTTTTAATATCTATTCTCATCCCACCCCATCACCACCAAATTGAAACCCATCTTCACCCCATAAGTGCGATTCCCCGCAGGTTATTTTATCATCCCTATTTATCAGATACCATTTTCTCCCTTTATCATTTTTTTTCTCTACAAAATTTGCTTTTCTAATTTTACTATAATGCACAAATTAACCTATGCCTTTGTGTGTTGCTTTGTAGATTATGGTTTTTACAAGGAGTCGGTTCTTTGGGGATTAATTATGGTCAGGTTGACACAACCACACAAGGTCCTCGATCTTTGAACGATAGGTTTATAAAGAAAGAATTTACAGCATTTACCAATTCTAGTGTCTAGCCTATTGAAAATAAGGGCTTGGTTATGAGTGTTTTGTTCATTGGAGTTTTCTATGAATGCAAAAGGATAAAAAGTACATTTTATATATAAAAAAAAAATTAAAACGATTTTCTATGTTCCTTTTATTGCATTTTGATGCATCCTACATCATTTTAATTTATTTTTTGTGTTGTTATTTAATATAATGCAAGGGTGTTTTTAACTTCTTATAATCCATACTTGTTAACTTGATAGATTATTCCATATTGTTTGTTAATTTCTCAGGGATGTTTTTATAAAACACCATTTTGGCTCATTTTGATTCAATAATGTCGAAAGTGAACCCCAAAATTCTATCAAGTATTTGGTGTATTTATTTTATTATTATATTCATCAAATGATATATAGTGTTTCCATTATTAAGTTCAAAGTTTAACAATAACTATTATTATTTAAATAATTAATTAATAACTTGATAAATTTAAACTCAAATTCTAAATATATTAATATTACTAATCCAAAAAGCTTTCATAATTAATTGAAAATTAGTATTAGGGGAGAAAGATTTTCTCATAAAGCATAAATCATGAGGCAATCAAGAGGTGATATGCTAAATCACGGATCAAGAGGCAATCCCATATTTATTGCGATATTGATTAAATTCTCATAATCAATCTCTATTTCACTATTATCTCATTTTTATTTTATTTTTAATGATTTTTTATTTTCTTGAAAAGGTTATAAAAAAATCCGCTCTCCCTTGCTCTCTATATAATATTTCTATAATGGAGGCACCAATTTTTTTATAAAAAATATATTGAAATAATTAATTTATAATTTAAAAAATTCAAAAGACACTACATTAATTTGTTTTTTCAAATTGCAAAAGACACTCCATTAATAGTCAACAAAGTACACTAATCTATATCTACAAGTAATTAAGAGGCAATCCCGTAATTAATAGGTTGATAAATAAATTATGTTAACCAATATCATAATTGGGCATTAATAATTATGTTTTAAAATATTACATTATTTGGTAAGTTGAAAAGATAAAACATATTTTTTTTTGCAAATTATATTTGTACAAATAAGAGATCAATAAGTAATAAAATAGTAATCTCGTAATCAATGAGATAGTGAATAATTTCATTTTAGGATGATTACATTATTGAGAAGTTTAGAAGACAAGCCATAATTTTATGTTTTTTGCCAAAGCTATTAAGTAGTTATTGATCGCTCCCTTTACTTGTCTTTTGTAACCATTTTCTGAGCATTTTTGGTGTTTTCCATTGTAAATAGTTGTTTTCCGATGTTCTGAGGCTTTCAAGGTTATTTTGATCTAAAGAAGTTAAAATGAGGCAAAATAGAGCAAAACGTAACACATGCGAGTTCATACTCCTTGGCTCGCAGGCTCTTACCAGCTGACAAATCCTCGAAAAGTGTCAAGGCAACACAGGTGAGTTCATACTCTCTATCCCGCAGGAATGAAGCTGCAGTAATGAAGACACGGAGAATGCAGCGAGACTGGACCTTCTGGTCTGTGAACAGGAAGCCACTGGAAAGAAGTTGCCTACAAGCCCACGCTATATGGCGACTTCATGTAGTGGGAATAAACTAACGAAGGAAAAACCACGGGCCAAGCTCAAAGTTTCACATAACATTCTTACCTTCTGCTCTACTGGAATTCAGTCGCGGGAGCAAAGCCGCAAGAAACGACGACTTCAGTCCTTCTGCTCTGTGTGAAGAAAGTAGTGGAAAGAGTCGACATATAAAGAGAAAGGTAGTTATGTGGGTTGCATCTGCAGGACAGAACTCACAGCAGGAACCTACGGATACATTTGATGAGCATCAAGAGGATTCTAACCACTACTAACCCATTACATCATCCCTTTTTATCACACTTGCTTGACTCAGACATCAAGGTCCACCACTTGCCACTTGCTTGCCCTTTGGACTATCTCTCCCATACACATCACATCTTATAACTCCCTTGAGCTATTTAATGTATCTACCAACCACACTTAGCAAAACACATCCTTTTAGACTTAGAATAGAGAGTTAGCATTAATTAAAGGAGTATCCTTCAACCTCCAATTAGTTTTCATGGGATTTTTTAGGTAACCAAACACCCATTTTGGTACCTTAGTTTAGATTACTTCAAGTTTCAATAAAAGAGATTGTTGTTTGGATTGGAAAGGGGAACTGTCTTCATCATAAAAGTCACCAATTGGTGATGTTTTCCGCTTTAGTATTTTCTCGCTCATTTTATTCTATATGTTACTAAATCCCTTTTGGGGATAGATATAATTCTTTCAAATAACCACATTATATAATCAATCTATGTATTCATTCACTATCTTGAGCTTGTTGAGTTTATTTATGCTATATTTATGTTTGGTGGTTGACACAACTCACTTCTCTCTCAATAAATGCACACAAGGTAGTTATAGGTTTGATATGCACTAAATTACCATTAATGCATATGAACTTGTACTATATATGTTGTAGAGATTTACTAACTTGGTGAATCTCTACTAACATTCTTGAGAAACACTACTTTAATCACTTCTCATAACTTAGGTTAAGATTAAAGTGATGGATCAGTGTCTTAAACTTGTTTTGTTAAACACATGCTTAGATAGTTATGAATGTGCTAAATGAATGAATGATTGATTATATTGGTTATCACTTGAATGGGTATTTCCCCTAGAAAATCCCTTAATCTTATATTTGAATCAAGACTTGTAGTTATAGTTTAATAAACTCACATCTTACTTTAATTGAAGTGTCAATCACATAGTATAATCATAGTGAAATGAGCTAGTATAAATGACATGCTTGGTTGTTACTTTCTAGTCTAGTTAAGTTGATAAAGCACACCCTTGTGGGAATGATAACCCATACTTGTACACCCTTTACGAGTTATATGACTCCTGCAATTGAGAAAGGTGAAACACTCGCACGCCTCTTTAGTTAACCTAGGAGTGCAGCGTTTATCACTTTTGTAGATCCTTGGTTAGTATAATCACTTGTTTAATTTTCTTCACATATTTAGTTTAGAGCAATAAACTCCTTTGTAGTTAACTTTTGAGTGTGCTTTGAGGTTACTTGTTGTCAATTCATGCACATATGATAATCTTTAGGATGTCCGTTGGTACTGTATATTGAAGATATTGACTGTATAACGAGACTACCAACAATGACAGATAATCCAAGAGTGGTCTCTGACCATGTTAGTGATTTTATTTCATCCAGTAGTACAAGGAGTGAGTCGGACCAAGTAGAGGTACGACAATGCATGAAGGATTTTTCATTGCCTATCATTAGATCCCAAAAATCGGTAATACTACTGGATGTGATTTAGAGGAACTACGAGCTGAAAACTTGCATTACAACACCGTTCTGTATTTACCCGTGTGAAGACTCTATCCAATTCTGAAGGAATATTACAACATGGTAACAACGATACCACTAGGGGATCTTACGAAAGACTCCTCAAGCACAAGACCTTCTTTGCTCAATGGGGTGAATTACGCTACTTGGAAGGGCAAGATGGAAGCATATCTTTGCCAAATAGATGACCGTGCTTGGATAGCTATTGAAGACGGTTATACTCCTCCAACAATGATCAACGACGATGATGTAGAAGCTCCCAAGCCCAAGTCTAGTTAGAGTACTCAAGAGTTTGAAGCATCCAAGTGGAACAACAAGGCTATGCTTGCCATCCTATGTGCTGTGGACGATAATCAATACAATTTGGTCTAAAACACTAGGAATACAAAGGAGGCTTGGGACATTCTTCAAATGGCACAAGAGGGAACCGAGGTAGTCAAGGACTCAAAGCTCTAAGTCCTCCAAATGCAATTTGAGATGATTAGGATGGAGGAGCATGAATGCTTCAATGAATTCCAAGTGAAGTTGATGGATATTGTCAACCAAAGCCATCAACTTCGTGACCCCTATTCTGATAGGAGAGTCAAGCAAAACATTATGAGGTCACTTCCATCAAGGTTCGAATCAAAAGTGACGTCACTTGAAGAGAATAGTGAGTACAAGAATATGAAGCTGAGTGAAGTCATTGGAAGACTTCTAGCTTATGAGTCTAGATGGAATACCTCACCCACACCTCCGAAGAAGCAAAAGAGCATTGCCTTGAAGACCACTAAGGTTGAAGAAGATGAGAAGGACTTCAATGAAGAAATGGCCCTCCTAGTTAAAAGATTCAAGAAATTCATGAAGTTTGAGAGGAAAGGTTTTAGGTCAAAGGGAAAGGAAGTGAAGAAGAAAACTCCCTTCAAGAAGATTGAAAATTTTCAAGAAAGTGACTCCAAGAAAGGCATTCAATGCTATAAATGTAGTGGTTTTGGTCACATTGCTCCAGAATGTGCAAATTTGAAGAAAAAGAAAAATGGGAAGGCGATGAAAACCACTTAGAGTGATAGTGAAGACTTAGAAGAGGAAGAAAAATCGTCGGATGATGAAGATAGAGTTGCAAACTTCATTGCCTTCACAACATCTCATAATGGCAAGGAAGTTGTGAGTGACAAGGAAGAAGTAGATGACTCTAGTGATGAGAGTACATCTTCTAACTCTAGATTTGAGATTGATGAGGAAATGGACTATGTAGACTTCATGAAGTTTTTTGAAAAGTCAAGATTGAAAAAGAAGAAGGAACTTCAAGAGTTGAAAAAGAAGAATCTAGAGTTGACTCTCAAGATTACTCACTTGAGTGAGAAAGTAAAGAGTGGAAAAGAGTTAGAGGAGAGTTTAAAATTGGAGCTTGTGATCACTAAGAAAAGTGAAGAAAAATTGAAGATTGAGCTCAAAGAAGTAAAAGAATCGGTTGCCAAGATGACATCCAGAACCGAGAGACTTGACAAGATGCTATCGTGTGGGAAGAGTCCTAGTGATAAAACGGGCCCAGGATATGTGGAAGGCAAGGATGCCACGTCCTTGAAGAAGACCATCTTTGTCAAAAGTCAAGAGGTCAAAGAGACTCAAGGTTCACACCAACAAATGAGATCTAATGAAGTTAGAGAACCTTCAAAGCAAGCTCAAATGAAGGCTCAAACAAATTCTCAAGCAAAAACTCATCCACCAAGAGCTAGAACACATCATACAAGACCTCAACTTCCAAGGAGCCCTCAAATTCAACAAAGAAGTTTTCACCCACAACCAATAAGAGAAGCTAATGTGGTTCAACCACAAAGGATGTTTCAAAGAAGAGATTCGGCTCAACACCAAAGGACAACTCAAAGGAAAGGGAAGTCTTCCATGCTCGCACAAGAATATGGTATGAATTCTTATTTTACTCTCATTTGTCATTATTGTGGTGTTGAAGGTCACATAAGGCCGAAGTGTTTTAAATTCATTAAGTTGTGTCGTTTTGAAAGCATGATTGAAAGAATATGCTTAGAAGAGCCAAAATGCATGCACCTAGGAAGTTTAGAGCCAATGAACCCAAGGCTCCTAGAAATGACAATGTTGCTACTAGGTGGATTAGGACAAATGAGTATGTTTGCCACGTTGCCCAAGTGGCGTTGGAGGCGAAAGCTTCTAACACTTGGTACCTTGATAGTGGATGTTCTAGGCACATGACTGGAAACAAGAGTTTTTTTGAAACTCTTATGATGGAGGATGGTGGATTTGTCACCTTGAGTTATGGGTCACTTAAGAAAGTTCTAGGAAAATGATACATTACCATCCTCGGTTTGCCCTCCTTGCCTAATGCTCTCTATGTAGATGGCTTACAAGCCAATCTTATTAGCATATCACACACTTAAGTGATAAAGGGGTTTCGGTTTTGTTTGGAAAAGTTGATTGCTCTATTCTAAGAGAAGATGGTCAAGTGCTATTGAAAGGCAAGAGATCAAGTGACAATTGTTATTGTCTTGATTCTAATGGCATCTATTGCAATTTGTCTAGTTGTGACCAAATTGAATTGTGGCATCAAAGGTTAGGCCATATAAAATTCAAAGACTTGAAAGTTCTTGAGAGGTTGAGAGTTGTGAGAAGCCTTCCTAAGTTTGGAAGTAGGATTGAGGGAGTTTATGGACCTTGTCAACAAGGAAAGCAAACTAAGAGTGTGCACAAGAAGGGCAAGTACCTTGCCACCGAGGAGCCTTTAGAGCTTCTTCATATGGACCTTATGGGTCCCATGCAAACCGAGAGTCTCGGTGGCAAGAGGTACATTTTTGTGTGTGTGGATGATTTTTCTAGATTTACTTGGACTTACTTCCTTAGAGAAAAATATAAAACATTTGAAACATTTAAAATGCTTTGCACTAAAATTCAAAATGAAAAGGATTCTCACATAAAATGCATTAAGAGAATTAGAAGTGATCATGGGAGAGAATTCGAAAATGTTTGTTTTGAAAATTTTTGTAATAGTCTTGGCATTTCCCATGAGTTCTCAGCCCCTCGAACTCCTCAACAAAATGGGGTAGTAGAGAGGAAGAATAGAGTCCTCCAAGAGATGGCCTGTGTGATGTTGCATAGCAACAATGTGGCTAGGAATCTTTGGGCTGAAGTTGTCAATACAGCTTGTTATATAGGCAATAGGATTTTTCTTAGGCCCGGGACTAGGAAAACCTCTTATGAATTATGGAAGGGTAGAAAGCCAAATGTTAGCTACTTCCACTCATTTGGAAGCAAGTGCTACATTCTAAATGGTCGTGATCAACTTGGCAAGTTTGATGCTAAGAGTGATGAGGGGATTTTCATTGGCTATGCCATAAATAGTAAGGCCTATAGAGTTTTTAATTTGAAGACAAGAAGTGCAATGGAATCATCTAATGTGGTCATAAATGATTTTAGGCCTAAGGTTAGTAACCATGATGAGAAGATTAGTGTGGTTGATGATACTCCCTTGGTAAAGATTGATGAGATTTCTAGTGATGAGAAATCAAAGCTTGAAAAAGAGGTCACTCAATCTCTTGATAGAGATCCTACTTTGGACTCTAAGGAACCCGCTCATTGGGTTAGACATCTCCATAACAAGAGTGACATTCTTGGAAATATGAATGAGGGTGTGATGACTGGACATCAATTAGCAAATCAAATTAGTTACACTTGTTACACCTCTCAAATTGAACCCAAAATGGTTGATGAAGCTTTAAGTGATGAATTTTGGGCTCTTGCTATGCAAGAAGAGCTAAACCAATTTGAAAAAAATGAGGTTTGGACTCTAGTTCCTAGGCCTAAGAACACCAATGTGATAGGCACCAAGTGGGTCTATAGGAACAAATCTGATGAGAATGGCAACATTGTAGGGAACAAAGTTAGACTTGTTGCACAAGGATACTCTCAAATTGAGGGTATCGACTTTGAAGAGACTTTTGTTCCCGTTGCCCGATTAGAGTACATTAGGCTTCTCTTATCCATATCATGTGTTCACAAGTTTAAGTTGTATCAAAAGGATGTTAAGAGTGCCTTCCTCAATGGCTTCTTGCAAGAAGAAGTGTTTGTCGAGCAACCTAAAGGGTTTGAGGATCCACATCACCCCAATCATGTTTATCGCCTCAAGAAGGTGCTATATGGGTTGAAACAAGCACCAAGGGCTTGGTATGAGCACCTCACTCTTTACCTTGTTGACAATGGCTATTCTAGAGGTAGTGTTGATAAGACTTTGTTCATCAAGTGCACTAAGGTTGATCTATTAATAGCTTAAATTTATGTCGACAACATCATTTTTGGTTCCACCAACAACTTGAAAGTTCAATAATTTGTTGATGTCATGACTCATGAGTTTGAAATGAGCATGGTTGGTGAACTCAATTACTTCCTAGGCTTGTAAATCAAGCAAATGCATGATGGGATCTTCATATCCCATGCTAAGCATGCAAAGAACCTAGTGAAGAAGTTTAGCCTTGAGAATGCTAAGCATTGTGACACACCAATGAGTACTACTTTGAAACTTAGCAAGGATGCTAGTGGAAAAGGTGTGGATCAAAGTCTATATCGTGGCATGATAGAGAGCTTGCTATACTTGACTGCTAGTAAGCCCGATATAACTTTTAGTGTTGGTGTGTGTGCTAGGTACCAAGAAAATCCCAAGGAATCCCATCTCTCCTCTATGAAGAGAATCATTCGTTATGTGAATGGGACATCCGACTATGGGATATGGTACTCTTTTGACACTAATGCTAGTTTAGTTGGCTTTAGTGATGCAGATTGGGTAGGTAATTATGATGATAGGAAGAGTACATCGGGCAGTTGCTTCTTTCTAGGGAACAATCTTGTGTCATGGTTTTGCAAGAAGCAAAATTCCATCTCATTATCCACAGCCGAGGCAGAGTACATCACAGCTGGGAGTGTGTGCACACAACTCCTTTGGATGAAGCAAATGCTTGTGGATTATGGCTTTGAGCAAGGTACTCTAACCCTTTATTGTGATAACATGAGTGCCATCAATATTTCAAAAAATCATGTCCAACATTCTAGAACTAAGCATATTGACATTAGACATCATTTCATTAGAGAGCTAGTTGAGAGCAAATGCATTGCACTTGAGCATGTGGGCACAAATGATCAATTAGTGGATTTGTTTACTAAACCATTAGATTCAACTAAGTTTAAATCTCTTAGTCGGTTTATTGGGATTTGTCATATGCATTGATGGGTTTTGGTAGTTGACCTCTTATAGAGAGCTCAAGCAAAAAGAGCGAACTTGCTTCTTAATAAGCAAATAATTGTTCAATTTTATGCTCTTTAATTAATTGCTTGAGTATCTTGGATGCATATATTATTATATGTCTTTTTATTCAATAAGTGTCTTGCCTTATTTGAAATGCATGTCTCATTTATGTTCAAACATGTATTTTTGGACTAGGGAATTTGATTGGGAAGTACATTTGATTGACCCAAAGTTTATCTCCATTGTTTGTGAAAACTTTATTTTGACATGCTTAAAGTGATATGCCTGATGAGTTTATTGAAAGCTTACAAAATGATTGCAAATATGTGTGCAAGTGACTTTTGGGACTTCATTCAATAAGGATATTGTATCCATTTCAAGGATTACACAATCCATTAGTCTCTCTCTTTTTACTTTTGAACAAGGCTACTATCATAAGGGCATCTTGCCCTGAAAAATCTAAAAGGGCGCAATAATCGCTCATGTCTTGTTCAACTTGTAAAGTTTGATAGTTGCTCAATTTTTTTTTGTTAATCTAAATCTTGTTTTTCCATTGACAATTTGGTGCAAATTGGTTTGAGTTCTCTTGGAACCTCATGTGCTATTTTTCTTTGCCAAATACCATGCTTTTGGAAGTTGATGTTGCATGTATTTCACTCAAGGCAAATCTTTCGCACATATTCAACTCAATAACACATCCTTGAATTTCTCTCTCTCTTAATTGACTTGCATAAAGTTGTTGTATATGATTATGCATTTTCATTGCAACTATCTCTCTTTGCTAAAACGTCCCGGTTGGGGAATGTTCCTTTGCCTATGTTGTGACAAAAAGGGGGAGTAGTGTTTGGATTTATGGGGAGTTGATATTGGTATGTTTTAAGGGAAGATTGGCCTATTGTGAGGGAGATGACCTATCTAGGGGGAGTTCTTGCTTTGTGCATTGTTGATTGCATGTTACTTGTTTCTATTTCATGCAAATTGCACATGTGTTTATTTTTCTTGATCCCTCTCATACACTTGTCTTGGAAAGTGTAGTTCTTTGTTTTGCAGGGATGATCATCCTTCAAGAGATAAAAGATTTGAAGATTTAGTTTTAGGTATCTCTTGTAATATATAATATTTTCTTTTGTTGGCCTCTTGTTTATTGTTGTGAGGATACCTTGTGAGTGAGTGGTTTTGTCACGAAATAGCCAAAGGGGGAGATTGTAAGTTCCTCGGTTTTTTGATTGGCTTATTTCGTTGACAACCATATTTTGGGAACAATATGTAAGGGTAGTTTTGGTCTTCATTGCTCAAATCCCTTCTCAAGCATAAAAGATAAAATCACTTGCTTAATCTTCATTGAAGAGATTTAGTACACACACTCACTCTCATGCATTTTATTTTAATCATCTTGCTTGCATGCTTATTTGCCATTTTGTGTGTTTTGTGTGTATTGTTTTTATTTGAGTGTTGATTGTGTGTTTGTGCCTCAAAATGAGGATTTTTTCTCTTTACCGAGGTCTAGACCGCTCTCTGTGCAGTGCCCTCACCGCGGCCTACACAGCGGCGTTTGGCAGAGGATGCACGCTGTGTCTACCGTGGTCTGTGCATGTTGCCTACGTTGCAGTCTCCCAAACGAAGTTTCACAGAGGATGCATGCTGTCCAGACCGTGGTCTGTGCACGCTGCATGCACAGCGGCCTACAGAGTGGTGTTGTCCAGACGATATACCACTCTCTGTGCCGCAGTCTGAAAACTTGCCTAGACCGCGGTATAGCCAGCTGTCCTGACGCGTTTTGGATGCGTCTTGCTGAAAACGACACAGTTTCAATTGGGCTTCATATATATTCACCATCTTCTTCCCAAATCGTTTTAGAGAGCTTCCAAACCTATTTTTAAGTGAGAGATTTTGTTCTTTAGAGAGAGAAGCTCTAAGAAGGCATTTTTACTCAACCATTCCTAATATCCAAATCATCAAGCATCTTTCAAGCATGGGTTTCTTGTGTGTTCATACCTAGGTATTCTCTACATGCTCTAAGCTTTATGATTTCATCTCTAAGACATGTATGCCTAGGGTTTTAGTCTTTATTGCATATTAATTGCTGCTTGGTTGTTTAATTGTTTTTATGACATGCTTGTGTATTGATTGTTGGTTGAGATGCATTAATTTGTGATAGCTAGCATTTAGGATGATTTTACCCTTCTAGCTAATTCTTCTTGCCTTTGCATTTAGAACATTGATATCTAGGATTTGTTTTTAATTGTCATTATTAATCCTAGATAAGCATGAATGTCTTAACCTAGCATTTTTGCATATTGAATATTCTTGCATATTCACTTAGGTTGCCATTATCTCTTCATTGTTGAGTTTGCTTGTGGCTAAGTGGTTAGTGCACAAGGCAAGGGATCCAAAATCACTATTAAGGCCCGTTGGGTAGAGTGAAAGGGTTAGTAACTTGAGGGTTAAATGGGAGGTCAACCTAGGTTGTAAACTTTTACTCAATATTGGATTTTGCGGATCAAGGGTGGCGCTCTAAACAGCCCGTGGTTTTTCCCATTTGGAGGGTTTCCATATATATATTGCGTGTTGTTATTGTTTAATGTTTATTGTCTTTTAATTAAACATTTAAGTAGAATGAGGTAGAATTGTTAATATTGATTAATTCGTAAAATTGGTAATCTATCGAATTAAAACCTATTCACCCCCTCTCTAGGTTATAGACGAACACTTTCTAGGGAATTTCAGCCCCCTTGTGTTGTGTTTCTACTGCTTCGTTTTGGCCGTGTTTGCCTTGTAGTGTTTGCTTGGTGCCTTGTTTGGCTGGTGTTGATTGTTGGTTTTTGCCTGGTTCGGGCTTTAATAATACTGTCATTTCAAATTAAAAAAAAACTATATTAGGCTGCTTGTCGTCAAAAGAAGTAAATTATAAAAGATAACGGGGAAGGATATTCTGCCAATTATAATTAAACTCCTGATCTTGATCTTGGTATTCTTGATCTTGTGTTTGTTCATGTTATTTTTATAACTTGTTTTGTTTTTTATAATTTGATATTGGATCGGTACTATGCAATTTATTAAACTGTGGAAATGTGTAGTGATTGTTGGTTAAGGGTGAGATGGATAGTAAATTAGAATATTGAAAACACTGTATATAGGCTGACATAATAGTATAAAACATCTAAGCATATTATTATATAGGCTTACATAAGTTGGTTAAACTAAGGTAATTAATTGCTTTAATGGCTAGCATTTTGCTAGCTAAAAACATGCTCCATTTGATGTAATCCAGCTAAGTCTTCTCCATGGTTGCTTGCATAACCGACTTGGACTTCTTGGAGTTTCTTCAAAGTTATTCAAAGTTTGACTAGTCAATGTTGTTCAAATATAGTTGTAACTCTTAATTAGACTTACTCAATTTCAACTTAACTTCTTAAGTTGTTGTTTTAGTTTTCCTAGTTAGTAATCAAAATGCAACTTGAACTTCCCTTCCTCTAGTGTTTAAAATATACCTTAATTTCAATAGTGATGAAATGGGTTACTTTAGAACTGAGAATAATGGCTTGTGTTTGAAGATACTGAAATCATACAAATGCATCCCTTAGTGGAAATATTGTTTCTTAAATTTTGGGTTTTGGTCTAGCTCAGTTTAGAAGAGTCGGAGAAAATAGAAGAAATAGAAAATATTTTCAAAATGATAATAATAGTGATAAATGATTCACCTTGCACCCAAATTGAATAAGTGCCTTGTGTAAGTGGAGCTTTTATAGTGCCATGAAAAGCTATTCCTAAAAGAGTAAGTGTAGAAAAGGTATATGCAAGACAGCTAAGCTTTGTGCAAATATCGGGACCCTGTATATTCAGCTCTTACAAATTCTATATCGTCAAACTATTGTGGGTATGCCAGTGTGTATTTAAGGTGAGAAAGGATATGACCAGAGCGCTGAATTTATAACCAACGATAGCAGAAAGGACAGGTTAATTATTGAGTGGGGATGATCATGTATAAATGAGAAAAATATGTTGTCTACTTGACCATGAAATATTTTCACTGCTTGTTCCTTCAAATTGAGATTTTTTTTATAGTATATTTTGAAAAGAGATTTCGAGAGTGCAATTATTGTAAATGCCTTATATAGATGAGAAGTAATTATGGAGTGCTGGATCTTTGGTTTTTGGTGACTGAGGAAGCCAAAAGATTGATCTTGATCTTTCTTCACTTTCTATGTTCATATGGACCTTCATAATACATTTATTTGATATGTATGCAGTGTTAGGGTTATGCTCGAAAGCAAGGGTATAATAATGTATTTGACAATCTTTTCATATAAATAAATTGATTTCTAGTTTAACAAATCTTATAGCATTTATAGTTTAATTATTATAATTGTCAAAAGTAAATAATTATAAGGTCAAAATACTAAGAGAAAAGAAGAATTGTTCATACATCTAGATATGTATGAAATAGACACAATTCTTTATTTAGTCTTGAATAATATTCACAACTTAAGATAAAAATTTGGGCGCCTTTATCTTGTCAAAGTTGTAGATTCTTTTGCTAGCATTTAAGTGGGATCAAATGTGTTATGATGAGTCTAAAAGCATCAAAGTGTGGTGTCTTTAGGCAAAAGAATCTAGTGCACTGGGTGCATTGAATAGGATCACAATGAAATAGTTAATCTAGAACTGTCAATAGATAAAAGTTTTTCATTTGAAGACAGTCGGAGAGTCTATCTCAATCTTGAGATAAATAGGACTTATGGTTACAAGTGTTATCATTTGAGCTATCAATGAGTATGATTATATAGCATTGTCTATCCTCGATAGTTTGGTGGTTTTCATTTGTTAATCGATAGAGGACTTCATTTATTGATATGGACATCGTGGCTCCATAGAACATCATCATATTGATGTTTTGTGGTATTGGATATTAAATCTTAACGTTAAGTTTTCAATAGTGTCTATTGCAACATGGCTTCTAGACAAATCAAACTATCCTAGTTCAAAATGTGGTCATATGAATAAATATGGTAACTTGGAGAGCTATAGGCGGTCTATGAGTTCTTGGCGATTACTGATATTCTTCACGAGGATACACTTTCTCCAATAAGGTTTCTAGGGTATGAATGAGTAATATCAACTTATTCTATCTTTATTTAAGAGTTCAATTTTAGTTCTTTAGTGAAATGAACTAAAATTAAATAGATCGGACCTAAATGAATCATTTATTGATTGTGATTGGGTTGTGTCTATTGGAGCTTAAATTTAGATAGCCCGCCAAGATCCCCTATCCACATGAACTTGCATGGATCACTTGATATCTTCTACCGGACCAATTTAGGGGTCCATCTAGAATTGTATTAAGGCATGTGAACTTGTTTCTTTTTGTAAGAATAGGTCTAGTTCACATGTGGACTTTTTATTAAGGTCCAATGGATTTAATAAAATAAGAAAAATAATATATGGTCCGTATATATGGTATGGGCGGCAAGGCTATTTAGAATAGCTTAATTATATTATTTTATTTTATTATTTAATTAAAATTAATTAATTATTTAATTAATTTGTTTGTTTAATTAATTATTTAATTAAAAGTTAAAATCTTTTTCTATTAGGAGATGGTCTCCTAATATTATACTATTGTTGGTAGTATAATTAATATTAAAGACTATATTTGATAAGTAGATAAATAAAAGGAGTTATTTATCTAATCAAATTAGGAAATCTTTAATATGGTTACAAACACACTATTGAGGTTGATTAGGAGTCTTGGTGTAGGATAGAATTCCTTTTTGAAATGGATTCTTAACCACCAACTAATTCTACCTAAGGAAATGATTCTTAACAACCAAATAAATCCTTCTTACAAAAAGAATTAAGTTTCCTAATACATATCCTATGAATTTCGGCCAGCTATGTATGTATAAGAGGAGGACAAAATTCATTTTAGATAAGGATTTTTAACTACCAAATAAATCCACCTAAGGAAAGGATTCTTGCCAACCAAGTAAATCCTTCATAGGAGAGGATTAATCATCCTATATATATATGTGTGTTTGAAATTCGGCCAGCCAATAATTAATTGCAAGAGTTAATTTCGGCCAAGCTTGGGACTTTCTAAAAAGAGATTTCGGCCAAGCAAGAGAGAATTTTGAGAGAGAAAAAATTTTGGTTTTTACTCTAGACAAAATACGATCAACTCTAAACAATAGTGTGTGAATTCGGCCAAAATGAGAAAAAAGTGGAACGTTTTTGTTTTCGATAGTATACTAGTATCCTTTACATTAAAAGGGTTTTGTGTACAATATCGAATCAAGGTTCACGTGAGTTTCAATCAAATTAATTGATAATTCACAAGTGACCGGACGTTCCTGGTTTTTTCTCTTGGAGGATATTTGTAACTAACAAAGAAAAGATTGTGTTTGTCTACATCCTCAAGTATACAATTTAAAAAAAGGGAGCCCACACTCCTAGGTGATTCACATTTGTGATTGGATTGGAAGATCTTACGGAATCAATTCAGCACTTGATCAATCGTCACGAGAATAAGGTACGATACTTTTATATACGTCAATTAATCTAGGGTTAATGTTCTTGTTATTAAAAGGGAAAAAAAAAATTATACGGAAACCCTAATTTTAAAAATATTTCTCACGCTTCCGCTGCGCGTGGTTTTTTCCCTACATGCAGTATATGCTACAGTATCATTATTTTATAGACAACTGAAATTTAATATATTCCTTTCACCTAAAACTGATTTAAGGGTTTAGAAGATGGTTTATAATGAAAATCTTTTGTTAACCATTTTTCATAACAATATATTATTTATCTCTCAGCACTTTTTTTCCTATGGTTCCATTTAACACTTTCACTCAGGAGTATTCCTCTTTCCTCTATAACTCCTAAGAGGACTTCCCCGTTGTCTTTCTGTAGCGAGAAAGAAAAATTCAATCATTAAAGATCTGGGTAAATAAACTCATCATCTTTGTTTGTCTTTCTCTTTTAACAATTCGTGTGAAGGATATTCTGCCAATTATAATTAAACTCCTTGAGTAAATTACAAAAGGCAAATGATGAGCATTGTGTATCATTTTTTCCTTTACATATTATGAGCAAAGGAATGATATTATGTTAGTTCACTCTTTTTATAAACTTCAAAAGATTATTAAAGACATGCAATATCTAGTATGACTGTGAATATATATAAGGCTGCTTTGAACTTATTTTACACAATAATATTATTCTCCATGTCAATTAAAGACACTTTTTTTTCTTATGAAGTTGACATTTTATTTATTATTTTGTTACTTGTGGATTTGTTTGTTGATCGTGGGGTTACACATATCATGTGTTAAAGATTTGTTTAAGAGAGTTTTTTATTAATTTGAAATTATTATCAAGTCAAAATAGTCCGTCTATTTTATAAATGTAAACTTGTTTATATTGTTGTGTTTGGGTGTTGTTTTTGATTTTATTGTTCTATTGTTTTGTTTTGAGGGTTTGCTTTTATTTAAATGTTCTTAAAGCAGCAATTAAAATGGAACCTGTTGATATTGATGTCGATGTTGACGACAAGGCCGAATGGTCTACAAGGAATGATGTCATTTTTATTCGCATAATGCATAAGCATGTAAAAATTGGCGATTTACAGACATCTACATTCAGTAAGAGGGTTTGGTCAACCATAGGTGATGAGCTTTTCCAACAAACCAAAAAGCGATTCACGGTTTTCCAATTGAAGTCAAAATTTAATCGTTTGCGCAAAAAACATCATGAGTTTTCTGATTTGACTACACACACCGGATTTGGTTGGGATCCTATATCAAATACCGTGACAGCACCGGAAGCTGTTTGGGCCTAATACATTAAGGTAAAGATTTTTGAAACAATATCCATTTAATTTTTTATAGTAGTGATATGTACTTATTTTTTTCGTATCAATGACAGAGAGTGCCAGGAGTGAAACCATATCGAAAGAGAGGGTTAGACCATTATGAAATTCTTGAGGACATTTTTAATACTACTACAACAACTTGACAATTAAGCTTTTCCTCCAGTCAAGTTCCTTTGCCTTCAGATGAGGATCGTGAAGTGGAGGATAATTTTATTAACTCTGGAGTTCATGTTACTCAAAATGTTGATGTTGAGGTTGGGTATGATGATGATGATGATGATGATGATGATGATGATGATGATGATGATGACAGGGTTGACCTAACTGAAGTTTCTAACAAAAAGAAAGGAAAAAGGCCTTGTTGGTCAATTGGCTCTTCCACCAACCGTCATAAAATTAAATGGGAGAGCATGAATAGTTATTTTGAGAGTGCTAAAGAAGTTATGCTTGCTGGATTGGAGAAGGTTAAGGTCAAAAGTGCAGAGTCCACCACCAAAAGTTGTGAATTTTCCGTCACTGAATGTATGGAGGCTTTGGAAAGCTTGGGAGATATTGATGGTTATAAATTCAACAAGTTTATGGAGAGGATTGTACCATGTGTGGAATGGAGGAAGGCTTTTCTTGCTATGAGTGAACAAAGGAAACGGCAGTGGCTAGGTGGTTTGTAGGATACGGCACATGGGTAGATAAGATGTTATTTCAAACTTTATTTTCATTTAAAATTTGGTGTTGTGAACTTTGTTTAAGAATGTTGTTATTAACTTTAATGTTTAAGAATGTTATTTTGAACTTCATTTAATTTTCATGGTGGTTATGAGCTTTGTTTAAGGATGTTATTATGAACTTCATTAAGTTTTTATGGTGGTTGTGTACTTGGTTTAATGTTTACTGTTGTGGTTGTGAATTTGGTTGAAATTTTAAGTCTCATTTTTTATTTAGTGCTCTCATATTTCATGTTAGTTTGGCTGTTTGTATTATCTAGTTTTGAATATATTTTCAACTTACGACAATTTTCATTTTGTAAATAGGTCAACATGAACAATAATAATTAGAGTGATAATTCAGATAGCGAATCGGATTTGGAGGTCGAACAACAAGAATTGGAGGCACTCGAATTGGCCAGTACATTTAGAAGGGCTGAATATTATCAGTATATTCACAAAAGACCATGTTATACAAGTGGATTAATAGGGTATGCATTTGCACAAGAGTTGTTAAATTGTCATCCAGATAGAATGTATAACATGTTTCGTATGGATGCACCTGTTTTTCTTAATTTATGTCAAACACTAGAGCAATCACAGTTACTGGAAGATGATAGACATGTTACTGTTATTGAGGCGGTGGGAATTTGTTTATATATTCTATCTCATGGAGCCGTAATGCGAGTTGTTGTTGAGCGTTTTCAACGGTCGAAAGATACAGTGTATAGACAATTTAAATGCGTACTAAGAGGGCTATGTGAGCTTGCACCAAATATTTTACGTGAACAAACTCGAGGACAACAACCGCCACCACCACAGATTAAAGATAATACAAGATTTTATCCGTATTTCAAGGTAATTATTCTATTTTAATGCATAATATTTTTTAACACTTCCATTTTTACTTAACTATATTATGTTGATTTATATTGATGCAAACAAAGTTAACATAAATTATTGATTAATTATATTATGTAGAAATGTATTGGTGCTATTGATGGGACACACATTTCTGCATGCGTACCGGCTCATAAAAAAAATTCGTATCGAGATAGAAAATTCGAAATTACTCATAATATTATGTGTGCTTGTTCGTTTGATATGATGTTCACATTTGTTTACATGGGCTGGGTAAGAACTGCTAACGATTCAAGGGTGTTTTTGGATGCAATTGGAAGACAAGAAAACGGTTTTTCCCATCCTAATGAAGGTAAGTATTGTAAAGGATTTCGATTAACACAATTATAACATGCTTAGGCACAAAATTAATCTGAATGTTTAACCTAAACATGTTTCTATACATACTTAATCAAACCCAATAAACATATTACTAACCCATATCAATTCAAGAGAAAAGTAGAGATAATTTATAAGCGGAAGCGTACCTGAATCCATTGCTGAAGATTTGTGAACAGGTTGTGATCTTCCAAATTATCACGACCTTTATGAACACAACTGCGTTCTATTTTCCTCTGTTGATGGGGATACAGAGAAAACAAAAGTATCGTGTAATTTAGGGACCATAACCCTAAATATATATAATAATCAAATTATTATATGTTGGCTATTTCTAATTCGGCCCCTTAACAAATTAGAAATAGCACTCTGGTATCTACATATTAATTCCATGACAATTATACCCTTAAGCCTTAATACTTTAAATTTTAATTAGATCACTTTAATTTAGGCTTAACCAAAAGATAGCACAACACATTTAATATTTACATGTGTGGCCCCATATGATAGACTTTTCTAACAATCTCCCACTGGGCCACATATGTAACTTTATAAATGTGTATGACTTTATGAGCTCCAAAATTTTGCTATGAAAATTTTAGGGTATATCCGAACAATCTCGTCCATTGATTATGCCGACATAGGATCAAAGCGGTTTTCGTCACATTTAGCGTGACTAAACCCATCAATGGTCACATATATCAACATAACCAAATGACATAGATCAATCATAGATGTGTAGCATGGAAATTACATGCAATGTGATCTATACATGTCTATTCCAACTGGTCCTACTTTATTCCTTAGTGAGATCAAAACTTAACACAATGTAACAGAGTGTAATTAAACGAATACTTTATTTCTGATCAGAAAAATATCCAAAAAGATAAATGCATAAATATATCCAAAATAAAAATATAGAGCAATACAATACAATACAAAATTATACAAACTCCCACTATAATGTGATATCCTCACACAAATAACACCCATATGAGCAGTATGCTCATAAAAGACCTTGGGTGGTAATCTCTTTGTAAGCAGATTCGCTATCATGGAGTTTGTCCCAATGTGCTCTATAGATATATATTCACTCTGAACTCCTTCCTTCACAACTAGGAACCTAATGTCAATATGCTTTGACCTAGATGAGTTCCTGTTGTTATTAGAATATAATCACTGCTGACTTATTATCACAATATAGTTTGAGTGGTCTTTCAACACCCTCCAGAATGCGCAGCCCAGTGACAAAATTCGGTAGCCATATTCCATGGTTGGATGCCTCACAACATGATACAAACTATATTGCCATGGTGGAAGAAGCTATGAGTTTCTATTTGGCACTCCTCCAAGATATAGCTCCACCAGCCAACAAGTATTTGTAGCCTGATGTGGATCTCCTACTGTCTTAACATCCAGCAAAATCAGAGTCGGAATACTCTATAATCTCAAACTGATCCGATCTCCTATATGTGAGCATGTTATATTTTGTTCTCTTCAAATACCTTATAACTCGATTGGCTGTTTTCCAATGATCCATCCTAGAGTTACTTAAATATCTGCTTAACATACCAACAATGTATGCAATATCCGGACGCGTACATACCTGAGCATACATTAGACTCCCTACAGTTGATGCATAGGGAATCTTCTACTTTTCCTTAGCTTCAAGGTTACTTTTAGGGCACTGATTGAGACTGAACTTGTCTCCCTTAGCGACAGGGGTGTCACCTTGTTTGTTGTCCTGCATGCAAAACATTTTGAGCACTATATCGATATAGCTCCTTTGTGATACTCCAAGAATACCCTGAGAGCGATCTCGTTGTATCTGGATCCCTAATACAAAGGAGACGTCACCAAGATCTTTCATCTCAAAATTCTTTGATAGCAATCTCTTGGTTTTATGCAACATGCCTATATCAGTTGTGGCAAACCGTATGTCATCGACATATAAAACAAGGAATATGTGCTTACTCCCACTGAATTTATGATACACACAATTATCAACAATGTTTATCTCAAAACCAAATGAGATAATCACTTGATGAAACTTATGGTACCACTGACGGAAAGCTTGCTTGAGTCCATAGATGGATTTTGTCAATTTACAAACCATATTCTTTGGGTCTCCCGACTCAAAGGTTTCTAGCTGCACCATATAAATTGTTTCATCAATGTTACCATCGAGAAATGCCGTCTTGACATCCATCTGATGAAGCTCAAGGTCAAAATATGCAACAAGTGCCATGATTATCCTAAAAAAGTCTTTCGTTGAAAACCGGAGAGAAAGTCTCTTTATAGTCAATCCCTTTCTTTTGGGTAAAGCCTTGAGTTACAAGACGAGCCTTATACCTCTCCACATTACCTTTCGAATCCCTTTGGTTTTAAATATCCATTTACAACCAATGGGCTTCGCACCTTCTGGTAATAGGACAAGTACTCAAACCTTATTGTCTTGCATAGACTTATACTCCTCATTCATGGCATCAATCCACTTTTGAGAGTTGGAACCCTGCATGGCTTGATGGAAATTGATTGGATCATTTTCCATCATTCCAATGTTTTCCTCATGTTCCTAGAGAAATACGTAAAAATCATCCGGAATAGCATTTCTCCTTTCTCTAGTGCATCGCCTTAATGGCATTGGTTCTTGAGGTTGTTGAGTTTGTTCCTCAGGAACAATTACCTCATCTTGAATGGGGGGTTGTTCAACATTGTCTGTTTGAGGATCCAGATTCGCTTCTTGATTAATAACAGGTATAGAAACCTGCACATTGTCAAAAGCGATAGTAGGAATCGAAACCGATTCTTCCTTAAAGACAATGTCTCTAACCTTATTTCTCCCCCCAAACTCAACATCCTCAAAAAATGTTGCAGTTCCCGTTTAAAAAATGATTGAAGTGTGAGATCATAAAACTTACAGCCCTTAGATCGCTCTAAGTAGCCAGTAAAGTAGATGCTCATAATTTTGGAGTCCAATTCTCTTTTCATGTGGCCTGTAAGGCCTTGCCTCAGCTGGACATCCCAAAATGTGAAAATGCTTTAGACTAGGCTTTATGCTTGTCCAAATCTCATAAGGTGTTTAGCAGCTTGATTATTCTTCCTCTATTTGCCCTTATCCTTAGAGGTGCTAGCCAAATGAGTACTTTCGGTCCTGTCTCGATTCAGTCTCTCTTCCTCTTGCACACAGTAAGAAATGAGCTCATTAAGAGTCCATTTCTCCTTTTGACAGTTGTAACTGACCTTAAACTGAATGTATTGTGCAGGAAGTGATATTAATACCAAATGCACGAGCAAGTCGTTAGACAGCTCTAGCTTCAATGCCTTAAGCTTAGAAGCAATATGAGACATTACCTTAACGTACTTTTTTATGTTTCATTTGCCCTTGTACTTCATAGAATAAAGCTTTGCAAAAGCGTGCTTGTTTCTGCCTTATCGTTTTTCATAAAACGCTTTTCAATTTCGGCTAGGAACTTTTTGGCTTTGGTTTTCTTTTCAGATACCTCGCCCCTAAATGCCTCCGGAATGCCGCACTTCATGATCATAAGACTCATGCAATTTGAGCGATCCCACTTCTCAAAGTTCTTCATATCATTAGGAGAACTTGCATCCGTAAGAGAAGCGGGTTGCTCAACCCGAAGTGCAAGGTCTAGATCCATGCAGCCAAGAACAATTTCTATGTTCTCCTTTCAATCCTTAAAGTTAATCTCATTAAGCATAGGTATATAGTTGGTATTAGCAGATATAGTAAAACGTTAACTTGAAAGAGAACAAAACAAACACATAAACATGCTCACATTAATAACCAAATACAATAATCAACAAATTCAAATAATGGTAAGTCTCATCTCAAGATACCTAGTACAACATTAATATCAAGTCTTTGGACAGTAATATTAATTGTAAGTGGTACTCTTGTTGTAGTGATCAAATATTGACAATAATTAATGTCAAATAATAAATCTATCTTTGGATCGACTTATTATTCACATGTACAACCTTATAATCATCACATATTTATCACCACAGGTGTGTGTGCAATTCGGCCAAGTATTAACCTTCCTTTGGGCGACTAATACTCGCATGAATTTACATTCACACACAAACATCCAACATCCTTCATGAATAATCTACACAAGAGAGGTCACTTTGGCGACATCTTGCTTCAATTAGCCCATTTAGAATGATAGACCACTTTATTTAACCATAAAAGATATATCAAATAATGGCCGATCCCATCTTAAGATACCCAATAAAACATTAATATCAAGTCTTTGGACAATAATATTAATTGTAAGTGGTACTCTTGTTTGTAGTGATCAAACATTGACAATAATTTATGTTAAATAATAAATCTATCTTTGGATCGACTTATTATTCAATTGTAAAACCTTATAATCATCACATGTTTACCACTACAGATGTGTATACAATTCGGCCAAGTATTAACCTTCCTTTGGACCAGCTAATACCTGCATGAATTTATATACACACACGTGGTACTCATTTAGTAGTGATCAAACATTGACAATAATTTATATTAAATAATAAATCTATCTTTGGATCGACTTATTATTCACATGTAAAACCTTATAATCGTCACGTGTTTACCACCACAGATGTGTGTACAATTCGGTCAAGTATTAACCTTCCTTTGGGCCGGTAAATACCCGCATGAATTTACACACACATGAACATCCAACATCCCTCATGAACAATCTACACAAGAGATGTCAATTTGGTGACATCTTGTTTCAATTAGCCCATTTAGAATGATGGACTACTTTATTTAACCATAAAAGGAATACCACAAAATATTTGAATTTGAGTTGATCAGTGTATTAAAATAAAAATAAATAAAAATTATTTTATTTTGTCAAATTTACAAAAGTGTCCCTTATTTTGTAAAATTACAGAAAGGCCCATCAAGTTTTCATAATTAAAATTTGCCCCCAAACTTTTGAAATTTACAAAGTGACCCCGTAACTTTCCAATAATTATAAATCTACCCCAAAACCTTTTCATTATTACAAACAGGCCCCCGTAAGTTTTTGAAATTATAAATTGACCCTAAAAGTTTATCAAAATCACATAATGGCCCAAATAAATTGCAAAACAGTCCCTCAAGAATTTCAAATTTTCAAAAGAAGGGTTTGAGCAAAAATTGACTGAAAACCCTAAGCTCTTCGTGCGCCGCCGTCGCTTGGAGGTAATGAAACACTGCAGAGCAGCAGCGCACGACTGCAAACCACGGATCGAAGAGTCGACCGACGATCGACGAACGAACCACTTGGGTCAAACGATCGGTGGCCTATCTTGCTCGATCTGAACCAGATCGCGGTGGAGGACCGACAATCATCCTCGTCGCAGGGAATTGAACAGGTTTCCTGCTAGAAACCCACCGAAAAAACAATCGGTGTTGACTCACGAAGGATGATGGGTCTGGGTTGGGTTGAAACCCAACAACCCGAAACTCTGCCCAGTTTTTTTTTTTTTTTTAAAGTACAAAATCATATAGAAAAAAAACAATTTTGTCTGTACTGAATCCCAGATAACCATATTAGATTCAATCATTCTTTACAACAAAAAGTTAAAAAATAAAACTCAAACACTGAAGATCAAAACCCAAATAATATTCCAAAAGATAGTCATCGATCTAAACCCTAGAATTTTTAGAAATTTCTTAAAACAAAATATCAAAATCTCAATTCTCAAGAATCGATCATGGGTGGCTCTGATACCAATTGTAAAGGATTTCGATTAACACAATTATAACATGCTTAGGCACAAAATTAATCTGAATGTTTAACATAAACATGTTTCTATACATACTTAATCAAACCCTAATAAACATATTACTAACCCTTATCAATTCAAGAGAAAAGTAGAGATAATTTATAAGCGGAAGCATACCTGAATCCATTGTTGAAGATTTGAGAACGGGTTGTGATACTCCAAATTATCACGACCTTTATGAACCCAACTGTGTTCTATTTTGCTCTGTTGATGGGGATACAGAGAAAACAAAAGTATCGTGTAATTTGGGGACCATAACCCTAAATATATATAATAATCAAATTATTATATGTTGGCTATTTCTAATTCGGCCCCTCAACAAATTAGAAATAGCACTCTGGTATCTACACATTAATTCCATGACAATTATACCCTTAAGCCTTAATACTTTAAATTTTAATTAGATCACTTTAATTTAGGCTTAACTAAAAGATAGCACAACACATTTAATATTTATATGTGTGGCCCCATATGATAGAATTTTTTAACACGTATACCATTTAAGTAATTCACTATTTCGATTATTGTAAAGTTTAATTTTTATTTTTTATTCTTTCAAGATATTATTATGTAGTCGATTCAGGATACATAAACATGCTAGGATTTTTAACACCTTACAGAGGTGAACGATATCATCTACGTGATTATGAAGGACCAGAACGTGCACCAAGAGGTCCAAAGGAGTTATTTAATTATAGACATTCATCATTACAAAATGTAATTGAGCGGTGTTTCGGTGTTTTAAAGGCACACTTCGCTGCTTTGAAAAATATGCTTAATTACAAATTACGTAGGCAATGCCTTGTACCTATAGCATGTTGTGTCTTACATAACTTTATTCGATCACAAGGTAGTGGTGATCGGATGTTTAAGGAATATGAGAATGAAGATATGTTAATTGAGGGAGAAGCAGAAGCGGAAGGTAGACCAATTCCTAAGATTGACTTATCTCCATCAAATGTAGCACTAATGAGTAATGTTAGAGATGAAATTGCAAAAAAAAAAATGTGGAGAGATTGCTCACGCTATAGGAGCTGATGTTTTGTAATAGGAGGTGGAGTCTTCTGTAATTTATTCGTGAACTTATATAATTAAATTATGTCAATGTTATGTTATTAGAATTTTAAGGAAATATAAAAGTAATCTATGATTAAGGAAATTGATAGTTATCTATTTTCTGTGAATGCAAACAAAAAAAATATCATACAATCTTTTTTATAATTCAATTAAAAATGATTGAATGGTCCGTAAATAATAAATAAATTCAAATTATTATATTATTATAAAAACTTGTATAATTATTTCATATATATATATAATAAATTATAAATTACAGATTTAAGTGTATGGAAATAAATATTACAACCTTATGAAGATATTTTAAATAGATGGGAGAGTCATAAATTACAAAAAAATTCTTCAGTTTTTGAATGTTTCAGTTTTTCTACTAGACGTGTTTTTATTGTTTTCATTTTCAGAATTCAGTTTCCAGTGAAGATACCAGTTGCGTTTTTACTGTTTTCATTTTCAGAATACAGTTTCCAGTATATACTACCAGACGCGTTTTCTGAATTCAAAAATGTTTTTCAAAAACACTATTTTCAATTTCATTTTCATTTTCATTTTCATTTTCAAAAAACAACTACTGAAAAACGCTTACAGGACGGGTCCTAAGGTTCTTGTTATTAAAAACGAAATTTTTTTTATTTATACCAAAACCCTAATTTCTAATTTATTAATTTTTCATGCTTCTGTTGCTCGATTTTCCCTACAAATGCAACCCTAGGTTCAAGTCAGGCTTTATTAAGACTTATCTATTAAATTAACTGATTAAGCGTGGTTTAGAAGCTTCTCTGGTGAAGAAGAAAGGTCTCCCCTACAGTCTTCCGATCACAAAAGTGAAAGCTATAATTCTTGCAAGCATGTATAGCATAAACCTTCGATATGGGATAAGCTAGTCCATGTAAACACACATATTTGATGGCCACTTTAGACACATATTTGAAAACTACATTGCACAAGTCCTGTGTCAAGGTCGCAATGGAGTACGGAATACTGCCATATCTTGAATTCTCATGGCCACCCTTGACAATATACTGGATTACATCCTTTGAATCTATTTCCATAACATCAACCTTCAAGCCACAATCTCTACTGAAAGCTATTCCTTTGCATACAGCCATAGCCTTAGTTGTCACCATATCAGAGTTGGCTTCGAACGATTGGGAACTAACACTAGCATCCCTAATAATAGAACCGATACCGATCCGTCTTTTGCTCCTATCCAGAAATGCACCATAATTAATTTTCAGCTTTCCTTGTTCAGGTGGTCTCCACCTGTCTCCCTCATTTTCCCTTGAAACTGGCCTCAACTTGTAGCTAGCTCTGTGCAGTTCATCAACATAATTTCTATTCCACCACGCCGTCTCACACACCTCACTTTTTTTCCCACCCACTCATTCCTTATACATCACACCTTCCAGATCGTAACACAAAAGATCCCCAGTTCATCCTTTGATAATAGATTAGAGTAGAAATAGAACAAATCAATGGCATTATGGGAAATGTACCTTGCGTAACTTGCCTCTTGGCTGCCATAACACCCGTGCATACTTCAGCTTATAACACTCCCAAAGGGCATGTAAAGTGGACTCTATATGTTTTAGCTAACCGGACACTTGTCATCACAAATAATCCCCATTCTACTCAGATTAAATTTTATAGGTATCCAGTCAAAGTACGCCTTCCATATGAACACTTTGATTTTTGAGGGGATCTCCAGTTTCCACAGCTTCCTTAACCACTCCCTCATCATATAAGAGATGGAATGGTGTTGGTTCATCACCAGTTTATAGCCAATCGAATACCCACTTCTAACAGAATACACTCCACTTTTATCAAAATGCTAGACCCTTTTATCCTCCGTGTCTCTTATGCCAACTAGAATTTTCAAAATTCCATCCACATCATACTGCAAAAAAAATTGAACCATCTTTTGGATATTCCAGCCACCTGAAGGAGACAACAGCTGGTCCACAGTACTGTTACGATTAAGCTTAGGCTGGGAGATAATGGTAGTAACATTTCCCCTCGGGATCCATTTATCTCCACACACATGAATTTTCTTCCCGTTACCAACTTTCTAGTGCATCCCCATATCAAGGATAGCTCTTCCCCACAATAAACTATTCCACACATAGGATCCTTTTTTAGAGAGAGGAGCATCAAGGATATTATCATATTCAAAGTAACAACCTTTCAGAACTCTGGCAGCCAGTGAATTAGGATTATTATGGATTCTCCAGCATTGTTTAGCAAGCAAAGCTCTATTGACAGTTTCTAAGTCTCCAAAACCCAAATCGCCTTCCAGTTTTGGTTTGCACAGCCGCTGCCACTTACACCAATGTAACTTCCGATTCCTTTCATTCCCTCTCCAACAAAACCTAGCAATGAGTCTTTGAATCTCATCGGAGAGGCTTTTAGGGAGCCTAAATATACTCATAGCATAGGATGGAATTGCTTGGACAACAACTTTAATCAAAACCTCTTTCCCTCCTATTGATAATAACTTCTCACCCCAACCTTTAATTTTGTTCCAGACTTTATCAGTAATGTCAGTAAAAAAATTCCACTTGCTTCTTCCTGAAAAACAAGAGAGACCAAGATACCGTTCGTGGCAGTCTACAAGTTTCATGCCCACCATATCAGCCAACTTCTTGCTCTCCTCCATACCAACCAATGGGCTAACACAAATTACCGATTTACTAAAATTAACTAATTGACCGGAAGCTTCAGAATAATTTCGCAGCATCCTCTTAATGGCCTCATAATTACTAAGATTCGCTCTTGTGAAAAGCAAACTATCATCCGCGAAGAAAATATGCGAAATGACCGGTCCATACCTGCTTGATTTGAAACCCATAATCTCCCCCTTATCTTATGCCCTCTAATCAGACTGGAATGGCCCTCTGTACAGATTACGAACAAATATGAGGACAATGGATCACCATGTCTCGTCGGTTTAATGTTTCCACACACCTCTTCATTTAGCCTGTAAGAATACGAAACTGTAGATATGAAATTCCAAATAAGCTGCCTCCATTTTTTCAAAAACCCCACTTTCCCCATCATCTGCTCGATAAAACCCCATTCAACCCGATCGTATGCCTTAAACATATCCAACTTAATTGCTATGGACCCTCTTTTCCTCTTCCTTCGCTTAATTCTACTAAGACACTCAAAACGAAAAATGGGATTGTTAGATATTAGCCTTCCAGAGATGAAAGCACATTGAGCTTCAGAAATGATCCTGTCCAGCACACCCCTTAGTCTATTAGTTATAGTCATAACAATTACCTTATAAATGACGTGACAAAGGCTAATTGGTCTATAATCTCCCATAGACCGCGGACTTTGCACTTTTGGGATGAGCATAATAACCGTACTATTAATATCGTCCATTCTTCTTCCCTTATTCAATACCTCCAAACACACATTCGTAACATCTTTCCCACAGTAACCCAAATTTTTTGATAAAAGGCAGCTGGAAAACCATCCTTTCCAGGAGCCTTCAAATGGCCCATTCCAAAAATTGCTTTCCTAATCTCCACACTCGTAAAATCAGCCTCCAGGTATCTTCCCTTCTGATTTGATAGGGACATGCAAATCCCTTTTAGAATCATCTCTGAAGCATCCATTGGAGGGTTACTAGTAGAAAATAAAGCCTTGAAATAATTTGAAATAACATTCTTTATCTCCTCCCCTTTTTTCTTTCCAGCAGCCATTCTCATACTCTATTCCTCTTATCAGGTTGCGCTCTCTCCTTGCAGAAGCCTTTGCATGGAAAAAACAGGAATTCATATCAACTTGCTTGAGCCATTCGACCCTAGCCCTTTGCTTCCGATACTTTTCTTCCGGATTAAGGGCATTGTTTAATTTTTCTTCTAACACTGCCAGCTCTCTCCTAGACTATGGTTTGTTCGACTTACAAGCATTTCTCAGTGTTTCCCTTCTAGTCACAAAATCATGCGTAAGGCTGATCCTTTTTTCCACATTCCATGTCCCCAACCTCTCTCCACACAATTGGAGCGTCCTCAGAATACTCTCCATAATATCTTCACCACCTTGTTTTGTACTCCAAATCTTTGAAACAATACTACTGCATTCCACATCGTCTGCCCAGCAATCTTCATAGAAGAAAGATCGATTTCCCCTTCCTCCCCTGCCGCTTCCTCTCTTTTGTTGCTCATCAAAATTAAGAACTAAAGGTCGGTGATTCGAGCCCTAGAAATCTAGATGACTGATGGAAAAAGTTTGAAACATACTCAACCACCTGCTATTACAAAGGCCCCTGTCCAGGCGTTCCATGATTGTAGCAGAACCCTCTCTTTTATTGCTCCATGTAAACCTCGGGCATCTATATCCCATATCCATCAGATTACATTCCTCCACCGCTTCACGGAAGCTAACCAATTCTCTCCAGTTTTTCGGTAACCCACCACATTTCTCGCTATCGAACATGATTTCATTGAAATCACCCATACACACCCACGACAAATCCACCATTCCAGCGAGTCTCTTCAAAAGCGTCCAAGAGTGATATCTTTGTGAATGGTCTGGATTTCCATAAAAACCCATGAATCTCCACCTTTGACTACCATCTCTGAGAATGCACACATCAATGTGTGTCTGAGAGTACGACATCAGGTTAATATTAGTCCTGCTATCCCAAAACATACACAAACCTCCTGATTTTCCTTGGCAATCAATCATCAGCTTTCCTTTATAACCTGGACTAACGTGCCACTTCTCCATTTTGTCATGCCCACATCTTGTTTCAATCAAGAACATTACTTTCGGTTTCACCTCCTGCTTATGGTAACGCAGGGTATTGAATGCTCGTGAGCTCCCTAGCCCTCGAGCGTTCCAAGCGAAGATTTTCATTGTTCCCGACGGATCGATAGAGATCGGTCGACCAATATTCTTCCATTTCTTTCATTGGATTCTGCCTCTAAAACTTGATGACCAGAAATAATTTTCTCGGACTCAATAGAAAATCCATCAGAAATGCAAACTGTTACCACTTTATTTTCTTCAGAAGACAGTGAACATTCCTCCATTCCTATGCCCTTCATATTTGATTCAGCACTTCCATAGGCTTCGTCAGGTCTTACCGTCCCATCTTCCTCAATCACTACCCTTCGCCACTCTTATTCACCTCTCTTGTCATCTGTTTTTTCTGTCGAGTTTTGAAACTCCTTACTCTCAACAATACCCAGAAGTCTGATATCATGATCATCACCCTTCTTATTTTCGATTCTGATTCCCTGTTCCTTCGAACCCCATCCCTAGCCGCTCTCACTTTTTTCTTTGTTGATCGGAGATCAATTTCTACTATCACCTCTCTTTTTTCCCCCAATTCAATTCCTAAACGGGCATGTTGGGAGGATTGGTTTGGGAAACAGTCTACCCGTCTCCAGTTATGGGTAGCATTTTTGTTTTGGCTCGACCCGCTTTTCATAGGCATATCTACACTATCATCTCCTTTTAATTTCTCTGGACCTTCTTGCCTCTCATGTTCTTTTCCCTTGTCCACCACCCTCTCATGGGCTTCAGAGGGTCAACTTTCTTAGTAGAGGCCCAATTGAATGTTTCACCCCGATTTGTCTTGCGCTCCACCTCATCCGACTCATGATGATGGCCTTTCCTACTACTGACGACTAAATTCCCCACCATTTTGTCTTCCTTTTTACTCTCTCCAACGTCTATAATTATAGCTTCACCGTTTCCTTTTCCCCTAGTATTATTATTTACAACATTAGGTCTAGCCCCTATACCACTTTTTATGGAAACCAAGGGACCCTTGGCCTTCTCTTGCCCCGCCGGAAAGGGAGTAGATTCCATCCGGTCACCATAATTGCCATATGTGGATTGGCCTTTTGGGTTTCTCCAGTTCTCCTCCATTCTTTTGTTATTCTTCTGAGCCTTCTTTGCATGGTTTGTTCCCCCAAATTTTCCCCTAGTAAAATCCTTTTGTCTTCCATATCGGTTTAGGATTTTCTTGGGCGAACTCCCCGTGCGCAACCACACGTTCAATCGGTGATTCATCTCATAAGTAACTTCCTTGATGTCCCTCTCCACCAAGCATTCCCGGATACTATGGCCAATTCTTTTGTACTTAAAACAATAATCCTAAAGCCTTTCGTATCGAACAACATTGTATAAATCCTTTCGGTTCCCATAAGGTCAACTCTAAGACTCCTCGTCAGTGGTTCTCATATAATTACCATGACCCTGATTCTTAGATACCGGCTGTTATCCTCCCTAGCTGTATCCAAATCTACTTCCCTGACTTCACCAATCATTTTACCCAAAAAGTGACCAATCTCCTCTGACATACACAGAGGTGGGATCTTATGTACTTGCACCCAAAATTCAACCTTATTGAAACGAAGGTTAGCTATATCACCATCTAAAGGCATCACCTCTAAAAATACCATGGCCCTATCGAAATTCCAAGGTCCTCCATTAATAATACGATTACGATCCTCCATATTGAAGAATTGAAACGTAAAAGTATTTCCCTCTGCCAACTCTATTTCAAAACCATCATTGACTTTCCATAACGAGTAGAACACCCTGATGAAAGCATCCTTATTCACCACATATGTGGTCAGGACCTTCCCTACCATGCATAAAGCTAGCTTCCTTTCCCTACTGGCTTTCATTCCTTCATCCAGCGTCGTAACTGGTCCTTCTAGCTCCTTAATCGATAACGCACTACACAATCGTTCAAGCTCATCTGTTTCCATGGCAGACACCCTCACTTGCTAACAAAATAAACACTAACGCACAAACGGATTAAGCGAAACCAAGACTACGAAGTAGAAACGCTCAAGTCTTTAGTAGCCAGGGCTTATAAAGGGAGGACTTTTCTCCGATGTTAATATTTCAACATTCTTCACTTCTTTTTTTTAATAAGGTCCAATTATCCATATCTAGTTCTATTTTATACATATAAACATTAAAATTCAATTGATTCTAACATATTAGACTTAATTTTACAATATTTGAGAGTCCAATTGATTTTTTTTAAAGAGAGTCCAATTGAATTTTTAACATTTGCTTGCTAACCTAGTCAAAATCGTCACCCACTCACTCTGTGACTCGTCGTCGGAGTCCACTTTATTTGCTAACCTAATCAAATTGAATTACTAACCTTTCTTTAATGATAATAATTTTTAAAACAATACTTGCGTACTGACCAATCAGTATCCAATTTATGATATAAATGTAAAAAGTAAAAGAACAAAAGACACGTGCTACACTCCCATTGGTGGGATCAGTATTTTAGGTACTGACCAGTCAATACCTAAGCATCGTTCTAAATTTTATATAAACTCTGATTTTTGTTAATATCATTAAATAGCTCGAGCCCTAAAATATCTAGAGCCCTAAAATATCTAGAGACGGTCCTATATATATATATATATATATTTAATTAATCTTTTAATACCGAAAGTGCCATAAATTTGTGGGGATCAGTCGATAAAAACTACTACATGTGATTAAAACAACGCATGTGATTGAAACATATATATTTGGGTATATCCCTGGTCGCCTGATCAAAAGATTTATAAAAGAATATATTATTATAATAACAAATTGTAAAATAATAAAAATAGCGATATTGTTTGTGTTTGAAAGTATACTTTTACAGAAAATGCTTTTAAGTTTCTAAAAAAGTTAAATAAAAACATTTTTCTTTTCTAAAGTGTATAGTCTTATAAAGTATTAGTTTCTAAAAGAAAAAGGATTTCTAAAAAAATATATATTTTAAATCGTGTTCTTTTATTTAAAAACATTTACAAATTTAAAAAAATTGTCTGTCAAATAATGCTTTAGAAAGTATTTCAGGTCGTTTTTTAATGCTAAAATGTGTTTTGAGCAGTAAGTTCACCAAATATTGTAAAATAAACCTACAAAAAAAACTTTTTAAGTATTACAAAGCTTTTCTTTAAAGATAGGGAAAATATCCTTTAACCCTATGACTTTTGCATTAAAAAGGTAAGAACAGAGTTTACTCATACTGACCGATCTTCCAATAAAATCAAAATATTATTGAAATAATCCCTTATGTTACCTTTTTCAACAGAAAAGGACTTCCCATTGAAATCAAAATATTATTGAAAGAACCCTTCTGTTGAAACAGGTAACTCTGAAATTGTGCAGTACGTAAAAACACTCAAGTGCTCTTCAATGCCTTTACAATATCAGACACCAATTTTAAATAGCTGAAATTACACTTTTATCCTCACATTCAAATCTTTGATGACAAACGACTATATTGTAGCACTATATAAACCTGCATTCCTCATTCCTCCATTTCACCTGTATTCACACACAACCAACCATTGAAACACCTGTATTCACACACATTCCTCCAATACCTGTATTCATTTCAAATATGTAGACAATACCTTACTCATTTCAAACATTTACTCTACCATTCCTCCCAGACTTGTATTCACACACATTTCAAACACAGTCGCACATATTTGAATCCTTAATAACACATATTTCAAACAAACATTCACACATATTTCCACCACAGTGAACAACTATGGAAAGAAGTTCGAACATAGTAACCAGAGGAAGCAACATCAGTGGTGGAGTTGTGATTTTGAAAAACAAATTATGTAGATGTGGTATGAAGGCTGGGGTTAGAATATGAGTCAAGTGATAATCCAAGTAAGTTGTTTTTTCTGTGAAAAAGGCAATACAAATTTTTTAATTGGTGGCAACCAAACAAAATAGAATTTTTGGGAAGTATACAATGTCATGAAGACTTTGAATTGCTATATGCAAAGATGCACATGCTGGAATCAAGTCTAATTGGATCTATGCAAAACCTGGAAACAAGTTTAAATCAGAGAATGCAAAACTTGAAATGGAATTATAGATACAAGTTTCAATAAGAGATGGTAATGCTAGCTAATATGCTATTTTTTTGGTCTCTCCATATATGTGTTTTATGTTAGTTTGATGAATATGTAATGCTCTTGAATATGTAATGCACTCCCTATGTAATGCCCTTGATATATGTAATGTACCTACGTAATATAAATGTACCTATGTAATTATCCATTATCATCAAATTTCGGTCACATACATATGAAAACTAGAGCACAAAAGTAGTATAAATTGCAGAAAATAAGTCAAAGAAGATGTTCACATAACCATTCATCAATTGTATAAAACATTGGTTACTACAAACTAGTATTGTCTAATACCATTAGTAGCAGCTAAAGTATGAAAGTATTTTCCTTTAAACTCCAACAAAAGGCATGGTACCTAAGCTCTAAAATAAGTTCAAAGTGCTACCGAAATGTCGTAACATTTTCATAATTAATATCTACATAGTCAATAATTCCTAGCCACTAACAGTTAAGATTAACACTAACTTCATTCTAACTGAGTCACTTGAGATTCTGTTTGAGTCTGAACCTGTGATGGCTGTGATGAGAAACCTATATCTACCTGACTTTTTGGATCCTTCTGTCTCTATACAATAAAATTAAACAACCTCAAACCATAATTACATCAATTTACAAAACCATGCATTCAATGAAGAGTATGGTTCAGTATAAACCTTAGTGGGATGCTTTGAAAAAGTGGCAGCACCTTGTGGTTCATTATCTTTTGTTTTCGAAACCTTCTTTCACTGTAAACAAATAAAAGAACAGAACATCACCAAAGGGAAATCAAACCATTTTAAAAACAAAAAAAAAATAATAATTAAAAATAAACAAGCAACACTTTAGTTACCTTGGTGACCACAGAATTGTTCTCACTTTTTTAAGACCTTGAGTTATGTCCAGGCTGTCTAGAATTTCTACACACAACCGTTCCAATCATAGTTGCTTTTTCCTTCTCACCTGATTCTCTCTCTTCCTTACAAGCACTGGATTTCCTGGTAACCGTTTCACCGGTGGTGCTTCTACATGTGCTACTGATCTGTGTAAATCGTGTTATAAAAATAATACTCGCAAATACACGAATCGTGAAGATAAGCACAGTGACAAGTAAGGATCGTTCCCACAAGGATTAAAGATTTATCGATTAAAACTAATTCTAATTAAAGCTAAATTAAAGTAACAAGAAGTTTGTTGAGTTAATTTAAAGCTAAAACTAAATTAAATTAAAACTAAGAAAGCAATTAAAAAATTTGGTTGTGATCAAATGTGAGAAAGTACTAGGTCATCTATGCTCCCCTACTATGTTTACTTAATGTTTCGAATTAACTGTGAAAACAGAATATTAATCAAATTAAGGGTTCGTTCTTATATTAAGTATGACTGTTACCGTATGATCCTGGGATGAATCAAGTATTCTCAATTACAGTTTACCCATAGATCAATGGCGCAAACTACAATCGAGAACCCATTAAGTGCAAGAACAATGAATCAAAACCTACTTGCATAGATCAATGTTAAGATCAGTTTTATCCATTCGATTGAATATTAATTAAGATTACGTATAGATCAATACTCCAACCTTAATCATTAAATTATCAAAACCCTAAATTCATGCCAACGTATGTCATGCATTAACAAGAATAAAGAATTAAGACTTAAGACATATGAAGAATTGAATAAATCAAAACTCGAATTAATAAAAATATCGTCAATTCTAATAAAGAGCATTCATAAAGGTTCACATTGATTCCCTAATATGAATTACTTACACATGATGAAAATAAGAGAAGAGAAAGAAAAGATAAAACCTATCTTGGCCTTCAATGAATTATTCAAGTCTTCAATGATGAATTCTTCTTCGTCTTTGAATATTCGATGTGTAAAGATGAATGAAATGTGTATGGTGATGGAGTGGTGGGGGACAGCCCCCTTGGTGGCTTAGGATCTCCCTTGGCTTCTCTCTCTCGAAATTAGGGTTCACATGGGGTTTAAATAGGTGTAGATGCTATGTCATGTCCTTAAACAACAAGGAAATCAATTCCAATATAGAACTCTATCTTTTTGGGACTTTATTTATTTCCTAATCCAATAAAAAGACTACTTATTAAAGGAAGATTAGAATTAGGTTTCAACTTGTTTGCACAAGACTCCCAAACAATTCAAAGAAGGAAATATTTCCCATTCCGACAACTTGCAAAATAACTCTCATCATTATTCACGGAATTATGGCTGATCTGACCATCGGATACTAAAACGGACATAACTTCTTCTAGAAATATCGGAATTACAATCCGTAAAGTGCGCCAGAAACAAAACTTCCGGGTCTTTCAACCCATAGGTAGTAGGACACACAATTCGATCTGAGCTGAGAGATATAAGCCCCGCAATCTTGTTGTTCTGCACTGCTCCAAAATTCAACTTTTTGCTCATTTTCTTCAAAATAACATTCAACACCTCTTGAATGGAATGTGACCTATACATGCTCAACAAACACATAAAATACCTAATTTCACCCAAGAACAAAGCACAAATAATAAGAAATGGGGACCTAAAAAATGTATAGAAATAGACCGATCAAATATCCCCAAACCTATCTTTTGCTAGTCCTCGAGCAAAACTAGAATAAAAATAAAAAATAAAAACAAACGAAAATCTAAAAATAAACTAAGTCATTTTCATAGCAAACACGATAGTATTGAGCGTATGCTACAAGCCATTAAACCTCTAGGTGTCCATAGTAGGAGGAGTTTTGTCTCCTGAGGGTTTACAGATATGCTACCCACAAACATATTTCTACGAAAAACCAGATAATCAAGACGCAAAGTCAAATATACCATTCAAAGCCAATACATGCTAGAGCCACTGAATAAAGACTAAAATTATGCCATAAATTTGAATGCACTACTTAGTTTTAATGAAAAGCTCATACTCAAGACACTCTAGCTTCAAAAACGCATTCGTCAAATGCTATAGATATAATTCGTCTCGACTCTAATTCTCACAGGATGTCACTCATTAATTTCACACAGAACCTAGGCAGATACACTCATCAAGCATATGCGATGGGAATTTATGCACAAGAAATTTTAAGATATAATCGCATATGAATATATAATAGAAAGAACGCTTGATTTCATGCAAAGGATCTCGTGAACGGAATCAGACATTAAGAACAAGATAGAGCACATGTTTACCTTTACTCTCGAGCTAGCATTCCCAAAAGATCAATTAGGTCTTTTCGTTGGTTGTAACGGGGTCGTTGGGTGAAGGTTAAGAAAGAATGGAAAAAGGATAACAAACAACCCTAGGATCATATCGAGAAATTCTTCAGTAATCTTCATAATCGGCTGAATTTCTTCAAATTCTTCATTCCACTTGCATCCAGGCTTCTTGAACAATTTTCATTCATTCGTCTTCTTGAGTTGATCTTGACCTCTCATCACTTTCATAATAAAGCTCTATCTGTTTCACTTACATTTGATTCATCATCTCATTCATTTATCTTTTTTTTTTATTAGATGAGAATTTGTACATCAATTACATAATTCTTCCAACACCTTCTTTGCATTTGATCTTCTAGCTTTGCCTTGGTACATGCACATCACAAATCACCCATTTTGAACTCTCTTCAATTATCTTTATCACCTCAATATGATCCCAAGCTATAAGGTATGGCTAATATATGGCTCATTGGGTAAGTTAATGTGGGTGATGAAAGAAAAAGGCTTATAGTGTTTGGCTTCAAAATTAGCTAGGGAGCACACACATAAAGGTGGAAATATTTCAGGCTTTTTAAGTGAGTTCAAGCACACATTGCCTATATCACTTCTAATGGTTCAACCAAAACAAGAGCAAAGTCCACATGTGATATCTTTTATGATGAATGTTCTTTAATATCCAATGCATAACCTATTGAGATCAATTTCTAATGTTAAGAACTTAATGAGTGTTTAGGAGTAGAAACAACAAACCCTCTATAATGATAATTATGTATGCTTTTTGGCTTAGTGAACTCATAAGGGTAGTCTCCACTATTAATCATGGTTATCCAACTAAGCATCCTATCCATCATCATGTCGAGAGCATGTCATAAATTTTGAAAAATGCGATGCACTACTCTAAGTGGCAAGACATTAATCTAAACTCAGTGAATAAAGCTTATATTACGGATCTTAAACCACACAAAAGAAGCATCGAAAAATAGAGGACAAACAATTCAAAAACTGGTGACTTTCTAAAACGACCTACGTCTGCTTTTTAATGCATATCTCTAAAATTACTAAACAAAAGTTAACCATATATTAAAAAACGAAACTAGACATAAAAACACACACTTTTCATCTAGAAAATATTTCAAAATTCGAATCATAAAAATGAGAAAACAGACGTTGAAAACAGTCCATGTGCAGATTTGCAAAAACAGGGCATCGCCCATGACCTTTGGTCGAAAAAACATTCATAACTTTTAAACTACTGTCCAAATATTTATGTTCTTTATACCATTAGATTCATATCAAAATAATAAAGAACCTAAAAAGGACATAAAATTTTATTTCTTCACCAATGAATACAGTTTTAATAAAACGTTTGCCTCAAAAAATTTCAAAACAGGGCACTTTTTTGTAGATTTGAACAAATCGCTCAAAAATTAAATAAACACAAATTCACACCCCCAAACCTAATCTAAACATTGTCCTCAATGTATATATGACATTAAAAGCATGGACAACGAATAAAGAAAAAGTATGGAAGGCAAGAACTTAAAACACAAAACCTAAAAAAAGAAAACTATAAAACTAAAAATTAAAAAAAAAATTACCTAGGTGGGTTGCCTCCCGCCAAGCGCTTTATGCAACGTCTCGGCAAGACGGGTGCTTGAAAAACTCAACCAAATTTCAATATCTCAAATTTATGCTTGTGCGCGATCATATCTTGGAAAAAATTATCCCGCGCCGGCATGTTCCTACACACAATAAGCAAAGGCAAGTAAATGTTCAATACAAAGTATGGTTAAATAAGTTCAGAAAACCACTTATTCCATTTGATGTTGTGTAGGCTGCTCAGAAAAGTAATGGGAGGGACATAAGGCTTGAGTTCCTTGAATAGGAGTGGTGCCTCAAAAGGGACATCTTCCACTTCCTTTGCTTTTTCTTCCATTTCCTACTTTTCAACTTCTTCACCTGCAACACTAGAAAAATCATCAGAAAATTCATGGGTTACTATGGTATCAACAATCTCATCATTCTAAGGGATGTTGGTAGCTTCTTCCTGCTCCGTTTGGCAGGGGAATTCTTCGGGCTCCTCATTTTGAAAAGCTTCAATCAATTGCCCAATTTGTGTTTCTATCTTTCTTAATGAAGGATCAAAATTTTGCATTCTCACATCAGTGTCTAGGAATCTCTTATCTTGCTGATTCATTCTCTGTTCCATAGTTTGTATAAATTGCTTCATTGTATCCTCCAATGATGGTGAGACCAGTTGGTCATAGGTATTGACTTTATTGTAGCTCCACGAGAAGTCTTGATGATTCCTCCAATCCGAGTTGTAAGTATTGTCATATGGTTCATAACTCGACCACTGACTGTGGGAATTTCCATATGATTCATTGATAGGCCACGAATTGTAGGAATTTTCAAATGGTTCATGCATAGGCCTCATGTTGGAGGAATTTAACGCTCGAGTATGTTTTTCAACATATTCTGGAAATTCTTCTCTCAAATGGAAGCCCAATAAATCATAACCAACCATTCCACATATCTTGCAAGCCACTTGTTTTCTCCTCGGAGTCATCGAAATCGGTCCCTCTATCTGTCGACTTAAATCAGCTAGTTGCATAGTAAATCCTTGAAGTGTTTCTCTTTCTTCATCATAAGTATGTTGCCCATAGAAGTCCATTATACCTAAAAAGAAAACAAGAAAAAGGAAATAAAAAGAAAACAAAAAATAAAAATAAAAACTATAAACTAATGACTACTAAAAAAAATAAACTAAAATTGAAACTAGAAATAACCAATAAATTCAACTAATTCCTGGCAGCGGTGCCAAAAACTTGATGTGTGTAAATCGTGTTATAAAATCAACACTCGCAAGTGCACGAATCGTGAAGATAAACACAGTGACAATTAAGGATCGTTCCCACGAGGACTAGAGATTTATTGATTAAAACTAATTCTAATTAAAGCTAAATTAAAGTAACAAAAAGATTGTTGAGTTAATTTAAAGCTAAAACTAAATTAAATTAAAACTAAGAAATCAATTAAAAAGATTTGGCTGTGATCAAAGGTGAGAAAGTACTAGGTCATCTATGCTCCCCTACTATGTTTACTCAATGTTTCAAATTGACTGTGAAAACAGAATATTAATCCAGTTAAGGGTTCGTTCTTATCTTAAGTATGATTGTTACCGTATGATCTTGGGATGAATCAAGTTTTCTCAATTACAATTTACCCATAGATCAATGGTGCAAACTACAATCGAGAACCCATTAAGTGCAAGAACAATGAACCAAAGCCTACTTGCATAGATCAATGTTAAGATCAGTTTTATCCATTCGATTGAATATTAATTAAGATTACGTATAGATCAATACTCCAACCTTAATCATTAAATTATCAAAACCCTAAATTCATGCTAACGTATGATCATGCATTAACAAGAATAAAGAATTAAGACATAGGATGAATTGAAAAAATCAAAACCCGAATTAATGAAAATATCGTCAATTCTAATAAAGAGCATTCATAGAGGTTCACATTGATTCCCTAATATGAATTAGTGACACATGATGAAAATAAGAAAAGAGAAAGAAAAGATAAAACCTATCTTGGCCTTCAATGAATTATTCAAGTCTTCAATGATGAATTCTTCTTCGTCTTTGAATATTCGATGTGTAAAGATGAATGGAAGGTGTATGGTGAAGGAGTGGTGGGGGACAGCCCCCTTGGTGGCTTAGGACCTCCCTTTGCTTCTCTCTCTCGAAATTAGGGTTCACATGGGGTTTAAATAGGTGTAGATGATATGTCATGTCCTTAAACAACAAGGAAATCAATTCCAATATATAACTCTACCTTTTTGGGACTTTATTTCTTTCCTAATCCAATAAAAAGACTATTTATTGAAGGAAGATTAGGATTAGGTTTCAACTTGTTTGCACAAGACTCCCAAACAATTCCAAGATGGAAATATTTCCTATTCTGACAACTTGCAAAATAAATCCAGTCATTATTCACGAAATTATGACTGAACTGACCATTGGCTACTAAAATGGGTATAACCTCTTCTAAAAATATCGGAATTGCAATCCGTAAAGTGAGCCAGAAACTAGACCGTCGGGGCTTTCAATCCATAGGTAGTAGGATACATAATTCGATCTGAGCTGAGAGATATAGGCCCTGTAATCTTGTTGTTCTGCACTGCTCCAAAATTCAACTTTTTGCTCTTTTTCTTCAAAATAACGTTCAACACCTCTTGAATGGAATGTGACCTATATTTGCTCAACAAACACATAAAATACCTAATTTCACCCAAGTACAAAGCATAAATAATAGGAAATGGAGATCTAAAATATGTATAGAAATAGACCGATCAGTTACTTCAAGGATCATCCCATACACGCAAGTCTGGAATGGGATGGATCATAAAGTTATAGGTTCTAAGATAGGTAGCCTTAGACAACATAGGGTCAATAAATTTTACTATGTTGCCCTCATAACCATTAAATCCAAAATGGTGTCTAATCCCAGCCAATGCGTGACTACATGGCACCCCACTAACCTCCCATTGGCCACACTCACAAGTTTTTTCAGGTAAGTTGGCATTGTATGCTCTACCTACACCCAACATCTCCTATTTCCCCCTACCTGAATGTAGATTCTTTAGGATTCTACTCTCTGTTGGAACCTCGTTCACTGGTAACACAACAGAAGTAGGTTTCTAAAAAAAACATTAAATACCGATTATAAGCGATCTGGAACCAGTGAACTTAGGATCGTCCATTTTTGGAACTAATACATATTAATTATTACAATAATAAATAAATATGTAAACACTGGAAATTGTAATTGATATAATCAGAAGAAGAAAATTTTACCAATGTTTGGAGGCTCCTTCACTTTACGATATGCTCCTATCTTAACCAATCTTACCAAAGTTTGAAGGCTCATTAACTTCTTGTAATACTCCTTATCTGAACCACTCGATCTTCCTCGCTATATCTCGGGACTGGTAACTGCTTGTGGGTGTGTCACGTTCTCTGAAACTTGAATGGAGGATGTAGAGAAAAGACTTAAAGAAACTCTTTCTTCTCTATTTGGAGTATTGATCTCTCGCACACAAAAATTGCATCTCATGCAAATCTTCTTAACTGTTGTGTGTATACGATTTCACGCACTACGTTGCTTCACATGCAAATTGAGAGAACTAATTCTCTCTTTTTGTCGCTGTTCTGTCTTAGCAATTATTGATGTGTGTGTTTGATTTCATGTACTCAACAAATTGCATCTAATGCAAATTTATTGTTGCATGTGTGCTTCTTTGATTCACGCACATGTTCGGGTTTATGCCTTAAAGATGCAATTTATAAATGGATTTACGAAATAATTAAAAGAAAAGTTCAATTCATTCTTTTTGTGTTGTTTATTCTATAACACGTGCATATATAAACATCCTAGATTGGCGGATGTAATCTCAAACTGTGTATATGAGTGTCATATACGGATGGATATAGTAAGAGACGTGCAATCTAAAGAGTCTATAAATAATAAATAAATCTTGGTGCTTTATTTGTGGTTAATCTATAGTTGTTGTCCATTCAGTAATGTATAGTGATTCTTTCATTAATCATTCATATGTGATATGGGAATGGAGGCACCTTGTATGATGTGATCATATAGGATTGGGCCAATATCTATATAAATCTCCCACCAAGATTTATTTACCGATGAGATTCATATATATCAACTAATGATGGCTATATGTGGGTGATCTTAATCCTGAGTGTCTTATCGACTCCTTCAGGTTAGATCGTGGTCTTTGATATACCATGGGTGAGGTCGAATGTATTTACTGATCAATATACTCCGTATGTTAGGATTGCGGTTTGGCTTGTGGCCGGGAAGGTTTGTACACAATAGTGGAATCCTCTTCTTCTTGTTAAAAGTAAATGGTAGTTCCCTTAAGATTTGATTCGGGGCTTGAACAATATGAGCGCTCTCCTAATTCCGTGAGGAAAAAAGGATTTATTGTCCATTAGAGAATCAACGATACTTAAAGGATATATGTAATTATAGGGGTATAACGGACTTTATGGCCCATCTCTAATTATGAACTACGTGGAGGATCACACCATGTGTAATAGCTATATCGATAGACACAGAGTTGTAACGGTCTATATAAAAGCGTCTACAGTTGAGAGAGTGCATCTTCGAGTTTTTAGTGGAATAAAACCGAAGTTAATAATCGTGAAATAATATTTAAAGAGTTTAATTAATTATTTTTGAGTATAATTGGAGCTCAAAATATTGTGGGTCCATTAGGTCTCCTTGCTAGCCCGATCGATTTTGGTAACAAGGGTCACGGTTAATTAATTGGATTGTCCAATTAATTTTGTTACGAAAGTGACACGTACTTATTCGGAAATTAATTGAATAATGAGATTATTTAACTAATGAATGTTAATAGTTAAATTAATTAATTATATTGATAATTATGAATTATGAATTAACTATTAATTGGAGGGTGTTAGTTGATATTTGGATTTAGATGAAGATAAAATAATATGATTATTTTATTTTTACTAAATCATTTATCTAAGTATTTGAATTTAAGTTTAAATTTAAATTACTTATTATCACTTTTAATATATTAGATATATTTGAAAAGGATAATTAAAAGATATATGTCAATTACTAACACAAGAAATTGCATTTGATGCAGATTTGTGTGTGCACATGAAACAATAGTCAAAAGAATAATTTGCATTGTATGCAAATTATTTGATACACACATAATATACATACATATATACATACATATATATATATATATATATATATATATATATATATATATATATCACAAGCAAGTTGTTGCGTGGGATAAAAAAATAAGAAGACAAGAACAAGATCAGGTCTCTTGAATTGACATTGGATGCAATATGGGTGTACGTGAAACACACAAGAAAGAGATCGAAGATTTTACATGTTTTATTTGTGCGTGAACGGAGAAAAATAACAAGTGTTGTTATCTTAAGTTCTCATCTACCTCCATTCAAGTTCTTGAGTATGTGACGCGCCTACACATCGTTACCAGTTCTGGGATATAGCGAGGAAGATCGAGTTGTTCAGACAATAGCACATTGTAAAGTGAAGGAGCCTCCACACGTTTGTAATATTGGTTCAGACAAAAGCATATTGTAAAGTGAAAGAGCCTCCAAACGTTGGTAAGATTTTCTTCTTTTCTTTATATTGATTACAATTTTCTGTGTTTACATATTTATTTATTATTGTAATAATTAATATGTAATAGTTTTGAAAATAATTATGATTTTCGTTTTCACTCATTGTGTTTAAGGGTAATGAATGATATGAAGATGAAAATGGAATGCAACACACAAAAATGCAAGCAACCAAAATGCACAAGGTAAGACACACACAATGCACGGATCACCTAAGTATATCTAGGAACCGGCTCTGATACCAATTGAAATTCCCCAGAAAGTGTGTGTCTATAACCTAGAGGGAGGAGGGGTGAATAGGTTTTAATTTGATAGATTACCAATTTTATGAATTAATCAATATTAACAATTCTACCCCATTCTACTTAAATGTTCAATTAAAAGACAATAAACATTAAACAATAACAACACGCAATATATACGTGGAAACCCTCCAAATGGGAAAAACCCCTGGCTGTTTAGAGCGCCACCCTTGATCCGCAAAATCCACTATTGAGTAAAAGTTTACAACCTAGGTTGACCTCCCGTCTAACCCTCTAGTTACTAACCCTTTCACTCTACCCAACGGGCCTTAATAGTGATTTTGGATCCCTAGCCTTGTGCACTAACCACTTAGCTACAAGCAAACTCAATAATGAAGAGATAATGGCAACCTAAGTGAATATGCAAGAATATTTAATATACAAAAATGCTAGGTTAAGACATTCATGCTTATCTAGGATTAATAATGACAATTTAAAACAAACCCTAAATATCAATATTCTAAATGAAAAGGAAAGAAGAATTAGCTAGAAGGGTAAAATCGTCCTAAATGCTAGCTATCACAAATTAATGCATCTCAACCAACAATCAATACACAAGCATGTCATAAAAATAATTAAACGACCAAGCAAGCAATTAATATGCAATAAAGACTAAAACCTTAGGCATACATGTCTTAGAGATGAAATCATAAAGCTTAGAGCATGTAGAGAATACCTAGGTATGAACACACAAGAAACCCATGCTTGAAAGATGCTTGATGATTTGTATATTAGGGATGGTTGAGAAAAAATGCCTTCTTGGAGCTTCTCTCTCTAAAGAACAAAATCTCTCACTTAAAATTAGGTTTGGAAGCTCTCTAAAATGAATTGGGAAGAAGATGATGAATATATACGAAGCCCAACTGAAACTGTCGTTTTCGGCAAAACGCATCCAAAACGCGTCAGGACCGCTGGCTGTACCGCGGTCCAGGCAAGTGTCCAGACCGCGGCACAAAGAGCGGTATATCGTCTGGACAACGCCGCTCTGTAGGCCGTTGTGCATGCAGCGTGAACAAACAGCGGTCTGGACAACATGCATCCTTTTTAAAACTCCGCTTGGGAGACCGCAGCTTAGGTAACATGCACAGACCGCGGTAGACACAGCGTGCATCCTCTGCCAAACACCGCTGTGCAAGCCGCGGCGAGGGCACTGCACAAAGAACGGTCTAGACCGTGGTAAAAAGGAAAAATCCTCATTTTGAGGCACAAACACACAATCAACAGTCAAATAAAAACAATACACATAAAACACACAAAATGGCAAATAAGCATGCAAGCAAGATGATTAAAATAAAATTCATGAGAGTGAGTGTGTGTACTAAATCTCTTCAATGAAGATTAAGCAAGTGATTTTACCTTTGATGCTTGAGAAAGGACTTGAGCAATGAAGACCTAAACTACCTTTCCATATTGTTTCCAAAATGTGGTTGTCAACGAAATAAGCCAATCAAAAAATCGAGGAACTTATAGGGGCACAAACAGAGCACTTAGAACCATAGCCAAAAACAAAGAAAACAGGGCAGACAATAGAAAGAAAACCAAGCACAGCAGAACAAAAAACAAAACTTCAAAAATTAATCAGTAAAAACACCCCAAACCAGCCTTTTACCACACCTACTCAACCCCATCTTAGTCAAACCATCATCAAAAGAGAAAAAAAAAAAAGCAAAGTAGCCAGACATCATTCACTCCAGCACAACATATCCTTACAACCTGCAGAGCCTTTCTTGGCAAGATTATCAACAATTCTAAAGAATTGGAAGCCCGAGGACAGTAGACAGAGCCAAACAATACACAACCAGTAAATAAAAAATGAAAATTAATAGAAAACAAGCAACTCTTAATATCAAACCAGAGCCAAAACAGATCAACAAGAGTAATTTACGTAAAAAACCAACTAACCTGAGTGATTGAGAAACTAAATCCCAGAAATTTGCTCAAAGCTTCAGTCTTCCACAACTATTTTTCCCAATAACCACTGCAATTTTTTTTTAAGGAATACTTTAATTAAATTTCAGTTTAAGAAAGACAATTAATTGAAAAATTACTTAATTCTACATACATTCAAGTAAATCAACAATAATTTCTGTCTAAGAAAGATAAAAAATTGAAAAATAAAAAATAAAAAAAGAATAAGAATAAGATGATCTGAACAAGAGGAAGGGTGCGAAAATGAAGAGCAAAAATAAAAAGTAGGAGAAGGAGATTAGAAGAAGAGCAATAACACGAAATAGAAAAAAAAGAAGAAAATCTGCAGAAGTATAACATGTGCGACGAAGAAAAAGATGAAGAAGAAGAAGATCTGCAGAAGAGGAAGATTGACGATCTTAAGCAGAAGTAGAAGAAAAGGAAGAAAAAGAAGGAGAAGAAGATCAGAAGAAGAAAGAGATCTGCAGACGAAAAATATCAGACATACCTTCAAGCTTCGAGCTTCGAGCTTCGAGTTGAGAGGAGCGAGGACTAAACTGGTGTTTGATGAAGTCGAACTATTTTCTTCAACTGAAGACTGTGTTTTTCATTTTTAATTTTATTGTTCAAATTGTTTTTGGAATTCAAAAAATAACTTTCAATTGTTTTTCAAAATTTTCAAATTTAATACTACTTTTGTTTTTCAAATCTTTTTTATTTGAAAACAAAATGAAAACAGGTTAACGAAGGCGTTTTGAAAAATGTTTTTGAAAAATAAAAATGCAAACGGGTTGGAAAACGACTGCAGGACGAGGCCATAACCCTAGATTAATTGATGTATATAAAAAGTGTCGTACCTTTTTCTCGTGCGATTGAACAAGCGCTGAATTGAATCCGTTAGATCTTCTAATCAAATCACGAACGTGAATCACCTAGGAGTGTGGGCTCCCTTTCTCTAAATTGTATACCTGAGGATGGACACAAACAAAATCTTTTTCTTTGTTAGTTACAGTTATCCTCCATGAAGAAAACAAAGAACGTTAGGTCACTTGTGAATTATCAATCAATTTGATTGAAACTCGCATGAACCTTGATTCGATGTTGTACACAAAACCTTTTAATTTAAAGGCTACTAGTATACTATCGAAAACTAAACGTTCTTTCTTCCTTTTCTTCTTTGCCGAATCTCACACTATTTCTTAGAGTTGATCGGATTTTGTCTAGAGCAAAAAAAAAAAAAAAATCTTCCTCAAAATTCTATGGTAGCCGAATTCTCTCTCCAAAAAGAACTAGGGTTGTATTCTTCTCTTGGAAAACAACAAGGGCTGGCTGAATTTCCCTTCATATATATATAGGGCTGGCCGAAAATCTTGTCTGAAATTTATTAGGATTCCAAATCCTTTCCTAAGAAGGATTTATTTGGTTGTTAAGAATCGTTTCCTTAGGTGGATTTACTTGATAGTTAAGAATCCTTTTCAAAGAAGAATTCTATCCTTAGGAAGATTTACTTGGTGACCAAGAATCGTTTTCCAAAAAGAATTCTTTCCTATACCAAGACTTCTAATCCAACTCAATAGTGTATTTCTAACCATATTAAAGACTTCCTAATTTGATTAGATAAATAATTCATTTTATTTATCTACTTATCAAATATAGTCTTTAATATTAATTATACTACCAACAATAGTATAATTTTAGGAGATCATCTCCTATAGAAAAAGGATTTTAACTTTTAATTAAATAATTAATTAATTACCATATTAATTAATTTCCATTTAATTAAATAATAAATTAAAATTAATATAATTAAGCTATTTTAAATAGCCTTGCAGCCCAACACATATACATGGGCCAATATTTTTTTTTCTTATTTTATTAAATCCATTGGACCTTAATAAAAAGTCCACATGTGAACTAGACCCATTCTTACAAAAAGAAACAAGTCCACATGCCTCAATACAATTCTAGATGGACCCCTAAATTAGTCCGGAAGAATATATCAAGTGATCCATGCAAGTTCGTGTGGATTGGGGATCTTGGCGGGCTATCTAAATTTAAGCTCCAATAGACACAACCCAATCACAATCAATAAATAATTCACTTATGTCCGATCTATTAATTTTAGTTCATTCCACTAAAGAACTAAAATTGAACTCTTAAATAAAGATAGAATAAGTTGATGTTACTCATTCATACCCTAGACAACCTTATTGGAGAAAGTGTATCCTCGTGAAGAATATCAGTAATCGCCAAGAGCTCTTAGACCGCCTATAGCTCTCCAAGTTACTATATTTACTCATATGACCACATTTTGAACTTGGATATTTTGACTTGTCCAGAAGCCATGTTTCAATAGACACTATTGAAAACTTAACGTTAAGATTTCATATCCAATACCTCAAAACATTCATAAGATGATATTCTAATCTCATTTAATAAATGGAGCCATGATGTCCATATCTATAAATGAAGTCCTCTATCGATTAACAAACGAAAACCACCAAACTATCGAGGATAGACTATGCTATATAATCGTATTCGTTAATAGCTCAAATGATAACACTTGCAAGCATAAGTCCATCATTTACCTCAGGATTGAGATAGACTCTCCGATTGTCTTCAAATGAAAAACTTTTATCCATTGACGGTTCTAGATAAAGTATTTCATTGTGATCCAATTCAATGCACCCAGTGCACTAGATTCTTTTGCCTAAAGACACCACACTTTGATGATTTTAGACTCATCATAACACATTTGATCCCACTCAAAGGCTAGCAAAAGAATCTAAAACTTTGACAAGATAAAGGTGCCCAACCTTTTATCTTAAGTTGTGAAAATTATTCAAGACTAACTAAAGCATTGTATCTACCTCCTACACATCTAGATGTATGAACAATTCTTCTTTTCTTTAGTCTTTTGACCTTATGATTATTTACTTTTGACAATTATAATAATTAAACTATAAATGCTATAAGATTTGTTAAACTAGAAATCACTTTATTAATATGAAAAGATTGTCAAATACATTATTACACTCTTGCTATCGAGCATAATCCCAAGAACATTTATCTAGGACATTTTATTGGATGTTTTATCTTAGAGGTCTGGCAAAACCTGACCAAGACTTGGTCATCTTAAGAAAAAAATGTACAATTAAATATGAAGATGATAAAGAGGGATAGAAAACTGAGTTGTCATTTTTCTGCCTTGCAAAATATATATGGGATCCTGGGGTCATCATCTGGGATTTGATTACACTCTTAATTTTTAATCTTCTTTAATATATATAAGTGTATATGACAACAAATAAGTCGAAGAGAAATCTTTAATTAGTGAAAGAACATGATATATATGTCTAGTAAAAAACATGCAACGCAATATACACATGGAGGAAGAAGTCTCCTTGATCGTTTATGGTAAAGTTTTAAAGTGTCTGCATGGTTCGACCTAACGAAGGTCAATATGCAAGAGAAATATCCAGTATATTCATTAATTATCTCTGCCACATTCAATTTGTATAGTTTACTATAGATAATAACTGCTCAAATTATACATGAATAATTACTAGCTCAAACTAACATTTTTTTTCTTCTTTACAAGTAGAATTCTGATAACAGTAACCCTGTGTTGGTTCCAAATAAAAATCTACCTGGCTACCTCTTCTTTTCAACCGTCAATGTTCAAATACAATACAACTCATAAGAAACTTCTATCTATCACATTTCTCTCAACCGCAGCAGCTGAACAAGGCAATTTATAACTAATTATATATCCCGAGGAGACTGAAAAAAATAAATACTTAAACTTATGAGCTATTGTTCTGAACGAAAATGAATATTCATAAAAGCTGTTGAGTGACTTTTACCCTTGTACTATTGAAGGATCTAATGGGTCAAATATGGTTTGCTTGCAAATAAGAACCAGGGGATACATTTCAAGCGTATGCAACACAAACCATATCACTGACCTCAATGAGTTGGATCGGGATTGAAATTTACAGTTTCCCTATAGATGAGCTCCTTGATATTTTCTTCAGTAAAATATGGATGGTCAAAATCAAAACTGAATGGCCTTGGGCAAACAGGCTCCTTATTGATATCATGAAGGGGGGCAAGATATGGGTAGCACAGAGCTTCATCAACTGCAAACAATGATGTAGGAAGATAAAAAGTTGCTGAGAAAAAGAAGAATTGATAGTCCATGTGAACATTGACTCAAAACAAGCACAAAACGATTATAATTTGTCATACTAAAACGACAAACAAATTGATGCAGCATAAAATCTTTATCCTAATCAAACTGAAAATCACTCCTAGTGCTTCATGAATCTTCAATTATAAAGTTATCAAAATGCCAAAATCAACAGCCAAAGGTATAATTCTCTCTATAAGTCTATATCAATATACCTATAATGCATTTGTTCTGATCAAAGACGAGCATCTTCTCTAGCAAATCTACAACACCTGGAGACACATTAGGAAATCTAACATAAAAACTTTGCCCACATTCCAAATCACAGTCTTTTCTTTTATTTCACAAGTATTGCACTCATGTCAGATTGTCATCTGCTGTGAGAAAATTCATTCCCAACTCCAACACCTGTCATTATTAAATCAAAAAATCATTTTAAGGATTGCAATAAAACAAATTGTTACCATATTAAAAACAGCTATGACGTTTTTTCCCAATTCCCGATACAACTAGGACATGTTAGAGTTGTTAAGAAGAAACCAAAAAGCAACCCTCCCATCCTTGCCATTTAAATATATATACTTGAAATGTTTTTTTTATAAAAAAATTCTAGGTAATCCTACTAATTTTAGATTTTGTGATTTGTTTCCCCCAACCCAACCCTAAGTCTTTTCCTCAGAAAAAAGATTATTATATAGTACAATATCCAAAGGGTGCTAGCCCAATAATTTACCAACCAATTAGTTAGCCCAATGGGTGTAACACCTATCACTCTATTGCAGCCTTATTCATAATCCATCCAGTATAAATACAACATACACCGAATCAACCTTGAAAATTATAATAATCTTGTCTACCTTTCCATTTTGAGGATAGCCTGAGCACTCAATAGTTTTATCACCATTTGAGGAGTGTTTCAAAGAATGTTCCTGCCACTCAACTTCCATTAAAAATCCAGATGCTTAAATTTAGATATATTATTCTGAATTTCTGACCTAGAAATGCAAAGCATATTCTATAGTACACAACAGTGGTACCACTGACATGGATTTTTCTTTACTATTTCTGAGGTTGAATTAAGTACATTAAATAAGTGCAAGTAGTCAATAAAAGGCCTATCATATTGATATTGAGGTATGGCAGGACTATGCATACAAGTAGTAGACAACATAAATTAGTAAAAGATGACCTTTTTAAAACAAGTTGATAATGGATGTAGAAGAACTTAAAAAAATTCTTTTTCATAGGAGATCCTACCTGGAAAAATTTCAAAGAGAAGTTAATACCGGATACGTTAGAAAAACAAATAGACACTCATTAATGCAAAGTGATCGTATGGTGACCAACCAGCAAGTTCTGCAAAGTCATCTATATCAGAAACTTCTTGCTGTGACTGACAATTTTTAATTGTCGCCATTTCTTCATCTCCTTCTTCCGCGCTATCAGGTCCGTCATTATGATTTTGGCAACCGGTGCAATCCATATTTTCAAGAATTTCAGATCTACAAGTACAATGTTTTTTAAAAGAAATATTAATAATAAAATTAAAAGGGAGAGTATAGAGAAAAGATTCAAAAAGAAAATCTGTCAAACAACATGCAGAAAGTAAAAAAGAACCAGGACTCTAGGTATCTGTAGAAGAGTTTTCCTAATCAAACAATTAAATATGAAGATTGAATTGAGGTACAATTTTATGATACAAGAGCATAAATAAATGTTTGTCATTTCTAACAGCACAGATATTGAATATACTTATCAAAAAAGAAATAAATATAATTCACTGAATACATATCAAATATGACTCCTTGTGTCTTCCATGGTTCTCCTATAATCCAAGTCTAGAGGTATCATAAAGTTACAACAGAAGTTAACTCTTATCTTCATCATACACATTAATACTGAGATGTATAGTTCATATAAAGTGAAAAAACATCCAAAGTTACAGTAGGTTTATAACTTTTCAGTTCACCATAATTATTTTACTGTGAAGTTGCTATGCTTGTAATGACATGTGCAATACATATAACAGTTGTTACCACACATTATCGTGAAATGTAAACAGGTCATGTAAATCTTCTGCTGAAAGAAAGTCCTCTATAGTTTAAACAATTCATATATCATACATTTAAGTGAATCATTCAAAACAAATGAATAAAATTGTTAAACAATAACCTGTGCTGAATGGCTATATGTTTGCTCCTACTGAATAACTTTTTGAAGTCCTTTTGAAATTTGATGCTGGAACACCTAAAGTAATATAAGTACAATTTAAACATAATAAACCTGCAAAATTTCCAATTAAGCTCAAACTATCATGCAAATGCAGAAAAGAACCAAATTCAATTGTTTCCACATTAAAACCTTTTCTTCAATGGTTCCAGTACTCAGAAATCTATAGATGTAAATTCTCTTCTTTTGTCCATCCCTCCAAACTCTTGTAGCAACCAATTATGGATAAAAAAAAACACATAATCAGAATATTATGTTATTGGAGATTAATATGCTTAATTTTTAACTTGCATTTGTAGTACTAGTTTGTCAACAGTCTAGTATAAGAAATTATTTGTTTATCATTGGCAACATTCCAATCGGGATCAAACAAGACAATTCGATTACCACCAATTAAACTGAGACCATAATCACTAGCCGTGCTGCTTAAGAGAAAGACAAACTCATAATGGAAGGCGTTTGATCAGACCATGCATTTTAGTAATAAGCTCGGATGCTTAATAAAAATTATGAAAAGGAAAGCACCTAATCTTCAGAAAGGAAAAAAAAAAAAAGAAAATCTCGACCTTTGATAGATCATTAAAGCAATTAACTAACTTCTGTCTTTTGCTAATTGAAGTGGTTCCATCCAGCCTCAAATATGGATACCTTCTTTTCCGACACCTCTTTTGAAAAAAATAATATCCGCATTATATATACTTGGGATTTTAGGATAAAATCACAAAGTCTCTTTCAAATAAAGATACAATGTACCTAAGGTTGGATAACCAAATTGGTAACTAATGCAACAAGAGCAATTCAGTAACATAAAGTTTTCGAAGTGTAGCATTAGGCATGAAAATTCAAAACGAAGGAACAAATAGAATAGGGATTTTTTTCTTCCTCCTATGAACAAACAAAATAGGGATGGGCTGATATCATGATGAGAAAATGTATACAAATTGTGTACTGAGAACATGATTATCATTAAAAAGCATCTCTTGAAAGCCAAACTTAATCAATCAATATATACAAGAGATTTGTATGTTGTAACAGATATGAACAAAAGCAAAACATATGAAATAAACAAATGCATAGTTGAGAAAAAACAAGGATACAGAAATCTAACATCTTTATTGTTATAAGATTCTTCTACCAATCTCTACTGTTTCATTGACTGCTAATAAATTACACGAACCAAATTTAGCAAATTATTTTTAGAAATGCCTGCAAAACCTAATTGATCAAAACCAAATTCTCACAAACTAAATTTCCTTTTACCTAAATACAGTGCAATCTTCTCAATCAAAACCACAATTCATGCTTCTTGACAATTAAATAACTAAGTTAAGCTAATATCTTTATTTGTAACTGCCCGAAACATAATATTAAGATTGATTTTTCTTAATCTCATTTTTATATATAAAGGAAAAAAAATTGGCACCAGTTCAAACAAATTCATGAAACAATCATGCAAAATTTCAATCAAAAATTTTGTATCTTTCGACAAGGAGCGACAGTGCAACATTCTTTACAAGAATCAATTGAGCTGATTTCACAATTTGTGACAAACAATAAAATTTATCATCAAACATATCAACAACAAGAAAAAGACAACTTTCAAATTTTGCAATCAATGATACCTCACGGAGGGCTCGAAAACAAGCAGAGTAAACAACTGACATCTAGAGGCAACATAAGCTATGGTCTCGTCCTCTCTGTAAGTGAGGCCGATGTCTCTATAGGCGCTCTTGATCTTTCAACGCTTGGATTGGTCAACAGACTTCAAAGGTTCCTCAAAAAGCTCCTTTGAATTCGGCTCCGTCAACATCAGATTCTTGCCCCTAATTTCATTGGACGTCTCTGACAATCTCAACACTTTCCTCTTAATGTGTGGATCCTTTTGATCTATATAGAAAAAAAAACAAAAGATAATTTTTTTTTTGGATTATGTAACCTCGGAGATATCTTTTGATGGCACGGCGGCAGCACACGGGGACGACAAGGCAACGCTCCGACTGTTTGGCAGCAGACATGAGGGTTTCTGGTGTGAATATTCTCAGAGTCGTTTCTGGAATGAAATGGAAAATATGGTGGTGGCGTTGGCGACCACAGAGGTGGCGATCTGCAAGAAGAGGTGGCGATGAGCAGGCGACGGCTGTCAGAGCAGATGTTGAAGCCAAAGAGAGACATATCAGAGAGAAGAAAAACGTGAGAACTAACGCTCAGAAGTGAGAAGAATGGAAGTCAACAGAAATGAGATAGATATTCCTTTAGATAGAACTTGTTACTGGTTAGAATTGTTTTTTACTTTTAAATTTTTTTTTTTTTAATTAATACAGGTCCGTTGGATCAAGTTGTTGAATGATCCAATGAACATAATGCATCACTATTTATGGTTGTATGATACAGCCAATTTTTTTGTGACTGCATAGCAGCCAAACCCAGTTAGTTGAGATTAATCTTTCCTAAACCAACGTTCCAACATTACCTACAATTCCTCACTTTCTTTTTAACTTTCTGTTATAATTTAAACTGACCGTTAGGGAAATACATGGTGCATAACACAAGAAATGCCTCGAGTTGCACCCCAAATTCCATCTTCAACATAAACCTCACCTGAACCAACATTTTTTTGTTTCCAAAATTTCACTTGTATATTAATTTCCCAAAATAACCATTTGAACAACGGCCAAAACTTGCATTAGGGAGGACAGTCTAGTAATTAACAAATCATATAATTACAATTAAGTAGGGTAAGCGCTGGACCACTTTTAACCATGCTAACAGATAAATTTCAATATATATTTGTGAACGTACAAATTAGTTATTACATGAGGAGACCATCATTTTAATAATGACTAATGCAAGGTTTCTTAATTTATTTCTCAAATTCTTTTTTTCTAGGTACGTAACACGTGAGGTGTCAACATCATGTCAATCATAACACTATGTGATGAATGCATCACGTTCTACAAATATTTGGGAATGAAAATGGGAAAAAGTTTGGAAAGTTTGGATTACTCTTTATGACTCGTTTACTAATCAGTAATCAAACTCAGGAAAGAGAATTCAGTTACTGATTTGTGAATTCCTGTACTTACTAAATTTTTAAGAAATTAAGTTACGTGGACACCACTTTCAATCAGTAATTAAGTTACTGATGGAAGGAAATTTGATTCTTCCCACCCACCCTAGTAATCAAGTTCCCTTTTCTGATTGAAAAAGGGAATTCATATAGTTTTACTAGTATATCCTCACTTGTATTAATTAAAAAGTAAACTGTATTTCCATTTTGTCATTATGTGTTAGGGATTGTTCTCTATCATTCTTTTTGTTCATCTTTTTTCTCCGGATCTCGCTTCAGGTAAATTTTTTTTTATCTTAGATTTCATGAATATTTATAAAAATCACATAGATTAATATTATTGACTTGTTGTACTGATTCTATACTTATGAATATCGAATATGGTATGAAATCATGATATATATATATATATATATATATAGTTTTGTTTAAGTTTTTATTTTCTTTTTACTACATTTCTGCATGTACTGCATATTCATATGTATGTTGTTAAGTTTAAGCTTAAGCTTTTTTAGCAGTATAAAAAATAGTTTTTCATAAAAAATTTATATTTCAACGTATTATATACATAAGGGTATTATTGTAATCAACTATATATCATTTTGATTTCTTAGTTGAAGTAAATGCTAGAAAGATAATAAATTTGATTCCATTTCTGTTTCCTAAATTGTTAGTAAATACTGAAATAGAATTTAGTAATTTAATTCTGATTCTTCTCCATTTTTTTTACGGTGAAACTTGATTATGATTCCCTTCATTCATGATTAGCAAACGAAAGAAAAAAAAAAAAAACGAATTTCAAACCATTTTTGTATTTTAGTAACCTAACACGAAAAATGCTTCTAATTTTTTATTCGTGTCTAGTGTGTGCCCACTAAAAAGTAAAAACTAATAATTTTTTAATATATTTTATTTACTATATGTTTTCATAATTGATTCATAACTTAGCTTGATCTTTTACCAGTCTAAATAATCCACGTAATTGACACTCGAATATACAATTCTCATTTTGTCGAGATAATTTTATTTTATTTAGTTCACATTAAAAACTTAAAATATAGAAAAAATATTTTCCTAAATTTCTTTTGAATTACTATATGGTATGTAATTAGTGAATACTGATTGTTAATTATCTACTTGTGTAAATTGTAATTAATAGCTAGTGATGTTTTAAAACTAATGGACAAAATTTTCCTTTTGAGTTTAGGATGCGACAAACAATGTTATGTAATACTCCAAATTAAATTGTTTTTATTATTCCTTATTATTTTTTTACTATATTTGTTATTATTATTATTTTAAAAAAAATATTAGTGTTTTCTTTACTTATATATGCAACAACTTAAACCTATGTTTATCATTTAGGTAATGTCATCCTATACGTTCAGAAGCGAATTGATGTAAGACAAAGATGAATAAACCGTGGTCCATGTCGAACAATTTTTTTTTTATAACCAATCGATTCCAACCGATGATGTAAACGAAAAAAAAAAAAGTTAAATAAAAGAAAATTTTGAAAAGTCCACCGGTCTCTCCAAAAAGAGAAAAATCCATTCTTACTTGATAACAAAAGATGAAATGTAAATTGCAACAAAAATGTTTGGAAGGAGAAGGGCATTTTGGTAATTACAAACAGTGGTAGTTGCATGAGGCATCTATTTAAAACAGTATTCATAGATTCTGAGAGTCACCAATTGGGGATGGATTGAATGCTTCAGAGACTTTGAGAGAAGAAAAAGAAAAAGAAAACAAGATTGAGAATCTGAGAGACAGAGATCTCAAAAAGCTGTGATTCCACTTTGTAATTTTTCTTGCTCAAATGAGTATTCCAAAAACAGATGTAATATATTACTCCTTTTTTTCTCAAATGAGAATTCCGAAAACATCAAAATCTCATCACTTCCTTGATCATATATATATATTGTGCTGATGCTTCTGTTTTGATGAGATGCTCATTTGAACAAGAAATATTACAAGAAGTAGAAATAATCAAAATTAAATATGGTCTTCTCTCTTCTTCATCCTCGATATATCAGCTCAAGCTTTTTTCCAGATAAGTTTCTTCCTCTATTTTCTTGCTATCCAAACATATAATTTTTTGCTAGCTATTTGCCTATTACCATATTCTTGTTACAATATTTGTGGGTTTTTTTATTTTGTTTTGGGCTTTTGCATGCTTCCAAATAGATGTTAATTAACGATTTGTGGATATTGAGCAAAGAAATTAGAGCAAATTATTATTTGTATTACAGGTATTTTTTTTTTTTTTTTTGAATTGGGCATCATCATCATCATTAATATTGTTATTATTATTCTTATTATGTTATATCTTATATATGTTTGGTTTTTTTTTGAAGTATTACAAAGCGTATTACAATAAATTTCGATATCAAATGGTCGCGTCAAGGGTCTAACGGAACATGTCGAGATTGATCAAACTATATATATACGACTCAGATATCTACTACCACCAATCCACTATATCAAGAATCGGAAAAAACTCATCACACGTACTTCTAAAATGAGCATGGTAAAACTCGAACCCTTCACTGTATCAATATCATATGCTTGTTTTTTGAATCCCCTGTTTGGGAAGCACTTGGAAAGTTAAAAGTCTTTTTTCAATTACAGTTTGAATAAGTGAAAATTGTGAGATATGTCACATTTTTTATTGTCTTTTGTGATGATATCACCAGTTTAATAACTTAAGTTTAAAAGGAACCTATTATGGTGAACTACCGAAGTTGCACCTAAACTTTTATTTATAAAAGGCAACTTTCTGAAATCCTTTGTATCTTCCCAAAAAAGTTGTCTGAAAACTTGTATCTATCTCTCTCCAAAAAAGAAATTTGTCTCGTTCCAGAATCTGTACAAGAAGGTAACTAATATTTATGATCTCGTGTATTATCTTTTCTGTTTTCATGCATTTTCGATATTTTGCATGCATTTCTGTGTTGTAAGAACATGTATGAACATTTAATAGATTCGAGAATTTTTCATGTGTGACCGAGAATATGTAAAGAAGAATCTAACATATTTGTTATTTGACTGAGGTTTTATATATTTTGAAAAAAACTCGATTATGTGGAAAAAATACTCTACTAGTTCGAAAAATGCTTGATAATTTGAAGAATATTCTCGATCCCTTGAAAAAGGTCTCGATCCATTTGGAAAAAGTTATCGATCCCTTGAAAAAGTTCTCGATCCATTTGGAAAAAGTTCTCGATCCTTTGAAAAAGTTCTCGATCCCTTGAAAATGTTCTCGATCCCTTGAAAAAAGTTCTCGATCCCTTGAAAAAATTCTTGATCCATTTGGAAAAAGCTCGATCCCTTACAATAAGTTCTCGATCCGTTTCCAAAAAGCTAGATCCCTTTGATAATGTTGTCGATCCCTTACACTTAATAACTTTTTTTAATTCTTAATAATTGTAAACTTAATTTAATTTTTTAATTTGTTAATAATGGTTTGTGATGATGATTTTCAAAGGATAATGGATCGGGTGAGAATAATCATATCTTACAAAGGTCGAAGAGAGCAATTACTTGATGGAAGTCAGGTTTTTCGGTTTCGATAACCAAGGAATGTATGGGTCAAAGAATATGACTTACGAAGAGCTGGTGTCGATCGTGCAAACCGTTGTGAAGTACGATGTCAACAAATACATTGCTGATCTACAATCTATATCAATCGTTCCCAGGACAACATGTCGCACATTTTAGGAACAGATTTGGATGGCACTACATTCAAAATGTATGCCGCTGCTTGTAACGCATATCCCCAGAAGGAATTTGGTAATGATGAGAAACTAATCATAGATCTTACCATTTCCATTAGGGTTCTATTTCTCCTCTCCGCTACACCATTTTGCTGAGGTGTACCGGGAGCTGTGAGTTGGGAAACTATCCCATGCTTGACAATGAAGTCTTCAAACTCTTGGTCAAGGTACTCACCTTCATGATCCGATCGTAGTGACTTGATAGTCCTACCTAATTGATTCTCAACTTCAGCTCAAAATTCTTTAAACTTTTCAAATGTTTCCGACTTTCGTTTCATCAAGTAGACGTATCCGTATCTTGGGTAGTCATCTATAAATGTGACATAATACTCATAACCACCCCTAGCTTTAACATTCATCGGTCCACAGACATCTGAATGTATAAGCTCTAGTGGTTCTTTAGCTTTAAGCCTTTTTCCAGTAAAAGGTCTCTTAGTCATCTTACCTTTCAGACAAGATTCGCAGACAGACAAGGTGCCAACCTTTAACTCACTTAAGGTCCACTTTTTACTAATCTGTATATCCGATCAAGGTTGATATGACCAAGCATTAGATGCTAGAGATACATGTCATTATCTGGAGAAATCTTATGTCGTTATGTTTTTGGTTTTTCAACCTTAAACATTTCGGTGTTGAGCAGTGTAGTATGTATTAACGGTCTTAACACATACAAATTCTTTTCATTAATTCCTGAACAAATATTCAGACCATTCTTTCCAATAATAACAGACTTATTATTAAAAGAAACATAATATTTTTGTTCTAACAACGTAGAAACGGAAATAAAATTCCTTGTAAATCCAGGAATATAAAATACATTGTCCAACAATATATAATTATTACAAAAACGTAATCTAATTACTTCCACTGCTCATGCCGACACTACATCCCCTGACCCCACATGCATTAAGAAGGCTCCCTCATCTAGCGGTGTCCAAGAATCAGTCCACTGCAAAGAAGAACAAACATGATTAGTGGTCCCAGAATCAACTATCCAGAGTGAAGAATCATCTTCCACTAAACAAGATTCAAGAACAAGTAAATCATATTTACCTTCCTTTTCTTCTTCTTGGCAGCCTTCTCTAGATATTGAGGACAGTTCCTCTTCTAGTGTCCGACCTTGTCGAAATAGAAACATTTTCCCTTGCCTTGGTCAGTGGAGGCGCCCTTGCTATGGGCTTTCTTGGGTTTGAGCTTATTCTTTGCCATCCCAGCGGACCTCTTCCTCTTATTATTATTAGAGAAAGATGGTTCAACAACATTTGCCTCACCGGTCTTGCCTTTGTTGTCCTTAATCAAGGACTCAAAGGTTACGAGCTCATTGAGCAACTGTGTAAGACTGAACTTTAACTTGTTCATCCCGTAGTTGCTTTTAAACTGATCGAAACTCTTCGGAAGAGTCGTCAGTATGATGCTCACTTGACTGGATTCGTCAATGGCCCCGCCATTGACTTTTACCGTGTTGAAGTAGGACATCATGCTCTGGACATGTTCCCGAACTGACGTTCCTTCCTTCATACGAGCAAGCATAGCGGAACGAACAGCTTAGTGTCGCTTTTGCTCGGAGGGCTACCCGAACATAGCTTACAATGACTCCATGATTTCGAATGCTGAAGTCATTGCTTCGTGCTTTGTGACATGCACGTCTGCCATAGATGCCAACAGATATGATCGGGTCTTCTCATCAGATGAGACCCATCACTGGTATGCCTCACGAACAGTTCGTGTGGCATTGGCAGTAGGCACTGGAGGACATTCCTCCTTAAGTACAAACTTGAGGTGTTTGGTGACCAAAATTGCATTAATATTAAGTTTCCACTTTGTGTAGTTATCACCAGTTAATTTGTCGTTTGCGAGAATTTGAAGTAATGCAGAAGACATTGCTGAAATAAATAAAACATTCATTCAGTCATTTATTTAAAACAAGTATGGGTGCTTTGGTATAAATTTAAGCATGATGCATGAACATGTTTAACGAACTAGAACTACCCTAAAAAATAGTTACTATACCACGACAATCCAACATACCAAAAAATAGTGCATCCTTAGGGTCGGTCAAATCTTTGTATGTTGGACCGAGACATTTTCAATCAAATGATATTCTAGAATAACTCTTATTCCATATCATTCAACCATCGTTTATTCAGTCAGGTTTTTAATTAACAAACTTAATCAAAACCTTCGTGAGTGTAACCTACCATTTCAGATCTCACGAGCTTAACTTGAGAATTGCCGCCTTCGGGTCGGTCAATCCCGAAATACCCTCAGAAATCCTATCCGTTAGGAAGTCAACCTTGATATTGACCTTTGTGGAAACCCTCATTAGGGAGGACGAAAACAAAGCCGTCACGAGGCCCCACTCGGATCTCACGGTGTTGAACTAATGATGAAGACCGCGGGATATATATATCATATATCCCTCTCCCACTCACTATTTTAAAACTAGGGTTTTCTATTATCCGTTAATGCACCTAGACTCTACATGATCAAATGGCTAACTTTAATCAAGTTATCTAGTGCATTGACTAATTCATTATTAGAAGCAAGTTCTAATTAACCAATAAATTATTAATGATTTTTAACAATTAAAAATCTAATATATTAGTGAATAATCTAAGCCTTTGTAAACTATTTACTAAGCTCAGATTATTTTGAAAATGTTTACCAAGTTTTAACTATTAAAACTCTAACACAATATTCGGTTCATTTATAATTAGGCAATTAATCAAATTAATCCTAATTACTATAAATGACCCTATTAATATAACTTATTAAACTCTTTAATAAATAGATTAATATTAATGACAATTACCAATTTTTTTAACAATTAAAAAACTAATCTCATTTTCATAGCCAATTTATGTATTTACCCATTTTAATCACATTAAAAAAAATACATAAAATATCAGGCTATGATGCATGTATGACATATCAAATATATTTGTGTAGGCGCATCTAATCTAAATGACATACGTCTGCATGACAATGCTTTTTATCATCATATAATATAAAGCAAACATGAATTGACCAAGTACTGTGAATTATTTAACCTAAAAAAAATTGGAATCTAAAATTACAAAAAATACCCCCAAGGCATTCCTTGGTCTTCTTGTAATTTCCAAGTCTTCCAATCTCTTCAGGTCACTTTGATTCATCTCATAATCTTTCTTCGCGATTTTTCCAAGTCTTCAACATAGGTTACATTTTTTTTAACAATACAATAATAGTAAAAAATATATAATAAAAAAAATTATACAACCCATAAACCCTAAATCCATAGTACAATATAATTAATGATCAATCATGTTTTTGTAAATTAAAAAAATTAATATACATACAAAAACATTATACAGTCAATTTAAATCGTACCTACACAATCATACATATAGGAGCATCGAAAACAATTTCCTGTTTCGAAAATAAAATTGGCTTTGATACCAATTGTTGGAACCCTGTTAACCGTTCACGCAGCGGAAATGGGTTTTAAATTTTTTTATACAGATCGTAATCTGCATCTGGGACCAGTGAACTTGTGATCGTATTTATTTTCGGAACAAATACATATACTAATTATTACACTAATAAAATATATATCTAAATACATAAAATTGTAATCAATAATAAAAAGGAATATTAAAAAAACCATACCAACGTTTGGAGTCTCCTTCACTTTTTCGATATGCTCTTGGTCTGTACCACTAATCTTCCTCGCTATATCCCGGGACTGGTAACTTCTTGTGGGTGCATCACGAACTCAGGAACTAGAATGGAGAATGTAAAAGAGAGAAGAAGAAGAAACTTTTTCTTTTGATATAAGTATACAACACTTGCACACGTTTCTCTCTTTTTGGTGTATTTTTATGTACACAAGCACACTTTTCTTTCTTAAAAAAGACTCGCACCTACCTTATGTGTTTGACCAAAATCCAACCTTTTTCTTTTGTCAACATTTATATATAAGTGTGCTGTGCGTGACAAGCATAACACCTTTTTAAAAAAAATAATAATATATATCACATATATAAAATTTAAATATTAGATCAAATCTATATTTGATTTTTAAAAACTTTCAAATAAAAAATATCTTATATCTTTTATTTGATTTTAATTTTGAATTCAAACTATTTAAATTCAAAATTAAAATATTTAATTTAATAAAATAAATATAATAAAATAAATATCAACATACTCCCTCAATTTAGTGATTAATAACATAATAAAATAATCTCATTATTTAAGTTATTTAATCACCATTATCTATTAATTAAATAATCTCATTATTCAATTAATTCCCGAATAAATACGTGTCACTTTCGAAACACAATTAACTGGACAATCCAATTAATTAACCATGACCCTTGTTACCTAAATCGATCGGGCTAGCAAGGGGACCTAATTGACCCACAGTATTTTAAGCTCCAATAATCCTCAGAATCATTAATTAAACTCTTTAATTAATATTCCTTAATTATTAACTCCGGTGTTATTCCACTAAAAACCCGAATCTGCACTCTCTCAACTGCAGACGTTTTTACACACACCGATACAACTCGGTGTCCATCGATATAGCTATTACATATGGTGTGATCCTCCACAGTAGTTCATAGTTAGAGCTGGATCATAATGTCCGTTATATCCCTCTAATTATATATATCCTTTAAGTACCATTGATTCTCTAATGGACAATAAATCCTATTTCCTCACGGAATTAGGAGAGCGCTCATATTGTCCAAACCCCGAATCAACCCTTAAGGGAATTACCATCTACTTCTCACAAGAAGGAGTGGATTCCACTATTGTGTACAAACCTTCCCAGCCACAAACCAAACCGTAATCCCAATATATGTAGTATATTGATCAGAAAATGCATCTGACCTCACCCATGGTATATCAAAGACCACGATCTAACCTGAAGGAGTCGATAAGACACTCAAGATTAAGATCACCCATATATAGCCATCATTAGTTGATATATATGAATCTCATCGGTAAACGGATCTTGGTGTGAGATTCATATAGATCTTGGCCCAGTCCTATATGATCATATCATACAAGGTGCCTCTATTCCTATATTTCATATGAATGATTCAGGATAGAATCACTGTACATTACGGAATGACCGCAGCTGTAGATTAACCACAAAGAAAGTACCCAGCTTTATTTGCTATCTATGGACTCTTTATATTGTACATCTCTTACAGTATCCATCCGTATATGACACTCATATGCACAGTTCGAGATTATATCCGGCAATCCAGGATGTTAATATGTACACAAGTTTATAAAATAAATAACATAACAGAATGAATTGAACCTTTCCTTTTATTTACTTCATAAATCCATTTACAAATTATATGCTTAGGGCATAAACCCCAACAACCTGGACCTCAATTGGACGAGTTCTTTGGTTGTCAAATTGAAATGAATGATGGGCAGTACAACCACCAATACAATGAGATAAACAATGGCATGAATAATGAGCAGAACAATTAACCGAATTTTAGGCCAATTCATGAAGTGGATAATAAAGCAAATTTGCACCCGGTAAATAATGTAGCGAACAATGAGGAAGATGAAGAACCTGTCCTAATAGAAAGACGTGCAAGACATGTACATAGATGTAGTTCTAGTGCAGTAGAAATAGCTGGGACCTCTGACGTCCGACCTAATGTAATTGAAGTTGATTCTGACAATGCCATAATGTGGGTAATTCCAGGAGCACAATCATACTCTTTTGGTATGGGTGAAAGCAGGAACTTGATAGAAGATGAACAAACAAGCATGATATATAAAGGGTAATTTTTTCTAGTAAAAAGGATTTGAAGAGATTGGTTGGGCATTTTGCATTGCGGCACAACTTTGAGTGGAAGGTGAAAAGGTTGAACAAGACAATGTTACATCAAACTGAGTGAACTATAGGGCCCAAAGAACCAATCTTTTAGACAAGTCTGGTCTGTGCAAGGACTAGCAGAAAGGTTGATCAGTCACTACTGCCACTGAATATGCTTGGAAGTAGGAGCGGAGCTTCCTCGTTGAGGTCGCTAAAGAGAATGTGAGCTTCTTGAGGAGGACATAGTTCTTTTCAGGCTTGGTTAGTGCATGGCTCACGTAGTAGTCACATTCTTTAACCAAAGCCCCACTAGCTGTCATTTCAGTTATGGCCAAGTAAATCTACAGCTCCTCTATAAGAACTTGCTTGACTAGCAGCGGCGGGCTAGCTAGATATCTCTTTAAAGCTTGGAAATCCAGCTCATTATCCTGGTCTTACTTCAAATTTCTTCCTTGTTTGATCACCAAAAAGAAGGGAAGACATTTGTCAATCGATCGTGAAATGACTCGGTTGAGCGCTGCCATTTGATTGGTTAGCGCTTGTGCTTGTTTATGTGAGGAAGGAGATTCCATGTTTAAGATAACTCCGATTTTCTTTGGGTTGGCCTCTATACCTCTCTCGTGAACTTTAAAACCAAGAAACTTTCCCGTAATTACCCCAAAAACACACTTGGTGGTGTTCAACCGTATCTGGTTCTCTCTGACGATCTGGATGATGCTGCGAAGGTGGTCTTGATGCTCTTTTGCTACCCAAGACTTGGTAATCATGTCATCATTGTATACCTCAATCGTCCTTCTAATCTTTGGCTTGAACAACTGTTTAACAAGAAGTTGGTATATAGCTCCCGTATTTTTAAGGCCAAATGACATCACCTTGTAGCAGTAAGGATCCTGTCCGGTGATGAAACCGGTCTTATCCTGATCAGCGGGGTGCGTCATGATCTGGTTATACCCTGAAAATGCATCCATAAAGCTCAAGAGCATGTTTTCTGTAGTGGAGTCCACTGGCTGATTGATTTTGAGCAGGGGAAAGCTTTCCTTTGGGCAGACACGGTTGAGATTTGTGTAGTTAATGCACATGCGCCATTTCAATTTTGCTTTGATAACCATGACCACATTTGTGATCCAATCGGGGTATCAAGATTCCCTGATAATCTAACCTTTATTAACTTGTAGACCTCTTCCTGTATGGCAACATTTCTTTCAGTGTTGAAGTGTCGCCTCTTTTGCTTGATCGGTTTGAAAGTGGGGTCGACTGCCAACCTATGAGCAGTCAATGAGATAGGGATTCCCTGCATTTCATTATGGCTCCAGGTGAATATGTCATTGTATTCTCAGAGGAGCTGGATCAGGCCTTCTTTTACTTCTAGTTCCAAGGTTGCCCCAACCTTGACTACCTTAGACTGGTAATCTTCTCTAATCAGAATTTCTTCTAAATCATAATGGGGTGGCCACTGGCTCATCCCCTTTCTCTTCTTCCTCGTCTTAAACTTGGACATTGCCCTCCGGATATTCTGCCAACTGTAGGACCTCAGATTCCGTGTCTAACCTTTCTTGTTCTTGCACCATAGCTATCTACGCATACTGCTTCACTAAAGTTATGGGATTGGCTGTTACTACGTAGCACTTATGAGGTGACCTGCTGGTTCCCATGTACCTCACCTACCTCATTTCCTACTGGAAACTTCAGGATGTTATGGTAGATAGATATCACCCCCTTGAGCGTTGTAGGCTAACAGGGTGTCAACCACATCGAAGTCTGTTGTGATGTTCTATTGTGGAGGCACATTACCAACGATAATGGGTAGAATTTTTTATCCTACTGGTAAAATCGAGTCTCCAGTGAACCGCGTACAAGAGGGTGGTACAACTGTTGTAACAACATTCAATTTTCAGTCCACATCAATTTCTCATGCTCATATACTTGCAAAATCATATAACATTCAATCAATGTTCAAATACAAGCATTAATGAGGGAAAATTTATCATGATAATGCATAATGATCCCAAGAACTAAAAGTTTGTTAAAAGTTTGAAAAACCAAAGGGGTTTTGTAAATGAAACGTTGCATTTTCTTCTATAGGGTTTACTGTGGGTTCCTTCTCGTGGGTTTATTTCCACAGATTAATGTCCCAGAATGTCCCTCAAATTGTCTGTGAGTTCATGATTGCTAGCTCGCTGGATCATTCACGCTGACACTAATTCATGGAGTTTTCCTCAAGAATGCTTCGCATGTTCCTTCGTTATAGGCAAAGGGCAAATTACAGTGGATTGAAGTCTAATTTTTTTTCGTGATTTTCCCTATGAATTCATACGTTTTGGCTAGTGGGAATATTTTAATGGATACTATGTTGCTGAGAACTCTTCAAATTCTTTCACGAGTTCATACGTTCTGTCCCACAGAATTTTTCCTATGAATGGAAGTTTCTCGCGAGTCCATTCCTTATGCCCATCGATTTCCTTCTCTCTATAAGAAATAACACTACTGTAATGCCTTGCTTCGCAGGTAAGTTCTCGGTTTCATTCCTGCAAACAAAAAGTCTCCATGTTTCCAATTTTATTTTGAGTGCTCCAGCACTTCCCCTCTCCTTCTAAACCTTGCTACTTGTAACACTCGACACAAACAAGCTAAAAAACATTCCACATATGTAACCTATATTGACTAACTAAAAACTAAATACACAATGCCTTGTTACTGAGAAAAACCCCTAAACTTATCTTTTTTTTTCTGATCATCTTAAGTTGCACTTAAATGAGCATAGGAAGGAGGAGATAGATAAGATGTTTATAACCCTTAACTTCATATTTGCAAATGAAAACTAAATTAAACTAACTATTTACAATGCTAGCATTACAAGTCATAGGTTGATTGCACACACAAATGTTCGCTAAGTGTCTCTTTGATATTCTACAACATGCACACTTAAGCAATCATGACAATCTTCATCTAACCCAAGCCTTACCTAGAATAGGTCACTCGATCACAACATACCCCTTGCCTTTCCTTTTGACCCAAATAGGACCCTTTTCGCTAACTCCCTCAAATTTGGAATTCACCATTGTTTTGGGAATTGGGGAATTCAACTTCCTAACTTGCCGTCTTTTATTTAGGCAGTTAGGCCTAATGTGGCCTAACTCATGGCAATGGTGACAAGTGGGAATAAAAATATGAGATGTACCTCCTAATATAGTTGTTGGAGGTTGGTTATTGTTGTTCTTCTTCCGTAGTAGACTTTGCCTTGGAACAAAAAGCTTGGGTTCCTCTCGTGAGACTTACACTATCTTCCTCGGAGGTGGTGGCACATCCTTTCTTTTAAGATGTTAGACCACATCTTTAGACTTGACCTTGGTACCTATCTTTGGTACTGCAAGCTTTACTTGATTTTCCATATTCTTAGTTCTCAAGTTCTCTAGGGCCCTCTTCCTTGATTTGATCTCTTCCTCTATGACTTTCATCCACTAATGAAAGTCTTTACTCAAGGACTCATCCGTCACCTCGGTATCATCAAACTTGTTAGTCAATTCGAAGTTCCTCTCCACCAACACTTAATTATCTTCTTTAAGTTGAGTGATGGTATCTTCGTGGCTTGATGAGTCAAGATTTAAGAGTGGGGTCTTGCTAGTCACCTCGCAATGAGTGAGTGTTATGTAATCTCTTAGAGAATATTAGAGCTCATGCACATCCTCAGCTACTCTAATATTGAAGCAATCATTACCCCTAATTGGGTTCTTCATGCTCTAAAAACACTTCAAATTCTACTTTTTGATCTAACACCATCATGAAGAGCCATCCCTCATTGACATCCATGATTTTCTTGGCCGTAGACATAAAAGGTCACCCAAGTAAAATAGTCATGTCCCTAGCCTTAGCATCACCACTCTCTATCTCCAAAATGATGAAGTTGGATGGGATGATCAATCTCCTACCTTCACCAAAACATCTATGACCACTATTTTTGGGTGTCTTAATAAGTGATTGGTAAGTATCAACTCCACGGTAGTAGGCTTCAACCCATATAAACTTAAATATTTGAACAATGCGTAAGGCATTAGGTAGATTGAAGACCCTAGATCTAGCATTGCCTTCTCCTTCCAAGTTTAACCAACCAATATAGTGATGATGAAACTTCCTGAATCCTTTATCTTTGGTTGCAATGTCGTTTTCAGGGCAACACCTGCATCTTAAGAGATCACTACCATTTCCTTCAACTTATTCTTTCAAATCACCTCAATGAGTGGAAGGCTTACATTCACCTTGGACAGAATGTCGTATATCTCCTTGAAGGCTTGATTCAGCTTCATCTTCTAAAGCCTTCCCGGAAATGGAATTGGAAACATATAGGGATCCACAGACTTATGTATCCTTGAGGTGTCCTTCTGACCACCCTTGGTCCCTTATTGGTTCCTAGCCATATTTGGGTATTTCCTTCATTAATGCTCGCATCTAACCCTGTTCTTGAAACACCAGCAAGATTATCTGAAACTTCAGGTGGAGTTGGGTTAGAGAGTACCTTACCACTTTAGAGTACCGTAACAACCTTGGTTTGCATGGATTGACTCGGGAGCTTCACTGGCTCCTTCCTTTGATTGGCATCCATATACTGCCCTATTTGTGCCGCCATACCCCTTATTATCCCTTCCAAGAAGGTGATCCTCATGTAGGTTTACTCATTGCTTAGGTACCCTTCCGTGACTCTGTACCCATTATCTTTCTGGCCCTATTGACACAAAGGTAAGATCTCATAGACCGTCCATGGATGGGTACTCTATGGTGGCCTCGGTTAGTATCCTTGAGGTGGATGCCAATTGTTGTTGTTGTTGTTATTGTGAGGTGGTGGAGCAATCAAACAATGGTCATTTGATTAAGAGAATTTTGGATGTCTCCTCCACCTAAAATTGTATGTGTTAGAGAAAGGATTGTTCCGCTGCCTTGACTAATACGATAGATAGACAACTTAGACCTCCTCATCTCCAGGAGATCCCTATCAAGCCATCGTAGAATGACTAGACTTATGACGCTAAGGTATACTCATAGTGAGGCACTGCACCAATAAGAGCTTAAATCTACCCCTTGACTCGTGGAATACATACTCTTCTTCATTTTGGAAATCAACTATCATGCTTTGTATTTCCTTCATTTTCCAAGATAGGAAATACTTGGTGATAAACTTCTACTCTACACTCTTCCATGAGGTAAGCAAACCCACTAGTAAGGCCATGAGCCACTGCTTGGCCCTACACCTCATACAATATGAGAAGCATTAGTTCACTGGTTCCAAATTATGATCTGTATATAAAAATTTTAAAACCTATTTCCGTTCTGTTACCAATGAACAGGGTTCCAACAATTGGTATCAGAGCAAAGGCAGTGGCGACTGGCCGATCCCTTGGAACTCTCACATGTGATCGTGTTACGAAGCGTGGCTTTTTGCCTATGGGGCTTCTTAGAGGAGTGCTCTGATAGGTATATGTGGGTGACACCCTAAAGAGTTGGGACCAGACCCACACCCATGAGATTGGGACTAGGCCCACACCCATGAGATTGGGAATGAGGTTCTTACAATTGGCATCAGAGGCAATTTATTTTCGGAACAGGAAATTAGTTACGATGCTCCTGAATGTATGAATGTGTAGGCATCATCTATATGATTGTATGAATGTTTATAATTAAATTGTTTAAATTTAATATGGTTGATCATAAATTTTTATGGTACTGTGGATTTAGGGTTTATGGGTTGTATAATATATTTTTTTTATTTTTTTATTTTAATTGTTATTGTGTTGTAAATAAAAGAAAAAAATTGTAACATGTAAACGAAGAACTAAAAACATGCACGACGACAGTACTATTCACCGGGGCACTGTTCACCGGGGGGTACTGTTCACGCATACTGTTCAAGCGGTACTGTTTGTAACACTGTTCACACTACTATTCACTTCGTCTTGCACGATTCCAATGGCAAGTATTGCCTAGTGTGTTCCGTGTAGATTTCTCGTTTCAGATTCATGAGATGAGTCGGAGTGACCTGAAGAGACTGGAAGATTTCTGAAGTTAAAAGAAGACCGAAGAATCCTTGGGGGAATTTTTTATAATTTTAGATTCCAATTTTTTAGGTTAAATATTCCACAATACTTGGTCAACTCATGTATGCTTTATATTATGTGATGATAAAAGTATTGTCATGCATACGTATGTCATTTAGATTAGATATGCATACACAAATATACTTGATATGTCATACATGCATCATAGCCTGATATTTTATATATTTTTTTTAATATGATTAAAATGGGCAATATACATAAATGACTATGAATAATGATATTAGTTTTTTAATGGTTAGAAAACTTGGTAATTCTCATTAATACTAATTCAGTTATTAAAGAGTTTAATAAGTTAGATTAATAGAGCTATTTATTGTAATTAGGATTAATATGATTAATAACTTTAATAAATGATCCGAATAAAGTGTTAGAGTTTTAATAGTTAAAATTTGGTAAACACTAACATAATAATCTGACCTTAGTAAATAATTTACAAAGTCTTAGATTATTCACTAATATATTAGATTTTGAACTGATACAAATCATTAATAATTTATTAGTTAATTAGAATTTGTTTCTAATAATGAATTAGTTAATACACTAGATAACTTGATTAAAGTTAGTCATTTGATCCTGTAGAGTCTAGGTGCATTAACGGATAATAGAAAATCACCCTAGTTAATAAAATAGTGAGTGGGAGGACATAATTAATTAGTTCAACACCGTGAGATCCGAGTGGGACCTTGTGACGGCTTGGCTTTTGTCCTCCCTAAGAAGGGTTTCCAGAAAGACAATATCAAGGCTGACTTCCTAACGGATAGAATTTTTGGGTATTTCGGGGATTGATCGCCATAAGACGGTAATTCTCGAGTTAAGCTCGTGAGATCTGAAATGGTGGGTTACACTAATGAAGGTTTTGATTAAGTTTATTAATTAAAAACCTGACTGAATAAACGATGGTTGAGAGATATGGAATAAGAGTTATTCTAGAATATCATTTGATTGAGAATGTCTCGGTCCAACATGGTCACCCTAAGACGGCACTTCTTTGTGGTATGTTGGATTCTCGTGGTACAGAAACTAGTTTTAGGGTAGTTCTAGTTCGTTAAACATGTTCATGCATCATATTTAAATTTATACCAAAGCACTCGCACTTGTTTTAAATAAATGACTGAATGAATGTTTTATTTATTTCAGCAATAATGTCTTCTGCATTACTTCATATTCTCGTAAACGACAAATTAACTGGTGATAACTACATAAGTGAAAACTTAACATTAATGCAATATTGGTCACCAAAGACCTCAAGTTTATGCTTACGGAGGAATGTCCTCTAGCGCCTACTGTCAATGCCGCACAAACTGTTCATGAGGCATACCAGCGATGGGTCTCATCTGATGAGAAGGCTCGAAAATATTTGTTGGCTTCTATGACAGATGTGCATGTCACAAAGTATGAAGCAATGACTTCAGCATCTGAAATCATTTAGTCATTACAAGCTATGTTCGGGCAACCCTCCGAGATAAAGCAACACGAAACTGTTTGTTCCGCTATGCTCGCTGGTATGAAATAAGGTACATCAATTTGAGAACATGTCCAGAGCATGATGTCCTACTTCAACACGGCAGAAGTCAATGGCGAGGCCATTACAAACCCAGTCAAGTGAGCATTATACTGACGACTCTTCTGAAGAGTTTCAATCAGTTTAAGAGTAACTATGAGATGAACAAGTTAAGGTTCAGTCTCACACAATTGCTAAATGAGCTCACTGCTTTTGAGTCCTTGACTAAGGACAATAAGGGTAGAACTAGTAAGGCAAATGTTGTCGAACCATCTTCCTCCAATAATAAGGAGAGGAAGAGGTCTGCTGGGAAGGAAAAATGAAAGTCAAAAACAAGAAGAATTCCAAGAAAGGTAAATATGATTTACTTGTTCTTGAGTCATGTTTAGTGGAAGATGATTCTTCACCCTAGATAGTTGATTTGGGAGCCACTAACCATGTTTGTTCTTCTTTGCAGTGGACTAATTCTTGGACACAACTAGAGGAGGGAGCCTCCTCAATACGTGTAGGGTCAGGGGATGTTGTGTCGGCACGAGCAGTGGGCGTAATTAGATTATATTTTTGTAATAATTATATACTGTTGGACAATGTATTTTATATTCCTGAATTTAAACGAAATTCGATTTCCGTTTTGAATTTGTAAGATCAAAATTATTATGTTTCTTTTAATAATAAGTCTGTTATTATTGGAAAGAATGATCAGAATATTTGTTCAAGAATTAATGAAAACAATTTATATGTGTTAAGACCGTTAATACATACTACACTGCTCAACACCGAAATGTTTAAGGATGATAAACCAGAAACTAAACGACATAAAATTTCTTCAGATAATGACACATATCTCTTGCATCTAAGGCTTGGTTATATAAACCTTGACCGGATAGACAGACTAGTAAAAAGTGGACCTTTAAGTTAGTTAAATGTTGGCACCTTACCTGTCTGCGAATCTTGTCTGGAAGGTAAGATGACTAAAAGACCAATACTAGAAAAGGACATAGGGCTAAAGAACCGCTAGAGCTTATACATCCAGACATATGTGGACCGATGAATGGTAAAGCTCGGGGTGGTTATGAGTATTATGTCACCTTTATAGAAGACTACTCAAGATACGGATAAGTCTACCTAATGCAACGAAAGATGAAAACATTAGAAAAGTTCAAAGAATTCTGAGCTGAAGTTGAGAATCAATTAGGTAGGACTATCAAGTCACTATGATCAGATCGTGGAGGTGAGCACCTTGACCAAGAGTTTGAAGACATTATGGTCGAGCATGGGATAGTTTTCCAACTCACAGCTCCCGGTACACCTCAACAAAATGGTGTAGCGGAAAGGAGAATAGAACCCTAATGGAAATGGTGAGATCTATGATTAGTTTCTCATCATTACTAAATACCTTATGGGGATATGCGTTACAAACAGAGGTATACATTTTTAATGTAGTGCCATCCAAATATGTTCCTAAGACTCCCTTAGAGTTGTGGAATGGTAGTAAAGGTAGTTTGCGACATTCCAAGTATGGGAGTGTCTAGCTCACGTGATGAAGAACAAAAGTGGAAAGTTAGACTCCAAGTTTGTGGTCTGTTTGTTTGTAGGATACTCCAAGGAGACCAAAAGTGGACACTTCTATAGTCCGAAGATAACAAAGTATTTGTATCGACAAATGCAACGTTTCTTGAAGATAATTATATTAGTAACCATAAACCTCGTTCTAAGATTGTATTAAATGAGTTAGAGCCTGGTGAGACTACTGCTTCATCAACAAGAGTTGTTGATCCACAAACATCTGAGAGTCAGATGATTACTGATCAGGATACACTGCCGCCTAGACATGTGAGAGAGTTGTAAGACAACATGAACGCTATTTAGGTATAGGTGAGGGACAATGTGTTGTCTCTGTTGATAGTGTGGATGATCCATTGATATTTAAAAATGCAATGGAAGATCCTGATAAAGAGTAATGGCTTAAAGCCATGGATCTCGAGATGGAGTCCATGTACTCACTATGATCCGGTAAGTCCAATGGTTTTATTATAATAGAAAAACAATATTTGGCCCATATTTATATAGCTTGGTCGGTAAGAGCCTATATAATAGCTTTATATATTGTTTTTTTATTTTTATTATTTATTTAAATGAAAATTAATTAATTAATTGTTTAATTAAAAGTCAAAATCTTTTTTCCTAGTAGGAGATGGTCTCCAAGTGTCATACTATTGTTGGTAGTATGATAAGTATCAAATACTATATTTGGTAAGTAGATAAAAAAAATGAATTTATTTATCTAGTCAAATTAGAAAGTATTTGATTTATATCAAAACTCTCAATTGACAATTGGTCAAATTAGGAAGTTTTGATATAGTCACAAATTTAATTTATATTCACTAATTGATTATTGAATAAATACACCAATGAGTTGGAAAAGGAGTCTTGGTGTGGAAAAGAATTCTTCTTTGAAAAGGATTCTTTATCACCGAGTAAATACACCTAGAGATAGGATTCTTGTCTACCAAGTAAATCCTCCTTAAGAAAGGATTTGAGAAGCTATATATATCTCTATGTGGAATTTGGCCAAGGCTAATTTTTAGAGATAGAGATTTCAGCCACTACCTTTTCTTGAAGAGAAATTTCAGCCAATCCCTAATCTAAGGGAGAGAAATTTCGGCCATGATAGATTTTTGAGAAAAGAAAATTTGGTTCCTGCTCTAGATAAATTCATCCAACTCTAAAGATTGGTGTGTAAAAATTCGGCAAAGAGATAAAGGAAGAAAGAAGGTTTTGTTTTCGATAGTGCACTAGTAGCCTTTACATCAAAAGGCTTTGTGTACAAAATTGAATCAAGGTTCACGCGAGTTTCAATCAAATAGATTGATAATTCACAAGTGACCTAACTTTCTTTGTTTTTTCTCTTGGAGGATTATTGTGACTAACAAAAGAAATAGATTTTCTTTGTTTCCATCCTCAGATATACAATTCAAAGAAAGGGAGCCCACACTCTTAGGTGATTCAAGTTCGTGATTGGATTGGAAGATCTTGCGGATTCAATTCGACGCTAGTTCAATCGTCACGAGAAAAAAGTATGATACTTTCAATATACGTCAATTAATCTAAGGTTCATATTCTTTCTTGTTAAGGGAAAATTTTAAAATATACTCAAACCCTTTTTTACGCTTCTGCCGCATTTTGAATTGATTTTTCCCTGCAATTGGTATTAGAGCTTGGTTGTACCCTTGATTAATTGATGTAAATGTACGTGAATCTACTTCTTTTTATTATAAATGTGCATGTTTTAGAAAGAGATGGCACGCTCGGTATTCACATATATATTTACATTGGAATGTATGGATATATATATATATATATATATATATATATATATATATATATATATATATATATATGTGTGTGTGTGTGTGTGTGTGTGTGTGTGTGTGTGTGTGTGTGTGTGTGTGTGTTTTATAATGTGATTTCTTATTGCTTAATTTTGGTCCTAGATTTTCAATGTAATTTTGTTTTGGGATTGTAACAAGAAGGGTGGTCTATCATTGCCATAATTTCCTTCTTGGTATTTGTTAATTTTTTTTTATTCTGTTGTTGTAATGATAAAAAAAAAACTGCAGTATTTTATTGTTTAAAATACTATTGTACTATATTCAAGTATCGAAGATTTGAAAATTTGAAAAATTGGAAGCAATTGGAACATGTTTGGTACCGTGTGCGCCATAGCAACAATCATGCTTGCGAATGAGCATGTAGCCACGATTGTTATGGTATGGGCTGGGCTCAGTAGCCCTATGGATGCCATGGGCTGCGCACGGCAGCCCTTTATGGAGCCAAGGGGTGCACACACCCATGGGAGACAGCCAAGGGGTGTGCAAACGGACAATGGCCGTGTGAAGACTTGTTCGCCATGAAAGGAGTTTTTGTATTCCAAAAGTTGTAATTTACTTTCTTTTCTAGGACAGACTAAAATTGTAGTTATTTATATTTTCATTAATATTGCAATGTTTTTCATTGTTCGATAACATGTCATATAGAATAGGAGTGTCACTCATATATCTCCTTTGGTATGCACATGCATTGAATGGTTTAGGTATCTAATTGACATCTAGATAACTTGGTAAATCATTCTATTGAGTTCAATCACACACCTTAAATAATTAAGTGGGAGAAGGTGTTTTGGAACACCTGTGGCCTCCAAGTTTAGTTGAGATTTATGTTTCATGTAATAACCCCCCAAGGAGTATTCATGATTGGAATTTAGCAAGATACTTCCTTACAATGATAGACTAGATAATTGGCCCAGACAATATATGCTCCCAAAGGAGGGATATTCACGAGGGAATATATTAAAGGTCGATAACTTGGTAAAACACTCAATGTGATTTTATTAATATCCTCCTAAGAGTTTTTCTTAAAAAAATTGCAAGGCTAAAATTGAAAACGCTGGTTGTTATGTTAACAATTAGGTGGGACCTAGTCCAACTAGTAAATGGTGCGAACTCTCAAAAGAAGGCGTGACATTTATAGGTGTTGGATCACCGTTGAATTTTATGATTGAATTATGATTGAACTTCTTATGCTTATTTCCCAATACTCGGGTAAAATCAAGTGTTTAATGGCTCGATTAAGTGTTTTTGCAGGATTTTGTAGTAGGGGTATCATATGGGAGAAATGAGTGAAGTTGGGATCCAAAAGAGATGAAAAATGGAAACTTGGATAAAAAGACACAAGATGTCATGGTCGTGATGTGTCGTCATGAAAGACCGTGACAAATCAAGCGACAAAAACTTTCCTAATCAGTGTCGCTCAAGGTGTCTCCTGGAAAGAAGACGCGGAATCGAAGAAGCAAAGTGTCACGGTCGTCATGGACAACCACGACATACAAGGAGGCGACAGTCCGCCAGTACATGTTTCTAGGTTGATTCCTGACCTATTTTTGGACCCATATAAATACCCATATTAGATTCTAGTGACGTAACATGAGCCACATGAACTTTTGGACACCTTTACCCTTCTATCACCATCCTTAGACATTTTCATTCCTCCATCCATCTTGGAACCTTGGAAAGCAAGAAGAGGAAGCTTACAAATCAAAGAACCTCAAATGACCAACTGGGGTTTCTTCTTTAAATCTTCTTTTTTTTATTTATTTTCTTTGATGTGTAACTAATCTATAAGTTAGGGGATTAATGTAATCGGTTGAACAACTCTTTCTAATCCTATAGTCTAATAGTTTCTAATTAAATTCCTTGTTGTCCTCTTTTATTGAAATACTTTCTCTAATTCCTTAACTTATATTAAATTGAGACCCAAGAGGAGAGGGCAGCCAACCCAAGAAATAAAGTGCAAGAGTGGTCCAAGATGAGTTAGATGAGACGGACATGGGATCCAACCAGGGTGAGCAGATAGGGGATGATTCAAATGAGGATCCAGACTACAGTATAGGGAATGATGAGAACCTCCCTAGTGAGACCCGTGACTCAATACTGCAACATATGGAGTGGATGGAGCAGAGATTTATGGCCAAGATAGACTTAGTCGATGTAAGGTTCCAGCATGATATTATGGAGTTGAGACAGGAGCTCAACTTTCGATCGTATGAGAGAGAGATGAAGCCGGTTCCATATCAATGGCAACCATAACTAGCTCCATGTTACTAGCCCACACATTCAGTATCAGATTTTTGACTTCTCTATTTATGGTTCTAGAGTGTAGCTTTAGAAGCAGGGTCTGGATACTCATATCCATTTTCAGGATATCAGCCCATTTCCAGTTCACCCGACCATTGGACCACGAGTTTCAGAGGAGGACGCTATTGTCCGTAAAGTTACGAAGATATCAAGAAAAAAGGCAAAGGACAAAGTAGCAACCGAGGTTGGTTGGAAAGGGAAAGATTTGATGCTCGGAACCTCATGGCCATCACCACAACCTCCTTATTAGTTGTTTAGCTCCATGTTGATGATATTGTTCTAGACTTGTTTATTTCTTTTTAGTACTTTTATTTTAGTTTTTGTCCCTTGCATATTTTATTTAGGAAATTTTATCTTTATAGTTTATTTTATCTATCTTATTGCTTAAGGTTTGAAAATAAGGGTGTGCGTTGTATTTTGACATGGTTGATGTTTAAGTGCCATTAGGAGCTTTATATGCCATCTTGATCGAGCTTTTATGCATTTTATTTTATATTGTAGAGTTGTTTTGTTTTGTGGTATAGATGCATTTCTTGTCGGGCTCTCATTACCAACACTGGGGAAAATATTGAGTTTGGGTTTAGGGGTGTCAATGCCGATGTCGTTATCTTTATTTCTATTTTTTTCGAGTTATCGATATTTTTTTAGTCCAATTTTTCAAAAAGTCGCATGGCCAAAGTTTTTGAGCTTCAAGTAGCTTGGGTGGGTGTGATGCTTTTAGTGTGTGTTTGTGTGAGAGTTTATTTATGCATAATGTGATCGATTGAGCTTCTTGTTGTCACTCTAGGGCCTCACTTGCACTTCATGGACTAGTCCCATCCTTTTTGTGTTCAAGTTAAGGGGACTCAGTGCTCAAGCACCATGTTCTAATAGTGGAGACACCCGTGAGTTCACAAACACAATCTTATGAAAAACCGTAATTGAGTGTACATTTTGATCTATTCTTTAAAAGACTCTTCTTGACATAATTGTCACATGCCATAGGACATACATTGCATATATATTATGGATTGCTTGATGAATGCATTCACTCCCTTGACAGACTAATTATGGAAATGATTTTAGGCAATGTGTGTGATTAACTACTAAAAATACCTAAACACATTCCTTTATCCCTTATGTGTGCTTCATAGCCAAATTTACGGCCAAACACTTATCTTTCATTTGAAACCAAATTAAACCATATAACCATAGCTAAACACAAACCTACCGTTATTGCCAATCATGAGGGGTGTGTTTGTTATGCGTTTGGATTGAAAGGTAAAAGCTTTAATAGATAATAGCATATATGTTGGCAACAATGTAATTGTGCATGAAATGACTTAATAAGTAAAAGTGTCAAATTTGCACTTATGAGCTTAATTGTCAAGATGTCATATGTAAGTGTACAAAAGAAAAGAAAAATCAAAAAGAAGGAAAAAGGCAAAGAAAAGCAAGGGAAAGAAAAGAGCCTTGAAAGTAATTGTTAATTACTCGAACACAGGGTATAATTTCGAAGCACAAGTGTATGTGTGTGTGTGTGTATATGCCTAATTGCTAAGTGTATTAATGTGCAATAGAGCTTTGTATGGGGGTGTGTGAGTATGTTTAGATATGATTGGTGATCTGTGAACTCAAATTTTTTCCTATTTCTTTGTTCACCACATCTAACCCCAAGACCCCATTACAACGAAAGGGAAAGTCCTATTTGATCCATAGCATGTCTTGATTGGGAAGATTTGTTGAAGCATGAATTTCCATGTCCGTGGCATATGATTCATTTCCTAGGCTAGTTCACTAAGAAAATTGTGTTATTTCATTGATATCTTGTATGTAATGCATTAGATTCCTATGCATCACTCTATCCTTGCATACTTTGCATGAGTGTGAACTTAGGACTCCGAGAAGAAAGAAAAGAGATTGTCCACGTGAGAATTAGAGTCAAAGTGAATTACGCTCGAGGTGTGAGAGTGAGTAGATCTCGACATGAGAGCACTTTAGGTGTGGGATTCATGTTGTTCGAGTGTCCCATGAGTGCCTTTGAGTTGCTTGAGAATGTTTTGCATGCTTCTACTCTCCTTATCCACACCTCTTTGCATCTCATGACCAGTAGAAAATACGGCTTTTGAGTTATTGTTGTCTCAGTCTTTTGTTTTTAACGAATCTGAAACAAATAATATGGTGTGTAATATTAATCTAGAGGGGGGGTAAATAGATTTTAATTAACTTTTACCCCATTTTCGTTAAGAGTCAAATTAACGAGAATACCCCTATCTAGTTACAAAGATACCACAAGTGTAATAAATGCGAAAATAGTAAAAACACTTGAGATATACGTGGAAACTCTCCAAATGGGAAAAAACCACGGGTTGATGAGTGCGCCACACTAGAACCGCAATGCCTATTTTTCCAACACTCAAATGCACAAAACAATAAGTTCAAGAGTGATGAAATTGCATCCTATTTTCATGCCTAGCATGACATACAACTTTCATAGCAAGATGCAAATAGGTCAACAAGAGTCATTTAAACTAAAATGCACACAAGAAAAACACTCAACAAATAAGATCCCTAAAACCCCGAATCCACTAATGATAAAGGAATTACAACCTAATCTCAGTTTAATCCTCCACCACTACCTAATCCCGGTATAAGTGAACCTAGTTCATCATGCTTGTGCTTTAAGCTGCCTACTCCCGGAAGCAACACAAGTCTTACTTCTCAATGAAGAGATAAAGTGTCCTAAGAGAATATACGATGATATTCAATGAACAAACAAGGCTAGGAAACCCTATATGCTTATCTAGGATAATGAGATGACAATTAATGCAATCCTAGATATCAAGTGCTAAATGACATGTTCAAATAGCTTAGCTAAACATAGATCAATCAATCCTATGAAGCTATCACAATACAACACTCAATCATGGCATCACAACAATCTCTAATTTGTATCTAGAAATATTCCAAGAGAATGCAATTAATTAAAGAGATGGTTTAGTAAGGAAAACACTTAACTTGTAAGAAGATAGTGAAAACTTACCAAACAAGATGTGATGAAGCAGCCCTATCCATAGATGCACTCTAGATGAACTTAGATGATGCAAGATGAAGATTTAATGCTCATGGGAATGCTTTGAGTGATTAAAAATGAGTTCTTGGAAGTGTTTTCCCTTTGAAATGTGTTCTAAGAAAGAAATGTGATATTCTGAACTTATACACGACCTTAAGGCATTGAGTTATATATATATATGATCCAATCAAAGTGAGGTCATTTTGGAAAAAACGTTCCAGCTTCCTCTGCGTGCGCTGGTCGAGTAGCGCACCACCAGCGCATAGCCTATTTTTAAAACATGCGTTATACGAGTGACGCATCCCAGTAGCGCAACACAAGCGCAGATTCTCTGGGATGTTTGCGCTGGTGAGGTTAAGCTAGACGAGTAGCGCACACCTACATTTTTCAACTACGCGTGGGTGCTGCAGCGCAGATCAGTGGCGCAACACTAGCGACAGTCCACTGTGAAAGTTGCACCGGTGAGGTGCGCTGGTCGAGTGGCGCACCACCAGCACAATGCCTATTTTTCCAACACTCAAATGCACAAAACAATAAGTTCAAGAGTGATGAAATTGCATCCTATTTTCATGCCTAGCATGACATACAACTTTCATAGCAAGAAGCAAATAGGTCAACAAGATTCATTTAAACTAAAATGCACATAAGAAAAACACTCAACAAATAAGATCACTAGAACCTCGAATCCACTAAAGATAAAGGAATTACAATCTAATCCCGGTTTAATCCTCCACCACTACCTAATCCCGGTATAAGTGAACTTTGTTCATCATGCTTGTGCTTTAAGCTACCTACTCCCTGAAGCAACACAAGTCTTACTTCTCAATGAAGAGATAAACTGTTCTAAGAGAATATATGATGATATTCAATGAACAAATAAGGCTAGGAAGCCCTATAAGCTTATCTAGGATAATGAAATGACAATTAATGCAATCCTAGATATCAAGTGCTAAATGACATGTTCAAATAGCTTAGCTAATCATAGATCAATCAATCCTATGAAGCTATCACAATACAACACTCAATCATGGCATCACAACAATCTCTAATTTGTATCTAGAAATATTCCAAGAGAATACAATTAATTAAAGAGATGGTTTAGTAAGCAAAACACTTAACTTGTAAGAAGATAGTGAAAAACTAACCAAACAAGATGTGATGAAGCAGCCCTATCCATAGATGCACTCTAGATAAACTTAGATGATGCAGGATGAAGATTTAATGCTCATGGGAATGCTTTGAGTGATTAAAAATGAGTTCTTGGAAGTGTTTTTCCTTTAAAATGTGTTCTAAGAAAGAAATGTGTTATTCTGAACTCATACACGACCTTAAGGCATTAAGTTATATATATATAAGATCCAATCAAAGTGAGGTCGTTTTGAAAAAAACGTTCCAGCTTCCACTGCGTGGGCTGGTGACGTGCGTCTGGTAGAGTAGCACACCACCAGCGCACAGCTTATTTTGAAAACATGCGCTATACGAGTGAAGCATCCCAGTAGCACAACACAAGCGTAGATTCTCTGGGATGTTTGCGCTAGTGAGGTTGCGCTAGACGAGTAGCGCACCACCGGCGTACGCCTACATTTTTCAACTACGCGTGGGTGCAGCAGCACAGATCAGTGGCGCAACACTAGCGACAGTCCACTGTGAAATTTGCACTGGTGAGGTGCGCTGGACGAGTGGCGCACCACCAGCGCAATGCCTATTTTTCCAACACTCAAATGCACAAAACAATAAGTTCAAGAGTGATGAAATTGCATCCTATTTTCATGCCTAGCATGACATACAACTTTCATAGCAAGATGCAAATAGGTCAACAAGAGTCATTTAAACTAAAATGCACACAAGAAAAACACTCAACAAATAAGATCCCTAAAACCCCGAATCCACTAATGATAAAGGAATTACAACCTAATCCCAGTTTAATCCTCCACCACTACCTAATCCCAGTATAAGTGAACCTAGTTCATCATGCTTGTGCTTTAAGCTACCTACTCCCGGAAGCAACACAAGTCTTACTTCTCAATGAAGAGATAAAGTGTCCTAAGAGAATATACGATGATATTCAATGAACAAACAAGGCTAGGAAACCCTATATGCTTATCTAGGATAATGAGATGACAATTAATGCAATCCTAGATATCAAGTGCTAAATGACATGTTCAAATAGCTTAGCTAAACATAGATCAATCAATCCTATGAAGCTATCACAATACAACACTCAATCATGGCATCACAATAATCTCTAATTTGTATCTAGAAATATTCCAAGAGAATACAATTAATTAAAGAGATGGTTTAGTAAGGAAAACACTTAACTTGTAAGAAGATAGTGAAAAAATTACCAAACAAGATATGATGAAGCAGCCATATCCATAGATGCACTCTAGATGTACTTAGATGATGCAAGATGAAGATTTAATGCTCATAGGAATGCTTTGAGTGATTAAAATGAGTTCTTGGAAGTGTTTTTCTTTTGAAATGTGTTTTAAGAAAGAAATGTGATATTCTGAACTCATACACGACCTTAAGGCATTGAGTTATATATATATATATATATATATATATATATATATATATAAGATCCAATCAAAGTGAGTTCGTTTTGGAAAAAACATTCTAGCTTCCTCTGCGTGCGCTGGTGACGTGCACTGGTCAAGTAGCGCACCACCAGCGCACAACCTATTTTTAAAACATGCGCTGGATGAGTGATGCATCCCAGTAGCGCAACACAAGCGCAGATTCTCTGGGATGTTTGCCTTGGTGAGGTTGCGCTAGACGAGTAACGCCTACATTTTTCAACTACGCGTGGGTACTGCAGCGCAGCTTAGTGGCGTAACACTAGCGACAGTCCACTATGAAAGTTGCGCTGGTGAGGTGCGCCGATCGAGTGGCGTACCACCAGCGCAATGCCTATTTTTCCAACACTCAAATGCACAAAACAATAAGTTCAACAGTGATGAAATTGCATCCTATTTTAATGCCTAGCATGACATACAACTTTCATAGCAAGATGCAAATAGGTCAACAAGAGTCATTTAAACTAAAATGCACACAAGAAACACTCAACAAATAAGATCAAGAGTTATGCATGAAAATGTGAGTGTGTGCAACTATCTCTTCAAAGTAAGTAAGCACAAGAATTTTACCTTTGATGCTTCTCCTCTTGAGGTCTTGAGAGCCTAAGCTACCCTTACATGAACCCCATTAATGTGGTTGTTCACGTAATAAGCCAATCAACAAATGACTACTTTTCAGAGTCTTTGTGATGTTTATTGTTTGCTTTTTCTTTTCTTGATTTTGCTCGAGGACGAGCAAAAGGCTAGGTTTGGGGGTGTTGATCGAACCATGATAACACTAGATTTTGAGTTCCCTTTCCTATGCTTATTGCCCAATTCTCGGGCAAAATCAAGTGTTTAATGGCTCGATTAAGTTATTTTACAGGATTTTGTATTAGGGGTATCATATGGAAAAAATGAGTGAAGTTGGGATCCAAAAGAGCTGGAAAATGGAAACTTGGACGAAAAGACACGAGATGTCGTGGTCGTGGTCGTGATGCGTTGTCATGAAAGACCATAACAAATCAGGTGACACAAACTTTCTTAATCACTGTCGCTCAAGGTGTCGCCTGGAAAGAAGACGCATAATCGAAGAAGCGGAGTGTCATGGTCGTCATGTCGCCATGGACAACCATGATAGTCTGCCAACATATGTTTCTAGGTTGATTCCTGGCCTATATTTTGACCCAAATAAATGCCCATATTAGATTCTGGTGACCTAACATGAGCCACACGAACTTTTTGACACCTTTACCCTTCTATCACCATCATTAGACATTTTCGTTCTTCCATCCATCTTGGAACCTTGGAAAGAAAGAAAATAAAGCTTACAAATCAAGGAACCTCAAATGACCAACCTGGGTTTCTTCTTTAACTCTTCTTTGTTTTATTTATTTTCCTTAATGAGTAACTAATCTCTAAGTTAGGGGATTAATGTAACTGGTTGAACAACTCTTTGTAGTTCTATAGTCTAATAGTTTGTAATTAAATTCCTTGTTAGTCTCTTTTATTGAAATACTTGCTCTAATTCTTTTACTTATATTCAAATGAGACCTCAGTGTTAGGATTAGTTTATATATGATGGCGGGGGTTAGATGTGGGTGACCATCCCATTTAAGCCTTAACTGCAAACTTAATAATTGAGAAAATTTCCATATGCATGACCATGCTATGTGTGATTTGGTTTAGAGTGTTAATTAAAAATTAATTATAACCATTGCTCATTGCACGATCGTGTGTGAGTAATAGGAAGGATTAAGTGCTTCATGAAACAATCCCTATCAATTGGATTATAGTGCTTTAATGAGACTTGTGGATTACATTGAGTAGTTTAATTAGGTTGCATTGATTCCCTAGCGTTTTCCTCTTATTCATATATTCGTGTGATCTGTGTTAATAGGTTTTGTTACATTTTTGCATATTAGTGAATTAAAATACCAATCCAAGACAAGCATTATGCCATATACTTTTATTGCATATAGTTTGGTTAGTCGAGTTAATTATTTTCAATTACTTTGAATCATCGATCCCAGTGAATGAATATATCTTTTAAATTGAGTAAGATACAAAGTACTGCATCAAATTATTTTATTTATTTCAAGATAAATATTCTAAAGTGCATTATCATGATTGTTTACTTATATAATTTTTGTTATTGTTCAGAAATCATAACCCCATCCCTAATCAACATCATAAAAGATAATACTTTAACTAGTGATAATTATGTCACATGGAAAAGTAAAATTGGGTTTTTAGTGCAATCCGAAAAGAATAAGTTTGTTCTGTGTACTCCTAAACCACCTAATCCTACTAACGAATCTACTTAGAAGCAAAGAGATGAGTATCAGCAGTGGAAGTCTTCAGATCCCAGATTGAGTTAGAGTATAAGAACTCCATCTCAAGACTCATGGTTTAAGCCAATCCTCTTTATCAGGATCTTCCATTGCATTCTTAAATTTCAATAGATCATCCACACTATCAGTACCTTGTCCCTAACCTATACCTAAATAGCGTTCAGGTTTTCTCACAACCCTCTCACTACTTCTAGGTGGTAGTGTATCCTGATCAGGAACCATCTGACTCTCAGATGTTTGTGGATCAACAACTCTTGTTAATAAATCACTAGTCTCACAAGACTCCAACTCATTCAATACAATCTTAGGACGAGGTTTATGGTCACTAATATAATTGACCTCAAGAAACATTGTATTTGTCGATACAAATACTTTGTTATCTTTGGGACTATAAAAGTCCTTGGAGTATCCTACAAACAAGCAGACCACATATTTGGAGTCTAGCTTTCCACTTCTGTTCTTCAGCACGTGTGCTAGACACCCCCATATGCAAAAATGTCGTAAACTAGCTTTTCGACCATTCCACGGCTCTAGAGGAGTCGTAGGAAAAGATTTGGATGGCACCACATTCAAAATGTTACCGCTGTTTGTAACATATATCCTCAGAAGGAATTTGGTAATGATGAGAAACTAATCATAGATCTCACCATTTACATTAGGGTTCTATTTCTCCTCTCTGCTACACCATTTCACTGAGGTGTACCGGGAGCTATGAGTTGGGAAACTATCCCATGCTCGACCATGAAGTCTTCAAACTCTTGGTCAATGTACTCATCTCTACAATCTGATCGTAGTGACTTGATAATCCTACCTAATTGATTTTCAACTTCAGCTCGGAATTCTTTGAACATTTAAAATGTTTACGACTTCCGTTGCATTAGGTAGACGTATCTGTATCTTAAGTAGTCATCTATAAAGGTGACATAATACTCATAACCACCCCTAGCTTTAACATTCATCAGTCCGCAGACGTCTATATGTATAAGTTCTAGTGGTTCTTTAGCTCTAAGCCCTTTTCCAGTAAAAGGTCTCTTAGTCATCTTACCTTCCAGACAAGATTCGCAGACAAGTAAGGTGCCAACCTTTAACTCATTTAAATGTCCGTTTTTTACTAGTCTTTCTATCCAGTCAAGGTTGATATGACCAAACCTTAGATGCCAGAGATACGTGTCATTATCTGGAGAAATCTTATGTCGTTTAGTTTTTAGTTTTTCAACCTTAAACATTTCGGTGTTGAGTAGTGTAGTATGTATTAACGGTCTTAACACAAACAAATTGTTTTTATTAATTTCTGAACAAATATTCAGACCATTCTTTTCAATAATAACAGACATATTATTAAAAGAAACGGAATATTTTTGTTCTAACAACTTAGAAACGGAAATCAAATTCTGTGTAAACCAAGAAAATAAAATACATTGTCCAACAATATATAATTATTACAAAAATGTAATCTAATTATGCCCATTGCTCGTGCCGACACGACATCTCCTGACCCCACATGTATTGAGAAGTCTTGCTCCTCTAGCTGTGTCTAAGAATCAGTCTATTGTAAAGAAGAACAAACATGGTTAGTGGCCCCCGAATCAACTATCCAAGGTGAAGAATCATCTTCCACTAAACACAACTCAGAAACAAGTAAATCATATTTACTTTTCTTGGAATTCTTTTTGCTTTGGGCTTTCTTGGGTTTGGGCTAACCCTTTGCTTTCCTGGTAGACCTCTTCCTCTTCTTATTATTAGAGGAAGATCGTTCATAAACATTTACCTCACCAGTCTTGCCTTTGTTGTCCTTAGTCAAGGACTCAAAGGTAGTGAGCTCATTGAGCAACTGTATGAGATTGAACCTTAACTTGTTCATCTCGTAGTTACTCTTAAATTGATCGAAACTCTTAGAAAGAGTCGTAAGTATGATGCTCACTTGACTGGGTTCATCAATGGCCCCGCCATTGACTTCTGCCTTGTTAAAGTAGGACATCATGCTCCGGACATGTTCCCGAACTAACGTACCTTCCTTCATGCTAGCAAGCATAGCAGAACGAACAACTTCGTGTCGCTTTTGCTTGGAGGGCTACCCGAACATAGCTTGCAATGACTCCATGATGTAGAATGTTAAATTCATTGCTTTGTACTTTATGATAAGCACGTCTGTCATTGAAGCCAACAGATATGTTCGGGCCTTCTCATCAAATGAGACCCATCACCGGTATACCTCATGAACAGTTTGCGTGGCATTGGCAGCAGGCGCTGGAGGGCATTCCTCCATAAGCACAAACTTGAGGTCTTTGGTGACCAATGTTGCATTAATGTTAAGTTTACACTTAGTGTAGTTATCACCAGTTAATTTGTCGTTTGCAAGAAATTGAAGTAATGCAGAAGACATAATTTGCTGAAATAAATAAAACAGTCATTCAGTCATTTATTTAAAACAAGTGTTAGTGTTTTAGCATAAATTTAAACATGATGTATGCACATGTTTAACGAACTAGAACTACCCTAAAACTAGTTACTATACCACGACAATCCAACATACCACAAAGAAGTGCCGCCTTAGGGTCGGTCAAGTCTTTGCATGTTAGACCGAGACATTCTCACGAGCTTAACTCGATAATTGTCGCCTTATGGTCGGTCAATCCTGAAATACCCCTCAGAAATCCTATCTGTTAGGAAGTCAACCTTGGTATTGACTTTTGTGGAAACCCTCCTTAGGGAGGACGAAAGCAAAGCCGCCATGAGGCTCCACTCGGATCTCACGGTGTTGAACTAATGATGGAGACCACGGGATATATATGTCATATATCCCTCTCCCACTCACTATTTTAAAGTTAGGGTTTTCTATTAACCGTTAATGCACCTAGACTCTACAGGATTAAATGACTAAATTTAATCAAGTTATCTAGCGCATTAACTAATTAGAAACAAATTATAATTAACTAATAAATTATTAATGATTTTTAACAATTAAAAATCTAATCTATTAGTGAATAATCTGAGCCTTTATAAACTTTTTACTAAGGTCATATTATTATGATAGTGTTTACCAAGTTTTAACTATTAAAACTCTAACACTTTATTCGGTTCATTTATTATTAGGTCATTAATCATATTAATCCTAATTACAATAAATGACCTTATTAATCTAACTTATTAAACTCTTTAATAACTAGATTAATATTAATGAGAATTACCAAGTTTTCTAATCATTAAAAAACTTATCTCATTATTCATAGCCATTTATGTATATCGCCCATTTTAATCACATTAAAAAAATACATAAAATAGCAGGCTATGATGCATGTATGACATATCAAATATATTTGGGTAGGCACATCTAACCTAAATGACATATGTATGTATGACAATGCTTTTATCATCACATAACATAAAGCATACATGAATTGACCGAGTACTGTGGATTATTTAATCTAAAAAACTGGAATCTAAAATTACAAAAAAATTACCCAAGGCATTCCTCGGTCTTCTTGTAACTTCAGAAATCTTCCATGCTCTCCAAGTAACTCTGATTCATCTCATGAATCTGAAACAGGAAATCTGCATGGAACGCACTAGGCAACACTTTCCAACGGAACCATGTAAGATGTGAATAGTACAGTATGAACAATACGCATGAACAGTACCGCATGAACAGTGTTCGGTGAACAGTACCGCTGAATAGTGTTCGGCATCATGCATTTCCTGTTTTTCATTTACAGGTTACAATTATATTTATTTACAATACAATAACAGTAAAAATAAATAAAATAAAAATTATACAACCCAAAACCCTAAATCCACAGTACCATAAAAATTTACGATCAACCATGTTTAAATTAAAAAATTTAATTATAAACATTCATACAATCATAAAGATGGTGCCTACACATTCATACATACGGAGCATCGAAAACAATTTTCTTTTCCGAAAAAAAAAATGGCATTGATACAAATTGTTGGAACCCAGTTCACCGGTCAGGTAGCGGAAGTAAGGTTTTAAAATTTTTATAATGATCATAATCTGTATCTGGGACCAATAAACTTTGGATGGTAATTATTTTTCGGAACTAATACATACAATATGTAAACACAGGAAATTGTAATCAATAAAATCAGAAGAAGAAGATACCAACGTTTGGAGGCTCCTTCACTTTACGATGTGCTCTTGTCTGAACCACTCTTACCAACGTTTGGAAGCTCCTTCACTTTATGATATGCTCCTGTCTGAACCACTCTTACCAACGTTTGGAAGCTCCTTCAATTGATCTTCCTCACTATCTCACGGGACTGATAACTGGGTCTGGACGCATCACGATCTCAAGAACTTGAATGGAGGATGTAGAGAGAATTGAAGAAACTCTTTATTCTATGTGTTTTTTATGTTATTTTTAATGCAGACACTTGCACAAAAAAAATCTATGTACATACGCGTGTATCAGTGTACGCACCAAAAATACTTACACAAAAAAAGCACACATTCTTTTATTGCCAACAGTTGCGTGTGACTTTTCAAAGTAAAAAACAAAAAACCTTTTTTTTTCAACTGATGCCTGCCTCTTTCTTAACACAAATATATATATATATATATATATATATATATATATATATATATATATATATATATTATGTGTGTATCAGGTATTTACATCATATGCAAATTCTTCTTTTGACAATTGTTTCATGTGCACACACCAATTTGCATCAAATGCAATCTTTTGTGTTATTAATTGATATATATCTTTTAATTATCCTTTTCAAATATATCAAATATATTAAAAGTGATAATAAGTATTTTAAAATTAAACTTAAATTCAAATACTTAGATAAATGATTTAGTAAAAATAAAATAATCCTATTATTTTATCTTCACCTAAATCCATATATCAACTAACACCTTCCAATTAATTGTTAATTAATAATTCATAATTATCAATATAATTAAATAATCTAATTATTTAATTAATTTAACTGTTAACATTCATTAATTAAATAATCTCATTATTCAATTCATTCTCGAATAAACACGTGTCACTTTCGTAACACAACTAGTTGGACAATCCAATTAGTTAACCGTGACCCTTGTTACATAAATCGATCGGGCTAGCAAGGAGACCTAATGGACCCATAGTATTTTGAGCTCCAATAATCCTCGGAATCATTAATTAAACTCTTTAATTAATATTCCTTGATTATTAACTCCGGTGTTATTCCACTAAAAACCTGAAGCTGTACTCTCTCAACTGTAGACGCTTTTACACAAACCGTACAACTTGGTGTCCATCGATATAGCTATTACATATGGTGTGATCCTCCACAGTAGTTCATAATTTGAGCTGGGTCATAATGTCTGTTATACCCCTCTAATTACATATATCCTTTAAGTACCGTTGATTCTCTAATGGACAATAAATCATATTTCCTCACGGAACTAGGAGAGCGCTCATATTGTCAAAGCCCCGAATCAACACTTAAGAGAACTACCATCTACTTCTCACAAGAAGGAGTGGATTCCACTATTGTGTACAAACCTTCCTAGCCACAAGCCAAACCGCAATCCCAACATACGGAGCATATTGATTGGGAACTGCATCAGAACTCACCCATGGTATATCAAAGACCACGATTTAACCTGAAGGAGTTTATAAGACACTCAGGATTAAGATCACCCACATATAGACATCATTTGTTGATATACATGAATCTCATCTGTAAACGGATCTTGGTGAGGGATCCATATAGAACATGGCCCAGTCCTATATGATCAAATCATACAAGGTGTCTCCATTCTCATATCTCCATATGAATGATTCAGGATAGAATCACCGTACATTACATAATGGACCGTAGCTATAGATTAACCACAAATAAAGTACCCAGCTTTATTTGCTATCTATGGACTCTTTAGATTGCACGTCTCTTATTGTATCCATCTGTATATGACACTCATATACATTGTTCGAGATTTCATCCGGCAATCTTGGATGTTAAACATATGCACAAGTTATAAAATAAACAACACAACAATAATGAATTGAACTTTTTCTTTTATTTATTTCATAAATCCATTTATAAATTACATCTTTATGGCATAAACCCCAACAGTGACCCACACACTTGAACTTTTTGGCTTGTGAAGCTTCTAGAATCGTGGATAATGCGTGGGTCATTTCCCGCACACTTGGCACTTTTGGAGATTTCTTGTTCCTCAGACCGCGGGTGGTATGCGGGTCCTTACCCGCATATTTTTTGTTCTTCATTTTGAAGAGCTTCAGACCATTGTTAGTGCACTGGTTCATACCAGCGAAGTCATGGAAGTGCACGGGTTAGGAGACCCACGTAGTACCCACACATTGAGCCCTCTTCTTTATTTTTGACTTGTTTTGTGCTTGAAATTCCCACTTTTCATCTTCAACTCCTAAATTACATCGAATGCCTTCAAACACTGTAAAAGAGCCAATTAGACACACAAAACACAATAAAAACGAGACAAAGGATATGTAACTGAGGACCAAAATATTGCAAAAATTTGTCACGATCAATGACTACACATAAAATGATAAATATGATAAGCACATATATTAAATATAAAGTGAGACACTAAAATCTAAGATTCTAAGAATAAATATTAAAATTTATAACATAACATAAAAATATACACGCATAAATATACTACGCATAAAGCCATAAATATTAAATATAAATAAAACCTAAGAATAAATATCAAAATTAATAACTAAGAATAAATATATTAAGTATAAATACAAAATTTGAAAACTAAGCATAAAGTTAAATAATAAAATTTAAAGAAAAAAAATTACCTTTGTACTTTGGTGTCTTGATGGAAAGATTAGAGAATAATAGTTAGATAATAGTAAATAGAGATTAGAGAGTGTGATAGTATTAGAATTTAGTAGAAACTGGTAAGTAGTTTTTAGAATAGTAGATTAGTAGTGTGGAGAATAAAAAGAATGAATGAAATGGTGTAGAGAGAGAGGGTAAGAATGAAATGGTGTAGAAAATAGAGATTAGAGAGTAATTGAGAGAAAGTGTATAAAAATTGGAATTGGTGGGGATATTTATAGAAAAAATTAAATTGTGGGTAAAAATATAAAATGAAAGAGATGAGGGTAACTTTTTGTAAAAAAAATTCAAAAAATTTAATCATTCATCTGTTTGCTGACAGCCAACAGTCGAAATTTTGTAAAATAATAATAATAATAATAATAACAACCGTTACACAATTGTAAATATTCTGCTTGAAGAGAGAGATATATATATATATATATATATATATATATGGAGAACTTTAAAAGTAACTAAAAAATTAGTGTTTTTACCCAAGATTAGTAAATTTATTGTTTTTACCAAATTTTCTACTTTTGGGACAAAATTGCCCTTCAGTAAAAAAGAATTGAAAAACAAAACTAAATAAAAAAATAAGAGAAAATAAAAATCAATTAATAAAGAAATCAAAATTTAAAAGAAAAGGAAAAAGAAATTTGAGAAACTACATAACCGTCAATTGAGACTTGAGAGTTTCATTTATCTTCGGTGTGAGTCACAAACCACAAAAGAGAGAGCAAACTCAGGCGACAAGGAACACCGACGACGATGAACACTATGAAGACCCAATGACGACGATGGTACAGACGGAGAAAGAGAACGAAGACCCGACCCGACCCGACCCCAATAGAGAGACAAGCCTAAGTTGTTGACGCGAGAGAGGAGAGTCGACTGACTGTGACCACCAGAGAGAGAGGAGAGGCGACCGACTGTGACAATGGTTTGACTCCAGTCACCGGCGTCTTCGATTTCAGTCACCAACGGTTTATATTTGCTTTTAGGGTTTCAATTTATTTGAATTTTTTGTTGCACTTATGGATTTGATTTATAAAAAAAAAATGATTTTGATTTCAAATTCCATTTCAAAATTGATTTTGATTTCAAATTATATTTCTAATTTGATTTGTATAGATTTCGAAATTGATTTTTCATAGGTACATTAACAAATTGATTTTGTTAACTTGTGATAGATTTCGAAATTGATTTTAGGGTTTCTTTTTATTTGTATTTTTGGTTACATTTGTGCATTTGGATGGAGTTAATTTTGATTCCGAATTCAATTTCGAAATTGATTTTTATTTGGATTTTGATTTTGATTTTGATTTGAGTGATTTTGATTTATATACACCAACAAGTGTAAATATTTCAATTAATTCAATATTGTGTTTTATTTTCTGTTTTCAATTGAGTGCCATTTTTGTGTTGTTTTGGTTGGTTGAATTTTGTTAATTGTTGTCAACCATAATTCTGATGTTGTACACTGCTTAGCTATGGAAAAAGTCCGTCCATTAATTCTTAAGAAATGGTTGTTAATAATTTTTCAATATGCCTGTGGATTTGTCTTTATTATGGGGATAACTGTGGATTTGTGTTTGTTTTTCAATATCTCCATTAATTATTGGGATAACTGTGGATTTTTACTGAATATTTTATGTTTTATGGTGGTGGACAGTGTTTTGTTCTTGTGCTCCAAGTTAGTTGTTGTCTTTTAATTATTGTTTGTTATGTTATTTCAGAGTATTTTTACTGAATGTTTTATGTTTTATGGTGGTGGATAGTGTTTTGTTCTTGTGCTCCAAGTCAGTTGTTATGTTTTATTGTGTCTTTTTGGTGTTGGGTTAGCTTTAGTTTAGTGTTTGTTGTGTGGTGTGCCTTGGGTTTGTTGAGCTGTAGACGTTCTTCTCGTGTGTTGTGATGGGCCTTTGCTTTTGCTTCTTATTGTTCTTTGTGTTGTCTGTTTCACGGTTTTGGTTTTCTTGGTGCTGAGAGGTCAGCTTGTTGCTTCGTGTGCTATGTTGTGGCCTTCTTAGCTTTTATAATTATATTGTTGTACAAAAAAAATTGTTATTTCAATATGCATTGTTATTTATTTTGACAGATTTCATGTTTTGTGTTAAAGTCATTGAATTTGAATTAGTACTCCATAGTTATTCATTCTGTTATTTTAATACTTGGTATATCTGGTTTGATGCTACCAAATACTCCCCTGAAGACTTGTTGAGTGGATTGTGAAATGAACAATCCTGGACAAATTTTCATTTTCTAATACTTGTACTTTGTTTGGTTTGGTTTTCATTATCATTATCATCTTGGTTTGGTTTAGGCACAAGCACATCGTCTTCTCCAACTTCGACGACGTCTTCTGGTAAGTGTGTTTTATTTGTCTTCTATTTTCTCTATTTTTATTACATTAATTATACTCTGGTAGCATTATTTTCTTATCTGAATCAGGAGTGCTCGGTACCACCAATACAATACTCTAAAAGAAAGCCAAATGTATATAGGACGATGTAGAATCCAGACCATATGACATTTCTTTTGGTATAATGAATTATATAAGATGCATGAATAAACAAGTATATATAGTGTGTTTAGCAGATATTGCTGTTTTTTTTCAATTTAATAGTTCGTTTAAGATGATAAGTAAAATGAATTATTAAACTAAATGGATGTTGGGATGATGTAATGAATAAATGGTAGAGGTTGTTAACTTTGTACAAAAGTGCATATGTTTCATGAAAACTGAGTTTAGTATCTAAATAATTTTAAGAGATTTCAATTGATACTTGTTTATCAGGAACCAGCAGAGTGATGTGAAATTGTGTGTTTTTTTTTGTGGTTTAATTAATGAAGTGAAATTGGGTATGACTGGTGTGTTTAATTATTGTGAACGGGTATGTTTAATAGGTTATGAGTAGTGTGTTTAATTGGGTATAACTGGTGTGTTTATTGTTATGAACGGGTGTGTTTAATTGGGTATGAACTGCTGTGTTTAATTGTTGTGAACGGGTATGTATAATGGGTTATGACTGGTGTGCTTAATTGAGTATGAACCGGTGTGTTTAATTGGGTATGACTGGTATAAAGGCTTGCTTTGAAACAAGTTGTGTTGACAGTGAGTGTGTCGTTTGTTTCTTTCTTTGATTATGTGTTTTTTTATGGTTTAATTATTGATGGCAAGGTAAAGTTTAAATCGAGAGCTTCCAACCATTTTACGGATAGTCTTACCAAGCTTGGTTCTAGCATGGGTGGTGATTTTGTTGAGTGGGGAGACCTTGGTAGCTGATTGTTTTGTCTGTTTTTGTTGTTGGTTGTTGTTTTTTGTTGGTCTTGTTTGTCTTGTTTTTGTTTGCTGTTTGTTGGTGCGAGACTGCCCTGTTTTTTACCCTGTGTTGTTGGGGCTTCTGGTTGCTTTGTGGTGGCAACTTGGGTGTTTGTTTTTGGGGCAGTCTGGTGTGGTGTTTGGCCTTTGGCTCTTGAATAAATTTACAGTTTTTTTAGAAAAAATATTGATAATTATAGACTGTGGAAGCAACTGGAATGTTAAAATATTGCTTAAGTCAATGAGTTGTTGTGAACTGGTGTGTTTTAATGATGTGAAATTGTGTGTTTTTATGGTTTCATTTCATTAATGATGTGAAATTGGGTATGAATTGGTGTATTTAATTGTTATGAACGAGTGTGTTTAATGGGTTATGACTGGTGTGTTTAATTGGGTATGAACTGATGTGTTTAATTATTGTGGACGGGTGTGTTTAATAGGTTATAACTGGTGTTATGACTGATGTGTATATTTGGTATGACTGATGTGTTTAATTGTTGTGAACGGGTGTGTTTAATTGGGTATGATTGGTGTGTTTAATGGGTTATGACTAGTGTGTTTAATGAGTTATGACTGGTGTGTTTAATTGGGTATGTTGTTGTTGTTATTGTTTTGGTCCCTTTGCCAGGGTCCCTTGTTTGACATGTTTTTGTGCTTTGTCTCCATCAATAAATTGCCTTTAAAAAAAGTTTTTGTAATAATTGTCCTATAGAACCAATTGCTTGTGTTGTATCTTGCAGTCGGTGAACTTGGATCAGATGTGCTCAAATTAGTCAATATAAATGGATTTGAGTGTTTTAGCTTATGTTAAGTTTGTTTATTTTAAAGGATTTGGATACTTTAAATAACTAGAGTGAGATGATGAGAACTCAGGTTGAGAAATTTGATTATGAAACTAATTTTTCATTTTTTCAATGAATAGAAGAAGGGTCGAAAGCGCGAACCCCGAGAAGAGGAGATCGTCTGTCCAACCTCAAAACTGATATACAATTAGTGGGCAGAACGGAACCGATAAATAGGTGAATGTTCGGAAGGAGTGATTTAGTGTAGAAAATTCAAGCCAATGGGGTGATTTAGTGACTATGTCTAAATATGTTCCAGTAATGTTGAGTATTGTAATTTTTACATTTCAATTTGTCACTGGTATTTTTTCTACAAATTAATGCAGGGTTTTTATTGTTTAGACATTATGGTCATATCATATAATGTTTAGGATTATAATCGTGTTGTTGCCTCAATTTCAATACATGAAAAATCTTTAGAGTAGAATTTTGTCATGAGTTAATTTGTTTTTTTTTCGTTGATGTAGTTGTAGCAAATCTGGTAATTTTGGTGGATGGTGGCAAATTATTAACACACCAAAAATTTCCACTTTTAACACACCAAATCTGTTAAGAAATGACCTGCTTTATACAAAATGCAAAATCCTTAATAAATAATATGTTTCATCAATAAATAATCATCAACATTAGTTTAATCACAATTTCAAAACAAATGTTTTCAACAAAATATAAAATCCTTACTAACAGTTCATGAAATATAATTTCAACGTAGGTCATAAAATACAACTAAATTCATAACAATTTCAACATAATCCTTCATTATACAAACACGATTTTTCAAAAATATTCCATTCGCTTGGGTGTTCAATGGGAAAAGTGACACTGGAATAGCTTTCCAACCAAGTGCTTGTTTTGTAGAAATCATAACTGAAGTAGATAAATTTCTTTTTACAAAACCTATAAATTTCGTTGGTTATATTTCTGTATTTCAACCAAAAAAATATCACATTTAGATGTCAGTTTATTAAACCATACATAAATTAAACAAGATGTAACCAATTAAACATATCAGGGGCAACCGAATTAAACACATTGGGGCAACCCAATTAAACACACCAATGCAACCCCAATTAAACACACAAGGGCAAACCAAATTAAACACACCATGGCAAACCATACTAAACACACCACGGTAAACCAATTAAACACACAACGGCAAACCAATTAAACACACCGGTGCGACCCAATTAAACACACTGAAACGAACCAAATTAAACACACCAAAAACTGAATCTCCTCTATATGGGTTTTATTTGATTTATACCTCTAGAAGAAGGATCTGCATCATCTCGATTCATTATGAAATCCGCATAATACAAATCCCAATCCCTGAAATTCAAACCAAAAACTGAATCTCCTTTATATGGGTTTTATGTGATTTATAGAGACAAAAAAATGGATTTACAGTTTCAACAATGGTAGAAATTGAAGTGAGATTTTTGATTTAATTGTATTTCGGACATGGGAGAGAACCGATTGCAGAAATTGAAGGATGAAGGAGCGAAAGTGAAGATCGAAAAATGGAAGACATGTATTTCGGACCTGTATTTGAACAAAATGAAGAGAAAAAAAAATAAGACCTATAATTTGGACATGGGAGACAACCGATCCAAAAAATTGAAGGACGAAGGAGCGGAAATGGGAGACCCACGATGACAGAGAATGAAGATCGAAAATGGGAGACCGGTGGTTCAAAGAAAATGAAGAGAATAAAATATTTCAGACAAAAAAAATGGTAGATCATGAACAAGAAAAGAGAGAGAAGAAAACTTTCCAGACAAAAAGAAAATTAATAAAACAAATAATGAATAAATGAATAATAAAATAAATAATGAATAAAATAGGGGCATTTGGGTCTTCACAATCAAAGATTAGGTAAAAACAATAAAATTATTAATATTTGGTATAAACAATAAACCACCTTAATTTTTGACTAAAATGGGGTATTTCCTCAGATATATATATATATATATCTTCAGGCAGGCCAATGTTCGCCCGCAGGGCATGGCAAGGGGGCATGCCATGCCATGCCATGCTGTGCTGGTTCAGCATATATATATATATATATATATATATATATATATATATATATATATGTTCGGCCCGCAGGGCATGGCAAGGGGGCATGCCATGCCATGCTATATATATATATATATATATATATACATATACATATATATCTTCAGGCAAACCAATGTTCGGCCCACAGGGCATGGCAAGGGGGCATGCCATGCCATGCCATGCCATGCTATATATATATATATATATATATATATATATACACATATACATATATATCTTCAGGCAGACCAATGTTCGGCCCGCAAGGCATGGAAAGGGGGCATGCCATGCCATGCCATGCTGTGCTGGTTCGGCATGCTGGAACCCAAGGCCCAGCACGACAAGTGTCTTGGGGGCGTGCTTGCCTTCCTTGGCAGACCTAACAGGTCGAGCACGCCAGGGTCGGCCCCAATTGACAGATTTAGTTTAGTTATTGCTCATTAGTTGAGTTATGAGAGTGATTTTCTTCTCCCAATATTGCAATATCAATCCATTCTCTCTTTTTCTCTCACATACCAATTCTCTCTCTCTCATCTCTCTCACGAGTCACGTTCCAATTCTTTCTCTATCTCTCTCTTCTCTTCCTAATTAATTAATAATTCTTTCCATCCTTGAAATTTGCAATTATAAAATTAAATATAAAAATAGTAATGTTATACCATCCCATCTAAAATTTCAACTTTTTCATCTCAACCCATATGGTAGTTGATGTGTCAAATGGTGAGTGCATACACACTAATGATAATTTATCTCACTTACCACATGTATTCACTAACCATTTGACACATCAACTGTCACATGGATTGAGATGAAAAGTTGGGATTTTTGGTGGGATGTCTCAATTCTAGCATTATTCATAAAAAAATTCACTAATGCAAGACAACCTAAAAAATTAGCCTAAAAATCAACTAAAATAATGTGGTAAATGATTTGTTTATTGTTCATATAATCTCATGATTTGTGTGGTAATGACAACTCACTTACAACATTATTTGAGTTGAATTTTGGGTTAATTATTTGTGTTTTATAATATTACTCTAAACAATATTTATCTTTAGTTTGTCAATTTCGGTATTTTTTTAAAAAAAATCTAATTAACAGGTTAATATTTTGGGTTTGTTATTCGTGATTATAATATATTTTATTTAATATATACGCTTTTAAAGGTAAAAATCATTATATCCATCTATCTAGGTTTATTTTTATTTTTCAATTAATGAAAAGTTCACTTAATCTTATTTAGATTGTTTCATTAGTTTCGTTTATATTTCTTTAATTTCGGTTGAGCTGCATATTTAGTTTATTTTGTTAGGGCCTCCGTGCCCTTCCCTCTTGTTTTCTTTCTTCCCTCTTGTTTTTTCTTTTGTTTCTTTTCCCATCTATATATAGTTTTATCTGAGGTTTTTTCAACATATGATCGTAAATGATGCTTATATATAAGTCCAACCTAGCAAAAACCCTATTTACACTTTCGCAGACAGCTGTCTTCACCATGATTCTTGAAAATCTCCAAAATTTTGGGCTGAACGGTGAGGGGGTAAGCATCATCAGCAAGATTTCAGAGATCTAGAAGCCTCAATAAGATTCATGATTCAATGGCTTGTATCTCATTTCTCCCTAAATCTAAAGCAACAGAGTCCACTTGAATCCCATCATTTCCCTAGAGTGGAGGAAATTTGCCCTCGAATTTTCAACATCCAAATCATTATCAGAGTTATCACATTTGTAAGGAACAAGATGCTTGACATTAAACTCGTTCGATGTACGAATATGACTTGGAAGTTTTAGACCGAATGCATTTGAGTTGATCTTTTTCACAATCTAAATAAACAGGTCAACTATCCTAGCTAAAAGTTTGTTGTGTTCTCCGGTAAGAAATTTATCCTTATTTACAACAGCCCAAACATAATCTCTAACTTCAAATTCAACAGCATAAAGTTTTTTGTTTGGCACAAGATTTCATTAAAGATTGATAAGTTTCTCTGTGAATGTGCTCGAGTTGCTTGATAAAGTATGGTGCCTTTCCTCCCTTTCAAACCATATCCAGCACAGGTGCGGTAGTGCCAAGCCAACAAGGGCTCGCAGAGGGCTAAGACATGTGTTCCACTTTACAGCCGAATTGTATGCAAACTCAACTTGATGCAACTTAGGATCCCAAGACTTCAAATTATCACCAAGCTGCGAAGCTGGTTCCCCACCGAACAATTCACCACTTCAATTTGACCAACTCTTTAGGGATGATAAGCGTGGCTGAAATTCAATCTTGTATTGGTTACCTTCCACAAACTTCTATAGAAAAGTCAAAGTAATCACATGTCACATTTAGAGAACGCATTTGGACAGTCCATGTAAACGATATAATTCCTAAAGTATAAAAGAGCCATGTTAAGAAAAGGAATTCATGCCAAATCCTAACACAAAATCAAGGCTGTACAGGCTGAGATAACTAATTCGAAAATATGGATTCTTGTGAATACCAGGAGCAAAATAAGAACTAGATGCGGTTGATTCACCATAAATACAAATCAAATAGAAAAACGGAATAAACTCAAACACTAAGCTAACCATAATAAAATTCAAATCATAACTCTCCCCCTCTAGAGGCTACAATAGCTCTTTATTTATAAAATGAAATCTAAAATAATTAACTGTCTAATTAAATATATAATAAATGGAAATATATAAAATTCAAAAGTTTTATAATTTTTCTAAACAAAATCAAATCAAATTTCAGAGGGTTTCTAAAGATTCAATACATGAAATTTTTTGCTTCAACTTACAATAAGCCCTTAATCAGTGTGTTTAACTCTTACAGAAATTCCGGTTGTAGGTCTGTAATCAACCTTCTGTAAATATATATGATCAAAAAATTAATTTGAAGATACAGCTTTTCTTTCTGTATATATACAGTAATTTACTCGATTTGCCATGTTTATGATGAAACATACTAATCTAATGTTTCACAAGCATAGCTTCCATTCCTTTCTTCCTCGCAGCATGCTTTAGTTTCTCCAGCGCCACAAGTCCGACTTGCCTAACTCTTTCTCTTGATAAACCTACGCTGTGAAAAGGAGAATAAGCAGTTATACATTACACGCGAAACAGAAAATATAAAAATAAAAAAAAATAAAAAAATAAAAAATTGTTCATGTTAATGTAGCAAAGATTTAACCACTTAATAAAATGATCATGATTTAGGATCTTTACGGGAAACAACACTATTAATATCCTCCATTTAACTGGTGGCATAATTCTTCCCAAATGAAAATTGAAACATTGAACAGATATGAATTGGAAGTTGTTTGAGAGCTACAGCTCATCTGATATGTTTTGAGGTTCAAACAAGAACAGGAAAAAAAAACATGTTAAACATATTCTTTAACTTGGGAAGGAAATAAACATGCAATTTGATTCCATGAACGCTCTACAATCCTTGCTTTTCAAAGCACAGAGACATCCAAGTGCATCCAAAGAGTTGCTATGTAAAAGATGATGAGACATACGACACCCTAACCAATATCATGCATGGTGAGATATCCACAATATCTATTAGCTGTACTCACCGTTTACTTATATCCTCCCATGTAAGACATTCCTTACCAAGACCATAGTAAAGACGTATGATCTCTCTTTCTCGTTCTCCAAGTGTCACTGTAATGAGCCTGTTCACTTCATTCTGCAAATATATGATTGGCATAAGTTGACATGATAACTGGAAAACATATATTGCAGTGGAAAACCACCAAAATAAATAACCAATAATCCTAAAACATGTTTGCATTATCAGCTGCTAAGTGCTGGTCATGGAGATATACCTAATTGTTGCTCCTCAATGTTAAAATTACATTCAAAATATTTTATTTAAACAGTAAAATATATTCAGAGAAGCTTTTCAGCCAAATATTACTTTATGGGAAGGAGCCTCTAATGTTTGGTAAAGCCTCATAACATTATCCATGAACTTTAAAATTTGAGACAAACAAAGGTGGATACATCCATGCTCTTGCTAAAAGGTTTCAACTTCTAGACAAGCCTCAAACGATCATTTTGAAAGCCTTTCAGCAGAATGCTCGTCATTCCAAACTTAAATAGAATCTTTTGTTGATTCAGATCAACTTTTGGATAATTGTTGACAAAAGTTTATGACTGTTTTATAATGAAGCTTTAGACACCAGTGACAAGCAAACTAAACTTAATAATTAAAGTTAACTGGGGTAAACAATTTTCATTTTGAAATTTCAAGCATTCCTGTTACCTTGAGTGCCCACTCATCTACTCGATGCCACGGATTGTTCTCCACGTGATTATCTGCAATATACTGAAATGATAAACAAAAAGTTAATGCATACCACAAGAAAGAGGCAACTAAAAGTGCAAAAAAAAAAAAAAAAAATCATTGCGGTAAAATTGCCGAGACTACTGCACACATACACTGTGATGGGTCTCTCCAGGAAGGCCATTTAAAGAGGGGAATGCTTCCCTGTCAAGAGAGAAGACCTTACTGGTTGCCTGCATTTAAAGGCGTTAAATTGTGAGACCGAAGAGAATAATTCCATAAACAATTGGATATAACTCTTAAAACAATTAGTACCTCTGTAGCATTCCTGACTTTCTTTTGGGACATGTTTAGATATTCTGCAATTCTCTGAAAAATTGCGACGGTAGTCAACAAGGGATTGAGCAAAAAAATATAAAATATCTATGATATAGAAATTAAAATTTTGAGTCTATAAAAACTACTAGGCATGTTTAATGGCAACAAACATATAAATCAAAGGTAAAAAAAAATAACTTACATCTATTGATGGTGTTACTCCTTTCTCTTCCAACCTAATCTTTGCATTCTTGATTAGACCTAACCTTTCATGCAGATGATTGGGCAATCTTAAGGTTCTTGAATTCTCAACTAATGCTCTGGAAACACCCTGCGCCACCAGATAACAGATAATAATGTGATCATCCTTACCTTCACGCAATCACTAAAAAAACCAATTATCAGAGAAGCAGAATAATTCAACTCAAATTGCATAACTGCATAAAATGAAAGTGCACAATGTTTTAAGAAATTTTCAGTCACTTCAAGAAGTTGTAGGGCTGAGAAAAATCAAAGATCAGCTTTTGTATAGGATCAACAAGGTTATTCATACAGTTATCTCAAGAAGTACTATGACTTGTGGTTGAATAAGGAATCGTAATGGAAACGGTTATCTTCCTACAGCCTGCCACACATCTACCCTATATTTATTTAAGTTGCCAAAGACTGAATTATATCACGCTTAAGTTTAACTTAAGAACTTCAATCTGGTTAGTGAAAATGTAATCTTTCAAAAGGTAACGGTGATCACATATTATCCGTTGTTGATAACACCTCTCTTTTAGCCATTTCTAATTTCTTTACAAGTGCAATGAAATATCTGCCTTACCTGGCGTATCCACCAATACACATAAGTTGAAATTTTGAAACCCTTTGAAGAATCAAATTTCTCAATCCCACGCAATAATCCAATCAAACCACCCTACATGAGAAACAAAGGTGTGGCATGTCAGAAAATAGATAACCGTCACAGATACGGCAGTTTAGTAAAGGGTATATTGGCATTTACTTCCCGTCCAGAAATAGAAGGTTACCTGAACAAGGTCTGCCATGTCAGCACCCATGTTATCGTATCGTTGAGCTATAGACATGACCAAACGAACATTGCTCATCACCAGCTTCTCTCTTGCCAAAGAACACTCAATCAATAGAGATTGTAACTCAGGGCGAGAAATCCTCAAGGAAACTGCAATTTGTTCATCTGAGGGCTCACATCCCAACCTCTCCGTCAATCTAAATACCCAATACAAAGATTAGAATAAATATTTCGTCATTAATATTTTGATATTTTTTTTCACCCTTTCTAAAGTTAAGAACCTTGAAAGGCAAAGAATTGGAAGATACTCTCTTGACCTTTCTTCCCCTTGTGAGAAAAACTTTAAGGGGTTATATTTAATTAAATAGGAATAAAATCTGGGTTTGCATTCTTCAGGAATGTAAACTATACCTACGGCAGTGATAGGTATGAAGGGAACAATTCAATGCTAAGAAAAAAAAAATCTGCTTTGACAACTAAAAGAATCAAATCATCATCACATATGAAATGCCTAAACATTCTGAAACATGCTTTGACAACTAGAAGATGGAATTCATTTACTACCTCAATTTGCGTTCCTCTAAGGAAAGGCCACTTTTGATTTTCTTGGACAGACGCACAACTTCAGCATGGGTGAGCAGCTCTTCGCTCAGGACACCCCTGACATAGCCCTTAAGACGATTCTGAAGCAGGTCTGGAATAATCATTGATTTCAGGTGCTTAGAGCCATTCTGTTGCACCGATGATTTTTTTTGGGTCAATATCTTCTTAGAATTCAGTCTCCGTTGCCTAGCAGATACACCGGAACAAGTGACAGGGATCTTCTTGTGAGTTTTTTTAGTTGGTGGATCAGTCAACACTGTGCTCTCAAAGGAAAGACTCCACTGCTTTTCGAGCATAGACTTGTGCAGCAAAAGAAGTGCCTCTACGGAATAATGAAGCTCAGAGGTTTCCTCTTCTAAGTCATTGGAGCTCTGAAACCATGGCTCCGTAGTAGTAGAAGCATAGTCGGTATCCACATGGTCTTTAACAGCCTTAATTGATTGGGAATTCCGATTGGAAGATGGCAAACTAGGACTATAATTGGATGACTTGTTAGCAGCCACCACATTCTTTGTTGAATTAAATTGGTAGTGTGGTAATGAGGCATGATCATTCACATAGGAGAGCTTTTCTGTGAGATCAGAATAATAAAAGGATGAACTCAAAAGTCTTTTTCCCGAGCTAAGTCCGATAACAGCAGCTGTGGCCATCTATTGAAGGCAAAATTACCATCATACAACTTTAACAAACTTGTTGAATAAAGACCATGTCATACAATCCTTTATTAGCTCTAATGAAGATGAAGTTATTAGCCCTTGTCAAATCGAGAAAAAGATAATCAAATCAATACCCGGTTCATGATAATCCCAGAGCAGTAGACAATCACACAAGTGAGATTAAAAAGGAAATGGCGAGCTACAATTCAATTAGCCTATTAGAGTGATGAGACATAGCTAAAACACATGAATAGTAAAAATGGAAGCATAAACAGAGGTAATTTGAATGTCTGAAACTAGAAGAAGAAGAAGAAGAAGAAAATGCTGATAAAAAGCAAACGTGTACCTGAAGAAAATGTTGGTTGGTATTTGGGAAGAAGAAGAGACGTTGATTCCAAAGATGTTGTCACTTGTCAGAGCAGCTTCATTTGCATGGATACGATCTCTGTTTGCTTCATGTGCATGTAACATGTATGAATAATGAAGAATATGATCTCTGTTTAGAGGAAGTGAAAAATAAGTAGAAGATATGGATTATGGAAGGACGAGACGCAATTGGCTGAAACGGATATTCACGACATCTTTTCAAATAATATTTTAGGTAAATTTAGTTGTAGCCACACAACCAACATAAGTGCAATCGCCCAATCTGAGCAAATATCAATGATTCTGAATCTTCCACGTGGACTCATCCTATCTCCGCCCTTTTCATTCTTCTCTATACAAATATTATTTTCAACTTTTAACGTAATATGGACTAAGCTAATGGTCTTCATACATTCATATTTCATTAATCAATTTTATATGGAGACTAACAAAAATTATCCTTTTCAAGTCTTCATCAACAACTTAAATTCTTTTTCGGACCAAAAATTTCTATTTGGATCATAGATCAAACGTTCCTCAATATTAAAACTACTTTCACTGGCAGCAGTAAAGCTTAAAGGTGTAGGTACTAGGTACCATCAAAGATAAAGATGGGTTTCTCTGTCACAACATTAAATATATATAACTGGAACGGTAAATCTGCCTCGTTCCAGAAAATGGGAACGTATAAAACAGAACAGAACAAACAACTCAGTCAATTGTATATAATTGATCCAACAACATGCTTAATATACAACCCAACTCGCAAAAAGATCAGCAATTTGCTCAGAAAATCTCCCAAAGGTAAACCTATTCTGTAAAGAAATACGCAAGCAGAAGACGAAATTTAATTTACAGCTTCCAACCTCAAAAGTAAATAAAAAAATTAAGAGCAATTAGGCACTCCAGCCATCACCTTTGCCATGAAACTCCCTGTTGAATTCCTGTCAGCAGCTGCAACATATACCTCAATAACTGGGTTAGATTCCTTCAAATAAAAAATATTTTGAAAACGCAGTCCCAAATTTTGTAAAAACGATACTGTATGGCCATTGAAGACGCGTCACGATCAAAAGATTCTTAATCGCATGCAAAACAACCAGATGACAAAAGAAACAATAACCATAAATTATATTTATGCAAGCACAAAAGAATGAGCATAGTTTTGGATGAGGATTTGCTTATAGCCCACTAGGCATGTGAACTACTACAAAGTACAATTAAGATCTTGCCAACTCCCAATACATAACCCTCATGCTAAAACACAAGCTGGTTCCAACATCAAACAATCCGTCCATAGTCTTTTCTTCCACGTGATGCTGGTGGAATATTCGATATAGGATTATTGGCCCTACGTCCTACAATAGAATGAAAATCAAGTAAACCACTATCAGCATATTCCATTCCCAACTCCCCATTAGAAATTATATATTTTGCCTCGTATAACTCTATAAGAAATAATATATTTTGAGTGTCGAGTCTCAGAAGATACCCCATGGCACGCCATTGTTGAATGAGCTACTTCCAGGAGAGCGTGGACCTCCAGAGTTAAAGCTGGAAGGAGGCTGGAACTTGTTTTGATTCCATTCACTACCCTGAGGAGCAGTAGGTCTCGTATAATTGAACCGTTGAGCAGGTGGTTGTCCTAACCGGCTAGGAGAATTTTGTGAATTATGAGGCATGAGATGAGAAGGCTTTGACATGAAACGGGTAAATCCGGCCTGTGGGTCATGAGCTGAGGGAGGGCTGCCCACCTCTACATGTGAAAACACTTGAATAGGCCCATTTTGTCTATATTACATCAAATGAAAACCATTATGAAATCAACAACGGTGAAAGCATTACAATAAAAAAGAACCATATGAAATCAACAACGGTGAAAGCATTACAATAAAAAAGAACCATATTATAATTAAAAAGATCATAGACATAATTCGACATAAAAAGAATATGTAATTAAGTAAACCTCTTCCAAAAAATACACAACCCACCTTTGGGTGGGTAAATTTGAGCTTGTGCTTGAGATACGGTTGACTCTGCCAACTCCAACCGATGATTCAGCCAAACCGAGATGCAAACCTTTACTGAACTCAGTGGTTATGCAGCTCTCATCTGAGCCATCCTCTTGCAGAAGTTGTTCGTCACTGAAACATGAATGAGTAAAACCATCACATTTACTATTCAATAAACACTTGGCTAATATGACCAAAAATCTAAGCAAACAAACCACTAGTTCAAGGCCAGCAGCATGCCAGAAAATTCTGGAACACCTGCAACGATCCTATAATTTTGTATGAATTCAAGCACTTTAGTAGTTTGTGATCATGATAATGACAGTATGACACTAATACCTTCACTGGTTTACTCCAAACAAAGATGATAATAGTGGAATGATAATAATTAATAATTAGATATCAAGAACGCCATAAGGATTGAGGCTCTCATCAGCCTACGACTGAACTGGTCATAAGTAAAATAGTTAACTCACCAATCCATATTACTTTCTTCTTTTCCTTTTAGATGATTTTCAATTTTCTCTTCCATAGTTCCATCCCATTGAATTGTATCAAATTCCAATCAACATAAAACTACGCACCAATAACAACATTAAAAATCTGATTTACTTGTGCACAAAAACAAATATCTTTTTTTTTTAATAGGAAACAAAAATTAATTGCAAAATTAGAAATAATACAAAAGAGCCCTATGCAAACAACATAGGATGTAGCAACACAGCCCTACACAAGAATGAACAAGAAGTCCACCTAGGCTGACAAAAACCACATCGGGTAACAAACAAGGCCTACAATACAAAAACAAGGCCTACAATACAAAAGGGAACTCAAAGAGGAACAAATTAACTGACAACACGCTTTTGGTGCCAAAATCCTTTACCGCGTGTTATCTCTTCATCCAGGAGACCTCACTTGAAACTTTATGTATATATATAAAGGTATAAGGTGGCACCTCGTCTCATAAAATGAGGTAATTTTTTTATAGTAAAAGATTTTTTTTTTTTAAAAAAAAAACTGTATGCACTTTAAGATAAAACAACAGTTTTGTCTTTTAATGATTGAATATACTAAAAAAGGAAGCACCTCATTTTATAAAGTGAGGATGAGGTGCCACCTTATAAGAGAATTTCTACATATATGATATATGTATATCTCGTAGGTGGAAAAGAATTTAAATCAATATGAAAAATCATAAGGAATTACTAGATAAATCGTGCAAGAAAATGCAGATAGTTTATTGGCATCAAAATGGAAAGATGGTTGCCAGTGGGTTACAAGAAACAGTAGCCTAGGTTATGGTAAAAGCACAAACGGTTGCTAGGGCAACAAGCACCCATAGCCTAGGTAGGACATGATCATTAAATTAGCAGCTCAAATGACCCTGAAAAAGGTAAGTAAATAAAACCAAGAGTGACACGACTTTTGCCAGTAAGAAGCGTGCCATCATATCCCATTACTTCATAGCTTAGATACATACAACTGGCTATTTCTTCCATGAATTGACAGATTAATTTGCATGAACCGACAGATTAATGTCGATATCTTGAATAATAGTATGCTTATGCAAATCTAGATAACCAATTCATCAGAAAATACAAAATCGATAAGTTCAGATTGCGGTTGAACTCTTCTTACCTGTAATTGGGATCCCAATCTCCAGGATCCGGCAGTGACTGGCTAGCCTCAGACTTGTCATGAGCTGCTTCAGCACTATGTGGCACTTGGATATTGGAAGAAAGTGTCGAGGAGCTGGGCATGTTCTGCATGGCAGAGGAATTAGCAGTATTTCCAGAGCTTCCTCGTTGCTTCCAGCTACCAGCACTAGGATTCGACTGCAGATGTGAAGGTGAACCCACAATTAATAGAGAGGTCGCCTGACCCTCAGCTTGAATGGTGCTGGTATTGTCAATAAATTGTCCTTGCCACTGCTGAGATGATGAACACTCTTGAGATTGCGGAGTTCCTGAATATCCCCAACTTTTTCTTCTATTATAGTGGCTAACTGCAGCCACCTTTCCGAAAGAAGATCCATGGCAACTATTTCTTGCTGGTGAAGGTGGACCATAATGTCCAGGAGAACCAGCTGAAACTTGACCATAAGAGCTTGGAGGAGTGAATTGTGATGGACTAGTACCAAGGGGGAGGGGTACGAACATTCCTGCCGATGGACTCACGCCAAGTCCATTTCCATGAGAGTACTGAATAATCCTCTTTCTTGTATCAGGGCTACTCCCAAGCACTGACACACCACTCTGTGGATGCATGTTCATCCCAGAGGGACCCATAGGAGAAAAATATGCAAACGTACCACCACTATCCCCATAACTTCCATAGCTGCTTCCAAGTCCAGTACCATCATTATAGCTACCATAGCTTCCCACACTACCATAACTATTACCATGTGCATATGGCACCACCGGAAAATGTGGGCTATTATGCAGGGAAAATCTGTTCCTTCCTGGGACCTGTATGAAAAATGAGCATAATATGCTAATATAATTATTTTTATTTTTATTTTTTTGAATAGTATACTTCAGTGAAGTTGGCAGTAAGAATGACAAACAGTAAGGAGCACCTCTGGTGATAAAAAAATTTGGATTATTAAAAAGGAAAACAAGCTCACATTAGGAGAAAGACCTGCAGCAAACCAATGGCCGGCACCTGGGTGATGGTCCACTTTAATATTTTGAGCGACGGGCTGAAAAAAGAAATTAAAAAAAAAAAAAAAGCATGATAAATAAAATACAGAAATGTGCAGGCAACATCATGTGTTAAAAAACATGTTTTTCCTTTTCTTGAAAACAAGTAAAAATTTTGATATCATCTCTATAGAGCTTGTAGTTCATGTATAATTGATTATTATGCAAAAGTAGCAATGCGATTAAAAAGATAAAAACCTAAACAGAGAAAACCTAAAAGACTGAATGGGGAATATAAGTTTAAAGTATGTCTAAAGAAAGTAAGAGAATTGGAAAAGGGTACCAATATTGCCACCCAAATATATGATTTCTACACCCAATTTAAAAGTTCACCCTTTAATAAAACATAAAAATTTATCTTCTCCTATAAGCACCCAATTATATGTCAATTGTAACCTTGTGAAAATAATTTATCCAATAATATATTAATTTGTACAGCCACTAAAATTATTAATACACCAAATTTTGTTTATATTTTGTTGTTTCTTCATTACAATGACACACTAATCGAAACTCTAACTACATCAATTTATATATATATATATATATAATGTATATTGTATATTAAATACAATGATGAATATGAATTTAAACTTAGATATGATAGGCGACAAAAATTTATATATATATATATAAAAAAAAAAAATGTTTTCTAAGATAATAAAAATTTGAATTTGAGTCGATAGCTAATTGCTTTTAGTTGTAAATTACAACTAAAAGCTTTCATGGAATATAATATATTCTCTCCAATTTGGACTCTCAAAATATTGTCATCAAATCACTTTCCACGATTACTCTTCTTTATCATTCCACAAATTGGCTGCTAGTCCTTCATTTCTGCTTCTCCACAAAAAAGAAGCACATGGACCGAAGCTCTTCAAAACCCACCAAAACCTACACTGTAACAACACCAACAACTATATATATATAATTATTTTCTGAAGGGACACCAACAACTACTTAATTTATTTATTTTTAATTAATCTATTTGTCCCAATTAATCATTTTGTTGAAGGATATTTTTATAATTAAATTTTTAAATGAAATATGGGTGTAGAAATCACATTCCTAGGTGGTAATGTCGGCACCCATTGGAATAACTTATTTATAAGGAAAATTCCATTAGACCCCTACATTTTAACAAAATGACATGAAACCTACTCTACAATACAAAGACAAGCAATGCTCCTGGCTGAGTCACATTGTTGCAGTGATGCTTGAGTGCTAGGGAATTACAATACACAAATCCACTTACCAAGCGAGGGGTCTCAAGAGGAGGTATGTAAGGGCATGTGAAAGGTTCTCCAGTCACAAAAGGGTGTTTCGAGGCCTGCAGGCAGATAAATTGAAACTTTGACTAATCCATTTTAAATAATTACATTGCATAGCAGCATAGATCGATTCAGGATATGAGATAGATGCAGACAAATGGTAGAACTGGATAACCTGAAAAGGTGACCACCGTTTTGCAGGATCGAACTCAACAAGTCCTTTCAGGAAATCAACCAAAGCCAAACGTATTTGACTTTCTGTTAAAGGTTGATGACATTAGAAACATGATAGAATTCTCTGAAGATGTTAGAGACAAAAAATAAAAACTTTTTAATGCTGTGCTATGCTTCAAATGTAAAACAATGAAACCAACCTCTAATAATATCTTCCTTGGTCAAGTTCTTCTTGTAAGGGTAGTTTGTAACAATTGCTTCAAGGGTCTTCTGATTGAAATACTCTTTTGCAATCAGTGGTTTTTTCATCTCCCTCTGCATCAAAAAAATAAAAATTGACAATCAGGAAAAGAAGATTACATCATAGAGGTGTAAATTTGAAGAATTGCTAAAAAACAGACTAGTTTGCCAGAGATGGATATATGTAAATCAAATATACTATTTCTAGCACTTTCAATTTTCATCTCACAACAAAAACTTCAATGTAGATACTCACAGCTTCATAGTCTATTTCTGTTAATGGTAGGTAAGTACTTCTTCCATCCATGGCAACCTCATCATACTCCATGTTATGCACACTCCCGACGCACTTAAAGAACTTACTAGTATTTTTTGCCTCCTTTAGTACATAATCGGGGGGCTGTCTTCTACAACATGACCAACATGTAATACTGTTCAAAACAATTGCAAGGAATACAACTAACAGGTAATAAGTACCGACATCATTTTATTAGGTATAAAATTTTTGAAGACAAATACTGTCAGCGTTAGAGAACCAACATGTGAAGCTAAAGAAGATGAAAATGAATCTCACATTTAAAACATATAAAGCAAGAGAAGGGTATATATATATATACCAATGGATGAATATGTAAGCCCAAAAAAAAAAAATTCTACACTTTTAAACTTCTGGCCAAACTAGATCTCAAAACATAACAAAAGAGAAAATGAGAAGTTTATCCAAATGAAGTTTCAGAACAGTGCCATGTAGGATGTTATTTTATGAAAATCAGTTGCTTTTCCCACAGCAATGTTCTTAACTTGCATTAAATAACTCAGGCCAAACTATAAGTAGTTTTACACATGTGCCCACATTCATTCCTGGTGCATACGGGTTTACTATTTTTGTGTCAAAGAGAGGGAAGCAACTTCTCCACTAAGGAAAGTAAAATAAACTCCTGACAAATAGTATGGTTGTTCACATAATTTACATGTCTTTCTTTTTCTTTCTTCCTTAAATTTCAATTTAGAAGTATACTTTACTGATATAACTTGGTTTCAAAATTTCTTAAGAAGTCTATTACATTAGTTGAAACTCCAATTAACTGAAAACAAGTCAAGTTATTTTATGAGCACATCAAATGACATGAGCTAAGTTGATCATATAGCGTGGTTCACACCCCTGTGGAATCTCCCAAAGAAACAAGTGGTTGTAGGGGTGTGGGGTTGTGGTTGCCTGGTTGGGGAGGTAGGGAGGTGGGGAGGTGGTAAGGTGTGCTAGGTCCATGCACAAAAGATTTCGGTTTAAATTTTCATTTGCAAACATTATTAAAGTATCGAACCAACTCCCCAGATATGAGCATGCATGCTAGGCAAGTTTAATTCCATTTTAGGCTTGTTCTACATTTAGGGGGTGTTTGTTTTTTGTCTTAAGTCTGAAAAGACATTTTGTTTGTTTTTTTTTTTTTAAATCTTAAGTCTGAAATAGTATCAAAAACGCCTGCAATCCAATAAGTTAGAAATCCTAATTATATCTAAAGTCTGAAAATCCTATCTAACCTTAACCCATTTTTTTCCAAAAATACCCCAAAATCTTCACAATATTACAAAATAAGATAAGAAAATTTTAAAAAATTAAAAGGGATATGGAGGTGGAGGACGCCAACCTCTACCCAAATCAAATTAAAAAAAAATGTTGAAACTTCAATCGGGACGAATCTCCATTTAAAAAAAAAAATACTTTTAAAAAAAATTACTATGAAATTTGAGGAGTTTTGACTCTGGAGATTCAGATTTTTTTTTTTAACTTTAAAAATATTAGTTTTTTTTTATTACAAGTCTTGCTTCACATTTTTTTTCTCTTACTTAATTTTATTTTTATTTTTAATAATAATTTCATTAACTTTATTTTAAATACAAATACATCAAATTAAAAATCATTAAGGGTATAAGTGTCTTTATATCAATTTTCAGATATTGATATTCAGCTCGAATATGAAAAAACAAACATGTTACCCAAATTCAGATTTCAAACACTTTTCAGATTTCATTAAAGTTAAGATCTATTCAGATTCCAAACAAAAAAACAAACACCCCTTAATCACTTGAGGGAGGGTTGCAATGAATGTGCATGAAGAAATATTTTGCAACATTAGCAGTTTGGGACAAAATGTCTCTTCCAATTATTACAATCTTTTTCAATAATTCAGATCAATGTTCTTTTTTGGGGGGCAGACACCGTAACATTGTCAAAGGTAATATAATAGAAAATCATTTTGTTGTAATATTTTCTATCAATTACTCTTGTTAGAGCTTAATACTGCTATTTGGATGCTTATGCAAGCATAAGTTTTCGAATTTAATAGTTTCTTGGTATCATAGAGATTTTGGTCTCTAAGTTAGTCCTCTCATGTGACTATATTTGATTTGGCTTCTGAAAATCTACATTTGAGACTAGGGTTGAGTATGGGCTAGGTCCAAATGCCTACTAAGTTGGCCTTGCACATGAGGAGGTGAATTAGAACTTGATACTATTAGTTTTAATCCTTACCTCCAAGCTTAAACCTTTGAACCAAGCAATTACTTTACTACTTTCTATCATCAAAAATGTACATTAGAAGCTCAAATCATGATTTCAAATGGAGTCTTAAGCCTTTGATTGAAAACAGATAGATAAAAGACATTTGAATGTTAAAAATGGTTTCTTCCGATTTGTTAGCTTTTAGGTCTTACTGTTACTAACATGGTATCGGAACCTAATTGTCGCACGAGTCTTGGGTTCGAGTCTCCCCACGTGATTATTTGAATTTGTTATTTGTTATTAGAATTTTTTGAGTGTTTGTGTCTAGACTCGAGCCCCGAGACAAGCCCGTTGGTCTTGCACGTGGGGTGTGTTATTTTGTTTGAGTGCTTAAATACTATTGTTAGACCCTTTCTAATAGACTTAAGTTTTTAGATCTAATGGTTACTAACAAAATTGATTCTCTAAAAAGCTACTCTCACTTACAACATGATTTTCTTATTGTTTCCAAGTGCAGACATCAATCAACTCATGATTTCAAATGGAGTCTTAAGCCTTTGCTTGAAAACAAACATATAAAAAGGCATTGTAATGTTAAAAATAGTTTCTTCCAATTGATTCAGTAAAAAGCTACTCTCACTTGCAAACTCTCACTTGCAACATGATTTTCTTAATTGTTTCCAAGTGTAGACATCAATCAACCCAGGATGACATAAATAGAACATGGAAAATCGGCACCTAAAAACACTAAATTATGATTTACTCCTACTTAACAACACAAAAGACAGAGCCTTACCCAAGTATTTGAATCATTCTCCTCAACAGATCAAACTCTGAAGCTCCTGGGAATAAAGGCAACCCTAAAAACAATTCAGCGACTATACACCCAAAGGACCACATATCAATAGCCGTAGAATATCTGGAAGAGTGTTAAGAAACAAGGATCCCATGATACTATCACAAATTATGTAATATAGAAATGTAGATCATATTAAAACCTCTGGAAGAGTGTTAAGAAACAAGAATCCCATGATACTAGCACAAATTATGTAATGTAAACATGGAGATCATTTTACAACCTTTCATGCATCAAATAACAAGATGCACCACAGTTATTCGTCCCAACCAACTAACTAGCAGAAGCTATCAGAAAGGTACAATATTTTTTTGAAACAAAAACAAGAAAGCTATCAGATATGTACGATTGAAAACTGACTTCACCCGAAAGAGGAAACAATATCCTAGTTTATAGCTCTAACTTCTGGCTCAAAAAGTTAAAAACTAAAGAGAAAATTTACCACATTCAGGCAATATTTCAAATTAAAAAATTTCAAATCATTACTTAAAAAGGAAAAAAAAAACTAACAGTTCAGGTCTAGAGTTCTGTGTCATTGATGGCAACAAGTTCGCTACCAAAAAATAAAATCCTATCAAAAAATACGATCTTTCAATCCATATTTTCAAGAGTTTTGTTGCAAAGTCTCCAACTAAACAATTCTAGAGACAAGAAAACATTGCTCCAAATCCAAGCGGACAGATTTGTTTTAGGACAACTAGAAAACTAAGGATGACAATCTGTTCAAATACAACCTCGTGATTGGTTGAATGTGACTGACCCAAACTTCATTTGCATCATGTCAGTACAGCTAAATTCTCAGGTTCGTCTAACCTTTTAATGTTTGCACAATGTGTACTATTCGTGACTATACAATTAAGCCCATAGTATAGATCTTATATGCCTACTGAAAGGATGTTCAAATGAATTATACATTTAATCACAGATTTTTTTTCACATCCATCTATCCTTTATAAAATTCAAACAGTTCATTAGGGTTGAGTCTGAAATCAGGTAACACAAGTCCAGTCTTTATGTGTTAAACTCTCTGTTCAAGGTCTAACCCAGCACAAATGTGAGATGCTGAACTCAAAGTCCAGTCCAGACAAAGTGAGATGAGTTGGATCATTGAGATTACAGACTCAGACTGGAATAATCATGAATTTCACAAATGGGTGGACTTTGTTTATTTTAGTGCGCTCAACACCAAATTTTGAGTGTATGCAGCATAAGTCTTTTTTGCCCTTTTTGCTTCTCATTTCGTTTTGATTAAGTATAAGAAAGTGTGCTAAAGGCAACTTGAAACAACTTCCATATCCTAGAAAAGAAATCAAGAAAACAACTAACATTTGACAATATTTTTATTTACTCGTGTCTGTGAAACAAAGAGAAATGGGCTGCTGAAACTATCCTTTTTCCATTGGGATTTACTTCAACAGAATATGAATTGATTCTAAAGATCTGCTCCTAGTGGGATCAAGTCACCCTGAAACCTAAACTAAAGCACATGCCATATAATGGTTGGGTTCAAATTTTTCATTTTAAACTCAAATGAGTCCTCACGGTTCATCTTACCATGTACAGTAGTAGAAACAAAATAACATGTGAGAAGGACAAAGTAAGAAAAATAATAAAATCAAAATCAACCAGTTCACATAAAAACAGTTTATAAAAGGCATGTGATATAAAAGAATAAAGCTACACTTTCATTTAAGAGGATACTGATAACCAAGTAGAACTTCTGGAGATCTATAATAACGACTCTGCAACAGGAACAAGTATGGTCAGTGATAACATAATCATAATCACTGCACAGTTAAGTTAAAGCAGAAGCCAATAAATAACAATAAAAGCTAACCTGAATGTAGGAGTATACAGTGCGATCTTCCATGCATGCTGATCCGAAATCAATTATTTTAATTTCTGCTGGCTTTACACTGTTATTTTCAAGATAAAGTTCAACTTCAACAGGAAAAAGATCTATTAAAGAGTTTGAAACCAACCATTTTAAAGAATATATAACCTTGTGCACAGAAGGATATTCTCTGGTTTCAGATCACAATGAATTATCCCAGCATCTTTTAAGAGAGCCAATCCACGTAAAATCTATTTAAAGAAATATACATATGAATTTATGACAGAAATGCATGAGACATCATGAGCATCGACAAACCCAAAGAAAATGCAATACAGGAGAAAATTGATATATAAAACGACAAACCCAAAGAAAATGCAATACAGGAGAAAATTGATATATAAAACGATATACCTGTTTAGAGAACAATTGTACAATGCTCAACGACAACCCTCTAAATTGATTAATCTTGATAAGCTCATACCTGAATAACTATAAAATGTCAGCAATGGATATATGTAACTATATATAATAATATAGTTACAGAAGGTGCATCTAATTAGTGCACAGATTCTAAGACAGTACCCACAGTTAGTTGTATTGACTTACAGATTCGTGTCAAGCAGTTCAAAGCAAATGCACAAATGACGTTGATGTACAAAGTAGTCATAAATACGAACAATATGATGCTTATCCTCAGGATCATACTTCCTATTTAACTGCAAAAAGGTAAACAATGGAGCAAATACAAATATCACAACTAATGATCACAAGAAGTGGGAAATATCCAGCTAAAGGGGGACTGACAAACCGTTGTAAGAATAGATACTTCAACCAGAGCCTGCTGATAGTAGGCAGGTTGATTTTTAATTATCTTCACGGCCACAAAACTATTTGTTTCCACATCCAAGCATCTAGCAACCTGCCCAAAAGTCCCATGGCCAAGAACATCTTTGACAATATATCTGCAGATGATTTAAAAATCACAACTAAATGCTTGATTTACAAAGTCTAGAATTAAAATGATATCAGACAGCAATTAGTCTTTTGAGGTATACATTACAACATTCATAAAAATATTCCAAAGTGTAATGCCTAATTAAACTCATACCTAATGTGAAGAACATGGCTAGTAAATATATAAAATGAATTTGACTGTGTCAGTGAAAACATATTGATATTCCAAAAGACATACCAAATGCCCTACATGAATAAAAAAATATACAACAAAATTTTGAGAAACCATGTGAAGTTTGAGGAAAGGTGACCAATTATGTGAAAAAGATGTAGCCTCTCTTCTAATGACCCATCCAACTTTATATAGAAAGCTAAAGTTCCTAGAAAAGTCAGACCCCTGGCTGGTCTTTTGCCCTTGAAGTAAATTCATTTGATAGAATTCAAAGGAAGAACCCTAGCATGTGCTTGTTCCTTGGATGGTATGTGTTGTTCAAGAAGTATATAGAGAATATAAACACCTCTTCCTTAATTGCCCTCACTCTCTCGTATTAGGAATAAGCTGTTCAGGACAGCAGGTCTAAGCTGGGCAATGCCAGCCTTCTGTAAATGGTTTTTGGTATAAACTCATCAAGCTTTTAGAGAAGGTTGTGTGCAGTAACGGCCCTCTTTTGGGTGGTTTGGAATGAAAGGAATAGGAGCATTTTTAAAGATTACTGTGGGGATGATTTTCAGTCTCTTTGGGAAGGATCAAAATTTGGAGCTTCTTGGTAACTTCAATTTTCAACATGTTGAATTCTTCTTCAATAAACAAAATTGGGAATCAGTAGTGGATTGACTAGGAGGATTTTAGTTTGTTCAGTTTTGTCATGAGAGATTTTTGTACATCGGGGGGTTGCTCATGTTTTTATGTTTGATGGGACTGTTTTCTGAAAGACAGCCGTGTCTCAGCTCTAGTGGCCGACTGCTGTAGTCAGCCAGTTTACTTTCTTTGTGGACAGCTTTCATCTCTGTACTAACCTTTTCTATTAATATTTTCATTTTCCAATCAGGAGAAAAAAAAATTAGGTGAGAGAATATTCTCACTATCTATAAATATTCTCATTTATGTTTGATGACACACGCACACTCCAACAACCAAGGGAACGAAAAAGAGTACAACAGCATGTGAAGAAAATTCAAAACCAATAGGTGACAATTACAAGGAAAATGACGGGTAACAATAACAAACCTTCGATGTGACTCTAAATTGACCAAGGCATAGTTCACGGACAGAATAAGATCTGAGTTCGCATTATCATAGCCATCATTGAGGACCCCAATGGATGGGGTGGTCAAATATCGCTTTGGATTTAAGTCTTCAGAAAACTTAAATTGAGGATTGCATATTTGATATGTTTCAACTATGTCCTTGGTTAGTCTTGCCACTGACTGCACAATTAAAAGGTTATGTTCAGTAATGATTTGCTGAAAATAAAAGATGAAAATGACACTTAATGTTATATTTTCTGACAAGAAATGTGAAAATATAAATATCATTTCAAATAAATTCATGCAAGCATCCACAAGGCAGCAAGTCTATAGTAGAAACAAGAGTTAACTGACGTAGTTCAAGATGAATCAATTCGACAATCTGGTTCATATCTATATTCCTGTCCGTTTTCCTTGTTATGTATAATGACAAGTGCAGTACCATTTATCAAATGATCCGATTTCAGTGATCTCAGACTTGCTTTGAAATGAATTTTAATGATTAATTTCTATCGCAATGTGGTGTATTGCCTTATATGGTACTTGAAATAATGCCACATTACATACAATTCTATCTGAGACCCAAAAACCAAATATTCAAATGGATACAAGTACATAACCACAACTTCTTTAAAGTTTCAGGTTTTGCATTGTTATCTTATCTGTACCTGAACAAATATCAGGCTACAAATTCTTCTTCTTCATTTTTAATTAGAAGTTATCAGATTATATTGATAAGGTTTAATTTGCACCTGTTTGAAATTTAGTGGATCAGACCCATTACATTTGACTACAATAATCAGTTAGCTAGAAGTATATAACTATACCCTGCTACAAAGAATTATAATCTACTTTAAGCTAAGCACAGACAAGTAGGGATGACGCTTGAAAACAGGAAAGGAGATAACATTACCAATCTGCCATTTCTTTTTCTTACCTTAATGGTGAAGGCTACAGAGAGCACAGTAAAGAATATTGCGGTGATTAACATTGATAGAAGAGAAGAGATTGATAACTAACATAAATAATAAAGGAGAATAAAGAGTGAAAGAAGCTTTTAATGAATAGCGATAACTATTAACTAGAAAAACCAGCCAAATGCTTTAAGCATTTATTAGAGTCTAAGATATCAATATCTAAAACATTCTTTCACATAGTATATCAAAGATAGCATATATGATATTTTGCAAGTTGTTAGATTATTTCAAAGGTGAACATGAGCTTAATACTGAAGGAATGAGATAAATATGCCTCCAAATTTTATCCATCAAAACAACCCCATGAGGAAGGTTATAAACTGATCACAAAGTGCCCTAGATTTTCAATATGGCAACTTGCTCTCTCGCTGTAATGTTTCTCATCCCTAATAGAAACTATCTACTTTTCCCACAACAAAAGTGAGAATCATGAAGAAAAGAAGAAAATCAGTCATAAAAGACACTCTTCCAAACACAACATAGATAGATTCCATCAACTCCGTCGGAACTGTTGAAACTGAAGCCTATAATGAAGCAACATACGATATTCTCCCTTGATGTATTTCAAAACCTTTTGCTTTTCTAATCCTGCAATAATGCTATTTCTTTCACTCTAAACTACCCGTAGTAATGCTCTCACCACACAACTTTTACCCCACTCCATCTTCTCAAACCTCCAAAAGCTTTGCTAACAGTAAAATGAGCAAATGCTGAAGTTGACAATCTATTCCTCAATTCCTAAGCAAAGTCGCAATCCAAAACTAAATAAAGCACCAATTCCTCTTCTATTTTGTAAAGTATGCACCATCAAGGAGATAACAGAAAGTTTGGAAGCCTCCATTAAAGAAAATCATTAGCTTTCAGTTTTCATGAGCCTAAACCCAAACTAAAAATATATGCTTTGAGGAATTTGAAGATTTTATGTAAAAGCTTTAAGATGAAAATTTGATAGACCATCAATCAACGTCTCAACTCCCAAAGAAAGTTGTACAAGAAAAAGGTACCCAAAGAATTATGAAACAGATCATTTAGCCTTTTCCAAGTAACATAAGAGAGCAAAACCAAGGATTGCAATCAACGATAACTGCCACATCCTTCTATCATTAGCTTTGAAGAAACAAAAACCAAATGAAACCAAGTAAAACACAAGGATTCATGGATAGATCAATCCTTAACATTAGACAAACAATAAAGTCTAGAAAATATCCTACACCGTATATCTTTTCAAAATCAAGCCCTTTCACCGTAGTCAATAATTGAGCTGATATGAGAAACGAAGTCAAGATATCCTACACAAGAAGGATTCTAAGTGCCAACACTAAACCCAAAAACTTAAGTTTGTAGGTAAGGCCTTAACAATAATATTTAGGCTTTATAACACCTCCTCGGTCCTCATGTGCAAGGCCAACAAACTTATCATGTGAATTAAGCTTAGAATTAGATAGAAATGCAAAACAACTTCAGCTACAATGCAAATGCAAATGCAAATTACAGTCATATGAGGGACTCAAAAAATAAGACCCGTGGGTCAAACTGACTTTAATACTATGTAATTTATCATTAAACCCAAAACTTAATCTTGTAGTTAGGAGCATAAACAAAGATCTAATACTAAGGACACCTGGAAGTCAACTGGCCAGCCTCTAAAGAACCTCAACAGTGCAGCGGATACATGCTTTTATGCCACAGGTATGCTACTCAAACTTCGAAGTTCTTTACCACAGAAGTCGACATCGAGATTGGATAGGCTTCATTAGCTTAAAATTATAACCAAGTCAGCACATTCACTGAATTGGAGATACTATATCACCAGCAACATAATGTGAAAGCTTTGAAAATCTATTACAAGGTACCACTAGGGAAAGAAGAAGGATTTATTTCCTGCTCGTTGTAAGGTGCCCAACAGCCTGAGCCTATTCTGTAAGATTTCCTATCTCAATAAAAACCCAGAAACATGGGCATTTGTACAATGGGATTTATTAAAAAAATAAAAAAAATGATTGCTTAACGAAAGGATAATAACTCTAGAATATGGCATTTGTACAATGGGATATTAGTTCAAGGAAAAACGGAAACTTTGGCATGTTCACTAACCCACTTAGGGTTTATAAAGGAAAGGATGTCATCCAAAATGGTGAACCTGCTATACTTACACTAACAAAGCAAATGTCTTCAACAATATGCCACAAAATTTTATTCATTAGGCAGTCATTTAACAAGCTTTTACTCTTTCATGTTCATCACCAACACTCATGAAGCATATACTTCCATATACATTATGCAATACAGCTTAAAACTTGCATTGTGCACACCATAGACTTCCTATGCGGTAAAATCTTGCTCAGAACAGAACCTATAATGAGAAAAGTCAATACTTGATAAACTAAAATGGAGTTACTCAGCTATCTCATGATCCACGCCACTCAACATCCAATACTAATTAACAACTTTACAACATTTCATATTTCTAATTGCTCACAACTCAAAATGCAAACAAAAACCCACAAAACATTTAATCTAGAAGCGGTAAATCAACAAATAAAACCTACAACAAAATCAACAACAACAGCAACAATACTTACCGATTTCCGGACAACAACACGCAAAGATTGAGCTTCATTCTGCAGCGAATATGGCCGAAACGCCAGCTCTCTTGGCCGCCACCATGTGTTTCCCAATTCCAGACCTCCATTACTAGGGCTGCCCTCATCCATTGACCCACCACAAAAAGAAATCCAAAATCAAAAACCTACCAACAAATTAAACACACCCACTTGTTCCACTGAAAGCATCATCAAATCGTGAAACTCCAAAAACAACAAAAAGAATGATCAGTCACGGCGATTGAATTTCTCGAATTGGGTCTTCTTAAACGCTGATGATTCAAAAGACCCACCAACGGATTCTAATCCCATATCTCGTTCATTCACATCAAAACCCTTTATCACAAGATTCCAAAACCCAACAGATCCATCAAAGATCAAAACTTGATGGCATATTATCAAACTACTGACGAAAAGATTGGTTTTTGACCATGCAAACGAAAAGAGAGAGAGAGAGATGATCACGGTTGCGTGTAGATTGTAATAAAATAATATATATATATATATATATATATATATATATATGTATATGTATATATTAATCTATGTAATAAAAGCAAAAATCTATGGATGAAGACGAAGAACAGAGAGAGAGTGAAATTGTTTTTGGTCTGAGAGACAAGCACCGTGTTTCTTTCTTTGTTACTTGAAAAGATTTTTGTTTTGTAATGGGAACGAAAGCTATAAGCACTGTTGTAGTGTTGTGTTGTGTTTTTTATTTTATTTTCATTTTTATTTTAGTTCAAACTAAATCAATTTCGAATTTCGACTTTATCGTTTCGACTTCGACTTTATCGTATCGTCTCGGCTGTTTGTATTCTCTAAATCAATGGTCGGAAATTGAATGTATTTATATCTCGGATTAAAAACACGTAAATAGTTAAAATGTTATAGTTAAAATTTTAAATGGTAAATTTAATTTCTTTTAGTTTGATTCTTTATTTTATTAATGGTATTTGTTTACGGTGGAAATTGTTAAAAATGATCACAAATATTATGGAAAATTCGTTTTTAACCACATACGAAAATTTATTCGTTAATAGCTATTTTTTTAAGAAATTACTTGAATACCCTCATATAAAAACCATCCTCAAACATTTTTTCTCTATTTACTCTTTTTTTCTCTCTCTCACGTCGGCGATGTGCCGGCGAACCATCGTCGGCGTCCTTGTGAAGGCCGGCGAACCGTCGACGACCTCCTCTCTCACTCACTGAACCTCGCTTTCTCTCTCCTCTCCTTTCTCTCACACAATGTCGACGGCTTGCCGGAGTACCGGTGTGCCGTCGCTTGGGCTTCACGACCATCCAACAAGGTCGTCGAGCTCCCCCTCCACCGGTGATTAGATCTGCAGAAGAAAAGGGAAGAAAACGAAATATCTAGAAACCCAGAACAATTCAAATTTCAACATTTTAATTTAGTCAAGATTTTAAGTTTCAACATTTCAATTTAAGCAAAATTTCAAGTTTCAAAATTTTAAAACGAAAAACTTAAAAACCCAAAACATTTCAAGTTTCAACATTTCAATTTAGTCAAGATTTCAAGTTTCGACATTTCAATTTAGGTAAGATTTCAAGTTTCAAAATTTCATGTTTTTAGACAAGATTTCAAGTTTCTAGTCGCGATTTCAAGTTTGGTTCTAGATTTTAGTCATGATTTCAAGTTTGCTTTCAAAGAAAAAAATCAAATCCAGGGGTATGAACAAATAAAATTTCAAAAGTGGTTACAAACAAAAGTTTAATGTTTCCCGTGGCTATTTTTGGTTTTCTCTCATAAGAGCTCCTAACTTTATATACTATACAAAAAAAAATTACCATTTTTAAAAATGGTTTTCTGTTTTAAAAAATAAAAATCAATTTAATATTCTTTGGTTCCAAACTAGAGTTCGTCCTGTAAACGTTTTTCAGTTGCCGTTTTTCAAAAATAAAAATAAAAATAAAGTCTTCCATTAAAAATTCATTTTTAATAGTTTGCATCGCACATGCCATATAAATTTTTGTTGGGGTTTATGCCTTAAAGATGTAATTTGTAAATGGATTTATGAAATAAATAAAAGAAAAAGTTCAATTCATTCTTGTTTTGTTGTTTATTTTATGACTTGTGCATATTTTAACATCCAAGTTTGTCGGATGTAATCTCGAACTGTTTATATGAGTGTCATATACAGATGGATACGGTAAGAGACGTGTAATCTAAAAAGTCCATAGATAGCAAGTAAAGTTGGGTACTTTATTTGTGGTAAATCTACTGCAGTCCATTCCGTAATGTACGGTGATTCTATCCTGAATCATTCATATGAGATATGAGAATGGAGGCACTCTGTATGATGTGATCATATAGAACTGAGTCATGATCCATATGAATCTCTCACCAAGATCCGTTTACCACTGAGATTCATATATATCAACTAATGATGTCTACATGTGGGTGATCTTAATCCTAAGTATCTTATCGACTCCTTCAGGTTAAATCGTGGTCTTTGATATACCATGGGTGAGGTCAGATGCATTTGCTAATCAATATACTCCGTATGTTGGGATTACGGTTTGGCTTGTGGCTGGGAAGGTTTGTACACAATAGTGAAATATACTTCTTCTTGTGAGAAGTAGATGATAGCTCTCTTAAGAGTTGATTAGGGGCTTGGACAATATGATCGCTCTCCTAGTTCCGTAAGGAAATATGATTTATTGTTCATTATAGAATCAATGGTACTTAAAGGTTATATATAATTAGAAGGGTATAACTGACATTATGACTCATCTCTAATTATGAACTACTGTAGAAGATCACACCATATGTAATAGCTATATCAATAGACACTGAGTTGTATCGATCTGTGTAAAAACGTCTACAGTTGAGAGAGTGCAGCTTTGGGTTTTTAGTGGAATAACACCGGAGTTAATAATCAAGGAATATTAATTAAAGAGTTTAATTAATGATTTTGAGGATTATTAGAACTCAAAATACTATGGGTCCATTAGGTCCCCTTACTAGCCAGATCGATTTAGGTAACAAGGGTCACGGTTAACTAATTGGATTGTCCAATTAGTTATGTTACGAAAGTGACACGTGTTTATTCAAGAATTAATTTAATAATGAGATTATTTAATTAATAAATGTTAATAGTTAAATTAATTAACTAATTAGATTATTTAATTATATTGATAATTATGAATTATGAATTTATAATTGGAGTGTGTTAGTTGATATATGGATTTAGGTGATGATAAAATAATAGGATTATTTTATTTTTACTAAATCGTTTATCTAAGTATTTAAATTTAAATTTAAATTTAAAATACATATTATCACTTTTAATATATTAAATATATTTAAAAAGAATAATTAAAAGATATATATCAATTACTAACACAAAAGATTGCATTAGATATAAATTGATGTGTACATGAAACAATAGTCAAAAGAATAATTAGCATACAATGCAAATTACCTGATCTCATTATATATATAGTTTAACGAACAAAAGAAAGAGAGCAAATATTTTTTGCTTTATGAATTGAAATTGGCAAGCAACATGTGGCGGCTTGCGAAATAAAGAAAACGAAGAGAAAAGTCAAAAAAGAGGTTTTGAAAAATAAACTTATATTATATATATATATATCTTGTTTCATGTTTTTGTGTTTTTAAAACACATAGAATAAAGAGTTTCTTTAATTCTCTCTACATCTTTCATTCAAGATTTTAAGACCATGACGCGCCCACACGCAGTTATCAGTCCCGGTAGATAGCGAGAAATATCGAGTTGTTCAGACAAGAGCACATCGTAAAGTGAAAGAGCCACCAAACTTTGGTAAGATTGATTCAGACATGAGCATATCTTAAAGTGAAGGAGCCTCCAAACGTTGGTAAGGTTTTTTTCTTCTGATTATATCAAATCAACTTCATGTGTGTTACATATTGTATGTATTAGTTTCGAAAAATAATTGTGATTCCAAGTTCACTGATCCCAGATACAAATTATGATCTGTATAAAAATTTTAAAACTTAGTTCCGCTGCGTAACAGGTGAACGGGGTTCCAACAATTGGTATCATAGCCAATTTATTTTTCGAAACATGAAATTGTTTTTGATGCTCCTGTATGTATGAATGTGTAGGCACCATCTATATGACTATATGAATGTTTATAATTAAATTGTTTAATTTAAACATGGTTGATCGTAATTTTTTATGGTACTGTGGATTTAGGGTTTATGGGTTGTATAATTTTTTTTTATTTTTACTGTTATTGTATTGTAAATAAAAAAAATTATAACCTGTAAACGAAGAACTGGAAACATGCGCGACGGCGGTACTGTTCTCTGGACACTGTGTCACAGCAGTACTGTTCATGGACACTGTTCACGGGGGGTACTGTTCATGGACACTGTTCACGGGGGGTACTGTTCATAGACACTGTTCCCCTGAGATATTGTTCATGGACACTGTTCACCGAGGGTACTGGTCACGGCAGGTACTGTTCATGGACATTGTTCACCGATGGTACTGTTCACCGAGGGTACTGTTCATGCACTGTTCACAATGTCTTGCACGGTTCCGTTGGCAAGTGTTACCTAGTGTGTTTCGTGCAGATTTCCCGTTTCGGATTCATGAGATGAATCGGAGTGACCTGAAGAGACTAGAAGATATCTAAAGTTACAAGAAAACCAAGGAATGCCTTGGGGGTATTTTTTATAATTTTAGATTCCAATTTTTTTTTTATTAAATAATTCACAGTGCTCGGTCAATTCATGTATGCTCTATATTATGTGATGATAAAAGCATTGTCATGCATACATATGTCAGTTAGATTAGATATGCCTACACAAATATATTTGATATGTCATACATGCATCATAGCCTAATATTTTATGTATTTTTTTTTAATGTGATTAAACTGGGCAATATACATAAATGGCTATGAATAATGAGATTAGTTTTTTAATGGTTAAAAAACTTAGTAATTCTCATGATTATTAATCTAGTTATTAAAGAGTTTAATAAGTTAGATTAATAGGGTCATTTATTGTAATTAGGATTAATATGATTAATTATCTAATAATAAATTATCCGAATAAAGTGTTAGGGTTTTAATAGTTAAAACTTGGTAAATACTAACATAATAATCTGACCTTAGTAAATAGTTTACAAAGGCATAGATTATTCACTATTAGATTAGATTTTTAATTATTAAAAATCATTAATAATTTATTAGTTAATTAGAATTTGTTTCTAATTAGTTAATGTGCTAGATAACTTGATTAAAGTTAGTTGTTTAATCCTGTAGAGTTTAGGTGTATTAACGGATAATAGAAAACCCTAATTTTAAAATTGTGAGTGGGAGAGGGATGTATGACATATATATTCCGCGGTCTCCATCATTATTTCAACACCGTGAGATCCGAGTGGGCCTCGTGACGGCTTTGCTTTCGTCCTCCCTAAGGAGGGTTTCCACAAAGGTCAATACCAAAATTGACTTCCTAACGGATAGGATTTCTGAGGGTATTTCGGGATTGACTGACCCTAAGGCGGCAATTCTCGAGTTAAGCTCGTGAGATCTGAAATGGTGGGTTATACTCACGAAGGTGTTGATTAAGTTCGTTAATTAAAGACCTGACTAAATAAACGATGGTTGAATGATATGGAATAAGAGATATTCTAGAATATCATTTGATTGAGAATGTCTCGGTCCAACATGCAAAGACTTGACCGACCCTAAGGCGGCACTTCTTTGTGGTATGTTGGATTGTCGTAGTATAGTAACTAGTTTTAGGGTAGTTCTAGTTTGTTAAACATGTTCATACATCATGTTTAAATTTATGTCAAAGCACTCGCACTTGTTTTAAATAAATGATTGAATGAATGTTTTATTTATTTCAGTAATAATGTCTTCTGCATTACTTCAAATTCTCGCAAACGACATATTAACTGGTGATAACTACACTAAGTGGAAACTTAACATTAATACAATTTTGGTCACCAAAGGCCTCAAGTTTGTGCTTACGGAGGAATGTCCTTCAGTGCCTGTTGTCAATGCCACACAAATGTTCGTTAGGCATACCAGCGATGGGTCTCATCTAATGAGAAGGCCCGAACATATCTGTTGGCTTCAATGACAAACGTGATTGTCACAAAGCACGAATCAATGACTTCTGCATTCGAAATCATAGAGTCATTGCAAGCTATGTTCGGGCAGCCCTCTGAGCAAAAGCGACACGAATTTATTCGTTCCGCTATGTTCATTCGCATTAAGGAAGGTATGTCAGTTCGGGAACATGTCCTGAGAATGATATCCTACTTCAACAAGGCAGAAGTCAATGGCGGGGCCATTAACAAACCCAGTCAAGTGTGCATCATACTGATGACTCTTTTAAAGAGTTTTGATCGGTTTAAGAGTAACTACGAGATGAACAAGTTAAGGTTCAATCTCACACAGTTGCTCAATGAGCTCACTACCTTTGAGTCCTTGACTAAGGACAACAAAGGTAAGACCGGTGAGACAAATGTTGCCGAATCATCTTTCTTCAATAATAAGAAGAGGAAGAGGTTTGCTGGGAAGGTGAAGGGTAAGCCCAAACCCAAGAAAGCCCAAAGAAAGAAGAAGTCCAAAAAAGGTAAATATGATTTACTTGTTCTTGAGTCATGTTTAGTGGAAGATGATTCTTCACCCTAGATAGTTGATTCAGGGGCCACTAACCATGTTTGTTCTTTTTTACAATGGAATGATTCTTGGGCATAGCTAGAAGAGCAAACCTTCTCAATGCGTGTGGGGTTAGGGGATGTCGTTTCGGCACGAGCAGTGGACGTAATTAGATTACGTTTTTGTAATTAGATTACGTTTTTGTAATAATTATATATTGTTGGACAATGTATTTTATATTCCAGGACAATGTATTTTATATTCCTGGACTTACTCGAAATTTGATTTCCGTTTATAAGTTGTTAGAAAAAAAATATTTTGTTTCTTTAAATAACAAGTCTGTTATTATTGGAAAGAATGGTCTGAATATTTATTCAGGAATTAATGAAAACAATTTGTATGTGTTAAGACCGTTAATACATACTACACTGCTCAATATCGAAATGTTTAAGGTTGAAAAACCAAAAACTAAATGACATAAGATTTCTCCAGATAATGACACGTATCTCATTCATCTAAGGCTTGGTCATATCAACCTTGACTGGATAGACAGACTAGTAAAAAGTGGACCTTTAAGTGAGTTAAAGGTTGACACCTTACCTGTATGCGAATCTTGTCTGAAAGGTAAGATAACTAAGAGACCTTTTACTGAAAAATGGCTTAGAGCTAAAGAACCGCTAGAGCTTATACATACAGACATCTGCAGACCGATGAATGTTAAAGCTAAGGTTGATTATGAGTATTATGTCACCTTTATAGATGACTACTCAAGATACAGATACGTCTACCTAATGCAACAAAGTCGAAAACATTTGAAATGTTCAAAGAATTCCAAGCTGAAGTTGAGAATCAATTAAGTAGGACTATCAAGTCACTACGATTGGATCGTAGAGGTGAGTACATTGACCAAGAGATTGAAGACTTCATGGTCGAGCATAGGATAGTTTCCCAACTTACAGCTCCTGGTACACCTCAGCAAAATGGTGTAGCGGAGAGGAGAAATAGAACCCTAATGGAAATGGTGAGATCTATGATTAGTTTCTCATCATTACCAAATTTCTTCTAGGGATATGCGTTACAAACAACGTCATACATTTTGAATGTGATGCCATTCAAATTTGTTTCTAAGACTCCCCTTGAGTTATGGAATGATCGTAAAGCAAGTTTGCGATATTTCCGCATATGGGGGTGTTCAACACACATGCTAAAGAATAGATGTGTAAAGCTAGACTCCATGTCCGTGGTCTGCCTGTTTGTAGGATACTCCAAGGAGACCAGAGGTGGACACTTTTATAGTCCCGAAGATAACAAAGTATTTGTATTGACAAATGCAACGTTTCTTGAGGACAATTATATTAGAGACCATAAACCTCATTCTAAGATTGTATTGAATGAGTTGGAGCCTGGTGAGACTAGTATTTCATCAATAAGAGTTGTTGATCCACAAACATCTGAGAGTCAGATGGTTCCTAATTAGGATACACTACCACCTAAACGTAGTGATAGGGTTGTGAGACAACCTGAATGCTATTTAGGTATACGTGAGGGACAATGTGTTGTCTCTACTAATTGTATGGATGATCTGTTGACATTTAAGAATGCAATGGACGATCCTGATAAAGAGGAATGACTTAAAGCCATGAATCTCAAGATGGAGTCCATGTACTCTAACTCAGTCTGGGATCTTTTAGACTTACCGGATGGGGTAAAATCCATAGGGTGTAAGTGGTTCTACAAGAGAAAGAGAGGAGTAGACGGGAAGGTAGAGATCTTCAAAGCAAGGCTAGTGGCCAAAGGTTATACCTAGAAAGAGGGGGTCGATTGTGAAGAGACCTTCTCGCTAGTAGCCATGTTTAAGTCTATTAGGATTCTCTTATCCGTTGTTGCCTATTTCGATTATGAAATTTGGAAAATGGACGTCAATACTGCATTTGAATGACAATCCTGACGAGAGCACTTATATGATGCAATTAGAGGGATTCGTGTCTCCAGATCAAGAGTAAAAGGTTTCCAAGCTGCAAAGGTCCATTTATGGACTTAAGCAAGCATCTAGATCTTGGAACATAAGGTTTGATGATGTGATCAAAACCTATGGCTTCGAGCAGAACGTCGATGAGCCTTGTGTCTACAAGTGCATCATTGACAAGAAAGTAGTTTTCTTGATCCTATACGTAAATGATATTCTACTCATTGGGAATGATGTGGAGTATTGTTTGATGTAAAAGGCTGGCTGGCTAGCCAATTCCAAATGAAAGATTTGGGAGAGGCGAGTTATATTCTAAGGATCCAACTTATAAGGGATCGTAAGAACATACTCATAGCACTGTCTCAGCCATCATATATCGATAAGATTCTTATGCGATTTTCGATGCGAAACTCCAAGAAAGGTAATTTACCTTCTAGGCATGGAGTTCACTTGTCTAAGGAACAATGTCCTAAGACACCTCAAGAAGTTGAGGATATGAGACGTGTACCCTATGCATCGGCAGTAGGTAGTCTTATGTATGTTATGTTATGCACGAGATCGGACATCTGTTATGCAGTGGGAGTAGTCAGCAGATACCAGTCCAACCCAGGATTGGATCATTGGGTTGCTATCAAAACAATTATCAAGTATCCTCGGAAAATGAGAGACTATATGCTAGTGTATTCCGAGCAGGATTTGATCCCGTTAGGATACACAGATACTGATTTTCAGTCAGACATAGATTTTGGGAAACCCACATCTGGATCAGTATTCACCCTAGGTGGTGGAGCCATTATGTGGAGAAGTATCAAGCAATCTTGCATTGCTGACTCCACCATGGAAGCCGAACATGTAGCCGCTTGTGAAACTGCTAAAGAGGTTGTTTGGCTCCATAAGTTCTTGAGTGATTTGGAAGTTTTTCCAGATCTGGATAGGCCCATCACACTTTATTGTGCTAACAGTGGTGCTGTGACTAATTCCAAAGAACCAAGAAGCCACAAGAGAGGGAATCATATAGAGAGAATGTATCATCTCATTAGAGAGATAGTGCAGAGAGGAGATGTGATCGTCACCAAGACAGCCTCACAAGACAATCATGCTGATCCATTACGAAGACCTTGAAACAAATATTATGGTGTGTATAATATTAATCTATAGGGGGGTGAATAGATTATAAACAAATTTACCCAATTTTCGTTAAAGGTCAAGTTGATGAAAATGCCCCTAGCTAGTTACAACACAATCACAAGTGTAAAGATTATAGAAATATTAAAGACACTTGAGATTTATTTGGAAACCCTCCAAATGGGAAAAACCACGGGCTGATGAGTGCGCCACACTAGAACCTCGAATCCACTAATGGCAAAGGAATTACAACCTAATCCAGGTTTAAATCCACCACCACTACCTAGTTCGGATATAAATGAACCTAGTTCATCTTGCTTGCGATTTAAGCTACCTACTCTCGAAATCAACACAAGTCTTACTTCTCATTGAAGAGATAAAATGTCCTATGTGAATATATGATGATATTCAAAGAACAAACAAGGCTAGGAAAACCTATATGCTTTTCTAGGATACTGAGATGACAATTAATGCAATCCTAGATATCATGAGCTAAATGACATGTTTAAAAAGCTTAGCTAAACATAGGTCAAACAATCCTATGAAGCTATCACAATACAACACTCAATCATGTCATCACAACAATCTCTAATTTGTATATAGATTATGTTCTAAGAGCATACAAATAATTAAAGAGATGGCTTAGCAAGCAAAACACTTAACTTGTAAGAAGATAATGAAGAACTTACCAAACAAGATGTGATGAAGCAAACCTATCCATAGATGCACTGTAAATGGCTTTAGATGATGTAAGATGAAGTTTTTATGCACATGAGAATGCTTTGAGTGTTTAAAGATGAGTTCTTGGAAGAGTTTTTCCTTTGAAATGTGTTCTAAGGAAAAGATATGATGTTCTGAACTCTTACACGACCTTAATGCAAAGAGTTATATATATATGAGATCCAAACAAAGTGAGGTCATTTTGGAAAAAAACGTTACAGCTTCCTCTATGTGCACTGGTGACGTGCGTTGGTCGAGTAGCACACCACCAGCGCCCAACCTAATTTTTCAATAGGCGCTGGACGAGTGGTGCAGCTCAGTGGCCCATCACATGTGATAATCCACTGGAATGTTGCGCTGGTGAGTTTGCGCTAGTCGAGTAGCGCACCACCAGCGCACTGCCTACTTTTTCAACTTTGCGTAGGTGCAGTGGTGCAACTAAGTGGCGCATGACAAGCGGCGATCCACTGAAATGTTTCGTTGGTGAGGCTGCGCTAGTCGAGTAGCGCACCACCACTGCAATGCCAACATTTTCAAAACTCAAACACACATTTTCAACAAGTCCAAAAGTGATGAAGATGCATCCTATACTAATGCCTAACATGACATAAAACTTTAATTACAATATGCAAATAAATCAACAAGAGTTATTTAAACCAAAATGCACACAAGTAAACACACAACATATATGAATTAAGAGTTATGAATGAATTTGTGAGTGTGTGCACTATCTCTTCAAAGCAAGTAAGCACAATAATTTTACCTTTGGTGCTTCTCCTCTTGAGGTCTTGAGAGCCTAAGTCACCCTTACATAACACCCCAAAAATGTGATTTGTTCACGAAATAAGCCAATCAATAAATGAGGACTTTACAATCTCCCCCTTTGGCTATTTCATGACAAAACCACCACTTACATTGATCCTCACAAAATAAAATAAAACATCGGGAAGATATTCTACATTACAAAGAGATATACATAAAAAAAAACTTCAATTCTTCAACCTCTTTTAGAATCATCAAACCCTACACACAAACAAACAACAAGTACACTTTCCAAACCAAGTGCATGTTAGATGATCAAGTGGATAGAAAACAAAAGCATTTGCATATAAGAATATGAGTAATGCACCACATCATGCAATGCTCCATTTGCATATAAGAATATGAGTAATGCACCACATCATACAATGCTCCCCCTCAAAGGGTTACTCCCCCTAAATGTAATCTTCTCAAAAACAAGTACTACTACCCTTAAAGCCAACACATGCTACCACATGCTACTCCCCTAACACCACAATGCTAGGTCAATGCTACTTCCCCTTTTTGTCATGATATAGGCAAAGGAGAATTCCCAAACCGGGTCACTCAAGGCAAAGAAAGAAATGAGCATACAAGATTGTTGCATAATTATATAAGCCACATTTATGCAACTCAATTAATAGGAGAGAAAGAATGAGATTTATTTAAAAAAAATGTGTGAATCAAAAATGCTTTGCATACAAGACATGTTGCATTCAAGTTCAAAAACAATAGTATTTTGCAAAGCAAATGACAAAAGTTTCTAATATAATTCAAACCAATTTCACAATTTGTCATGAGAGAAGCAAGGATATAGAGTTTTTATAGATATCAAATTTTAATGGCACTATATCCAACTTTATAAGCTAAACATGGCATGAGCAACTTTGCACCCTATTTGATTTTTCCGGGTAGGATACCCGTATGATGGTAGCCATGTTCAACTAATAAAGAAAGAGAGACATTGATGAAACATTTTAGTCTCACTAGTTTTTTTTTCACACAATATTTTGCATTCAACAATTGCAATCATCAATTCATGCTTTATCATTTTCATTAGCATGTCTTTTCAAGAATCATTATGTTATGGAGATAACTATAGGTCATTCAATATGTACTTCCTATGTAGGTATCCTAGTCCAAAAATGCATGTTTGAACATAAATATGACATGGATTGTAATCAAAGCAAAGTTCACACTTATTGAAGAAAAATACAATATACTATAGTATAAGTGCAACCAAGCTACTCAAGCAATCAATAAAGGAGCATAAACATTTAAAAAAAAAATTGCATGCAACAAGTATACAATAGCTCTCTTTGCTTGAGTTCCTTTTATGGGGTCAAAGACCACAACTCATCACTCCATGAAACAAATCCCAATAGATCTACTAAGTGGCTTGAATCGAGTAGCATCTAAGGGTTTAGTAAATAGATCCGTTAGTTGATCATTAGTACCTACATGCTCAAGTACTATGCATTTGCTCTCAACTAGTTCTCTAATTAAATGATGACGGATGTCAATACGCTTAATTCTAGAATGCTGAACCGGATTCTTGGAAATATTAATTGCACTCATGTTATCACAAAAGAGAGTAAGAGTACCTTGATTGAATCCATAGTCGACTAGCATTTGCTTCATCCAAAGGAGTTGTGTGTATCCACTCCTAGCTGCTATGTATTCGGCCTTATCCGTGGACAAGGAAATCGAATTTTGCTTCTTGAAAAACCAAGAGACAAGGTTGTTCCCAAGAAAAAAGCAACCGCCCGATGTACTTTTCTTGTCATAAAAATTTCCTGCCCAATCTGCATCACTAAAGCCTACAAGGCTAGCATTAGTGTCAAAAGAGTACCAAATTCCATAGTTAGATGTCACATTCACATAACGAATGATTCTCTTAACGAAAGAGAGATGGGACTCCTTAGGATCCGATTGGTACCTAACACACACACCCACACTAAAAGAGATATGGGACTTGCGGTCAAATAGAGCAAGCTACCAATCATGCCATGATACAAAGTTTGTTCCACACTTTTACCACTAGCATCCTTGCTTTGCTTCAAAGTGGTACTCATGGGTGTATCACAATGTTTGACACTTTCAATGCCAAATTTCTTCACTAGGTTTTTGGCATACTTAGCTTGGGATATGAAAATCCCATAATCCATTTGCTTAATTTGTAAACCTAGAAAGTAACTTAGCTCACCAACAAGACCCATCTCAAATTCATGAGACATGACATCAATAAATTGTTGGACTTTGGTGTTATTAGTGGAGCTAAAACCTATATCATCAATATATATTTGAGCTATGAAAAGCTCATCTTTGTCTTTCTTGATGAATAAAGTCTTGTCAACACTACCCCTAGTTTAACCATTGCCTATAAGAAATTGGGTGAGACACTCATACCAAGCCTCTGGTGCTTGTTTCAACCCATATAAAGCTTTCTTGAGGTGATAGACATGATTAGGGTGGTGAGGATCCACAAACCCTTTGGGTTGCTTAACAAACACTTCCTCTTACAAGAAACCATTGAAGAAGGCACTATTAACATCCATTTGATATAATTTGAACTTGTGCAAACAAGATATGGATAAAAGAAGCCTAATGGACTCAATCCTAGCAACGGGAGCAAATGTCTCCTCAAAGTCAATACCCTCAATTTAGGAGTACCCTTGTGCTACAAGCCTAGCCTTGTTTCGCACAATGTTGCCATCCTCATCGGATTTGTTCATATATACCCACTTGGTGCCTATCACATCGGTGTTCGTGGGCCTAGGAACTAGAGTCCAAACCTCATTCCTTTTAAATTGGTTAAGCTCTTCTTGCATAACAAGAGCCCAAAATTCATCCTTTAAGGCTTCATCAACCTTTTTGGGTTCTATTTGAGAGGTGTAACATGTGTAGCTAATTAGATTAGCCATTTGACTCCTAGTACTAACACCCTCACTAACCTCTCCAATTATGTCATCTTTGTCATGGAGTTGCCTAACCCATGGAGCAGGTTCTTTTGAGTTCAAGAGAGGAATCCTATCAATAGGTTGTGTTATGTCATCATCAAGGTTAGTCTTTTCAACATTAGAAACATCAACAATCTTCTCCAAAGGGGAGTCATCAACTAGATCTACCTCCTCCTCATGGTCATTAGAATTGAATCTAGTATCATCAATGACAACATTAGATGATTCCATTACGGTCCTAGTTTTTAGATTGAAAACTCTATAGGCTCTACTATTAAAGGCATAGCCAATGAAGATACCCTCATCACTCTTAGCATCAAATTTGCCAAGTTGATCATTCAAAATGTAGCATTTGCTTCCAAAGGTGTGGAAATAGCTAACATTTGGCTTTCTACCTTTCCATAACTCATAGGAGGTTTGCCTAGTGTAGGGCCTTAGAAAGACTCTATTTTCTATGTAGCACACTGTATTGTCGGCTTCAGTCCAAAGATTCCTAGGGACATTGTTGCTAAGCAACATCACACGGGCCATTTCTTGAAGAACACTATTTTTCCTCTCAACAACTCCATTTTGTTGAGGTGTCCTAGGAGCTGAAAACTCATGAGAGATGCCTAGACTATTGCAATAGGTTTCAAAATGGGCATTCTCAAATTCCTTCCCATGGTCACTCCTAATCCTTTTAATGCTTTTAATCTTGGACTTCATTTCATTTTGAATTTTGGAACAAAGCATTTTAAACTTGTCAAAGGTTTCAGATTTTTCTTTAAGAAAATAAGTCCAAGTGTACCTAGAGAAGTCATCTACACACAAAAATGTATCTCTTTCCACCTAAACTCTCGGTTTGCATGAGACCCATAAGATCCATGTGGAAAAGCTCTAGAGGTTCCTTGGTGGATAAATACTTGCCCTTTTTGTGCATACTTTTGGTTTGTTTCCCTTACTGGCAAGGTCCACAAACACCATTTACCTTTTCCCCAAGCTTGGGAAGGCCTCGCACAACATTGAACTTATCTAAGATTTGTAAATCCCTATAGTTCATGTGACCAAGTCTTTCGTGCCATAACTCAATTTGTTCATCCTTGGACACATTGCAAGAGACATCTCTAGCCTCAAGACAATAGCAATTGTCGCTAGATCTCATACCTTTTAACAATGTTTGTCCATTTTGCAATAGGATAGAACAATCATTTTTCCTAGACAAGACGGAAATTCCTTCATCACTAAGATGTGAAATGCTTATCAAATTAGCTTTTAAACCATCAACATACAAAGCATTGGATAAAGAGGGTAATCTGGGAATGGAAATGGTTCCCTTTCCTTTAACATTCTTTTTGGATCCATCACCAAAGGTGACATTCCTCCCTCTTCCATCACAAGAGTCTCAAAGAAACTCTTATTTCTAGTCATGTGCCTAGAGCACCCACTATCCAAATACCGAAAATCACAAGAATGAGCTTTCAAGGCAATTTATGCAACATGGCAAAAGTGTTCATCCTTTCTAATCCACCTAGGTGTAATATTTTCCTTCCTAGTGGTCAATGGTACATTAGCTCTAAGTTTCCTAGGATCATGCAAAGATGTTCCATTTTTCCTAGTGACATGCATTATGGCTTTAGTCATTTTCTTCTCTATCATGCTTTCAATTCTACACAATTTAATATATCTAAAGCAATTTGGTCTAATGTGACCATCAATACCACAAAAATGACATGTAGGAATGAAGTTAGGAATCATACCATAACCTTGAGGATGCATTGGAGCCTTCCCATGTCTTTGTTGTTGTCTTGATTGTTGTTGAGGAGCTTTCCTTCTTTGTTGTTGAGCAAGACTTGATTGCTTCCTTGGTTGAGCTTGCATGATAGGTATTTTCCCTTTATGAGCTTTCGGTTAAGGAAAGTTAACTTGATGAGCCCTTGTCGGATGGGCTTGAGGTAGGCTTCTTGGTGCCACCTTCACTTGAGCATTACTTGAACACTCCCCTAGGTCAAGTTTCTTTCTAGGCGATTGATGAGAAGAGGACCCATTGAAGTTCATGCTTCTTACAAAAATGGTCTAGCTTGGAGTGGAGGACACCTTGTCATCTTCAAACCCAAGCCTCTTCTTGTCATTTGGCCTCTTTCCAGCATCTAGCATGTGGTCAAGTTTTTTGGTGCTAGACATCTTGGCCAACAACTCTCTAGCATCTTCAAGCTCTTTCTTCAACCCTTCTTCACTCCTCTTAGATCTCACCAACTCTTCATTTAGTTGGTCAACTTGAGTTGAGAGGTCTAGGTTTTCTTCTTTTAATCTCTTAATTTCATTCTTATTCTTTAATCTTGAACTCTCAAACCTAGTCATATAATCCTTGAGATCCATCCTTTCTACACTTTCATTTATGGATTTTGATGAAGATCCATCATCACTTGAATAGTTTTCCTCTTGACTCTCATTTTCTTCTTCACTAGCATCTTTGCTCCTAAGAGAGGATGTAAAGGCTATGGAGTTGGCCATGAGTTCTTCATCATTCGAAGACTCATCTTCTTCATTGGAGCTATCACTTTCACTTCATGTGGCAAACATCACTTTTCCCTTTTTCTTAACCTTGTGATTTGCACATTCCTGGGCAAAGTGACCTATCCTACCACATTCATAGCTTTAGATTCCTTTCTTCTCGTTCTTTTCTTGCCTAGGCTCAAACTTTTTGAAGGGAGCCTTTTTCTTGAAGTCTTGACCCTTGGATCCAAAACCTTTCCTCTCGGACTTGTAGAATTTCTTGAACTTCCTCACTATTAAGGCCATTTCTTCATCCGAGTCATCACTCTCCTCCTTCTCAACTTTGGAGACTTTCAAAGCAATATCCTTTTGCTTTTTCAACCATGTGGGGTTAGGACATTTCCTAGATTCATAAGCTAGAAGCCTCCCAATCACTTCACTTGGCTTCATATCCTTGTAACCACTATTCTCTTCTAAATCCGTCACCTTAGACTCAAATATATCGGGTAGAGATCTCATAATCTTCTGTTTGATCTTCCTATTCGAATAAGGATCACCAAGTTGATGACTTTGGTTCACAATGTCCATCAACCTCACTTCAAAGTCATTGAAGCACTTGTTCTCATCCATCTTGAGCAATTCAAATTGTGTTTGGAGAACTTGAAGCTTCGATTCCTTAACCATATCTGTCCCCTCATGTGCAACATCTAGGATATCCCATGCCTCCTTAGCTATCATAGTATTTTGAACCAACTTGTACTTGTTCTCACCCAATTTTCGTTAAAGGTCAAGTTGACGAAAATGCCCATAGCTAGTTACAACAAAATCACAAGTGTAAAGATTGTGGAAATATTAAAGACACTTGAGATTTACGTGGAAACCCTCCAAATGGGAAAAACCACGAGCTGATGAGTGCGCAACACTAGAACCTTGAATCCACTAATGGCAAAGGAATTACAACCTAATCCCGGTTTAAATCCACCACCACTACCTAATCCCGGTATAAGTGAACCTAGTTCATCTTGCTTACGATTTAAGCTACCTACTCCCCGAAAGCAACAAAAGTCTTACTTCTCATTGAAGATATAAAATGTCCTATGTGAATATATGATGATATTCAAAGAACATACAAGGCTAGGAAACCCCATATGCTTATCTAGGATAATGAGATGACAATTAATGCAATCCTAGATATCATGAGCTAAATGACATGTTCAAAAAGCTTAGCTAAACATAGATCAAACAATCTTATAAAGCTATCACAATACAACACTCAATCATGTCATCATAACAATCTCTAATTTGTATCTAGAATATGTTCTAAGAGCATACAAATAATTAAAGAGATGGCTTAGCAAGCAAAACACTTAACTTGTAAGAAGATAGTGAAGAACTTACCAAACAAGATGTGATGAAGCAAACCTATCCATAGATGCACTCTAAATGGCTTTAGATGATTCAAGATGAAGTTTTTATGCACATGGGAATGCTTTGAGTGTTTAAAGATGAGTTATTGGAAGAATTTTTCCTTTGAAATGTGTTCTAAGGAAAAGATATGATGTTCTAAACTCTTACACGACCTTAATGCAAAGAGTTATATATATATGAGATCCAAACAAAGTGAGCTCGTTTTGGAAAAAACGTTCCAGCTTCCTCTATGTGCACTAGTGACGTGCGTTGGTCGAGTAGTGCACCACCAGCGCACAACCTAATTTTTCAATAGGCCTTGGACAAGTGGCACAGCTCAGTGGCGTATCACATGCGACAATCCACTGGAATGTTGTGTTGGTGAGGCTACGCTAGTCGAATAGCTCACCACCAGCGCACTTCCCATTTTTTCAACTTTGCACGGGTGCAGTGGAGCAACTCAGTGGCACATGACAAGCGGCGATCCACAGGAATGTTTCGCTGGTGAGGCTGTGCTAGTCGAGTAGCGCACCACCAGTGCAATGCCCACTTTTTCAACACTCAAACACATATTTTCAACAAGTCCAAGAGTGATGAAGATGCATCCTATACTAATGCCTAACATGACATAAAACTTTAATTACAAGATGCAAATAAATCAACAAGAGTCATTTAAACCAAAATGCACACAAGTAAACACACAACATATATGAATTAAGAGTTATGCATGAATTTGTGAGTGTGTGCAACTATCTCTCCAAAGTAAGCAAGCAGAAGAATTTTACCTTTGGTGCTTCTCCTCTTGAGGTCTTGAGAGCCTAAGCTATCCTTTCATAACACCCCAAAAATGTGATTTGTTCACGAAATAAGCCAATCAATAAATGAGGACTTTACATACCTTTCTGACTAAAGTGTTTTTAGGTCACCTAGATGGTCTAGGGTTACGAGACATGCCTCACATGCTTTAGTGCAAGTGGGAGATTGTTGGGGTTTATGCCTTAATGATGTAATTTGTAAATGGATTTATGAAATAAATAAAAGGAAAAGTTCAATTCATTCTTATTGTGTTGTTTTTTTGTAACTTGTGCATATATTTAACATCCAAGATTGCCGGATGTAATCTCGAACTGTGTATATGAGTGTCATATACAGATGGATACAGTAAAAGACGTGCAATCTAAAGAGTCCATAGATAGCAAATAAAGCTGATTACTTTATTTGTGGTTAATGTATAGCTGCGATTCATTCCGTAATGTACGCTGATTCTATCCTGAATCATTCATATGAGATATGGTAATTGAGGCACCTTGAATGATATGATCATATAGGATTGGGCAATGATCTATATGAATCTCTCACCAAGATCCGTTTACCGATGAGATTCATATATATTAACTAATGATGGCTATATGTGGGTGATCTTAATTCTGAGTGTCTTATCGACTCTTTTAGGTTAAATTGTGGTCTTTGATATACTATTGGTGAGGTCAGATGCCTTTGTTGATCAATATACTTCGTTTGTTAGGATTATGGATTGGCTTGTGGCTAGAAAGGTTTGTAAACAACAGTGGAATCCACTCTTTGTTGTGAGAAGTAGATGGTAGTTCCCTTAAGGGTTGATTCGGGGCTTGGATAATATGAGCGCTCTCCTAGTTCCGTGAGGAAATAGGATTTATTGTTCATTATGGAATCAACGGTACTTAAAGGATATATGTAATTAGAGGGGTATAACTGACATTATGACTCATCTCTAATTATGAACTACTGTGGAGGATCACACCATATGTAATAGCTATATCAATAGACACCGAGTTGTATCGGTCTATGTAAAAACGTCTACAGTTGAGAGAGTGCAACTTCAGGTTTTTAGTGGAATAACACCGGAGTTAATAATCAAGGAATATTAATTAAAGAGTTTAATTAATGATTTTGAGGATTATTGGAACTCAAAATACTATGGGTCCATTAGGTCCCCTTGCTAGCTAGATTGATTTAGGTAACAAGGATCACGGTTAACTAATTGGATTGTCCAATTAGTTATGTTACGAAAGTGACACTTGTTTATTCGAGAATTAATTTAATAATGAGATTATTTAATTAATAAATGTTAATAGTTAAATTAATTAAATAATTAGATTATTTAATTATATTGATAATTATGAATTATGAATTTATAATTGGAGGTTGTTAGTTGATATATGGATTTAGGTGAAGATAAAATACTAGGATTATTTTATTTTTACTAAATCGTTTATCTAAGTATTTGAATTTAAATTTAAATTTAAAATACTTATAATCACTTTTAATATATTAGATATATTTGAAAAGGATAATTAATATATATATATATATATATATATATATATATATATATCAATTACTAACACAAAATATTGCATTAGATGTAAATTGGTGTGTACATGAAACAATAGTCAAAAGAATAATTTGCATACGATGCAAATTACCTGATATCATTATATATATAGTTTAACAAACAAAAGAAAGAATGAGCATATATGTTTTTTGCTTTATGAATTGAAATTGGCAAGCAACGTGTGGCGGCGTGCGAAATAAAGAAAAAGAAGAGAAAAGTCAAAAAAGAGTTTTTGAAAAATAAACTTATATATATATATATATAATCTTGCTTCATGCTGTTTTGTTTTTGAAACACATAGAAGAAAGAGTTTCTTCAATTCTCTCTACATCCTCCATTCAAGATCTTGTGACCGTGACGCGCCCACACGCAGTTAACAATCCCGGGATAGAGCGAGGAAGATCGAGCGGTTTAGACAGGAGCACATCATAAATTGAAGGAGCCTCCAAACGTTGATAAGATTGGTTCACACAGGAGCATATCGTAAAGTGAAGGAGCCTCCAAACGTTGGTAAGATTTTCTTCTTCTGATTATATCGATTTCAATATTCTGTGTTTACATATTGTATGTATTAGTTTAGAAAAATAATTATGATCCCAAGTTCACTGGTCCCAGATACAGATTATAATCTGTATAAAAATTGTAAAACCTAGTTCCGCTGCGTAATCGGTGAACGGGGTTCCAACAATTTTAATACTCAAACACAAAGATTGGGGTGGTTCAAACATAATGTAGCTACAATCAAGATTCAAACAATATTATATAATGATACACAATTTGAATAATATTTAATATATCACGAAATCTCGCATACAAGCTTCTTGATTTCTTCACATCATTCTTCATATAAAGGAAATTGTGTATAAGGAAATGATCCGTTTTTGAAAATGGGCCAGCCCAACCGGTTTTTGAAAAATGGGTAACAGAACAGCACTGCACGTAGGCCTTGCCGGTGGGCGGACCAAATTTTTTTTACATTAATTTTTTTAAAAAATTCATTTTTTTTAGATTTTGGGTTTAGGGTTTAGGGTTTAGGGAAAATACATAATTAAAATACATAATATCAATTTAACAATTCAATTATAAAATGTAATTTTCATTACAATTTTTTTATCTTGATCATGCATGCATTTGAGCATATGCATTTTCAAATGACCAGTTTCATTCTTGTTTGTAGAATAGTCCTTAATACAAAACTTACATTTAGCTCTAGGGTCGGTCGTCCTGTCTAGGAGTGTCATTTGTACTACATCAAAACACTGTCAGACATTTGATGTAAACTTTTTAGAACTTGATGTTTTTGTAGCGGTAGAACCGGAAGGTCCCGCTTGGATTTCCGTGGGTGATAGAAGATCAAAATCATCGTTCAGGTTCAAACTGTCCCGAAAATAAGGTTGCTAGGTAGGAGCCATTTCCTGAAATACAAATATGAACTTATTAGTCATTAATGGTCAAATTGCTACAAATTTAATAGTTTAATTTAATAACAAAATATATTTAAATTAACAACTAAACTTAAAAATCCTAAATTTACTAACTTAAAAATGTTAAAATTAACTACTGCACATAAAAATAATAATTTACTAACAAAATATAATCAACTAAACTACTACAAATGAAATTGTTTAATTTACTAACAAAATATATTTAAATTAACTAATACGCTTATAAATCAAAATTTACTAACCAAATTTATTTAAATTAACGACTACACTTATAAATCATAATTTACAAACAAAATATATTTATATTAACTACTACACTTTAAAAAATTTAACTTACTAATACAAAAATAATAAAATTAACTACTACACAAGTATACATAATAATGATTAATTAACTACTAACAAAATTTAAAAAACAATTACTAAATAAACAAAACTATTTGAAAAAATAGCTAAAGTGTTTACATGATATTTTAAATTCACTAAGAAAAATATACCTTAAAAGTTTTGTGTGTTGGTGGAAAATGAAGAGCCAATAGATAGATAAATAGTAAGAAATTAGTATAATAGTATTATAAAATGTGCACACAGAGAGAGAGAGTAACAATGAATTGAATGAAAACGTGTAGAGATTTGGAGAATGAAGAGAGATTGAGAGATTGAGAGAATGAGAGAATGAAAAAAAATGAGAGAAAGTGATTGAAAAATGGAATGGACAGAGGTTTTATAGAAAAATTTGAATTGTGGATGAAAATATAAAATAGCAGAGTTTATGGGCCTTTTATAGTTTTCTTTGGCTCCAACGGTTGAAATTTTAAATTCAACCGTTGGAGCTAAGTTTTTTTTTTAAAACATTTGCCACACGGCCGGACCACCGGTCTGGGTTTCAACCGTTGGAGCCAATGTTTTTTTTTTATAAAAAATTTGCCACATGGTCAGACTGCCGGTCTGGTCTGGCGTGTCGCCCGTTGGACTTGGCCTACTGGCGTGGCGTGTCGTAGGGGGGGCGATATGGTCGACCAACCATCTGTGGCCCGGCACGCCACCGTGCTAGTCTTTGCCGGTATGCCACCTTCGTGGACCAGCCATGGTCCGGCCCATTCATGTTGGTAAGCCAAACGAACCGGCCCCCTTTGGCTTGATCCATTTTTACACCACTATTCTTTACGTGCCATTTGAAATTTCAAAACAAGACTTTTTGGGATGAGATGACATTTTTTACTAAAGGATTAAAATATAAGGGCCTATCTTACAATTGTTTTCAGCCCGTTTTCATTTTTGTTTCTCAAAAGCGATTTTGAAGTCGTGTTCATTAACTATTATTCACACTAATTTTGTTTTTCATTTTTTTTTTATAAACGAAAGCAAAATAAAAAATAAAATTAGTGTTAAAATTAAAAAACATGAAAAACATATATAACATGTTTGCCGTTTTGTTTTTCATTTTATTTTTTAAAATATAAAAAAACCGTTTTTCTTCTTTTACTTCTATCTCTATTCAAAATATCTTCTTCTTCTTCTTCTTTCGATCTGCTCATTCTTCACCTCTGATTTGCTCCCTTAAGCGGCCTGTAGATCTGCTTTTTTTTTTCATCGTCGATTTGCTCATTCTTCTTCTTCTTCTTCTGATATGCCCCTTCTTCACCGTTGATTTGCTCCTTTAAGTGGCCTGTAGATCTGTTTCTTTTTCACCGTCAATTTGCTAATTCCTTTTCTTCTTCTTTGTTTTCTTCTTCTTATTTGATCATTCTTCACTGTTGATTTTCTCCTCCAAGTGGCGCCCAGATCATCTTCTTCTTCACTGTCAATTTGCTCATTCTTCATCTTCTTCTTCTTCTTTCGATCTGCTCTTTCTTCACCACTGATATTTTCATTCATTCTTCATCAGCTAGTTTGTCATATTCAATCTCCTCATGTTTAGTCGATATAGTGAATACTTTATCGTTCCGTGGCCATGGTTACCGCTGCCACTAGTGTTTTTATAGAGGCTACACCAGAACAAGCCTCGATGAGTATAAGGTAAACACATTCAACTCTTCTTTTGGAATGAGAATGTGTTGTTCTTCTTTGAGACGGATATAGACCTATTAGGAAAGATAAACCTGTCTATAGAGAAGCGAAAAAGGAGCAATAACTGACAGTGATGAGTACAGATTGATAGGAGTCAGTGACACGGATCTATGGTGGCTATGACGGTAGTGGTTGCCATATTCATGAGGGTTGAAGAAAGCACACGACAGAAAAGAAAAGCTAGAGCTTGTTGATGAAGCAAAAGACGATGACGATGAAGAAAAATAAGAATTGGTTGTGTGGAATCTACCAGAAGTTGTAGCCATTGATTTTTATTTATTTAAACAAATTGATTAGAAAAGAAATCTAGATAAGAGAATGAGATTTTTAGGGTTTTTTTTCTAGATTTTGTAATTAACATAGGGAAATTGTTTTGGTAACTAATTGTAAATTTTGTTCGATTAATTTATCAGACGTGTTTTTTTGTTTTCATTTTTAAAATACAGCTTATAGTATGTGTTATCAGGCGTATTTTTAGAATTTGAAATTGAAATCAAAAACACTGTTTTTTCATTTTCATTTTTATTTTTAAAAAACAGCGGATGAAAAACGATTATAGGACGTGTCCTAAACCAAATGGTGATTAATTTAGGAAAAATTGCACAAACTTCCCATAAGTTTTGGCAATATTTCACAGAGTGGCAACTTTTGTCATAATTACACAAAATTTCCTTAGAATCCGTTAACTAACTATTGACCTGCTAATTCAATGGTAAATATGTCTTTTACACAACAATTAATAATAAAACTCTAGAAAATTATAACACTACTTAACATTTATAAAATAGCCAAAACATTAAAATAAAAATTGAAAAAGAGATACAAAACTATTAAAAACTTAATAATGAAAATAATAATAAAAAATTAAAGAATTTCACCAGAGGTGGAGAGGATTCCACTGTCAATGGAGGGAGGAGACTGACATCTCCTCACTATAGAGCAGATCGTAAGAGATCTGCATAATCTTCTCTAAAGGTCGTTGGAAGATCTACACGATTTCCTCCATTTTGGATGAGATCATATGATCTCTTCTAGATCATATGACATGCCAGTCTCCTCCGTCCTCTGGCGGTGTAATCCCATCCATCGCATGTGAAGTTCTTTAATTTTTTATTTTAATTTTTAAAAAATAATATTTAACTAACTAGTTATGGACATTTTGGTCAATTCACGGGCTAGGGTTAGTCAAACGGCAACTCCAACGTTAGTCAATGAATTCTAGGGGATTTTTGTGTAATCATTGGAAAAGTTGATGCTCGGTGCAGTTGCCTAAACTCGTGGGAAATTTGTGCAATACTCCATTAAATATATTTATGAATTTGCACCATATAAGTAATAATAAAACAAGGGCACGAAAATTTATTAGCATTCTTTAAAAAGTGAGTTTCAAGACTATCACCAACTTAATAACTTAAGTTTTAATAGCATCTAAAAGGTGGGTCTGACAAAAATGTCATTCAAACACATACAAACTACATCTAGTGTTTTTTTTTCGAGATTTAATTTCGTGTTTTGGAGACTTATTTTGATGTTTCTGAGATTTATTATGTATTTATGAGACATATTTTCTAACTTTTGACACTTAATTGTAATTTTTGCGACTTATTAGGTATAATTGCAATTTCTGAGATTAATTGGGTAAAAATAAAAAAAATTCACTTTTTTGTTCATCTTCTTCATCGAGACCTCCATTGGAGGCCGATTTCAACCTCTATTAGAGGTCTTTTCCATTTTCATTGATAGGTCCTCCATCAATGGAGGTTTTTGAATAAAAAAATAACTTAAAATGGTAAAAACGTAATAAAAAAAGGAGATAAGAGTATTTTAATCTATTGGTGTCAAACTTAATTTATTAAACTAGTTGTCGTATGAGAATTTTACCAGGCATACATGTCATCGACAGGAAGGAGAAAATTGACAGGTGGACACCCAAATAGGCACTCAGGAAATATCCTACGAGGCATCATTAGAGAGAAGAAAACCAGAGTAAACCAGTAGCATGTCAAGACCTACTCGGGATCAACTAAATTACTCCAAATCAATTAAAAGTACTCGGGGTAGACAAAAAAGCACCTTCTACTCGGGCTTAAACGGCGATACTCGGGACCAACAAGTGTTATTCTTACTCGGGATAAATGTGACCCGAGTAAGAAACTTAGTGCTTAGTTTATACGGATTGAGTCATTAAATACACGAAGATAGCCATCAGGTAGGAATCCCAAAGAGAACAGAATACTGAGCTAGAAGAATCCTCAATCAGGAAACAACTTGATTTCGCTACAAAGACTACATTCTTAAGGAAACAAGTCCAAATAAAACTGCACTACCAGAATCTCACTCGATTTCCATAAGAGACTCCGAAACAGGAAAGAAGACAAATCAACCTCAAGCAATTAACCCAATCACAATTAAATACAAAGATCTTGTATTACTTGTACAAACTTGTGAATCTTGTTTGGAAAGTAAGATGACCAAAAGGTCGTTCATGACCAAAGACACAAGAGCCACTGAATGTTTAAGATTAAAACACACTAATGTTTATGGTCCTATGAGCATTCAAGCTAGAGGTGGATATGAGCACTTCATCACTTTCACAGATGATTACTCGAGATTTGACTATGTGTATCTCATGGGACATAAGTCATATGCTTTTTAACATGTTTAAAGCATTTAAAGTTGAAGTAGAAAATCAGTTTGAGAAACATATAAAAATCTTGAGGTCTGATCATGGTGGAGAATATCTATCTGGTGAGTTTCAACAATACCTTATTGATAATGGGATAATTTCTCAGTTTTTTACACCAGGTACACCTTAACAAAATAGATTGGCAGAAAGGAGAAATAAAACTCTTTTGGACATGGTTAGGTCTATGTTGAGTTATACAATGCTTCTAATTCTTTTTAGGGATATGCTTTATAAAATGCTATATACATTCTAAACGATGTACCATCTTAAGTCAGTTTCTCAAACATCGCATGAGTTGTGGACTGGGTGAAAACCTAGTTTACAATACTTAAGGATATTTGGATGTCCTGCACATGTGTTAAAAGGAAAGATATAAAAGATAGAGTCCTATTCAGAAACATGCATGTTTGTAGGGTATCCAAAAGGAACTAGAGAATATTATTTCTATAGTCCTTCAGATCTTAAAGTATTTGTTTCGATAAATGCTAAATTTCTTGCAAAAGGACTTGTTAATAGCAAAATTTGGCTAGGGGATTAAAGATAAATTTTCCACTCTCCTAACCCGAATCAAAGCCCAAATTCACCAGTCATTGAAACCCGGGTCCTAAGGGCAAGCAATAGAACTACCCCGTAAAAGCGAGGAAGGTTCATCGAGATTCAAAACTATCAGGAATGGAGCCAGACATGACCAGGTGAAGTTCCTCACTCCAACACTGGAATTTAGGCAAAGCCCGATGCGTGGTTATCCGTGCTTCTTGAGATCACTTATCCTGGAAATTTGGTTTTTGGGATCTGGCCCCGGAACCACCCCGTGAAAGCAAGAAAAGGTCGCCGAGCTCAGGAAGCAATTGAGGTGAAGCCCGACACGAACAAATTGAGCTCCTTCCATCAAATCAAGGCTTTTCGAGATCGAAATTACCCCGCCAACCTCTCTAGAAGCCCGCTATCCTCATCATACACAAAAGTGGGTCTTTAAGGGTATTAGATTCATGCTATAACTACATTCCCATTCTCTAAGGAAGGCTTGAACCCATCTGGATGAGAAAAAGGAAGCTCGCATAATCCACGCTCCCCCCCAATGAGTGCCCACAAGGCCATCTCAAGGTCTAAAGGACCGGAAAGGGTCAGACCGAGCTTCTGGTGCCAAAACAAAGGCTGGGGTCTACTTCGCCCTACGAAACAATGAACAACTAACTCGACGACCTCCATGAAGGATTATGCCATGGATACACATAAGATCAAATCTATACTTCAATGAATTTTGAAACTTTATGTACATGTAAGGCAAGAGATTGAATCTAAAAAGGAAACAAACTTATCTCCACTAAAGATATTCTCGAATCCATTATTAATGCAAAGTCAATGACTTTCAAATAAGAGATCCTGCCCGATAATGAGGGAACAGATTCAAAGAATCATGGCAAGAGATTCATTGGTTTGAATGACCTGGACCGTGTATAAATATGCCCGTTATAAAGAAAAAAGGTGGGGAAAAATCGACAGTGAAGAGAGCGACATAGGGCAAATAAACAAAAAAAGAGTTTTTATTTTGAGTCTTCAGCTTAAATTCTACAATCGGAACACATCCTCTACTATTATCTACTATTTAAAAAGCACGAGGTTGCCACCTTATTGTATCCCAAAGAGATTAAGTGTGTTTAAGAGTATTTTTGTACGATACTCATAGTTGATAATAAAGTCATAACATTCCCGTCATCATTGCACTTACATTTACACATCTATCTTTATTCAATCAGGTTAGGTACCTAAGGTACCAACCTTGGGCACCACCTACGTGGTAGTGGTCTCGAGGGTGTTAACCGAAATTTCTCACCTAGAGTAAATTTTCTGTTAACACTTTTTGGCGCCATTTGTGGGAAGACCCAAACCATAATTTTTACACTTATAAGTTTTTTGTTTTGCAGTAATCATGAAGCTTTGCTCCTCTCAAGGACATCCCGAAACCTCGGGCCATCCATCTGCCCCCTCAACCCAGAAAGGGCAGAAAAAGGGAAAGAAATCCATGAACCGTAAGCCAGCCTCGCATTAACCAGGAATGGAACAGGTTCCACCTTCTCAGGCGTTGAACCAGGCTATGATCAATTAGCATGCAACAACCATTATGGAAAATGTCCGCCTCCGTCTAGCTGCAGAAGGAATTGACCCACAACTAGCAGATTTGGGAACCCGATGAGAGGCGAGCTGGCCCGCTGCCAGGCAGTCTACCTTCGATCGGCTTGGACCCCCTACCGATCCATGCTTACCATAGAACACGGTCTATAATATCCATCCTAGACAGGCTAGGGCTCATGGCCTTAGTCCCGGACAGGCCGACCAATTATCAACCTAGGCAGGTTAAATCGGCAGCTGACATTCTGCCAAGGGTACCTCGCAACCCTCTTCGACCGGTGACTTCTAGAAGGAAACTCGAGTTGAAGCCGGGGATAGCTGGCAAACTGCGCAAATAGAGCTGGTCCTTCAGAATGACAAAGTGGTAGTATCCAGCTCATCAGGGGGATCTGACAATGAGAGCTCCGAGGTCTATTCTAAAATGCACATAAATAAGCATTTAAGAAACCAATTAGCGAAGATGTAGAAGGGGATCCATCAATTGAAATGAGGAAAGGGCAAGGAGGTCAAAAAGGACCCCCGAGCGAGATGAACGCTTTATTTACCAGAAGAATCTGGGAGGCAGAGCTCCCACCAAAGTTTAAGATGCCATCAGACAAATTCTCCAGTATGGAGGATCCTTTGAGCCGCTTGGAGAGCTTCATCCAACAGATGGAAGTCCAAAACACAACCAGGGTCGCCATGTGCAGAATGTTCCCTACCACCCTGACCGACTACGCCAAGACCTAGTTCAGAAAGCTACCAGCAAGAAGTGTGAATTACTTTACAAAGCTGTCAACTGATTTCTGCTCACAATTCCATGGAATCAAACCCCAGATGAAAGATCCCATCCATTTACAGTATGTGATCCATAAGAGAGGGGAAACCCTCCTGGCTTAAGTGGAGCGATTCCACAAGGAGGTTATTCAGATGGGGGTTTTTATTGTGAAAGAATTCAGGCTGAACCAGTGGGCGGGTAAGCTTTTCCGATCATTTGCCAAGAGACCCCCGGATACCTACCAAGAGGGATATGATCGGGCTCTAAAACAAGTCAAAGTCGATGAGCAACTCAAGGTCAATATGGAATATGATGATATACGTACAGCGAAACGACATAAGAAGAAAACTCTCAGACCAGAACTGGTTCAGAAAAATCAGAACAAACCTCCTAAAAAGTCAACCTACCGTTTCCCCATTTCTCAACCCAAGCAAGAAAGGTACCCAGTAAGGTGAACCCCTACGTGGGCTTTTCCTCCTCATAATACAATAGCCCCTATAACATGAGATGAGAGAGGATACGATCACTACACCCCTTTAAATGCTTCCCGTGAAATGATCTACCTCGCCATCCAAGATAAGGTGCTACTACAGAAGCCCACACCCATGAAGCCCCTGTCGATAGGAGGAATGATATAAGTACTATGATATTCATGAAGACATGGGTCACAAAACTTCAGAGTGCTATAATCTACACAACTAGATCGAGGCTCTGATAAGGGAAAGATACTTGATAGAGTTCTTGCAGTAAGTTAGAGACAACATTTAGTATGGGAGAGAAGTACAAGCTGAGATCCGTGAGCAAGTCGAGAAGAGAAAAAGGGAGCAGGCGGATATGAAGCAACAAATCCAGGTGATACATACCTTCAGCGGAGGTCCTACGTTTGCTGGCACTTCTAATAATTCCAGGAAAAACCAATCGAGGAAGGTCTCTCGTGTAGATGAAGGGTGAGGTGTGTTCAATTTCGACCAAAGCCCAACTAACCCCTCCTGGTCAGTGCATATTATTTTTACCGAGGTGGATGTCTACAACACCGGGAAACCTCATGACGATCTTATGGTGGTCACGATACAAATTCCTAACTGCATGGTCCATCATGTGCTTGTTGACACAGGCAGTAGCATCCACATCCACTTCAAAGATACCTTGGAAAAGCTAAATTTAAAACAATAGTGTTACAACAGCTGCACTACCCTGTTGTATGGATTCATTAGGGACTTGAACATACTTGTGGGGTCGAAGATCCTTCTAGTAATTGTCGGAATGACCCTTCTTCAGTAAAATATCATGACAGACTTCGTGGTAGTGGATACCTCATCGGCTTACAATGTGATATTAAGAAGTCCCTTCTTGTCATATTTGAAGGGGGTCTTATCCATTTACCACAACGTCCTAAAGTTTCTAGTAGGAGATAAGGTAGGGGAAATACGCGGTGACCAGCAAGCGGTCAAGAAGTGCTATGCAATGTTTCCCAGTAACGATAACTTTAGTGAAACTGCTCGCATAGGTTACGACGATACAGGATGGGGTAACCCCCAAAATAACCTTAGAGGATATTGAGACCGCAAATCACCGAGAGGTCGATCCCAAGATTCTAGATGAATAGGTGCAGAGCAGGGAATGAACCAGCATGCATCCTGTGGATGAGCTAGAAGAGATACCCATCTGGATGGATGACCCCTCGAAGGTCGTCAAGGTCGGAGCCACTCTCGAACTGGGAGTGAAAGAAGGACTGATTGGGCTCCTCAAAGAATTCAATGGCATTTTCACTTGGAATCACGATGAGATACTCGGTATCCCGATATTATTGGCTACTCACCGTTTAGTAGTAGATCCGACCTTCAAGCCTGTTAAACAAAAAAGGCGTCACTTTAACACCGAAAGAAATGCTGCAGTTTAAGAAGAAGTGGACAAATTGATCAGAGCAGGCTTCATCAGAGAGATGCGTTACCTTTAATGGATCGCCAATGTGGTCATGGTCATAAAGGCGAATGGGAAGTGGCATATGTGCATCAATTACGCCGACCTCAACGGGGCATGTCCGAAAGACATTTTCTCTTTACCAAAGATCGATCAGTTGGTTGAGTCCACATCCGGAAACAAGCTCCTTAGCTTCATGAATGCATTCTCAAGGTACAACCAGATCACGATGTTACCCGCCGACCAAGACAATACCAGCTTTATCACCGGACAAGGTCTGTATTACTATAAGGTGATACCATTTGGGCTTAAGAATGTAGGAGCTACATATCAATGTTGGTCAATCAACTGTTCAAGCCGAGATTGGAAGATCAATGGAAGTGTACATCGACGACATGATTACTAAGTCACCGACCATAGAAGGACATCAGGACGACCTTCGCAGAACTTTCATGATCCTAAGGGAAAACCAAATGAGATTGAACCCCTCCAAATGTGTCTTCAAAGTAATTGCGGGAAAGTTTCTAGGCTTCATGGTTCATGAGAGAGGAATAGAGGCTAACCCAGAAAAGATCAAGGCCATTATGGATCTCGAATCCCCACGTCACTCAAACAGGTTTAAGTCTTGACCGGACAAATAACAGAGCTCAACATATTCATTTCTCGGTCCACTAATAAATGTTTCCCTTTCTTCAAAGCTATCAAACAGGGAATGAACATGAAATGGAACCAGGAAAGCGAGCAAGCTTTTCAATCCTTGAAGAAGTACCTATCAAGCCCTCCGTTACTAGTTAAGCCAAGTTCGGGAGAGGAGCTGCAAATCTACTTAGCCGTTTTAGAAACTGCAGTGAGTGGGGCCTTGGTTAAGGAATGTAGGGATAGGGTCCAACGACCTATCTACTACGTGAGTTACGCCCTAACCAAGCCGAAAAAGAATTATACCCTTCTAGAAAAGCTCATATATGCCCTGGTAACCTCAACAAGGAAGCTTTGTCCCTACTTTCAAACTCACTCAATAGTAATAGTTACAGACTAACCTCACCGTCAATTTTTGCAAAGGCCGGAAGTGTCCGGAAGACTGGTCTTATGGGCCCTGGAACTCACCCAGTTTGATTTAAGGTATAAACCTATGACCGTAATTAAAGCCCAGGCTTTAGCGGACTATATGGTAGAGCTTTCAGTGCCCCCAAATTAAGGGACCTCCGCAACAACAAATAACTTCTGAGAGGATTTCAGAGTCCGACACCTAGCCGATAGGATACAAGTCATGGATCCTCTACACTGATGGAGCGTCTGGGCAAGCCGGGGGAAGAGCAGGCATAGTCTTGATAGACCAAGAGGGGACTGAGTTTTGCCACTGCTTCAGATTCAAATTTAAGGCCACTAATAATGAAGCAGAGTATGAAGCCTTCCTAGCCGGGATGAAGGTGGCTGCCGAGCTTAGGGTAGATTACCTTCAGGTCAAGAGTGACTCTTTACTTATAGTTAATCAGGTTTCTGGAAACTATCACGCTAAATGGGATAACATGATTGCCTATTTGAAGCTAGTTCAGTTGCTTAAGGACAGATTAAAGGAATTTAAGATCGAGCAGGTGCCTCGACAACATAATTATCAAGATGACTTCCTAGCCAAGATAGCTAGGACTGGTGGCCAGGCCTTACCACAGGGAGTTCCTCTCCAAGTGATCTCCCTACCAAGCATAGTTGAGGGCAATGAGTCCTATACTCTGGATCGATAGCCATGCTGGATGGACCCAATAGTGGTCTATCTCCAAGAAGAAAGGTCTCTCGAGGAGCCCGACCAAGGCAGAAGAATTAAAAGGCTCTCTTTTCGATATTGCCTTGTAGATGGATACCTCTACATGAGGGGCAGGTTCTTCCCCCTGCTGCAATGTTTGCATCCTGTTGACACCAGATAAGAGCTAAGAGAAGTTCATTCAGGGAAATGTGAGAACCATATTGGTGGTGAAGCTTTGGCATATCAGGTACTCCCCATGGGGTATTACTGGCCAACTATCCACCAAGATGCAAAGATCTTTGTTCAATCTTGTGAACCATGCTAGAAGACCTCTAACTTGAGCCACTTCCCACCGGAGTGTCAGTTATCTCTCAGCTCGCCTTACCCCTTTGCTATGTAGGGATTCGACCTGATCGGTCCACTTCCAACTGCTCATGGACAAGCCAAACATGCTATTGTAGCAATCGAATATTTCACAAGATAGGTCGAAGTCAAACCACTCTCCTAGATATCGGATGAGAATACGATAAGGTTCATAAAAAACAATGTAGTTTGTAGGTTCGGGACCCCGCTTATCAATATAGCTGACATCGGAAAGCAGTTTGATAACAATCGATTTAAGGACTTTTGCAAAGGCTTGAGAATCGACATTAGATTCGCCTCAGTAGCCCATCCTCAGACTAACGGGCTGGTGGAATCCACCAATTAAACTATCAAGAAGCTGTCGAAAAAGAGGTTACAGTAGAGAAAGGGCAGATGGGTAGACGAGCTTCCTGAGGTCCTTTGGGCTTACCGTACTACAAGGAGAACAACCACCGGAGAAACACCATGTTATTTAACCTTCGAGGTTAAAGCAGTTCTTCCCATCGAGCACAAACTAACCTCTTTCAGAGTTCAACATTTTGAGCTTGGAAGCAATGAGGATAAACTCTGAGCTAGTCTAGATTTCTTGGAGGAGAAGCAAGATCGGGTATTGATAAAGTAGCGATTTACCAGAGCAAGATCGATAGGTACTTTAATAAGAGAGTTAAAGCCCTAAACTTCAAGGAAAGAGACCTAGTTCTTAGGAAAGTAACCTTGATTACTAGGAAGAGATTAGACGGGGTCTTGGGGCCCAACTGGGAATGACCCTATTTGGTGAAGGCAGTGATCCACAATGGGGCATATAAGCTCGAGGACATGGATGGCCGATCAATCGACCACATCTGGAATGCAGATCACATGAAGAAGTATTACCCTTAGTTAGGGGACTCGTGGTAGACTACCTCTATTTAGGTTTCAATAAAATATCAAACAATAATGTACTCCATTTTTCATCAATAAAGTCTGCTTTCTCTATCTTCGATTATATTCTACATTAATTTCTCTGTACCCGACCAGGATTTACACGAGTAAGTCCGACATAGTCATCTCAAGACCAAGGATTAGCTGGGAAAGCCCCCTCCCCCCCTGCTATCCTTGATGCCTCGGCTGGGCACCACCCCCTGCCAAGATGGGTCCGAGTGTAAGAATATAGCTGTCATTCAGATCACAAGACCAGGAAATAGCTAGATAGCCCTTCTGATGCCTTGGTCGGGCTACCACCCTCAAGAAGGGCCTAAGTGTAAGAGCATAATTGTCATCCAGGCTACAAGACTAGAATGTAGCTAGATAGCCCTCCTACTGCCTCAATCGGGCTATAGCCCCCTAAAAGGACCCAGGAGTGGAAAACTCTCCTACTTAAACTCCAATATTCCAATTACTACTAGCTACTAATCTTCCATGTGTATATGGTTGCTTGTTGTGACATGTACAAACTAGCCTATAATCATATAAGGGGACTATTCATTAAAGTCACCGAGCTACAAGTTTCTGTAGAAGAGTTGAGAGCTCAAGTTAGCTGCCTTTTTTCATGCTTAAACAAAATTTTAGTTATCATTATCTTTGCCAAAGTTCGAGTAAGTCGAGTTGTTTCAAAGGTTGCATCTAGATCAGAACCAGGAATAAAGCAAGAGGATGCCAGTCAAATCAAAATTCATTGAAGTAAGTTCGAATGAAGTCTAAAGTTAATACTCAATAATGGTAAGGGAGCCTATACCCTTGTTAGGCTACAATTGTCAAACAGGGAGCCCAACCCCTGGTTTCGGGCTATAAAAAAAATGATGATGATCTGGCATGAATAAAGTAGGGCGACCACCCCCCTTTTTCGGGCAGTCAAAACAAGTCAAAAATAGGTTACTTCAAGCCCGTGCGTCCTCCTGATCGCCCCCATCTGCTCCTTCTCCATGATGGTCTACACCATTCATCCCTCCTTCCGATGATTACTGATCCTGGATAACCACCACTGTTACTCCCTCATCTTGGGGATCCTCCACTGCCTATTGCTCAGCGGGGTCCTTCTCTAAGACCTCATTGACCATAGTCATTACCTCAAGAGGAATAGACGCATCAAGAAGGTTAGCGATTGACTTTATCCCGCTCTTCCCGATCTCCGGCTCTCCTCTAGAAGATTCTTCAAAAGGGCCTTGGTCTCTGGTTGGCTTCCTTTGGGCTCCGCAGACTGAACCCCTCTTGAGGATTCTTCGGCACCTGGTGATAGGAAGGTTGCAGTAGGAAGAGGAATGCCTGATGTAGCTATATAATTCCCGGCTACTGTCCCACTAAAAAGATCGGTTCCATCACCCTCGGGGTGAGACATCAATGCAGCCTTGGTTATTACCTCCTCATTATCCCAACCAGCTATGATGGAGAGGTCGAAGGGAGGATGAAGAGCTTCTGTGACCTGGTAGGAAGCCTAAAAGTATCCATAACTGAAGTACGCATTCACCTCGGCCTGAAGCTTGGCAACTTAGGCTTACAAACCTTTGTTTTCAATGTCTAGCGCCTTCGTTTCTTCCTTCCAAGTATCCCGCTGTTCAACCTCTCATGATCGGACTGAAGCTCAGCTAATTTTTCTTCCATTCCCTTCTGACTAGAAGTCATCTCCTGTACCAAAGTCTAAGCTTGAGCAACTAGCCCCGTGGCTTCTCATTTTCGGCCTCAGCTTGGACAACCCGGTCACGAAGAGACGCTACTTGGTGGCCCATCGCCACATTGAATTTGAAGGCCTGTAGGGTGTAAAACCAAGATAAGAGAATGTTCAGTGCCCATAGTCACATGAAAGATAAAAGGGAAGTTACCTCGGCCAGAAAAGAGTACCCCTTAGTAAGCAAGATGTCCACGGGCATTGAAGCCATCCTAGAGAGCCCACCACCCGAGCAGGACATAACGAACTGCTCCAAGACCTCGTCTTGCCCAACCGAGCCTGACTGATGGTGGGAACGGGCAGGGAAAACCCCAAGGACACAGGCCTCGGGGTACCCCGAAGCTTGAGGAGCTTGGGGCATAGACAGAGCAGTAGAGGCGACGAGTAATGTGGCTAATAAAGCAGTAGCTATAGCGGGGTCATCAATGAAGGGGCAGAGGTGGTCGTATCAGTGACCTGGAAAGTGGGCCTCTATTGGTTTAGAACTCTAGTAGCCCGCGATGCAAGAATAGCCATCTTTGAGCTAACTTGGGAGGGTGATAGAACTGAAGCAGGCGAAACCTCAACTGAATCAGCAAACCCTCTTTTCTCCAAGGTAGCCAAGTGGGCTTCCTGGGGTAGTCTTACATGAGGAGGAGGGGTACGAGCCTGCTGGGCTTCATGGGAAACTGAACCAACAACAAAAACTGTTAAAATAGGGGGAGGGGGAGAAAGAAGAAGGACGTCAGAAATAAGCTAACTAATGGAATGAAGCATAATGGTTTTGTGTTACTTACGAGGGTTAACATCAGAGATCTGCAGGTATCGATTCACTCGGTGAGGATCGAAGGGATCGGCGGTTGGGAACTTCAGATTTAAATAGTTCCTTGCAAGGATGGCCTTCAGCACCACCTCAGACTAGGCAGGCAAGGAATCTCGGCCCCACGAGGGTTTATCATTGAAAGCGGTGGGAACTGCAATCTCGTGCCCGCCTATGAAGGTCCAATTCTTGCCCACTAGGATCCACTTCTCCTTCCAAGCATGATCTTTCCTCGAAACGACATGGATGATGAAATTGAGATTGTTCTTTGCCTTGTCGAAGAACTGACCTTGATGAGCTCGTACAAGCTTCTAATCTGAAGGAGGTATGCTAGCTTCTCAGCTCCGGGCTCTCAAGTAACCTTACTTATCTCGCATTGTTCCCTCCACAACATGAGAAAGCCGATCAGATTCCTCTAAAAGCCGGTTGTCAATTGGAGAGGAGCTAGCTGTAGGGCATTGAGAGCCCGTCGAAGAGTAGGATGTGGAGGGAGCCTGACCCCATTTTCGAAGGCCGCCACGTGGATGGGGAGCACGCCTTTGGATGGATTGAAGAATTCATAGTTCCTGTCGAGGACTGTGAGGTTGACGCTGTCAGGATTGCCATATTTAAAACTCATATGACTGATCGATTGCGGATCAACGGTGGAGTCTGGAATAACCTAGAAGTCATAGGAAGACGTCTCTCTAGAGAAGGACCGGCAACTGTGACTTGGCCCTTCCCAGTAGTGCCATCCTTATTCTTCTCGCTGCAATCCTTATCAACCCAGCTTAGAGGATTATCTAGTTGATTAGAAAACCCAGTCCCGATAGTTACATTTTTATTCGACCGACAATGCTGTGGGGTCAGAGGTGACTAGTCATCATCAAGGTCCTATCGAGCCCGCTTTCCTTTGGCAAGACTGGAAACCTCTGTGCCATCAACGAGGGAATCAACGGAGTCATGGCTGATCTTCAACATTATAGAATAGGGTTTGGAGGCTGAGAAAAAGAGAAAGAATAGAGGCATAGCTGAAGAAGTTTGTAAAGGAGAGGGATTTTTTGAAAATTTGAAGTTTAAAGATGAAGCGTGAGGAAAGTGATGAGGAAGCCGAGTTTAAATAGAGCTAGGAGAGGCAGTCACGTCAACAAAATCTTCGGAGGGATTACCTCAAATCTTGGGAGCGCCCGTAATGTAGCCAGATTATTTTGGGGAATACACTGGTCTTTTCCTGCCACTTCACTTGTATAATTAATGAGGAGATTTTTACCCAGATTTGGTAACGGTAAAAGAGGGTAAATTTCCCAATTAAAATGAGTAATTTGACTCCAACCCCAACTCAATCACATTTGTTCAAGTTAGGGGGACTTCTGTTAATAGCAAAATTTGGCATGGGGACCAAAGAAAAATTTTCCACTCTCCTAACCCGAATCAAAGCCCGAATTCACCAGTCATTGAAACCCGGGTCGTTAGGGCAAGCCATAGAACTTCCCTACAGAAGCGAGGAAGGTTCATCGAGCTTCAGAACTGTCAAGAATGGAGCCCAACACGACCAGGTCAAGTTCTTCATGCCAACACTGGAATTCGGGCAAAGCCTGATGAGTGGTTATCCGGGCTTCCCGAGATCACCTGTCCTGGAACCCTGGTTCTTGGGATTTGCCCCCCTGAACCACCCTGTGAAGGTAAGAAAAGGTCACCAAGCTTAGGAAACAATTGAGGTGAAGCCCGACACGAACAAATTGAGCTCATTCTACCAAATCAAGGCTTCTCAAGATCAAAATTACCCCACCAACCTCTCTAGAAGCCCACTATCCTCTCTAGACACAAAAAGGGGGTCTTTAAGGGTATCTGATTCATGTTATAACTACGTTCCCATTCACTAAGGAAGGCTTGAACCCATCTGGATGAGAAAAAGGAAGCTTATATAATCCATGCTCCCCCTAATGAGTGCCCACAAGGCCATCTCAAGGTTTAAAGGACCATGAAGGGTCAGACCGAGCTTCTGGTGCCAAAACTAAGGCTGGGGTCTACCTCGCCCTATGAGACAACGAATAGCTAACTCGACAACCTCCATAAAGGATTATGCCATGAATACACATATTATCTAATCTATACTCCAATGAATTATGAAACTCTACGTACGTGTAAGGCAAGAGATTGAATCCGGAAAGGAAACAAACTTATCTCCACTAAAGGTATTCTCGAATCCGTTATTAATGCAAAGTCAATAACTTTTAGATAAGAGATCCCTCATAATATGGAGGGAACAGAATGACCTGGACCGTGTATAAATATACCAGTCATAACCAGGAAAGGTGGGGAAAATCGACAGTGAAGAGAGCGGCATAGGACAAATAAATGAGAAAAGAGTTTTTCTTTCGAGTTTTCAGCCTAAATTCTACAATCGGAACACGACCTCTACTATTATCTACTATTCGATAGGTATGAGGTTGCCACCTTACTGTATCCCAGAGAGATTAAGAGTGTTTAAGAGTCTTTTTGTATGATACTCAGAGTTGATAATAAAGCCATAACATTCCCGTCTTCATTGCGCTTACATTTACACAACTATATTTATTCAATCAGGTTAGGTACCTAAGGTACCAACCCTGGTCACCACCTACGTGGTAGTGGTCTCGAGGGTGTTAACCAAAATTTCTCACCTCGAGTAAATTCTCTATTAACAGAACTATATGCATGATTTTGTTCCTAAGAGTAGAATTATCCTAAATGAGCTTTCAGGAGATACAATTCCATAAGAGGTTTCACAACCTATCTCAGTTGTAAGTTTCACACAAACATAAGATTAACAACCTACCATTCCTCATCATTGTGAGAGGGTTAGTAGACAACCCGAGAGATACATCGGTCTAGAAGAATTAGTGGAGAATCTCCTGGACGATGATGATCCTTACACGTACAAGGAAAATATTGAGGATGGTTATTGTCGACATTGGTAACAGACAATGCAATTTGAAATTGAATCTATGTTAAAAAACAAAGTCTGGTCTTTTATAGACTTGCCTAAAGGGATAACACCCATTAGGTGCAAGTGGGTATACAAGAGGAAAAGAGGAATGGATGGAAATGTGGAAACCTTTAAAGCTATATTGGTAGCTAAAGGTTATACAGAGAAGGAAGGTATCGATTATGAAGAAACCTTCTCTCCTGTGGCCATGCTTAAATCCATTAGGATACTCTTATCCATTGCGACATCTCTATACCTAGAGATTTGGCAAATGGACGTCAAGACAGTTTTCCTTAACATAAGTCTTGATGAAAGCATCTATACGATGCAACCAAAAGGATTCATTGAAAAAGGCCAAGAGAAAAGGGTATGCAAGTTGCAAAGATCCATATATGGAATGAAGCAAGCATCCATATCCTGGAACATAAGGTTCGATCAAGTTGTGAAAAGTTTTGGATTTATTCAAAACCTTGATGAACCCTATGTATACAAAAGGATCAAAGGCGATAATTTGGTTTTTCTAGTTCTTTACATTGATGATATACTACTCATCGAAAACAAAGTAGGTGTAGGTGTATTAACATCGGTAAAAGAATAGTTAGCAAAACAATTTGATATGAAGGACTTAGGAGAAACAAGTTATATTCTTGGTATCCAAGTAATAAGGAATAGAAAGAATAGAACGATTGCATTATCCCAAGCCTCATACATAGATAAAATCTTGTCTAGGTTCTCAATACAAGATTCCGAGAAAGGTATGCTACCTTTCAGACATGGAATAAAACTTTCTAAGGAACAAGTTCCTAAGAATGAGCATGAAGAGAAATTCATGAGCAGGGTTCTATATGCTTCGACAGTTGGAAGTCTCATGTATGCAATGCTCTGCACTAGACCATATATTTGTTTTATTGTTGGCATAGTTAGCAAGTTTCAATCGAAACCTGATACTGATCACTGGATGACTGTCAAGCATATTTTCTAGTATCCCAGGAGAATGAGATATCATATGCTTATATACTCTAGAGGGGATTTAATTCCCTTTGGGTATACAGATTCTGATTTCTAATCAGATTCTAACTTCGAGAGATCAACATTAGGATCTGTGTTTACTCTTGGAGGAGTCGCAGTCACATGTAGGTGTATCAAGCAATCTTCATTATTGATTCCACCATGGAAACTGAGTATGTTGCCACATGCAAAGCTGCTAAAGAGGCTGTTTGGCTTTGCCAATTCTTGATTGACTTGGAAGTGGTTCCTAATGCGAATAAGTAGAACACTATCTACTGTGACAAAATTGGAGCAGTGGCTAACTCGGGAGAACCAAGAAGTAATAAAGGAGGGAAACACATTGAAAGGAACTATCACATTTTGAGAGAAATTATGCATAGGGGTGACATGACGATTTCCTAGATCGCATCAGTAGAAAATCTAGCAGATTCCTTCACAAAGGCTCTACCATTGAAGAGTTTTAATGGGCATCTAGAGAACATAGGGATGTGAGATATGACACACTTGCTACAGAGCAAGTGGGAGATTGTTAGGATTATGCCCAATAGTAAGATTGTAATATTGTATTTGACAATATTTTCATATTAATAAAGTGATTTGTAGTTTAACAAATCTGATAGCATTTATAGTTTAATTATTATAATTGTTAAAAGTGTTAGCCATAAATTCGATCAAGGTGGGGAATTCCAAATAACACCCTCAAGACCGCTACCGGTTAGGTTACGATTGTGGTAGGTACATTCGGTACTGGTTTTGATGTGAGAATGTGGAGTTTGGGATGGAGAAAATTAAAAGAGATATCAGTGGATAATTGAATGATATTCTTTTATTGAATAACTCAAAGAAACAGTTACAGTGATAGTATGAATCTCTCAAACTCTCTTTTTCTCTCAAACTCTCTTTTTCTCTCAAACTAGGCTGGAGATGGCGAATTCGTTCATATCGATAAGTGGAAAATCCTCTCAATACTGGTGATAATCTCACTCAATTCTGGGTGCATAATTGAGTACTCAGGTCAAAATCTCAAGTATGCCTTTCAGGACACAAGTTTTTGATCTTCAATCTTTCAACCTTTTCCTCAATTGTATGGATTTCGACGTCGTCTTTTAACCCCTCTCCATCATTAATTAAATCCCTATAACTTAGACCAATTAATTAGCCATGTTACCCTAAATGATTTGCATTGATGGAGGGAATCAAATTATACAGGAATTGCTCTCGTGAATACGAAATAATGGCGAATCCATTGACTATCGTAGTGTCATAATGGTGCTTTAATGGTGAAAAGTCAACCCTTTTGTCCCGTGGTACTAGGTGGAGAATCCCGGCTCTATGTACTAATGGCTAGGTACCTCGAGGTACCAATCTGATGGCATGACGCTTGATCAATCGTGTCGGAGCTTTTCGATTAACTTTCTTCCTGCTTGATGGGTAAGATATGTACCTTAAAGAGGTAGCAAGACAACATCAAGGTAATGGGGCCCCAGATAGAAATTTAGAATCAGGATGCTAAGCAGATGGTAAGTCAATACTAGCTTGCCTTGGTACTTGGTAGTTTCTGGTGATGTGAATGTTGATCTTATTCCAGATAGTGATGTCGAGATATTTGGGCGGCGTAGGACCCAGTATCTCGGGGTTGGTCATAATAGGTAGACCTTATCTAGTATCAAGAGGTACATCCCACCAGGCAAAGACGTGTGGAAAATTTCTTTTTAATCCCCTACCAAAATGGTTATTAACAGAAGTCTCCCTGACTTGAACACTGGTGACTAGTTGGGGTTGGAGTCAGGTTTTCAGGATCGTTTGAGAAATATTTCATTCATGGCTAGTTACTAGAATCTAGGAAGAAATCTTCACTTTAAATGTGTGGTCCACATGTCGAGCCAACGAACCTTAACCATTTAAAAAAATGAAAATGGCTCGTACGTTTCTCGATATTTCCTTTCCCATCAGTCGAGAATCTTATCTTCCAAATGACGCTTCTGTTACCGGTAACCGTCTCCTTATTCTCTATTTAAACATGCGACCCCCCTCATCCTCTCCATGCCTTTAAAATTCAAAATCCCTAACCTGTTCTAGCTTTTCTGCCTTCTTTGTCTTCTTCAAACCTTTATCCTTTAGTCTTCTTCCACTTCTTCTACTACAACCATGTCTTCATCCGCTAGCCTAGAAAAGATCTTTGATGACGATTCCACTAATCTGGCTAATAGGAAGTGAGCCCGTAAGGATGACAATGACATGAGTGATGTTCCCACGCCTCAACGTCGCTGCTTCAATAGGAATGTCTCCATTGGAACCGGTTTTTCAAACAATCCGGACACTCTAGTTAGGATTTTTGAGGAGGACTCAAGTGAAGTGTCTGACAAGGTGGGGGTTGGAAGAGAATTGGCCAAAGTTACCACAAGCTTACTAGAGAGACACTTACTATTCCTTATGACTTTCGCTTCATCCCCTATTCCACTGCTCCATTTCCCCCACCTGCTACAATTCTTACTAGGGCAGGAGGGTGTTGATCTTGTCACAACTACTACTACCATTGCTCTTCGAGAACAAACATGGTCCCGACAAAGGATAAGTGGTTAATATGAAGTTATGGATCGATTTGTAGCTTCTTACCTAGGTGTGTGTGTGTGTGTGGGGGGGGGGGGTGGGGGGTGTTAGGACCCATGACTTCAATGCTAGTGGATGTGCTGATTATCAAGGGCTCTGCCCTCTTAGCTGAGGTAAAATATCTTGCTTCCTATTGCTTCATAAGTGTATGCTTGATATCTGGTTGGTAGTTAACATGTGCATTGGGACTTACAAGCCTTCAAGTTTATTGTCGCCATGAGCCATCGAGTTATCTCTCTCCAGAACATGTCAAAAAAGCTGAGGAAGAGCTCGCTCAGTTGTATGCAGATAAATAAGCGTTGAGCCAGGTCTTAGAGCAAATCGAGAAATCCTTTGAACAGTCCTAATGCGACGTGAAGTGGTATAAGCGTGCAGTGACACATAGGCCTTTAGGTCAAAAGGTCGTGCTTTGGAGAGGGATATCTAGAGGGGAAATGTCAATGAGCTGGAAAAAGAGACCCACGCTCTGAGTACCAAGATGGACAACATGGAGGCCGAGGTGAATGCTTTCTTTAGGGATGGTTACTTCTTTGCGGCCAACCAAGTGGCCCAAGCTCTACCTCTCCTTTTCGATTTGATTGATATTGAGAAGTGGGTCAGAGAGGAAATCTTGAAGAAGGTAGCGAAAATGGCGGCTTCTGCTGCTAATGAGGCTGTCACCTCTCTAACTGCTAGAACTGATAAAGGGGCAGATAAGGATGAAGATCGTCGACCTATCTCCTCTTTCTTACTCAGTATCGGGGCTACTGGAGAAGATCCCTCTTTGAATTCCCCTGATAACGCTGTGGCCCAAGCCGAATGAAGAGCATCTGTTATGCCTGCTACTCTATCTATACCTGCTGATGTGGTAGGGGATCGACCCACTTATAAGGATATGGTATATGATCAACCTGCTACCAAGGAGGTGGTAGAGGATTAACTTGCTACCAAATAAGTGGTGGAATAGGCTGGGCTAAATGTTATGGTAGAACTCCAGACCGGTCCAGCTCAAGCAGGGGTTCAAGTTGATGCAACACAAGTGAAGACAGAGATAGGTATTGGAGGAAGATCAGAATGAGAGGGCAATCAGGGGGAAGCTAATGCATGAACCATTGGTATGAATTCATTTTTTATGTTGCCTAAAAATGGAGGCAGGCTCCCTGTTATATTTGAGAATCAATCTTGCTATTTTATTTTATTATAAGCATGTAGCCCAGAACAAGGGCATAGGCTCCCTGGTTTGTTGAATGAAAATTTTCTATCCTTTTTCTTTGCATTTGTATCCTACTGATTTCCTCTTTGGTTAAACCTGTATAACTCCACATCGATCATATGCTTGATCTAGAAATCATTCCTCTGTATTCACCTGACTTAACCAAATTTGGTAACACTTAAAATTTATCAAGTATGAGAAATCAAACGTATCAGGTGATCGGTACCAAGTTACCACGGTACATAATCGAAAAGAGCCTCAGGAATTCCCCAAGTAAGATTATCGGCACTAATTATTCTTCTAGGAAAAATACGAGAGCAAGCTCCCCTATCCGAAGAACTTTGGTACTCTGGTGAAAAACAAGCTCAACAAATCTTAGTACTTGGGATCCATATGTACATTGTATCCTGCTATCTAGATGATTCCCTGATTAAGGCACAAAATCATTCCTGCATCAAGATCCTCCTTGCTTTAGAGAAAACATTTGTCAAAAAAGCCTAGATATCAAGGATCTTCATATGCATATTACCCTCATACTTAGATGGTACCACGATCGAGGTAATTTTACCAAGTCCCCTATGTAGTTCTGCCTTAAGTGAATCCTGGAAATACAAAAAGACTGGGTAAGGATAAATTAGCATAATAAGTGATGGGTACCAGGTTGTCGAGGTACTCAATCAAAGTGATCCCTATGGGACCTTATCAAAACTAATTTTCCTTTTTCAGGAGAATCTTGGTACCAAGCATCCCTACTTCGAGGATTTTGGTACTTAGGTGAAAAACTAGTCAAATCCATCCATAAAGGTACCTGTCATCCCTGTACTAAAGAAATCTGGTATCCGGACGATCTATGCCTAACTGGCAACTATGTTTTTACACGCTGATCCTTCTTGTGGGTGGTAGCCCAACCAAGGCATTTGGATGACCTATTTGGTTATCATGGTCTCGTGATCTGGTAGATAACTATGCTCTTACGCTCAGACCTTTCTTGGGGGTGGTAGTTTGACCAAAGCATCAGGAATGCCATTTAGCTCTTTCTAGTCTCGTGGTTTGGCAGACAACTATGCTTATATAACCAAACCCTTCCTTGGGGGGGGGGGGTCGCTCGACTAAGGGCATTAGGGTGACCTATTGAGTTATACAGTTCTTGTTATCTAGCAGGTAACTATGCACTTACATCCAGACCCTTCTTGGCCGGGGGTAGAGGTGTCCACGGTTCGATTAAACAGTTCAAAACCGAACCGAAACCGGCCTCTAGAAATCGAAACCAAAATCGTAACCGAAACCGTTTCCCGGCGGTTTGGTTACAGTTATGGGATCTTAAAAACCGCCTGTTAAACCGTCGGTTATACCGGAATAAAAAACCAATGAAATGCTGACACGTGGCAGCATTTCAGAAAAAAAATTAATTGACCGTTGGGCGTTGGAGGATGATGACCGTTGAACAATGGTCATCTTCCTTTTTCTTTCCCAACCCCCAGCGGTCAGAAATTTCAACTTCAACTACCCTTTTTTTGTAATTTCCAAATTCCCCCTCCACACCAATTCTATAAATACCCCCACATTTCATTCTTCTTCACACCACTCCCACCTTCACTCAATCTCTCTCAATCTCAAATTCTAAATTCTCTCTACATTCAACAATTTTATTTTATTCTCATTTCTCATATAAATTAAAAAACATATATTTCTTCTATTTTTTTTAATAATATATTATTTACTTACAATTATCTTTTTTTTTCAATTAGTATTTATAATTAATTTTTTAATGGCAAGTGGGGGAGAAGGTTCAGGTCCTACAAATTTGGACAGCGGAAAGGGTCCATTGCAAAATTTATTGGAACACGAAGGTGAAGACGTAAATTACAATAACAGACTTTACCACGAGTTCCTTCAAAGTCATTTTGAATCCGATCCCTCTCTTAATCCTAATCCCCCTCTTTTTTGCTGAGCCAAATCCCAATACCCCCATTAGTAATGAAAATTTATCTACCCCTTCTACTATGCCACCCCCTTCAGATGAATTTGATGCAGATGAAGAAGAAAAGCCGTTGAAGTCCGATCTCTTCAGAGTGCATATGAAGAAAATTGAGTTAGATGATGGAACAATCAAAATCATGTGCAACTACTGCCCCAAAACATACAAGGCCTCTAAGTCCTTTGGATATGGCACGTATTGGAACCATGTTAAAAGAAATCATCCGTCCGAATTGGTGAAAGCTAGTAACCAAGGCCAAATATCCAGGTATGGAACCTCTACCAATCAATTATTTCATTATACGTCTGAAAAAAATAAGGAAGAATTAGCAACAATGGTTGCAGTAGAACACTTACCTTTTAGTTTTGGTGAGAAAGTTGGTTTTGTTAATTATTGTCAAACTGCATTAAATCCCGCAATGCAACGTGTTCCTAGAGTCACTCTCACACGTGCACTGTTTTCCATTTACAAAAAAGAAAAACACAAATTGAAATCATTTTTTTTCCAATATCATGGTCGCGTTTCCGTATGTGCTTACATATGGACCGATAATTTTGGTAGCCACCATTACATGGGTATGACATGTCATTATATTGATAATAATTGGAACATGCAAAAAAGAATTATTGCATTTCGTGTTTTCGATGAGTCATATACAGCTCACAATATTTTTCGACACCTTAAAATTATTTTTGAAGAGTTTCATATCCAAAACAAAATTTTTGCAATTGGTTTTGATAATGCTGCAAGCAACACCACATCTATTCCTATGTTAAAGAAATTATGCAATCCCTATTTTGGGGGTAAATTATTTCATCAACGATGTGCATGTCATGTTTTAAATTTGTGTGTTCAAGCTGGATTACAAATTCTTTCTGTTTATATTAGACCAATTAGAGATAGTATTAATTATATCTGGACGCATAACAAAATCCAAAAACAATGGTTGAAATTTTGTTCTCAAAATAATAGGCGTCCCATAAAATTTTCTCGAGATATTAGTACTCGTTGGAATTCTACTTATAAGTTGCTTAATGAAAGTGTTGAATATAAGGAAATATTAGTTTCTTTTATTACTTATAACGTTCCTTCAATTTCGCTTCAATTGAAGCATTGGGATGTATGTATAAAAATTCTTGAATTGTTACGTGTTTTTAATGATGCTACCAATGCTTTATCTGGTATTTACTATCCCACTACTCATTTATTTCTTGTTCAAAGTGTTAATATTGCTGGTGCATTCAGTGACTGTGAATTAGATGTTCAATTGAGTCAATGTGTTGCTGCAATGAAAAAAAAATGGATACAATATTATAAGGATATTCCAAATATTTATTTGCTTGCATCATGTTTTGATCCACGCTTTAAATTAGAATGTTTGTAAGATTATTTAACTCATTACTACAATAGTTTAGGAATAGAAACTGATGTTCTTAGTTGTTGTAATTCCCTTAAGACTTTACTATATGAATTATATGATGAATATCTTAAAATATATGGTCTGTCTTTGAACATGTCGGTTTCACAACCCCAACCCACATCTGATGGTACTACCAGTTCCTCATAATTTAAATTAAAGGGTTTAGGGGATCGATTGTTTTTCCAAAGAGCCAAAAAGTTACGAGCATCTTCTTCATCCTCATCTAACTAACATTTTGAGCTTGACCGATTTTTAGAAGCCAATCATGTATTTTTAGAAGATAAATTTAGTATCCAGGGTTGGTGGAAGGATTATTAACAAGAATATCCAATTTTGGCTATTATTGCCAAACAAATTCTTGGAACACCGGTTTCTACCGTTGCTATGGAACAAGAATTTAGTGCAGGTGGAAATATTTTGGATCCAAGACGGTCGGTTTTGTGTCCACAATCACTTGAAGCCCAAGCGTGTGTTGATGATTGGACAAAGGTGAAATTTAGACAACAAGAATTTGAGCCAGAAATAGTGAATGATTTCTTCGAAGATGATCAAACCATGGGACCAGAAGGCAGCGAATACATTCTGTTCAAATCTTCCAACCACTAACACCGACTATCCCACTACAGGTAAAAAAACTACGTGGCGTTTGATTCCTCTACATTGGCGGAGGATACGTAGGTAGCTTAATTGTGGTCAACATTAAGTGCAAGGCTAATTTTTTTTTTCAATGTGTTATTTGAACTTTGTTAGATTTTATATTCAATTAAGGCTAACTTCTATTTTTTTTATATAAAATTTAGATGCAACTGTAAATTTTTACTTATTAATTAATGTCAATTTCTTTTATTTTTACACATTCATCGTTAAATACTTCAACGGTTCGATTGTATATTTAGATAATTGTATTTCATATTTTATGTGAATATTTAAAATATAGACATTGTAAATGAAATTTGATTACAAATAAAAATGTTTGGGCATTTTTTAAATTTTAAGTTTATCAATTTGTATTAGTAATTAGACTATTAGTTGTATACTTGTATAGTTCCATTAAAAACAAAATCACATTTATGTGTATCTAAAAGTACAAATATTAGTTGTATAGTTTCATTAAAAAAACATATGTATATATATATATATAAATTAAATGTATATAAAATAATAAATATATTAATTTTTGTAAAAAAAAAAAAAAAAAAAAAACCGAACGAACCGAAACCGAACCGAACCGTTCGGTTTCACAAATCGAAACCGAAACTGAACCGAACCGAACCGTTCTGTTTTTCAAACCGAAACCGAACCCGAACCAAAAAACCACTGGTTCTAAAACCGCCCCATTCCGGTTACGATTACGGTTACGTTTCGGCCTTTCCACGGAACCGAAACCGACGGTTCAGAACCAAAACCGAACTGTGGACACCATTAGCCGGGGGTGGTTCCCTGCCAAGGCATTGGGATAGCCACACTGCCTTTCCCGGTTCATGGTGATCATGGCGAAACTTGTATGGCGATAAAAATAACATAAGTGGAAATGTAGAGAAATGAAGAATCTTTATTGATGGTCAGATAGCGATACATAACATTTAGGTGGTACATGTACCGGTACTTATCCCGGATGGTACTAGTCAAGTTGTGTATCTCTATTCTTCTATGGGTAGAACCTTTTCAAATGATCATCATTCAAAGTGTCGTCGCCAGGTTGTCCATTCATGTCTTCCAGCTTGAAGGCTCTATTATGTACCACTACCTTCACTAGGTAAATGTCTTCCTGGTTTGGTGCTAGTACCTCGTCCATCAGATTCTTATTGTTCTAGGTCATCTTCTGTAGGGAAAAACGGTTTAGAAACGCAACGGAAGCGTGTGAAAAAGGAAATTAGGGTTTGACCATAAACAATTTTTTTTCCCTTTTATGCAATGAGAACCTTAACCCTAGATTAATTTATGTATATAAAAGTATCGTACCTTTATCGCGTGACGATTGAACAAGCATCGAATTAATTCCGTAAGATCTTCTAATCCAATCAAGAACGTGAATCACCTAGGAGTGTGGGCTCCCATTCTTTAAATTGTATTCCTGAGGATGGAGACAAAGCAAATATCTTTTATTTGTTAGTTACAAATATCCTCCAAGAGAAAAATTCGAGAACATCCGGTCACTTGTGAATTATCAATCAATTTGATTGTAACTCACGTGAACCTTGATTCGATGTTTTACACAAAACCCTTTTGATGTAAAGGATATTACTATACTATCGAATACAAAAATGTTCCCCTTTTTTCTCTACTTGGCCGAATTCACACACTATTGCTTAGAGATGATTGAATTTTGTCTAGAGTAAAATCAGATTTTTCTCCCTCGAAATTCTATGATGGCCGAATTCTTCACTAAGAAAAATATAGCTTGGACGAAATTCACCTCTAATGCCTTGGTCATGACCGAAATTATTCATACACATATATATAGGTTCATAAATCCTTTCCTAACAAGGATTCAATTTGTTAGCACGAATCCTTTCCTTAGGTGGATTTATTTGGTAGTTAGAATCCTTATCTAAAAAGAAAACTAACTACTCCTTTAACTATATATTGTGTTGGCCGAATTTTGGTCTTTTATATAGGTTAGGAGAGTTCAATCTTTCCTAAGAAGGATTACTTGATGGACAAGAATCCTATCCTTAGGTAGAATAACTTGGCGGTTATGAATCATTTTCAAATAAGAATTCTACCACTAAGTAGTTTTACTTGGTGACCAAGAATCCCTTTCCAAAAACAATTATTTCATACACCAAGACTCCTAATCCAACTCAATAGTATATTTGTAACCATATTAAAGACTTCCTAATTTGAGTAGATAAATAACTCCTTTTATTTATCTACATATCAAATATAGTCTTTAACATTAACTATACTACCAACAATAGTATAGTTATAGGAGACCATCTCCTAATAGGAAAAGATTTTGACTTTTAATTAAATAATTAATTAATCAACAAATTAATTAATTTCCATTTAATTAAATAATAATAAAATAAGAATAATATATTTAAGCTATTGACCATAGCCATTGCCGCCCATACCTAATATAAAGGCCATATATCATTTTTCTTATTTTATTAAATCCATTGGACCTTAATAAAATCCACATGTGAACTAGACCTATTCTTACAAAAAGAAACAAGTTCACATGCCTTATTACAATTCTAGATGGACCCCTAAATTGGTCCGGTAGAATATATCAAGTGATCCATGCAAGTTCGTGTGGATTGGGGATCTTGGCGGGCTATCTAAATTTAAGCTACAATAGACACAACCCAATCACAATCAACAAATGATTCACTTAGGTCCGATCTATTTAATTTTAGTTCATTCCACTAAAGAACGAAAATTGAACTCTTAAATAAAGATAGAATAAGTTGATGTCACTCATTCATACCCTAGACAACCTTATTGGAGAAAGTGTATCCTTGTGATGAATACCAGTAATCGCCAAGAGCTCATAGACCACCTATAGCTCTCCAAGTTACCATATTTACTCGTATGACCACATTTTAAACTTGGATATTTTGACTTGTCCAGAAGCCATGTTTCAATAGACACTATTGAAAACTTAACGTTATAATTTAATATCCAATACCTCAAAACATCCATATGATGGTATTCTACTCTCATTCTATAAATGGAGCCACGGTGTCCATATCTATAAATGAAGTCCTCTATCGATTAACAAATGAATACCACCAAACTATCGAGGATAAGCTATGCTATATAATCGTACTCATTGATAGCTCAAATGATAACATTTGCAACCATAAGTCCATCATTTTTCTCAGGATTAAGATAGACTCTCCGTTTGTCTTCAAATGAAAACTTTTATCCATTGACGGTTCTAGATAAAGTATTTCATTTTGATCCTATTTAATGCACCCAGTGCACTAGATTCTTTTGCCTAAAGACACCACACTTTGATGATTTTAGACTCATCATAACACATTTGATCCCAGTCAAATGCTAGCAAAAGAATCTACAACTTTGACAAGATAAAGGTGCCCAACCTTCTATCTTAAGTTATGAATATTATTCAAGACTAACTAAATAATTGTGTCTACCTCATACATATCTAGATGTATGAACAATTCTTATTTTCTCTTAGTCATTTGACCTTATGATTATTTACTTTTGACAATTATAATAATTAAACTATAAATGCTATAAGATTTGTTAAACTAGAAATACCTTTATTCATATGAAAAGATTGTTAATTACAATATTACACTCTTGCTATCGAGCATAATCCAAACAATCTCCCACTTGCTCTATAGAAAATGTGTCATATCTCTCATCCCCATGTTCTCTAGATGCCTATCAAAACTCTTTTGAGGAAGAGCCTTTGTGAAGGGATCTGCTAGATTTTCAGCTGACGCGATCTTGGTAATCGTCACGTCACCCCTATGCACAATTTCCCTTAGAAGGTGATACTTTCTTTCAATGTGTTTCCCTCTCTTATGACTTCTTGGTTCTCTTGAATTAGCCACTGATCCACTATTGTCACAGTAGATAGTGATCTGCTTATTCGCATCAGGAACCACTTCCACGTCAATCAAGAATTGGCGAAGCTAGACAACCTCTTTAGCAGCCTCGCATGAGGCAACATACTCGACTTCCATGGTGGAATAAACAATACAAGATTACTTGATACTTCTTCATATGACTGCCCCTCCTCCAATGGTAAACACAGATCCTGATGTAGATCTCCTAGAGTCAGAATCTGACCGAAAATCAGAATCTCTATATCCAACGGGAATTAAATCCCCTCCAGAGTATACAAGCATATAATCTCTCGTTCTCCTAAGATACTTAAAAATATGCTTGATTGCCGTCCAGTGATCAGGTCCAGGCTTCGATTGAAACCTGCTAGCTATGCCCACAACAAAACAAATATCTTGTCTAGTGCAGAGCATTGCATACATGAGACTTTCAACTGCCGAAGCATATGGAATCCTTCTCATGAATTGCTCTTCATGCTCATTCTTAGGAACTTGTTCCTTCGAAAGTTTGATTCCATGCCTGAAAGGTAACATACCTTCCTTGGAATCTTGCATGGAAAACCTAGACAAGATTTTGTCTATGTATAAAGCTTGGGATAGTGCAATTGTTCTATTCTTTCTATCCCTTATGACTTGGATACCAAGAATATAACTTGCTTCGCATAAGTCCTTCATATCAAATTGTTTTGCTAACCATTCTTTTATTGATGTCAATACGCCTACATCGTTTCTGATGAGTAGTATATCATCAACGTAAAGAACCAGGAAAACCAACTTGTCGCCTTTAATCCTTTTGTATACACAAGGTTCATCAAGGTTTTGAATAAATCCAAAACCTTTAACAGCTTGATCGAACCTTATGTTCCAGGATCTGGATGCTTGCTTCAATCCATATATGGATCTTTGCAACTTGCATACCCTTTCTTCTTGGCCCTTTTCAATGAATCCTTCTGGTTGCATCATATAGATGCTTTCATCAAGACTTCCATTAAGGAAAGCTGTCTTGATGTCCATTTGCCAAATCTCTAGGTCTAGAGATGCCGCAATGGATAAGAGTATCCTAATGGATTTAAGCATGGCCACATGAGAGAAGGTTTCTTCATAATCGATACCTTTCTTCTATGTATAACCTTTAGCTACCAATCTAGCTTTATAGGTTTCCACCTTTCCATCCATTCCTTTTTTCCTCTTGTATACCCACGTGCAACCGATGGGTTTTATCCCTTTAGACAAGTCTACAAGAGACCAGACTTTATTTTTGAACATATATTCAATTTCGGATTGTATTGCCTTTTGCCAATGGCGATAATCAACATCTTCCATTTTTTTCTTGTACGTATAGGGATCATCGTCGTCCGAAGATTCCCTACAGATTCTCTTAGACCGATGTATCTTTCAGGTTGTCTAACAACCCTCCCACTACGACGAGGTATGGTGGATTGTTGATCTTGTGTTGGTATGGAATTGACAATTGGGCTTGGTTGCGAAACCTCTTGTGGAATTGTATCTCCTAAAAGCTCATTTAAGACTATTCTACTTTTAGGCACAAAATTATTCATATAGTCCTCTTCTAGAAATTTAGCTTTTGTCGAAACAAATACTTTAAGATCTGAAGGACTATAAAAATAATATCCTTTTGTTCCTTTTGGATACCCTACAAATATACATGTTTGTGAACGGGACTCCATCTTCTCTGTCTTTCCTTTTAACACCTGCGCAGGACATCCAAATATCCTTAAGTGTTGTAAATTAGGCTTTTGCCTAGTCCATAACTCATGCGGTGTTTTAAGAACCGACTTAGATGGTACATCGTTTAGAATATACATGGCAATTTGTAAAGCATATCCCCAAAAAGAACTAGGGAGCGTTGAATAACTCAACATAGACATAACCATACCCAAAAGAGTTCTATTTCTCCTTTCTGCCACCCCATTTTGTTGAGGTGTGCCTGGTGCAGAAAAATGAGAAATTATTCCATTATCAATAAGATATTGCTGAAACTCACCTATATTCTCCACCATGATCAGATCTCAAGATTTTTTTACGTTTATCAAGCTGATTTTCCACTTCAGCTTTAAATGCTTTGAACATATCAAAAGCATCCGACTTATGTCTCATGAGATACACATAGCCAAATCTTGAGTGATCATCCATGAAAGTGATGAAGTACTCATATGCACCTCTAGCTTGAATGCTCATAGGTCCACACACATCAGTGTGTATCAATCCTAAACATTCGATGACTCTTGTGCCTTTGGTCATAAACGACCTTTTAGTCATTTCACCTTCCAAACAAGATTCACAAGTTGGTAGATCATCAACTTTTAAGTCACTTAGAGGTCCGTCACATACCAATCTTTTAATCCTATTAAGGTTAATATGACCTAGGCGCAAATGCCAGTAATTTCCAAGAGCTCATAGACCGTCTATAGCTCTCCAAGTTACCATATTTACTCGTATGACCACATTTTGATCATATATATATATGTGTGTGATTTTTGGCCAGCCCTATGAATTCTATGATGAAAATTTCGGCCATGCCTAGGTAATTTTTAAGAGAGAATTTGGCATAGCAAGAGAGATTTTTGAGGGAGAAAAATTAGTTTTTGCTCTAGACAAAATTCGATCAACTCATAGATAAAGGGTGTGTGTGAATTCGGCCTAGAAGAGAAAAAAGGGGAACGTTTTTGTATTCGATAGTATACTAATATCCTTTACATCAAAAGGGTTTTGTGTACAACATTGAATCAAGGTTCACGCGAGTTTCAATCAAATTGATTGATAATTCACAAGTGACCGGACGTTCTTGGATTTTTCTCTTGGAGGATATTTGTAACTAACAAAGAAAAGATTTTTGCTTTGTCTCCATCCTCAGGAATACAATTTAAAGAAAGGGAGCCCACACTCCTAGGTGATTCACGTTCGTGATTGGATTGGAAGATCTTGCGGAATCAATTCGGCGCTTGTTCAATCGTCACACGAAAAAGGTACAATACTTATATATATATCAATTAATCTAGGGTTAAGGTTCTCGTTGCATAAAAGGGAAATTTTTATTTATACGCAAACCCTAATTTCGTTTTGAACAAGCTTCCGTTGCGTTTCTAAACCGTTTTTTCCCTACAACATGTAGGTTTCATCTTTTGATAATTTTACTCTTTTATGATTAGGTTCCGTTGATTCCGTGTCAAACAAGTGAGAGATATTTCCATGCAAATAGAATAAACCGTTTTCTAGTGTACCTTTGCAAATAATTTCGTCATTCTTACTAATAATAAAGGTATTATTAAAATTAACCGAATAACCAAATTTATTTAAACAAGAAACCGAAATTAAATTCCTCTTGAATTGAGGTACATAATAAACGTCTATTAAATCTAAATGCCTTAAAGAATCTAAACTAATTCTGATATCTCCCACTGCACTAGGAGACACCAACGCTCCATTGCCTAAACGCAAGTTGAATTCGTTCTCTTTAAGCCTTCTCCTTTCCTTGAACCCCTGAAGGAAAAAAAAACATGATTAGTGGCTCCGGAGTATATGATCCAAGAATCCATAGAATCCGCCAAAAAACATGTTTCAAGATAATTAATATTACCTTCTTCCTTTCCTTGAGACTTTGGGCAATTTCTTTTCCAATGTCCTTTTTCACCACAAAAGAAACACTTTCCATTGATCATGGTTACTTTCTTTGTCTCCTTCTTTGTAGGTCTTAGTTGCTTTTTCTTCTGTTATTTATTGACCTTCTTACTGGTCTTAACAGTAGCAACTTTACCTACGGTATGAATCTATTGACCCTTGCCTTTCACAAGGATCTTTTCCGCATTTTGAACATCTTGCATCAGGCCTTGCAATGTGTATTCCTTATTATTCAAGGTGTAGTCCAACTTGAATTGATCAAAGGAATCCGACCGTGAGTTGAAAATCAAGTCAATTTTGGTCTCACCATTTATCTCAGCACCATTCAGTTCAACAATGTTGAGATGTGCTATGACTTTCATCATGTGATCTTTCACAGCCTGTCCGGGTTTCATCCTAAGATTCATAAAAGCAGTCACTGCCTCTCTCTTAGTCGTCCTAGACCTCATAGCAAACATCTCTTCTAGAGACATCATTATATCGGCAGCAGTCTTTATTCCTTCATGTTGCTATTGCAACACGTCGGAGATAGTGGCCATAATGTAACATTTAGCCATCTCATCAGAAGACTCCCACTGCTTATACTCATCTCTTTGCTCCTGAGTAGATTCATTAGTTGGAGTAGGTGGTTTAGGAGTGCACAGAACGAACTTATGCTTTTCGGATTGCAATAGAAGCCCAATTTTCCTTTTCCATGTGACATAATTATCACCAGTTAAAGTATTGTCTTTAAGGATGTTGATTAGGGATGGGGTCATGATTTCTGAACAATAACAAAAATTATATATGAGTAAATAATCATGATTAAGCACTTTTGAATATTTATCTTGAATTAAATAAAATAATTCAATCGTAAAAATTCAACGGTGATCCAACACTTATAAATGTCACGCCTCCTTTGGGAGTTCACAATATTTACTAGTTGGACTAGGTCCCACCTAATTGTTAACATAACAACCAACGTTTTCAATTTTAGCCTTGTGATTTTATTAACAAGAACTCTTGGGAGGATATTAACAAGCTCACATTGAGTGTGTTACCAAGTTATCAACCTTCAATATAGTCCCTCACGAATATCCCTCATTTGGGAGTAGATATCGTTTGGGCTAATTGTCTAGTCTATCATTGTAAGGAAGTTTCTTGCTAAATTCCATTTATGAATACCTCTTGGGAGGTTATTCACGAAACATAAAGCTCAACTAAACTTGGAGGCCGTAGGTGTTCCAAAACACCTTCTCCCACTCAATTGTTTAAGGCGTGTGATTGAATTCCAAAGAATGATTTACCAAGTTATCTAGATGCCAATTTAGATACTTAAACCATTTAATGCATGTTCATGCCAAAAGAGATATATGAGTGGCACTCCTATTCTATATGACATGTTATCAACCAATGACAAACATTGCAATATTTACAAAAATATAAATAGCTACAATTTTGGTCCATCCTAGAAAAACAAGTAAATTACATATATCTTGGAATACAAGAACTTCTTTCTTGGAGAACAAGTCTTCACGCGACCTTCGTCGTTAGGACTCCCTCGGCTACCTCCCGTGGGCGTGCGCACCCCTTGCACTTACCCATGGGCGTGCGCATGTCACAAGCCCATAAAGGGCTGCCATGCGCAGCCCATGGCTACAACAAGGGCTGCCGTGCGCAGCCCATGCCACAACAAACGTGGCTGCGCGCTCTTCGCACGCACGTTCATTGTTACGGCTCGCACGGTCCCAAAATTGTTCCGGTTATTCCTAATTCTTGAAACCTTCTAGTCTTCGAAACTTGAATGTATTACAGAAGAATTTACATAACAAAATACTGCAGTTTTTTTTAAATTTATTTATTATTATTATTACAACAACAAAATAAAAAAACCTTAGCAATTACCAAGAAGGAAATTATGGCGATAATAGACCACCCTTCTTGTTACAATCCCAAAACAAAATTAGATTGAAATTCTAGGACCAAAATTGAGCAATAACAATCCACACATAAAACATATATATATCCATACATTACAATGTAAATATATATGCGAATACCTAGAGTGCCATCTCTTTCTAAAACATGCATATATACAATAAAAGAAAAAGATTCACGAACGCATACATCAATTAATCAAGGGTACAACCAGGCTCTGATACCAATTGTAGGGAAAAACAATTTAGAAACACAACAAAAGCGTGTGAAAAACAAAATTAGGGTTTGCGTATACATAATTTTTTTCCCTTTTATGCAACGAGAACCTTAACCCTAGATTAATTTATGCATATAAAAGTATCGTACCTTTATCGCGTGATGATTGAACAAGCGCCGAATTAATTCCGCAAGATCTTCCAATCCAATCACGAACGTGAATCACCTAGGAGTGTGGGCTCCCTTTCTTTAAATTGTATTCTGAGGATGGAGACAAAGCAAATATCTTTTCTTTGTTAGTTACAAATATCCTCAAAGAGAAAAATTCAAGAACATCCGGTCACTTGTGAATTATCAATCAATTTGATTGTAACTCGCGTGAACCTTGATTCGATGTTGTACACAAAACCCTTTTGATGTAAAGGATATTAGTATACTATCGAATACAAAAACGTTCCCCTTTTTTATCTACTTGGCCGAATTCACACACTATTGCTTAGAGATGATTGAATTTTGTCTAGAGTAAAATCAGATTTTTCTCCCTCAAAATTCTATGATGGCCGAATTCTTCACTAAGAAAAATATAGCTTGGCCGAAATTCACCTCTAATGCCTTGGTCATGACCGAAATTATTCATACACATATATATATATAGGTTCATAAATCCTTTCCTAAGAAGGATTCACTTGGTTGGCAAGAATCCTTTCCTTAGGTGGATTTATTTGGTAGTTAGAATCCTTATCTAAAAAGAAAACTAACTACTCCTCTAACTATATATTGTGTTGGCCGAATTTTTGGTCTTTTATATAGGTTAGGAGAGTTCCATCTTTCCTAAGAAGGATTACTTGATGGGCAAGAATCCTATCCTTAGGTAGATTAACTTAGTGGTTATAAATCCTTTTCAAATAAGAATTCTACCACCAAATAGTTTTACTTGGTGACCAAGAATCCCTTTCCAAAAACAATTCTTTCCTACACCAAGACTCCTAATCCAACTCAATAGTGTATTTGTAACCATATTAAAGACTTCCTAATTTGATTAGATAAATAACTCCTTTTATTTATCTACTTATCAAATATAGTCTTTAACATTAACTATACTACCAACAATAGTATAGTTATAGGAGACCATCTCCTAATAGGAAAAGATTTTGACTTTTAATTAAATAATTAATTAATCAACAAATTAATTAATTTCCATTTAATTAAATAATAATAAAATCAGAATAATATATTTAAGCTATTGACCATAGCCATTGCCGCCCATACCTAATATAAAGGCCATATATCATTTTTCTTATTTTATTAAATCCATTGGACCTTAATAAAAAGTCCACATGTGAACTAGACCTATTCTTACAAAAAGAAACAAGTTCACATGCCTTATTACAATTCTAGATGGACCCCTAAATTGGTCCGGTAGAATATATCAAGTGATCCATGCAAGTTCGTGTGGATTGGGGATCTTGGCGGGCTATCTAAATTTAAGCTACAATAGACACAACCCAATCACAATCAACAAATGATTCACTTAGGTCCGATCTATTTAATTTTAGTTCATTCCACTAAAGAACGAAAATTGAACTCTTAAATAAAGATAGAATAAGTTGATGTCACTCATTCATACCCTAGACAACCTTATTGGAGAAAGTGTATCCTTGTGATGAATACCAGTAATCGCCAAGAGCTCATAGACCACCTATAGCTCTCCAAGTTACCATATTTACTCGTATGACCACATTTTAAACTTGGATATTTTGACTTGTCCAGAAGCCATGTTTCAATAGACATTATTGAAAACTTAACGTTATAATTTAATATCCAATACCTCAAAACATCCATATGATGGTATTCTACTCTCATTCTATAAATGGAGCCATGGTGTCCATAACTATAAATGAAGTCCTCTATCGATTAACAAATGAATACCACCAAACTATCGAGGATAAGCTATGCTATATAATCGTACTCATTGATAGCTCAAATGATAACATTTGCAACCATAAGTCCATCATTTATCTCAGGATTAAGATAGACTCTTCGATTGTCTTCAAATGAAAACTTTTATCCATTGACGGTTCTAGATAAAATATTTCATTTTGATCCTATTCAATGCACCCAGTGCACTAGATTCTTTTGCCCAAAGACACCACATTTTGATGATTTTAGACTCATCATAACACATTTGTTCCCACTCAAATGCTAGCAAAAGAATCTACAACTTTGACAAGGTAAATGCGTCCAACCTTCTATCTTTAGTTGTGAATATTATTCTAGACTAACTAAAGAATTGTTTGTACCTCATACATATCTAGATGTATGAACAATTCTTCTTTTCTCATAGTCTTTTGACCTTATGATTATTTACTTTTGACAATTATAATAATTAAACTATAAATGCTATAAGATTTGTTAAACTAGAAATCACTTTATTCATATAAAAAGATTGTTAATTACAATATTAAACTCTTGCTATCGAGCATAATCCTAAAACCATCTTGAGTACCAAATCCCCCTCTTTGAAACTCAGGGTTCTGACCCTCTTGTTGAAGTACCTCGCCATTCGACTTTTTTTAACTGTTACCCTTTCTACCTCTTGTTTTTCCTCCAAGAGGTCCAATTTGGTCCTTAGTTGAACATCTTTGATTTTTGGTTCAAAGTGTTGGACCTTGAAAGAGGTCAGCTTATGCTCGATAGGTTGGACCGCCTCTACCCCAAAAGCTAAGGAGTAAGGGGTATCTTTAGTCATGGTCCTCTTGGTTTTGCGGTATGCCCAGAGCATGTCAGTGAGCTCTTCTTCTCATTTGGCATTCTTCAGTTGCAGCTTCTTCTTAAGGAGCTTCTAGATAGTTTTGTTTGTAGCTTTTACCTGGCCATTGGTTTTAGGGTGAGCTACATAGGCAAAGCAAAGGTCGATACCGAGATTGTCACAGAATTCTCTAAACGTTACGTTATTGAATTGTTTGCCAAGGTTGGTGATGATGATCATTGAGGTCCCGAACCTGCAAACTACATACCTCTTGATGAACTTATCGGTATTCTCCTCTGTTATTTTGGAGAGTGATTCTGTTTTTACCCATCGGGTGAAGTAGTTGATTGTAACTATGACATGCTTGGCTTGTCCAGGAGCGGTAGAAAGAGGCCTGATCAAGTTAACCTCCCCAGATAGCGAAGGGGTATAGCTAGCTGATGGAAGATAGTCATTCCGATAGTAAGAGGTTCAGATTGGATGTCTTCTGGCAGGTTTAAAGGATTTGACAAACTTTCTCGCATCGTGGTGTAGGGTCGACCAGTAGTATCCCATGCGCAACACCTGGTAAACTAGGGCTTCTCCTCATATATGGTTGCCACAATTCCCCAAATGCACTTCTCGAAGTGCCTAAATAGTATCATCGGGATAGAGGTACCAGAGCAAGGTTAGTGACTTCCCTATACGGTTAATGTACCCATCTATTAGGCACTAGTGGACTGAGACCCTTTTAAGCTTGCGGGTTTAGTCAGGATCTCTGGGAAGCTTCTCTTCCTGAAGGTAGTCCGATATCGGATCCATCTAGCATATGAGTTGATTACCACATTAGGCAGGGCTTGTCCCTCGTTAGCTGCTATCTTGGAAATGCCGTCTGCTCGATGGTTCTGCAGGTGAGGTATTTATTCTATTTTGAATCCCCTAAACCAAGCCTTGAGTTACTAGACTCGTTTAATGTTGGCTGCCATGTTGTCACCTTTGGCCTGATAAAGTTCTGTTACTTGGTTGACGACTAGCTATGAATCACTCCTGAAATAGAGGTAGTTTACTTTGAGCTCGACTATGACTCTTATCTCTGCCAACAAACTTTGTACTCAACTTCATTGTTGGTGGCACTGAACTCGAATCAGAAACAGTGGCAACATTTGACCTTTTTCATGATCAGTTTGGCTGGATGCCCCATCTGCATATAGGATCTAAACATCTCGATTAGCTGGCCAATTTACTAGTTCTTGATCCTTTTAGGTGATTGGATCCAGGCTTGAACGAGCACCGGGATCAAGATTTCTAGAGAACTTAGCCACATAGTCCGCTAGTGCATGGCTTTGATGGTAGTCCTAGCTTTGTATTTGATGTCAAACTAGGTGAGTTCGAGAGCCCAAAATACTAATCTCCTTGACACATTTGGTCTTTACAAGAACTATAGAAGAGGTAGATTGGTGACAACCGAAGTGTCAGAGAGCTCGATTTTTTCCATAGAGATGTTGCAGGAGAGCCCATCGACTTCCTTCAAGCTGGTCTGGGTGGTTTCTCCTCATCTTAATATGCGACTTTAGCATGTAGTTGGGAAGATAAAAGCGTTAGGTCCAGCGAGGTAGGAATCTAGCTCGCACTCATATACGCATGTATTACACAGGACATAAGTAAGAGAAACACAAATCTTTTGTAGAGGGAGATGGACTGACCAATGGGGGAAAACGCATCACGAGTGATCACATGCTAAAAAACCCCAAGGCAGTATATGAAGGAAGGAGGAATACATTTCCTTATGTATATATCAGAGAATGCTCCGGGGAGCTTACAATGGTGGTTGAATGTAGACCGATACCGGTATATTCTAGGTAAAGGTAATACATACATTGATGATGTCGAGAGATCTTTAAACGAAACATGTATGTCTTCTCTCATTGATTAAAGCCCGATTATATGCCTTTTACAGGCATATTTATAAATGGTGACTACCTTGGCGTGCAAGTCCAGGATTCTTCAATCTTCCTCTCCTTATTGAGAACGATTTTTCCTTTAATATAGTTGATCGGATTCTGGCTAATATCTTGGAAGGGATGTGATTGTTTCCTCTTCAGACTCTTTCTTCCTTGATAAGAGGGATTTTCTGTTATAGTTGACCCCAAAGAATAGGTTGTGGAGGATATCTTGGAGGAAAAGGTATTTGTTTCCTCTTTGGACTCTTTCACTAATGATGGCCATTAAAGAGTTGAATATTCTCTTATTAATGGTGTTGATCATGTCATTGATTGGATTGACTTCCTCCATTAATACGGTTGACCTTATTAATGGTACTTTAAATGTCATGGAAGTCAATCCTTTCTTCCTACGTTGCCGAGATGAGAGCTCTAGTTCTACATGTCACTTTGGAAAGATACTTCATGGAGGTTACCTGAGGTGACATTTGATATTCCTTGAGGGTGGGGTACCCAACGATCCAGCACACTGGCGGGGTCCCTAGGGGACCTCTCGATTTTCACGGAGCTAGATGATGGTCTTCCCATGGAGCTTATGTTAACCATTTTAGAGGAGAAATATCCCATTGGGTTTCAACCTTGTAGTTTGGAGCTTAGTTTAGCTACGCCAAGCTTTATCTTGGGGCTTGACCTAATTATGCAGGCTTCCTAGTGGGGTAGCGGGCTTCTTCCTTTTATGTTTGGACAGGTCGAGATTATTCCTCGATGAGGCAGGAGTGCCTTTACAAGACAAGTTTGGCACCTTGAAGGTCTCCTAGTGATATGAGAGTGTCACGAGATACCTTGATGTCGGGGACCCCAGGTCCTTTCACGTCGACCTAGCTTCGGTCTTTATCTTGGTATTAGGAGCTTGACGCAGTCTCGTCGGGCTTTATTTGGTAAGCCTGGACACGTGCAAGATGCTTAGATGGTATAGGCAGACTCGCCTTGCTCCTGTAGGATCGCGTGGTAGCTCGACCTCGGGGACCTTGGCACCCCGTCATATAAGCCCAAATTCGGACCCTTGGTGAAAGGCTGGGAAGTGGAAAATTCTTCTTTGGTCTCTAGCCAAATTTTGCTATTAACAAATGCATTGAGTGTTAAATTCTTTCTATTCTTTAAAGACTCTTCTCGTCATAAATGTCTCATGCCATAGGATATACATTGCATATATAGTGGATTGCCTGATGGATGCATTCATTCCCTTGATAGACTAATTATGGAAATGATTTTAGGCAATGTGTGCATTTAACTACTTAAACGGCCTAAACACATTCCTTAATCCCTTATGTGTGCATCATAGCCAAATTTTTGGCCAAACACTTACCTTTCATTTGGAACCAAAATGTAACCATTTAGGCATAGCCAAACACAAGCCTACCTTTATTGCCAATCATGTGGGGTGTGTGTGTTGTGTGGTTTGAAAGGTGGAAGTTCTAAAGTAAAGAAAGTGTGTTTGTAGACAACAATGAATTGTGTATGAAATGACTCAAATTGTAAAAGTGCAAAATTTACACTTATGAACTTAAATTGTAAATATGTAATGTGCAAGTGTGTAAAAAGAAAAGAAATTAAAAGAAAGAAAAAGGCAAAGAAAAGAGAAAAAGAAAAGAGTCTTGGAAGTAAATGATTAGTACTCATAATATAGAGTACAGTTTTGAAACACAATGTGTGCATGGATGTAAATGCCAACTTGCTAAAGTGTGTAAATGTGAATTAGAGCTTTGTATGGGGTGTGTGAGTATATGTAAGCATGATTGGTGATCTTTGAACTCAAATTTTCCCATTTTTCTTTGTTCACCAAATCTAACCCCATGGCCCCATTACAACCAAAGGGGAAGTCCTAATTGATCTATGATATGTCTTGATTGGGAATGTTTGTTAAAACTTGATCTTCCACGTTCATGGCATAGTGAATTAATACTAGGCTAGTTCACAGACATTATTGGTTGTTTAATATAAATTGTATGCACTGCATTAGATTCCATGCATAAAATCGCTCATTGCATACCTTAAATAAGTGTGAACTTAGGGCTCTAAATGGGAAAAGAAGAGCGAAACCGGGTGAGGATTAGAGTCAAAACGAATTATGCTCAAGGTATATGAGAGCGCTCTTAGGTGTGAGATTCATGGTAGTGCGAATTTCCCTCAAGTGCCTTTGAGTTGTTTTAGACTACTTTGCATATGTTTGCTCCTCTCTATCACACATCCTTGCATCTCATCAATGGTTGTACATGCGACTTATTGGATTATATGATTTTGAGTAATAGGTCTAGACATTTTTGTCTGATTCTTTCTTTTGTTTTACGTTTGCTCGAGGACTAGCAAAGGTTTGGTTTAGGGTATTTGATCATGCCAAAATTGTTATATATTTTGGCCCTCATTTCCTTAATTTTTGTCTCATTTTTGGGTGTTTTTACGTCTCTTATGGCTCTTTAATTGTGATATTAGGTGATTAGGTACATTTCGGTTAATTGGATAAAATATGAGGTTTTGTGAGGAAAAAGGTCAAAAACTTGATAAAGCAGGCATCAGGTCTGTGCACTGGTCCTGTGTGGGTCCCAACCCACGCACTATGAGGGAAGTAGAAGCCAGGCCATTGCGTGGGTTTACACCCATTCAACATCGTGCAAGTGTCCGTGCATTCCTTTAAAGTCGGGAGCTGGAATTGAAGCATCAGGGCAATGCACAAGTCTCCACCAGCGCACCAACGCGTAAGTGTCTGCGCATTGCACTTTAACTGAGAGATGAAATCAGGGCACCAGGTATTTGCATGGGTCCTGTGCGGGTCTTAACCCGTGCAAAACCCGTGCATTTCACACGACAGGTCTGCCACATCAGCGTTTCAGACCTAATTTGGAAACCATTTAAATATATCTTGTTCTTATCATCTAAGGATAGATGAATTTCTTGATCTAAAATCACTCTCTTCTCTTCTAAACACTAACACCCACCAAATCTATGTTGGAATCTCGTTCACCGGTCACGCAGCGGAAATGGGCTTTAAAAATTTTATACATATCGTAAACTGTATCTAGGACCTGTGAACTTGAGATCGTAATTATTTTTAGAACAAATACATATAAAATTTATTACACTAATAAAATATATATGTAAATATAGGAAATTGTAATCAATAAAAAAAATTAAAATAGAACCATACCAACGTTTGGAGGCTCCTTCACTTTTCGATATACTCCTGGTATGTTCCACTGATCTTCCTTGCTATATCCCGGGACTGGTAACTAGGTGTGGGCGTGTCACAGATTCAGTATCTAAGGAGGATGTTGAAGAGAAAAGAATAAGAAACTCTATCTTTAATATTAGTGCACAACACTTGTACGCAAAACCTTTTCTCTCCTTTTGGTGTTATTTCATGCACACACTTGCACACAATAACTCACGCACACTTACTTGAATATATCAAAGCAATTGCATATATGTGTCTCACACACTGCCTTGCTGTTTTTTTAAATTCAATGAATGTGTTGACTCATGCACTCATTTTTTTAAAATGCTTTGACAAAACCAAAAGCCAACTTTTTCTCCTGTGCTTTTTACTTATATATCTTTTTGAAGAAAAACAAAACGATGACTTTTGATTCAATTTTCAAAATAATATATCTCAAAAATCTAAAAAAAAAACGAAATCTCCTTAATCTTTGATTTGTTTTTTTTTTTCAAATAATATATATCATATATATATACTATTTAACTTTAAAAAAAACTGATCTTATCTATTTTCGAAAAATAAAATCTATATTTTATTTATCAATTAAGATATTATATATATATATATATATATATATATATATATATATATATATTGAAATTCAAACAATTTAAATTCAAAAATATATTTTTTTTTTTAATAATTGAGATAATCATATTATCTCATCATTCAAAAATAAATAACAATTGAAACCCTCCATTCATGACTAATTACACTATTAAATAATCTTTTTAATTGTCATAATTGTCATTTTGATAAATTGAATAATCTAATTACTAAATCAACTCCTGACACGTGTCACTTTCGTAACGCAATTAATTGGACAATCTAATTAATTAACTGTGACCCTTGTTACCTAAATTGATTGGGCTAATAAGGGGACCTAATGGACCCACAGTATTTTGAGTTCCAATAATCCTCGGAATCATTAATTAAACTCTTTAATTAATATTCCTTGATTATTAACTCCGGTGTTATTCCACTAAAAACCCGAAGCTGCACTCTCTCAACTGCAAACTTTTTTACACAGACCGATACAACTCAGTGTCCATCAATATAGCTATTACATATGGTATGATCCTCCACAGTAGTTCATAGTTAGAGCTGGGTCTTAATGTCCATTATACCCCTCTAATTACATATATCCATTAAGTACCATTGATTCTCTAATGGATAATAAATATTTTTTCCTCACGGAATTAGGAGAGCGCTAATATTGTCCAAGTCCCGAATAAACCCTTAAGGGTACTACCATCTACTTCTCACAAGAAGAAGCGGACTCCACTATTGTGTACAAACCTTCCTAGCCAAAAGCCAACCGTAATTTTGACATACGGAGTATACTGATCAGGAAATGCATCTGATCTCACCCATGGTATATCAAAGACCACGATCTAACCTGAAGGAGTCGATAAGACACTAAGGATTAAGATCACCCACATATAGCCATCATTAGGTGATATATATGAATCTCATAGGTAAAAGGATCTTGGTGTGAGATTCATATAGATCATGGCCCATTCCTATATGATCACATCATAAAAGGTGTCTCCATTCCCATATCTCATATGAATGATTCAGGATAGAATCACTGTACATTACGGAATAGACCACAGTTATAGATTAACCATAAATAAAGTGTCCTGCTTTATTTGCTATCTATGGACTCTTTATATTGCACGTCTCTTACTGTATCCATCTGTATATGACACTCACATACACACTTCGAGATTGCATCCGACAACCCAGGATGTTAATATATGCGCAAGTTTATAAAATAAATAACGTAACAGTATTGAATTGAACCTTTCTTTTTATTTACTTTATAAATCCATTTACAAATTATATGTTTAGGGCATAAACCTTAACAATCTCCCACTTGCACTAAAGCATGTGAGGCATGTCTCATAACCCTAGACCATCTAGGTGACCCGAAAACACTTTAGTCGGTAAGGACTTCGTAAATGGATCAGTATGATTGTCTTGTGAGGCTATTTTAGTGACGATCCCGTCTCCTTTATACACTATCTCTCTGATGAGATGATACTTTCTCTCTATATGCTTCCCTCTCTTGTGGCTTCTAGGTTTTTTGGAATTAGCCACAACACCATTGTTATCACAATAAAGTGAACTTCAAGATCACTCAAGAACTTACAGAGCCAAACAACCTCTTTAGTAGCTTCACAAGCGGCTACATATTCAGCTTCCATAGTGGAGTCAACAATGCAAGATTGCTTGATACTTCTCCACACAATGGCTCCACCACCTAGGGTGAATACTGATCCAGACATGGATTTTCTAGAATCCCTGTCTGATTGAAAATAAGAATCCGTGTATCCTAACGAGATCAAACCCTATCCAGAATACACTAGTATATAATTTCTAGTTCTCCGAAGATACTTAAGAATAGTCTTGACAGCAACCCAAAAATCCAATCCTAGGTTGGACTGGTATCTGTTGACTACTCCCACTACATAGCAGATGTCTGGTCTCATGCATAACATATCATACACAAGACTACCTACTGCAGATGCATAGGGTACAGGTCTCATATCCTCAACTTCTTGAGGTGTCTTAGGATACTGGTCCTTAGACAAGTGAACTCCATGTCTGGAAGGTAAATTACCTTTCTTAGAGTTCTGCATCAAAAATCGCATAAGAATCTTTTCAATATATGATGCTTGAGACAGTGGTATGAGTTTGTTCTTATGATCCCTTATAAGTTGGATCCTTAGAACATAACTTGCCTCTCCCAAATCTTTCATTTGGAATTTACTAGCCAGCCAACCCTTTAACATCAGACAACACTCCCACATCATTCCCAATGAGTAGGATATCATCTACGTATAGGACCAAGAAAACTACTTTCTTATCAATGATGCGCTTATAGACACAAGGCTCATCGACGTCCTGCTCGAAGCCATAGGTTTTGATCACATCATCAAACCTAATGTTCCAAGATCTAGATGCTTGCTTAAGTCCATAGATGGACCTATGCAGTTTGTAAACCTTTTGATCTTGATTTAGAGACACGAATCCCTCTGGTTGCATCATATAGATGCTCTCATCAATATTGCCATTCAAGAATGCAGTCTTGACATCCATTTACCAAATTTCATAATCGAAATCGGCAGCAATGGATAAGAGAATCCTAATAGACTTAAACATGGCTACTGGCAAGAAGGTCTCTTCATAATCGACCCTCTCTTTCTGGGTATAACCCTTGGCCACTAGTCTTACCTTGAAGGTCTCTACCTTCTCGTCAACTCCTCTCTTTCTCTTGTAGATCCACGTACATCCTATGGGTTTTACCCCATCCATTAAGTTTACAAGATCCCAGACTGAGTTAGAGTATATGGACTCCATCTCGAGATTTATGGCTTTAAGCCATTCCTCTTTATCAGGATCTTCTATTGTATTCTTAAATGTCAACGAATCATCCACACTATCAGTAGAGACAACACATTATCCCTCACCTATTGCTAAATAGCATTCAGGTTGTCTCACAACCCTCTCACTACGTCTAGGTGGTAGTGTATTCTGATCAAGAACCATCTGCTTCTCAGATGTTTGTGGATTAAAAACTCTTGTTGATGAAGCACTAGTCACACCAGGCTTCAACTTATTTAATACAATCTTGAAATGAGGCTTATAGTCACTAATGTAATTGTCCTCAAGAAACGTTGCATTTATCGATACAAATATTTTGTTATCTCCCTGTCTATAGAAGTGTCCACCTCTAGTCTCCTTGGACTATCCTACAAACAAGCAGACAACAGACTTGGAGTCTAACTTTCCAGTTCTGTTCTTCAGCACGTGTGTTGGACACCCCATATCTAGAAATATCGTAAACTAGCTTTACGACCATTCCACAACTCTAGAGGAGTCTTAGGAAAAGATTTGGATGGCACTACATTCAAAATGTATGCCACTATTTGTAACGTATATCCAAAAAAGGAATTTGGTAATGATGAGAAACTAATCATAGATCTAACCATTTCCATCCGGGTTCTATTTCTCCTCTCCGTTACACCATTTTACTGAGGTGTACCGGGAGCTGTGAGTTAGGAAACTATCCCATGCTCGACCATGAAGTCTTCAAACTCTTGGTCAAGGTACTTACCTCCACGATCCGATCATAGTGACTTGATAGTCCTACCTAATTGATTCTCAACTTCAGCTCGGAATTCTTAAAACTTTTCAAATGTTTTCAACTTTCGTTGCATCAGGTAGACATATCCATATCTTGAGTAGTCATCTATAAAGGTGACATAATACTCATAACCACCCCTAGCTTTAACATTCATCAGTTCGGAAACGTCTGTATATATAAGCTCTAACGGTTCTTTAGCTCTATGCCCTTTTCCAGTAAAAGGTCTCTTAGTTATCTTACCTTCCAGACAAGATTCACAGACATGTAAGGTGTTAACCTTTAACTCACTTAAAGGTCTGCTTTTTACTAATCTGTCTATCCGGTCAAGGTTGATATGACCAAGCCTTAGATGCTAGAGATATGTGTCATTATCTGGAGAAATCTTATGTCGTTTAGTTTTTCGTTTTTCAACCTTAAATATTTCGGTGTTGAGCATTGTAGTATACATTAATGGTCTTAACACATACAAATTATTTTCATTAATTCCTGAACAAATATTCAGACCATTCTTCCCAATAATAACAGACTTTTTATTAAAAGAAACATAATATTATTGTTCTAACAACTTAGTGAACGGAAATCAAATTCTGTGTAAATCCAGGAATATGAAAAACATTGTTTAATAATAAAAAACTATTATTATTACAAAATTGCAATCTTATTGTTCTCACTGTTTTGACCGATACAACATCATTCGACCCCACACGTATAGAGAAGGCTCCCTCCTCTAGCTGTGTCTAAGAATCAGTCCACTGCAAAGAAGAATAAACATGATTAGTGGCCCCTGAATCATCTATCCAGGATGAAGAATCATCTTCCACTAAACAAGATTCAAGAACAAGTAAATCATATTTACCTTTCATCTTTTTCTTCTGGGCTACCTTCTCCAGATACTGAGGACAATTCCTCTTCTAGTGCCCAACTTTGTTACAATGGAAACATTTTCCTTTGTCTTGGTCAGTAGAGGTGCCCTTATTTTTGCTTTGGGCTTTCTTGGGTTTGGGCTTATCCTTTGCCTTCCTAACGGACCTCTTCCTCTTCTTATTATTAGAGGAAGATGGTTCAACAACATTTACCTCACCAGTCTTGCCTTTGTTTTCCTTAATCAAGGACTCAAAGGTAATGAGCTCACTGAGCAACTGTGTAAGACCGAACTTTAACTTGTTCATCACGGAGTTTCTTTTAAACTGACCGAAACTCTTCGGAAGAGTCGTCAGTATGATGCTCACTTGACTGGGTTCATCAATGGCCCCACCATTGACTTCTGCTGTATTGAAGTAGGACATCATTCTCAAGACATGTTCCCGAACTGATGTACCTTCCTTCATGCTAGCGAGCATAGCGGAATGAACAACTTTGTGTCGCTTTTGCTCGGAGGGTTGCTAGAACATACCTTGCAATGACTCCATGATTTCGAATGCTGAAGTCATTGCTTCGTGCTTTGTGGCAAGCAAGTCTATCATTGAAGCCAACATATATGTACGGGCCTTCTAATCAAATGAGACACATCACTGGTATACCTCATGAACAGTTTGTGTGGCATTGGCAGTAGGTGCTGGAGGACATTCCTCCGTAAGAACAAACTTGAGGTCTTTGGTGACCAATATTGCATTAATGTTTAGTTTCCACTTTGTATAGTTATCACCAGTTAATTTGTAGTTTGCGAGAATTTGAAGTAATGCAAAAGACATTGCTAAAATAAATAAAACATTCATTCAGTCATTTATTTAAAACAAGTGCGAATGCTTTGGTATAAATTTAAACATGTTGCATGAACATATTTAACGAACTAGAACTACCCTAAAAATAGTTACTATGCCACGACAATCCAATATACCACAAAGAAGTGTTGCCTTAGGGTCGGTCAAATCTTTGCACGTTGGACCGAGACATTCTCAATCAAATGATATTCTAGAATAACTCTTATTCCGTATCATTCAACAATCGTTTATTTAGTCAGGTTTTTAATTCACAAACTTAATCAAAACCTTCGTGAGTGTAACCCACCATTTCAGATCTCACGAGTTTAACTCAAGAATTAACACCTTAGGTCGGTCAATCTCGAAATACCCTCAGAAATCCTATCTGTTAGGAAGTCAACCTTGGTATTGACCTTTATGGAAACCCTCCTTAGGGAGGACAAAAGCAAAGCCGTCACGAGGCCCCACTTGGATCTTATGATGTTGAACTAATGTGGAGACTATGGGATATATATGTCATATATCCCTCTCCCACTCACTATTTCAAAATTAGGGTTTTCTATTATCCGTTAATGCATATAGACTCTACAAGATCAAACGGCTAACTTTAATCAATGTATCTAGCGTATTAACTAATTAGAATCAAATTCTAATTAACTAATAAGTTACTAATGATTTTTAACAATTAAAAATCTAATCTATTAGTGAATAATCTAAGCCTTTGTAAACTTTTTACTAAGGTTAGATTGTTATGAAAGTGTTTACCAAGTTTTAACTATTAAAACTCTAACATAATATTCGATTCATTTATAATTAGGAAATTAATCATATTAATCCTAATTACAAAAATGAACCCATTAATCTAACTTATTAAACTCTTAAATAACTAGATTAATATTAATCAGAATTACGAAGTTATTTTAAACCATTAAAAAACTAATCTCATTTTCATAGCCAATTTATGTACTTACCGATTTTAATCACATTAAAAAAAATACATAAAATATCAGGCTATGATGCATGTATGACATATCAAATATATTTGTGTAGGCACATCTAATCTAAATGACATACGTATGCATGACAATGCTTTTATCATCACATAATATAAAGCATACATGAATTGACCGAGTACTATGGATTATTTAACCTAAAAAAAATTGGAATCTAAAATTATAAAAATACCCCCAAGGCATTTCTTGGTCTTCTTGTAATTTCCAAGTCTTCCAGTCTCTTCACGTCACTTCAATTCATCTCATGAGTCCTTCTTCGTGATTTTCCAGGTCTTCAATATAGGTTACATTTTTTTTAATACAATAATAAAAAAATAAAAAATAATGCAACCTATAAACCCTAAATCCACAGTACCCTATAATTAACGATCAATCATATTTTTGTAAATTTAAAAAATTAATATACATACAAAAACATCATACATTCAATTTAAATCGTGCCTACACAATCATACGTACAGGAGCAACGAAAAAAATTTCTTGTTCTGAAAATAAAATTGGCTCTGATACCAATTGTTGGAACCTCGTTCACCGGTCACGCAGCGGAAATGGGCTTTAAAATTTTTATACATATAGTAATCTGTATCTGGGACTAGTGAACTTGGGATCGTAATTATTTTCAGAACAAATACATATAAAAATTATTACACAAATAAAATATATATGTAAATACAGGAATTTGTAATCAATAAAAAAAATAAAACCATACCAACGTTTGGAGGCTCCTTCACTTTTCGATATGCTCCTGCTTTATTCCACTGATCTTCCTTGCTATATCCCGGGACTGGTAATTACTTGTGGGCGTGTCACAGATTCAGGATCTTAGGAGGATGTTGAAGAGAAAAGAATAAGAAACTCTTTCTTTAATATTAGTGCACAACACTTGTACACGTGTTACTTTCGTAACACAATTAATTGGACAATCCAATTAATTAACCGTGACCCTTGTTACCTAAATTGATGGGGCTAGCAAGGGGACCTAACGGACCCACAGTATTTTGAGCTCAAATAATCCTCGGAATCATTAATTAAACTCTTTAATTTATATTCCTTGATTATTTACTCCGGTGTTATTCCACTAAAAACCCGAAGCTGCATTCTCTCAACTGCAGACGTTTTTACACAGACCGATACAACTCCGTGTCCAACGATATAGCTATTACATATGGTATGATCCTCCACAGTAGTTCATACTAAGAGCTGGGTCATAATGTCCGTTATACCCCTCTAATTACATATAACCATTAATTACCATTGATTCTGTAATGGACAATAAATCTTATTTCATCACGGAATTATGAGAGCGCTCATATTGTCCAAGCCCCGAATCAACCCTTAAGGGTACTACCATCTACTTCTCACAAGAAGGAGTGGATTCCACTATTGTGTACAAACCTTCCCAGCCACATGCCAAACCGTAATCCCAACATACGGAGTATATTGATCAAGAAATGCATTTGACCTCACCCATGGAATATCAAAGACCACGATCTAACCTGAAAGAGTCGATAAGACACTCAGGATTAAGATCACCCACATATAGCCATCATTATGTGATATATATGAATCTCATCGGTAAACGGATCTTGGTGTGAGATTCATATAGATCATGGCCCAGTCCTATATGATCACATCATACAAGGTATCTCCATTCCCATATCTCATATAAATGATTCATGATAGAATCACTGTACATTACGTATTGGACTGCAGCTATAGATTATCCACAAATAAAGTACCTAGCTTTATTTGCTATCTATGGATTCTTTAGATTGCACGCCTCCTACTGTATCCATCTGTATATGACACTCATATACACAGTTTGAGATTACATCCGACAATCCAAGATGTCAGTATATGCACAAGTTTAGTAAATAAATAACATAACAAGAATGAATTGAAACTTCTTTATATTTACTTCATAAATCCATTGACAAATTACATGTTTAGGGCATAAACCCCAACAATCTAACCAGCTACCATCATTATCTACTCAAGGACACTAGGAGTTTGGATCAAAGCTTCAAGAATGGAGGAGTTTCTCACCATGGATCTTCTATATCTCTATTCTTCTTGTTATTTCATTGTAATTGTCATGAGTAGCTAAACATCCCACTAGGGGACTGATGTGAACGCTTGTGGATACCGGGCTTTGTAATGAACTCTATTTTTGTTTGATTAAATCTATCAGTTATGTTTTATTCATTATTTAATTTGTTTCCCTTGACTGGTTTATCTTTAATTATACACTCCTCTATTAGCTAATTGATTGAGGAAATTAATTGGGTATTTGACTAGGTAGACATCTATTTAGTCTTCTTAAACTCATTTGCTTGTGTGGGTGATTGGCTATACATCTACTTAATCTCTCTAAGCTAAATGGAATGGAAGGATCAAATGAGAGTGCATCCTCAAGTGAGACTCGGACTTAATAATCTTAATTTTAATCTAATCTTGAACGGGTGATCAATTCTGTACATCTAGGTTTTTTTCTTGTGATAGGTTAAGCATCAACACTATACATCTAGGTTGGTGAATTTATAAAGAGGTTAATCCCTTTATTAGATAGATGTGTATTCATGAACAATCACTCTTGTGTGGCCAATACTATACATCTACATTGGAAACTCACGAGGGAATACTGTGGGGAAAATCCGTGCAATGGAAGCGCGAAAATAAAAATTACGGTATACGTATAAATATAATTTTTCACTTTCACTAACAAGAACCCTAACCCTAGATTAATTAATGTATATAAAAAGTGTCATACCTTATTCTCGTGACGATTGAAAAAATGCCGAATTGATTCCATAAGATCTTCCAATCCAATCACGAACGTGAATCACCTAGGAGTGTGGGCTCCCTTTCTTTAAATCGTATACCTGAGGATGGAAACAAACAAAATCTTCTTCTTTGTTAGTTACAATAATCCTCCAAGAAGAAAACAAAGAACGTTAGGTCACTTGTGAATTATCAATCAATTTGATTGAAACTCGCGTAAACCTTGATTCGATGTTGTACACAAAACCTTTTGATATAAAGGCTACTAGTGTACTATCGAAAACTAAATGTTCTTTGTTCCTATTTCTTCTTTCCCGAATCACAAACTATTTCTTAGAGTTGATCGAATTTTGCCTAGAGTAAAATCAAAATTTTCTCCCTCAGAATTCCTATAATGGCCGAATTCTTCTCCTAGAAAAATAGGACTGGCCGAAATCTCTCTATGAAAAGCATAGCGCTGGCCGAAATTTCAAAACCTATATATAGGATAATAAGTCTTCTCCTACGAAGGATTTACTTGGTTGGCAAGAATCTTTTCCATAGGTGGATTTATTTGGTAGTTAAGAATCCTTTTTGAAAAGGGGTTCTATCCTCCTCTTATATATACATAGCTGGCTGGAATTTCACTTAATACAATTAGGAGACTTAATTCTTTTCCTAAGAAGGATTTACTTGGTACTTAAGAATCCTTTCCTTAGGTGGATTTACTTGGTGGTTAAGAATCCTTTTCTAAAAGGAATTCTATCATATACCAAGGCTAATAATCCAACTCAATAGTGTATTTGTAACCATATTAAAGACTTTCTAATTTGATTAGATAAATAATTCCTTTTATTTATCTACTTATCAAATATAGTCTTTAATATTAATTATACTACCAACAATAGTATAATTTTAGTAGACCATCTCTTACTAGGAAAAAGATTTTGACTTTTAATTAAATAATTAACTAATCACCAAATTAATTAATTTCCATTTAATTAAATAATAAAATAATATAATATAATTAAGCTATTCTAAATAGCCTTGCCGCCCATACCATATTTATGGGCTATTATTTTCTTATTTTATTAAATCCATTTGACCTTTATAAAAAGTCCACATGTGCCCATTCTTACAAAAAGAAACAAGTCCACATGCCTCAATACAATTCTAGATGGACCCTCAAATTGGACCGGTAGAATATATCAAGTGATCCAAGCAAGTTCGTGTGGATTGGAGATCTTGGCGGGCTATCTAAATTTAAGCTCCAATAGATACAACCCGATCACAATCAACAAATGATTCACTTATGTCCGATCTATTTAATTTTAGTTCATTCCATTAAAGAACTAAAATTGAACTCTTAAATAAAGATAGAATAACTTGATGTTACTCATTCATACTCTAGACAACCTTATTGGAGAAAGTGTATCCTCGTGAAGAATATCAATAATCGCCTAGAGCTCATAGACCGCCTGCAGCTCTCCAAGTTACCATATTTACTCATATGACCACATTTTAAACTTTGATATTTTGACTTGTCCAAAAGCCATGTTTCAATTGAAAATATTGAAAACTTAACTTTAAGATATATTATCCAATACCTCAAAACATCCATATGATGGTATTCTACTCTCATTTAATAAATGGAGCCACGATGTCCATATCTATAAATGAAGTCCTCTATCGATTAACAAATGAATACAACAAAACTATCGAGGATAGACTATGCTACATAATCGTACTCATTGATAGCTCAAATGATAAAAATTGCAACCATAAGTCCATCATTTATCTCAGGATTGAGATAGACTCTTCGATTGTCTTCAAATGAAAATTTTTATCCATTGACAGTTCTAGATAAAGTATTTCATTTTGATCCTATTCAATGCACCCAATGCACTAGATTCTTTTGCCCAAAGACACCACACTTTAATGATTTTAGACTTATCATAACACATTTGATTCCACTCAAATGCTGGCAAAAGAATCTACAGCTTTGACAAGATAAAGGTGCCCAACTTTTTATCTTAAGTTGGGAATATTATTCAAGACTAACTAAAGAATTGTGTCTACTTCATACATATCTATTTGTATGAACAATTCTTCTTTTCTCATAGTCTATTGAACTTATGATTATTTACTTTTGACAATTATAATAATTAAACTATAAATGGTATAAGATTTGTTAAACTAGAAATCACTTTATTAAAATGAAAAGATTGTCAAATACATTATTACACTCTTGCTATCGAGCATAATCCCAACCATCTCCCACTTTCTCTATAGTAAATGTGTTATATCACTCATCCCTATTTTCTCTAGATGCCCATCAAAACTCTTTTGTGGAAGAGATTTTGTAAAGAGATCCGCTAGATTACTTGCTGAAGCGATCTTGGTAATCGTCACGTCACCTCTATGCATAATTTCCCTTCGAAGGTGATACTTTCTTTCAATGTGTTTCCCTCTCTTATGACTTCTTGGTTCTCTTGAATTAGCCATTGCTCCACTATTGTCACAATAGATAGTGATCTGCTTATTCGTACCAGGAACAACTTCCAAGTCAATCAAGAATTGGCAGAGCCAGACAGTCTCTTTAGTAGCCTCGCATGGGGCAACATACTCGGCTTCCGTGGTGGAATCGGTAATACAAGATTGCTTGATACTCCTCCATATGTCTACCCATCCTCCAATAGTAAACACGGATCATGATGTCGATCTCCAAGAGTTAGAATCTGATTGAAAATTTAAATTTGTATATCCAACGGGAATTAAATACCCTCAAGAGTATACAAGCATATAATCTCTTGTTCTCCTAAGATACATGAAAAATGCTTGACTGTCGTCCAGTGATCAGGACCAGGCTTCGATTGAAACCTGCTAATTGTTCCCATAGCAAAACAAATATCTGGCCTAGTATAGAGCATTGCATACATGAGACTTCCAACTGCCGATGCACATGGAACCCTACTCATGAATTGCTCTTCATGCTTATTCTTAGAAACTTGTTCCTTATAAAGTTTGATTCCATGTCTGAAAGGTAACATACCTTTCTTGGAATCTTGCATGGAAAACCTAGACAAGATTTATCTATGTATGAAGCTTGGGATAATGCAATCGTTCTATTCTTTCTATCCCTTATGACTTGGATACCAAGAATATAACTTGCTTCGCATAAGTCCTTCATATCAAATTATTTTGCTAACCATTCTTTTATTGATGTCAATACACCTACATCGTTTCCGATGAGTAGTATATCATCAACATAAAGAACTAGGAAAACCAACTTGTTGCCTTTAATCCTTTTGTATACACAAGGTTCCTTAAGGTTTTGAATAAATTCAAAACTTTTCACGGCTTGATCGAACCTTATGTTCCAGGATCTGGATGCTTGCTTCAATCCATATATGGATCTTTGCAACTTGCATACCCTTTCCTCTTGGCCCTTTTTAATGAATCCTTCTGGTTGCATCATATAGATGCTTTCTTCAAGACTTCCATTAAGGAAAACTGTCTTGATTTCCATTTACCAAATCTCTAGGTTAAGAGATGCCGTAATGGATAAGAGTATCCTAATGGATTTAAGCATGGCCACAGGAGAGAAGGTTTCTTCATAATCGATACCTTTCTTCTGTGTATAACCTTTAGCTACCAATCTAGCTTTAAAGGTTTCCACCTTTCCATCCATTCCTCTTTTCCTCTTGTATACCCACTTGCACCCGATGGGTTTTATCCCTTTAGGCAAGTCTACAAGAGACCAATCTTTGTTTTTGAACATAGATTCAATTTCGGATTGCATTGCCTTTTGGCAATGGCGACAATCAACATCTTCCATTTCTTCCTTGTACATATAGGGATCATCGTCGTCTAGAAGATTCTCTATAGATTCTCCCAGACCGATGTATCTCTCTGGTTATCTACTAACCCTCCCACTACGACGAGGTATGGTAGATTGTTGATCTTGTGTTGGTACGAAACTTACAATTGGGCTTGGTTGCGAAACCACTTGTGGAATTGTATCTCCTAAAGGCTCATTCAGAACAATTCTACTTTTAGGGACAAAATTATTCATATAGTCCTCTTCTAGAAATTTAGTATTTGTCAAAAACAATACTTTAAAATCTGAAGGACTATAAAAATAATATCCTTTTGTTCCTTTTGGATACCCTACAAATATGCATGTTTCTGAACGGGACTCCATCTTTTCTGTCTTTCATTTTAACACGTGCGTAGGACATCCGAATATCCTTAAGTGTTGTAAACTAGGCTTTCGCCTGGTCCATAACTCGTACAGTGTTTTAGAAACCGACTTAGATGGTACATCGTTTAGAATATATATTGTGGTTTGTAAAGCATATCCCCAAAAAGAATTATGAAGCGTTGAATAACTCAACATAGAACTAACCGTGTCCAAAAGACTTCTATTTCTCCTTTCTGCCACCCCATTTTGTTGAGGTGTACCTGGTGCAGAAAATTGAGAAATTTTCCCATTATCAATAAGATATTACTGAAACTCACCAGATAGATAATCTTCACCACGATCAAACCTCAAGATTTTTATGTGTTTCTCAAGCTGATTTTCTACTGCAGCTTTAAATGCTTTGAACATGTAAAAAGCATCCGACTTATGTTTCATGAGATACACATAACCAAATCTTGAGTGATCATCCGTGAAAATGATGAAGTACTCATATCTAGCTCTAGCTTGATGTTTATAGGTCCACACATATCAGTGTGTATCAATCCTAAACATTCGATGGCTCTTGTGCCTTTGGTCATGAACGACTTTTGGTCATTTTACCTTCCAAACAAGATTCACAAGTCGGTAGATCATCAACCTTTAAGTCACTTAGAGGTCCATCACTTACCAATATTTTAATCCTATTAAGGTTAATATGACCTAAGCGCAAGTGCCATAGGTAAGTTTCATCTCTTAATAATTTTACTATTTTATGATTAGGTTCTGTTGATTCTGTGCCTAACAAGTGAGAGATGTTTCCATGCAAATAGAATAAACCATTTTCCAATGTACCTTTGCAAATAATTTTGTCATTCTTACTAAAAATAAAAGCTTTATTAAAAGTAACTGAAAAACCAAATTTATTTAAACAAGAAACTAAAATTAAATTCCTCTTGAATTGAGATACATAATAAACGTCTATTTAATCTAAATGCCTATAAGAATCTAAACTAATTCTAATATCTCCCACTGAACTAGCAGACACCAACGCTTCATTGCCTAAACGCAAGTTGAATTCGTTCTCATTAAGCCTTCTCCTTTCCTTGAACCACTGTAAGGAAAAACAAACATGATTAGTGGCTCCGGAGTCTATGATCCAAGAATCCATAGAATCCGCCAAAAAACATGTTTCAAGATAATTAATATTACTTCTTCCTTCTTGTCTTGAGACTTTGGGCAATATCTTTTCCAATGTCCCTTTTCACCATAAAGGAAACACTTCCCTTTGATCTTGGTTACTTTCTTTGTCTCCTTCTTAGTAGGTTCTAGTTGTTTTTTCTTCTGTTGTTTCTTGACCTTCTTACGGGTCTTAACATAAGCAACTTTACCGACAGTATAAATCTATTGACCCTTGCCTTTCATAAGGAATTTTTCCGCACTTTGAACATCTTGCATCAGGTCTTGTAAAGTGTATTCCTTATTATTCAAGGTGTATTCCAACTTGAATTGATAAAAGGAATCTAATAGTAAGTTGACAATCGTGTCAATTTTGGTCTCACCATCTATCTCTGCACCATTTAGTTCGGTAATGTTGAGATGTGCTATGACTTTCATCATATTGTCTTTCACAGCCTGTCCAGGTTTCATCCTAAGATTCTTAAAAGTAGTCACTGCCTCTCTCTCAGTCGTCCTAGACCTCAGAGCAAACATTTCCTCTAGAGACATCATTTTATTAGCAGCAGTCTCCAATCCATCATCTTGCTGTTGCAATACGTCAGACCATAATGTAACATTTAGCCACCTCATCAGAAGACTCCCATTGTTGATACTCATCTCTCTACTCCTGAGTAGATTCATTAGTAGGAGTAGGTGGTTAAAGAGTGCACAGAATGAACTTATGCTTTTCGGATTGCAACAAAAGCCCAATTTTCCTTTTCCATGTGACATAATTATCACCAGTTAAAGTATTGTTATTAAGGATGTTGATTAGGAATGGGGTCATGATTTCTGAATAACAAAAATTATATAAGTAAATAATCATGATATAGCACTTTTGAATATTTATCTTGAATTATAAATAAAATAATTCAATCGTAAAAATTCAACGGTGATCCAACACCCATAAATGTCACGCTCCTTTGGGAGTTCACACCATTTACTAGTTGGACCAGGTCCTACCTAATTGTTAACATAACAACCAACATTTTCATTTTAGCCTTGTAATTTTATTAACAAAAACTCTTGGGAGGATATTAATAAAATTACATTGAGTGTGTTACCAAGTTATTGACCGTCAATATAATCCCTCATGAATATCCCTCATTTGGGAGTAGATATCATTTGGGCTAATTGTCAAATCTATTCTTGGAAGGAAGTATCTTGCTAAATTCCATTCATGAATACCTCTTGGGAGGTTATTACACGAAACATAAAGCTCAACTGAACTTGGAGGCCGTAGGTGTTCCAAAACACCTTCTCCCACTCAATTGTTTAAGGCCTGTGATCGAATTCCAAAGAATGATTTACCAAGTTATCTATATGCCAATTTAGATACCTAAACCATTCCATGCATGTTCATACCAAAAGAGATATATGAATGGCACTCCTATTCTATATGACATGTTATCAAACAATGACAAAAATCGCAATATTTACAAAAAGATATAAATAGCTACAATTTTGGTCCATCGTAGAAAAGCAAGTAAATTACATGTCTTGGAATACAAAAATCTTCTTTCTTGGTGAACAAGTCTTCACGCGACCTTAATCGTCCGGACTCTCTCGGCTGCCTTCCATGGGCGTGCGCACCCTTGGCCCTTACCTATGGGTGTGCGCATTCCACAAACCCATAAAGGGCTGCCATGCGCAGCCCATGGCTTCCATAGGGCTGCCGTGTGCAGCCCATGCCACAACAAACGTGGCTGCATGCTCTTCTCAAGCACATTCGTTGCTAACGACTTGCACGGTCCCAAACTTGTTCTGGTTGCTCCTAATTCTTCAAACCTTCGAGTCTTCGAAACTTGAGTGTATTACAGAAGAATTATAAATAAAAATACTGCAGTTTTTTTTTATTGTTACAACAACAAAATAAAAAAAAGTTAACAACTACCAATAAGGAAGTTACGGCGATGATAGACCACACTACTTGTTAAAATCCCAAAACAAAATACATTGAAATTCTAGGACCAAAATTGAGCAATAACAATCCACACATAAAACACACATATATATATATATATATCCATACATTCCAATATAAATATATATGTGAATACCTAGAGTGCCGTCTCTTTCTAAAACATCAATTAATCAAGGGTACAACCTGGCTCTGAAACCAATTGTAGGGAAAATCCGTGCAACGGAAGCGTGAAAATAAAAATTAGGGTTTGCGTATAAATAAAAACTTTCTTGGAAGATATTTCAATCCAATCACGAACGTGAATAACCTAGGAGTGTGGGCTCCCTTTCTTTAAATTGTATACCTGAGGATGGAAACAAACAAAATCTTCTTCTTTGTTAGTTACAATAATCCTCCAAGAAGAAAACAAAGAACGTTAGGTAACTTGTAAATTATCAATCAATTTGATTTAAACTCGCGTAAACCTTGATTCGATGTTGTACACAAAACCTTTTGATGTAAAGGCTACTAGTGTACTATCGAAAACTAAACGTTCTTTGTTCCTATTTCTTCTTTCCCAAATCACACACTATTTCTTAGAGTTGATCAAATTTTGTCTAGAGTAAAATCAGGCTTTTCTCCCTCAAAATTCCTATGATGGCCGAATTCTTCTCTTAGAAAAATAGGGTTGACCGAAATGTCTCTTTGAAAAGCTTAGATCTGGCTGAAATTTCCAAACCAATATATATAGGATCATAAGTCCTCACCTAAGAAAGATTTACTTTGTTGGTAAGAATAATTTCCTTAGGTGGATTTATTTGGTAGTTAAGAATCATTTTTTAAAAGAAATTCTATCCTCCTTTTATATATACATAGTTGGCCAAAATTTCACTTAATATAATTTGGAGACTTAATTCTTTTCCTAAGAAGAATTTACTTGGTAGTTAAGAGTCCTTTTCTTAGGTGGATTTACTTGGTGGTTAAGAATCCTTTTCTAAAAGGAATTCTATCCTATACCAAGACTCCGAATCCAACTCAATAGTGTATTTGTAACCATATTAAAGACTTCCTAATTTGATTAGATAAATAATTCATTTTATTTACCTACTTATAAAATATAGTCTTTAATATTAATTATACTACCAACAATAGTATAATTTTAGGAGATCATCTCCTACTAAGAAAAAGATTTTGACTTTTAATTAAATAATTAACTAATCACCAAATTAATTAATTTCTATTTAATTAAATAATAAAATAATATAATATAATTAAGCTATTCTAAATAGCCTTGCTGCCCATACCATATATATGGGCTAATATATTATTTTCTTATTTTATTAAATCCATTCGATTTTTATAAAAAGTCCACATATGAACTAGACCCATTCTTACAAAAAGAAACAAGCCCACATGCCTCAATACAATTCTAGATGGACCCCTAAATTGGCCTGGTAGAATATATCAAGTGATCCATGCAAGTTCCTGTGGATTGGGGATCCTGGCGGGATATCTAAATTTAAGCTGCAATAGACACAACCCGATCACAATAAACAAATGATTCACTTAGATCCGATCTATTTAATTTTAGTTCATTCCATTGAAGAACTAAAATTGAACTCTTAAATAAAGATAGAATAAGTTGATGTTACTCATTCATACCCTAGACAACCTTATTGGAGAAAGTGTATCCTCGTGAAGAATATCAGTAATCACCAAGAGCTCATAGACCACCTATAGCTCTCCAAGTTACCATATTTACTCATATGACAACATTTTGAACTTGGATTTTTTGACTTGTCCAGAAGCCATGTTTCAATAGACACTATTGAAAACTTAACGTTAAGATTTAATATCCAATACCTCAAAACATCCATATGATGGTATTCTACTCTCATTTATTAAATGGAGCCATGATGTCCATATCTATAAATGAAGTCCTTTATAGATTAACAAATGAATACCACCAAACTATCGAGGATAGACTATGCTATATAATCGTACTCATCGATAGCTTAAATGATAACACTTGCAACCATAAGTCCATCTTTTATCTCAGGATTGAGATAGACTCTCAGATTGTCTTCAAATAAAAACTTTCACCCATTGACGGTTCTAGTTAAAGTATTTCATTTTGATCCTATTCAATGCACCCAGTGCACTAGATTATTTTGCCCAAAGACACCACACATTGATGATTTTTGACTTATCATAACACATTTGATACCACTCAAATGCTAGCAAAAGAATCTACAAGTTTGACAAGATAAAGGTGCCCAACCTTTTATCTTAAGTTATGAATATTATTCAAGACTAACTAAAAAATTGTGTCTACCTCATACGTATCTAGATGTATGAAAAATTCTTCTTTTCTCATAGTCTTTTGACCTTATGATTATTTACTTTTGACAATTATAATAATTAAACTATAAATGCTATAAGATTTGTTTAACTATAAATCACTTTATTAATATGAAAAGATTGTCAAATACATTATTACACTCTTGCTATCGAGCATAATCCCATTAAATACAACCAATACTATACATCTAGATTAGTTACAATCGATTTATGTGTATTCATTTCATGAGAGTTCATACATTCCCATAATTCACTTGTTGGATCATCAATTCCTTAGTCTTAATTGTCATTTCTAACACCCATCTCATATGAACACTGATTGCGTTTAGATTAACTTGTCTAATTGTAGTGTACATCTTTACAATTAACTTTTCAAAACTAAACCCAATATCATTTACGTTTTCATGCTTAGCTTTAGTTTCATAGTTAACTGGTTTTAGCCATCCGATTCCCCTTTCCCTGTGGATGATACCCGAATTGCCATTGTACTTGTTTTATAAACATTTTAGGCATAGTTGTGGTTTTTATAAATATTGTTTGACGAGCATTTTATAACGACAAAAATAGCTCGGTCACTCACCATGACCACACACAGGGTCATATCCACGATCCAACGTGCATTAAAACACTACTTACGTGTAGGCAAGTGATTGAGTCCAAAGAGGAAACAAACTTAGCTCCCTCCAAGAAATTCCCGAATCCGTTATCAAGCCATTGTCAACGACATTTAAATAGAATATCTCGCCCGATAAAAAGGGACTCGATTCAGAAGTTAATGGCGAGAGAATCACAAGTTTAACCTAGTTGGACTGTGTATAAATACGCCCAAACATGTATAGAAAAGAGAGGACGAAAATGAGAGAGCTTTGCCTTAGATTAAATTCTATTCACAGAGCACAACCACCATTGTTATCTACTTCTCGACAGGCACGGAGCTGCTGCCCCATGTACCTAGGAGAGATTGTGAGTTTTCTAGTGATTTTTGTAAATGACGTGTGATTCATTTAACAGTAATAAGGCAATGCCATTTTCCTTTACATAACTTTAATACATCATGTTATCACTCACCTTCATTTTCATCATCCTATGCATAAACCAGATACCAAAGGTACCAACCCTGACTGTGACCTCTGTGGTATTGGTCTCGATTGTGTTAGCTAAAATTCTTCACACCGAGTGAATTTTCGATCAATACTATCTGGCACCATCTGTGGGAACACCCGCACCAAGTTTACACAATGTTTACGTGCTTATTGTTTTACAGGAACTATGAAGCTTCGATCCTCCCAAGGACAACCTGAGGCTTTAGGGGAACAGTCTGCCACATAAACCCAAAAAGCTCTGAAAAGAGGTAGGAAGTCCAGACATCATAGCCAGGCTCCAGTACAACTAACCACTACACGGACTCTATGCCCCCGAGTGATAATCCATATCGTGCTCGACCAATAGGCAGTGGCCTTCATGGATAATTTCCACCTTTATTTGCTAGCAGAATGAATCGGGACTCAGTCTGTAAATTCCCATATTCAAGGGGAAAAAAATAGACCTGGAGCCCGACAGCCTACCTTGGTCCCCCCATCAGTACTGGTTGGTAACAAGACAGGACCTCAACCCTCAATCCGAGATAGATTGGGGACCATGCCCTCGGTTCCTTATAGGCCATCGTGTTACCAACCTCGATTGGTCAAATCTACAGCCGATGCATTACCACTGGAGTAGTGTGAAGCCTCTCACCCTGCAGCTTCTAGGATGGAAACCCAGGTAAGAGAATAAGGTGACCAACAAAGCCCTTGGGCAGATCCCTCTCGTGAAAAGGACAAGATTGAGGTCTCTAGTTCATCAGAGGGATTTTATAGCGAGGGATCCGAGGTCAATTCAAAAAAACATAGGAATAAGGGCCCAAGGGATCAGTTGGAAAACTACAAAGAGAGATCCAGTAGAAAATGAAGGGGAAAAACAAGGAAGCCAAGAAGGATCCTTTGAGTGAAATGAATGCTCCCATCACCAGTAGGATCAGTGAAGCTAAACTCCTGCCAAAATTCAAGATGCTAGTAGATTAGTTCTCTGGAATAGAGGACTCTTTAAGCAATCAGAAGAGTTTCGTCCATTAAATGGAAGTATAGAATACCACTAGGGCTACCATGTGCAGGATGTTCCCTCCCACCCTGACTGAGTTTGCAAAGACTTTGTTCAGTAAGCTGCCCGTTGGAAGTGTGGATTCTTTTACAAAGCTATCAATCGACTTTTGCTCGAAGTTTTAGGTGGTCAAACCAAGTCCAAAGGATCCCATACACCTTCAATATGTTGTCCAGGAATGAGGAGAAACTCTCTGGTCTTACATGGAATATTTTCATAAGAAAGTCATCCAGATGGGAGTATTCACCGAGAAGAAGACCCTAACTAAATTTCAACGGAACCTGTGGGTGGGCAAACTTTTTCATTATCTTACCAAACGACCTCCAGAAACCTATCAAGAGGCCTATGATCGGGCTCTCGAGAAGGTCAAGATTGATAAATAGCTCAAGGTCAAAATGGAGCATGACGATATGAGAACGGCAAAACATTAGAAGAAGGAGGCGACCATACTAGCGCCAGCTCAGAAAACCCAGACTAAACCCTTAAACAGGTAAATGTATCATTTTCCCCATTCCTAACCTCGATAAGAGTAGTACCCAGTAAGGTGAACACCTCCACGAGGTTCACCTCTTCCAAGGACTTTAGCCCTAGTAACGAGAGATGAGAAAGGGTACAATCATTATATCCCTTAAATGTGTCCCACGAAACAATCTACCTTGCCATTCGAGACAAGAGGCTACTTCATAAGCCAGCACCCAAGAAAGCTCTGGCAGATAAGAGGAACCGATATAAGAACTATGACTTCCATGAAGACGTAGAGAAAAATAGGTCAAAGTGTTATAACTTGCGCAATCAGATTGAAGCTCTGGTGAGGGGAGGATGTTTAGTAAAACTCTTGCAGTAGGTCAGGAATAACATCCAAACTGGAAGGGAGGTTTCAGCAAAGATCCGTGATCATGCTGAAAAGAGAAAGGGGGAGCAGAAGGATTTGATACAGCAAATCCATGTTATACATACAATCAGTGGAGGGCCCACCTTGGTTGGCACCTCCAACAATTCCAAAAAGAACAATGCAAGGAAGATTCCCCACGGTGATAAAGGCTGGGGTATCTTCAAGGTCAACTAGAGCCTGGTTGGCCCATCCCATTTGAAACAGATTAATTTCATAGAGGCAGATGTCTACAACACTGTGCAGCCCCAGGACGATCCCACGGTAATCACGGTGCAGATTGCTAATTGCACGGTTCACTTGTCGACATAGGCAATAGTGTAGACATTCTCTTTAAAGATGCCTTGGAGAAAATCAATTTGAAGAATTGGTGCTACAATAGCTGCACAACCCCACTGTACCGCTTCACTGGGATTAGATCATACTGTGGGGTCAAAGATCCTTCCAATAATCACTGGAACCACACCCCTGCAACAAAATATCATGACAGACTTTGTTGTGCTTTTCACCCCGTCGACCTACAACACGTTACTAGAAATACCATTCTTGTTATCTTTGAAGGGGGTCTTGTCTATTTACCATATTGTCTTAAAGTTTTCGACGGGTAACAATAAGGGTGAGGTACGCGGGGACCAGCAACCAAAAAATGCTATGCAGTGTCTACCAATCCGATAACTTTGATGAAATAGTTCACGCAAGTCGTAACGATCCAAGATATAAAAAACTCTCGGGATGACTCTGGAAGATGCGGATCTTGCTGATCATCTGGAGAATGACCCTCTAGGACTTGATGAGGAAGAGCAAAGCAGAGAATAGACTAGCGGGCACCCTGTAGATGAGCTAGAGGAGATACCCATCAGAACTGATGACCACTCCAAGGTTATCAAGGTCGGAGCTACACTTGAGCCAAGAATGATGGAAGGTTAGATCGTGTTTCTTCGAGAATTCAATGACGTCTTCGCTTGGAGCCATGACGAGTACCGGGAATCCTGATATCTTTGGTAGCTCACCGACTAGTAGTTGATCCAACCTTCAAGCTGATCAGGCAGAAGAGGTGTCACTTTAACGTTGAGAGGAATGCTGCGGTTTAAGAAGAAGTGGACAAGCTGATCAAAGCAGGTTTCATCAGAGAAGCTCGATATCCCAAATGGATTATCGATATTGTCATGGTCAAAAAGGAAAATAGGAAGTGGCGTAGGTGTCTCGATTACACCAACTCTAACCGGGAATGCCCGAATGATAACTTTCTTCAACCAAAAATTGACTAGCTGGTGTATTCCACTCCCGAAAACAAGCTTCTCAGCTTTATGTTCGTGTTCTCAGGGTATAACCAGATTAAAATGCACCCAGCCGATCAGGACAAGACCAGCTTTATCATGGGGTAAGGTCTACATTACTACAAGGTGATGCCTTTTCGGCCTCAAGAACGCATGCACTACCTACCAGCGTTTGTTCAACCAGCTATTCAAGCCGTATATAGGAAAGACAATAGAGGTGTACAAAGATGATATGATCACCAAGTCTCTGGAAGTAGAAGAACTTCAACGCCATCTCCACGGTACTTTTTAGATATTGAGGGAAAACCAAATGCGGCTGAACCCCACCAAATGCACGTTAGGGGTGACTAGGGAAAGTTCTTGGGTTTCATTGGGAATGAGAGGGGGATTGAAGTAAACCCTGAATTGATCCAAGCTCTCCTCAACCGAGATTCTCTGACCACTCTCAATCAAGTCCAAGTGTTGACAATGTGCATAGCAGCACTCAACAGGTTCATTTCGCATTCCATAGATAAATGTCTTCCCTTCTTCAAAGACATCAAGCAGGGGAAGAATATGAAATAGGATCAAGAATATGAGAGAATTTTATAAGATTTAAAGAATTACCTCGCAAGCCCGCCACTGCTAGTTAAGCCCATGCTAAGAGAGGAGTTACAGATCTACCTGGTCGTGTCAGAGACGGTAGTAAGTGGGGATTCGGTCAAGAAGTGTGAGGATAGGGTCCAGCGACCTATCTACTATGTCAGTCATGCACTATCCAGGCTCTAGAAGAACTACCTCCTCTTTGAGAAGCTCACCTTGCCCTGGTAACTATGACTAGGAAGCTTTACCCCTATTTCCAAGCCCATACAGTGGCGGTAGTGACAAATCAACCACTCCGCCAGTTCTTACAGATGCCGGATGTATCCGGAAGGCTAGTCTTATGGGCTTTGGAGCTCACCTAGTTTGAACCGAGGTACAAATCTTGCACAACAATCAAAGCTCATGCCCTAGCAGACTTCGTTGTTGAATTCTCAGCCCTTACAAGTGAAGAGGCCCCGGTAGCACTGGGTCTAGCTCATAGAAATCTTACAGGGGACAACAATTGGTTGAAAGGCTGTAAGCCTAGATTCTCTACGCAAATGGAGCATCAGAATAGGTAAGGGGAGGAGCCAGCATAATCCTAATTGACCTTGAAAGGATGAAATGTTGCCACTGTTTTAGGTTTGAATTCAAAGTAATCAATAATAATACAGAGTATGAAGCTCTCATAGTCGGCATGAAGGTCACCATTGAGCTGGGGTCCGATCACTTACACGTCAAGAGTGACTCGTTGCTTATCATCAACCAGGTTATAGGACTCTACCAAGCCAAGGGCGACAACATGGCTGCCTCCCTGAAGTTGGTCAAACAACTCAGAGAAAGGTTCAAGGGGTTTCGGATTGAGTAGATACCTCGATAGAAAAACCATCGGGTAAACATCTTAGTAAAGATAACTATGAATGTGGGTCAAGTCCTACCTAGGGGAGTACCTTTCCAGATGATCTCACAGTCGAGCATTGCAGGGGGCAAGGCAATCTGCCTCGTTGAGCAGCTACCATGTTGAATGGACCAAATAACTATCTACCTCCAGGAAGGAAAGCTTCTCGAAGATCCCGACCAAACCCGAAAAATCAAGAGGTTATTTGTTCGGTATTGCCTGATAAATGGATACCTCTACAGGAGGGGCAAATCCTTTCATTTGCTTTGATGTCTGCATTGTAGGGAAAATCGCACAATGGAAGCGTGAAAAATCAAAATTAGGGTTTTGATATAAATAATTTTTTTTTCCTTTTTTAAAACAAGAACCTTAACCCTAGATTAATTGATGTATATAAAATGTATCGTACCTTTTTCTCATGACGATTGAACTAGCACTGGATTGAATCCGTAAGATCTTCCAATCCAATCACGAACGTGAATCACCTAGGAGTGTGGGCTCCCTTTCTCTAAATTGTATACCTGAGGATGGAAACAAAAAAAATCCTTTTCTTTGTTATTCATAATAATCCTCCTAGAGGAAAACCAAGAACGTTATGTCACTTGTGAATTATCAAGCAATTTGATTGAAACTCGCGTGAACCTTGATTCGATGTTGTACACAAAACCTTTTAATATAAAGGCTACTAGTGTACTATAGAAAACTAAACGTTCTTTCTTCCTTTTCTTTTTTGTCGAATCTCACACTATTTCTATAAGTTGATAGAATTTTGTTCAAGAGCAAAAACAAAATTTCACTCTCAAAATTCTATGGTAGCTGAAGTCTCTCAAAAAATTCTTACCCTTGGCTGAAATTATGTGATTCATAAATATATATATCATGTCCGAATTCCTAGCCCTAAAATATAAAGGGTTGGTTGAATGCAATTTATATTTAATTTAGGAGACTTAATCCTTTCTTAAGAAGGATTTACTTGGTGGGCAAGAATCCTATCCTTAGGTGGATTTACTTGGTGACCAAGAATCCTTTTCCAAAAAGAATTGTTTCCCACACCAAAACACCTAATCCAACTCAAATAGTATATTTGTAACCATATTAAAGATTTCCTAACATGACTAGATAAATAATTCCTTTTATTTATCTACTTATCAAATATAATTTTAATACTAATTATACTACCAACAATAGTATAATATTAGGAGACCATCACATACTAGGAAAAAGATTTTGACTTTTAATTAAATAATTAATTAATTAACAAATTAATTAATTCCCATTTAATTAAATAATAAAATAAAAAATAATATATTAAGCTATTTTATATAGCCTTGCCACCCAACACATATACATGGGCCAATATATATATTTTTTTATTTTATTAAATCCATTGGACTTTAATAAAAAGTCCACATGTGAACTAGACTCAATCTAACAAAATGAAACAAGTCCACATGCCTTAATACAATTCTAGATGGACCCCTAAATTGGTCCAGTAGAATATATCAAGTGATCCATGCAAGTTCGTGTGGATTGGGGATCCTGGCGGGCTATCTAAATTTAAGCTCGAATAGACACAAGCCAATCACAATCACCAATTGATTCACTTAGGTCCGATCTATTAATTTTTGTTCATTCCACTGAAGAACTAAAATTGAACTCTTAAATAACGATAGAATAAGTTAATATTTCTCATTCATACCCTAGACAATCTTAATGGAGAAAGTGTATTCTCGTGAATAATACCAGTAACCGCCATGAGCTCATAGACCTCCTATAGCTCTCCAAGTTACCATATTTACTCATATGACTACATTTTGAACTTGGATATTTTGACTTGTCCAGAAGCCATGATTCAATAGACACTATTGAAAACTTAACTTTAAGATTTAATATCCAATACCTCAAACATCCATATCTACTCTTATTTCATAAATGGAGCCACGATGTCCATATCTATAAATGAAGTCCTCTATCGATTAACAAATGAATACTGATTAACACTGAAAAGTGTATGTTTACTAAGGGATAATATCATCATTTTACACTTCCAATATGATTAATTCCCCAATTTAGACATAATTTTGTTCGCTCGCTTAAATAAATGTGTTGTGCAATCATCAGTGTAATTTTCTTTGTATTTCAGAGTTAATTTGGTCAATTAAGAATCATGGAGACATCAGATGGCAAAACAGACATCATTGTCAAGTTCAGAACGTCAGAAACCATAGGATGGCCAAAAAGGGCATTTTTGTAATTTTGACTATTCACTGTTCACAGTTGGCTTTCACTATTCCTGATGACGTGGAAAATTCCTATTGGACCAAACTGCGAGTGCACCGTACACGCGACTGTAGAGAATTTCATTCTAGAAGTCGGTGCACTGTTCATAGTTGACTTTCTAGAAGATTATTGACCGATGACGTGACACAATTCTATTGGCCTGAATTGTGAGTGCACCGTACATGTGCTTTAGGGAATCATATTCTAGAAGTGGGTGCACTGTTCACTGTTGACTTTCATTGACGCGGTAACTATTTACTATTCATTATTCACTGATGACGTGACAAAATTTGGACGCAACATTCTAAATTCATCCGATGGTCAATTTTCATCCGTATTTTGTATAAATAGAGGACCTCTCCCCCCTAATTTGTAGATCCGAAATCCAAATATGATATTAGATTTGTGAAATTCTCTCTTTTGTTCACATATTCTCAGTTTAAATAAAATAACTATTTTCTAGTTAAATTATGTCTGGCTAATGTTATATAGCTGAGGCCAAATTTGATACTGTTGGTGTGGAAAATATGATCCAATTATAGTAAGTTTATTATTTTTTTGCTTTCTCCCCTCTGATCTTTGTGGAGTTTTAGACTCACTGTAGTCAGACAGATATTGTCTAGCATAGTGGGTACTTTTACCCATATCTATCAGAGAGTATATTATCCTATCTGATCTTTAAGGATTTTTGACTCACTGTAGACAGACTGATGTTGTCTAGCACAGTGGGTACTTTTACCTACATCTATCAAAGAGTGGTCAGTGGAATGGAATACCCTTCCATTAATCTGGACTAATTATTATTTTTTGAATCATATTCGAATTACCAACAGTTGATCCCTTAGCCCCAATTTTAATTTTAATTTATTTACATTTTATAACAAGCTTAGTAATTAATCTAGATAATTAATTCTATAAGGACAAATGAACAACCTCTCTATGGTTCGACTCGGTCTTACCGGTTAATATATTACTATGACACTCTTACACTTGGGAGTAGGAACACTTCTTTAGGACGTGTCAAATTTTTGGCACCGCTGCCGGGGAGGTAAGTCCGCCTTTTCTTTGTAGAAATCATTTCTTTTTAATTTTAATTTAGCTTTTCTATTTTTTTTCCTCTAATATTCCTTGTTCTTATTTTGTATTCAGTTTTTCATTTTAGCCTAGATCTAGTTTGTATTTGCATATAGGTCATTTTACTTTTCACTTTTGCAGATCAGTCCTTTAACTCTCATATTTTCACTTTAGTCCCTAGATTTATAGGTATTTGTTTTTTCATCCCAACACTTGTGTATATTTGCATTTACACCCTTAGAACTTTTGCATGTTATTTTCATCACTTTTTCTTTTATTTTCTTCATTTTTCTGTATTTCACCTCCATGAACCCTCATTAAATTTGCTTCAGACATTGGTCTCGAACATCTAGTGGTAGGCTAATTAGGAGATCACAATCACCCACATTTACCAACAACATGGCTGAAAACCCATTTAGACACACAACAGGAAACCAAGCCGAAAACCTTTTAGACAACCTTGACAACATATATCAACACAGCAACCATCCGCCTTATGTTGACCTTGACCAACACATTAACCAAAATCCATCTAGAACTCTTAGAGACTACATGAACCCCACACGTACGGGAGCACCTTCATGCATAACTTTCCTACCAAACACAGTACACTTTAATTTTAAACCGGAAATCAATCAACTTTTACCCAATTTTCATGGTCTCGAATCTGAAAACCCATATTTGCATCTTAGAGAGTTTGAGGAAGTCTATAACACTTGCACTGACCAAAATTTTAGCATGGATATAATCAAGCTTAAGTTTTTCCTTTTTTCCTTAAAAGATAAAGCTAAAACTTGGTTACAAAACCTTAGGTCAGGATCAATCCAAACTTGGAATGACATGTAACAACAGTTCTGAAAGAAATTTTTTCCACCTCATAGAACAAACACTCTTAAGAGGCAAATCACTTAATTTACTCAAAAACATGGGGAAACACTTTACCAATGTTGGGATAGGTTCAAAGAGTTGTTAAATGTCTGTCCACATCATGGTTTTGAAACATAGAGGATAGTGTCATATTTCTATAAGGGACTCACACACCAAAGTAGACAAGTCATTGAAATGATGTGTAATGGGGAGTTCAAGGACAAAAATCACGAAGAAGCACTTGACTATCTTTACCACATCGCTGAAAAAGCTCAAAATTGGAATACCATTGGTTCCTCTAAGTCCATGAGCAAACCATAACCATCTCTATCTAGTGGAGGCATTTACAATCTTAAGGAAGACCATGACCTTCAAGCAAGATTTGCATCCCTAGCTAGGAAAGTTGAAGCTTTAGAAACTAAAAAGAGTGAACATGTAAAATCTGTACAAGAAATTTCATGCCATGTACGTGATTCTAATTATCATATCACTCATAGTTTCCCAACTTTACCAGCCTTAAAAGATTGCCTTCATGAACAAGCCAATGGTTTGCACACTTTCAACAAGCCAAATTCACACCCAAACTCACAAACCTACAATCCTGGTTGGAGAAATCATCAGAACTTTAGTTGAAGGAACAACAATCAAGCCCAGTCTTCACAACCACCAGGTCCATCATATCCATAAACACACCAGAATTTCCAAAACCCTCAAGGTTATACGCCTTATGTCCCACCATCTAGGAAAAACCATGAAGAAACTTTGCACACATTCATTGGGAAACAAGAATCCATTAACAGCCAAACTGCACAAACCTTGACAGATGTTAAAGATACTTTGGAAAAGATTGCTTCTACACTCACCACACACGAAAAAGGTAAGTTTCCATCTCAACCACAACCAAATCCCAAGAGTTAGTCAAGTTTCTATGATAATAACCAATGCCCAGATCAAGTCAAATCAATTATCACTCTTCGTAGTGGTAAGGTCATCGAAAAACCTATTCTTAAATCTAGTAAAAATGATGATGAGTCATTTTCTAAGGGTAATGAAAGGGTTAATGAAACCATTATTGATGAAGAAATAATTGAATCCCCACATACACTGCCATATCCTCATGCTCAAAAATTCACAGAAATCGAAGCATCCCCTAGAGATTTTTGAAATTTTCAACTAGCTAAAAATCAATATCCCTTTGTTGGACACAATCAAATAGGTACCTTTCTATGCCCAATTTTTGAAGGATCTGTGCACTGTGAAAAGGAAGCATCAGGTAAGAAAGAAAGCCTTTACGATTGAACAGGTAAGTTCCATTATTTCCAATAAAAATGTTTTGAAATATAAAGATCATGGATGTCCTAGTTGGTAACTATAAAATTGAGCATGCTTTACTTGACCTAGGTGCTAGTGTAAATTTGCTCCCATACTCATTTTATCAGCGACTTAAACTTGGTGAATTAAAGTCGACTTCAACCACACTTTGTCTTGCTTATAGGTCAATTAAAATAACAAAAGGAATAGTGGAAGAAGTGTTAGTACAAGTCGATAAATTTATCTACCCAGTAGATTTTATTGTCTTGGAACACAACCTGTTGTTAATGAGCACAAATCAATTCCTGTTATATTAGGTCGTCCATTTTTGCGTACTGCAAATGTCTGGATTATTTGTAGGAATGGAATAATGAACATGTCTTTTGGAAATATGAAAATTAAGGTTAATGTTTTCAACATGTATAAGGAACCATTTGATGATGAAAATGAAGATGAAAATGTAGACATTATTGAAACCATCGTTGAAGATCATGTTCAAAAAGATTCTTTTAACTCATCTGAAGTTTGTTTGATCAATTCACCTAAGTCATGCATGCATTCACATCTTGATAATTGTTTGTAGGTTGCTAAAGAAGAAGAAGACATTTCAGATTTTGAAAATTTTGAACAAAAAGATGAAGAGCCAAAAGAAAAAGCACCTCAACTGGTTTTAAAACCCTTACCAGAGGGACTCAAATATGCGTACCTTGGAGATGAGCAGACCTACCAGTGGTAATCTCTTCTAACCTCATAGAAAAATAAGAATGCAATTGGTTGGAATTTGAAAGATTAGAAAGGTATTAACCCATTGATTTGTTCACATCGAAAAAATTTAGAGGAAAATGTTAAAACATATCAACAACCCCAAAGAAGACTTAACCCACACATGAAAGAAGTTGTCAAGACCGAAGTCCTTAAATTACTTGATGTGGGAATTATCTACCCTATCTCTGATAGTAAGTGGGTGAGTCCTACACAAGTTGTACCAAACAAATCTGGAATCATTGTTGTTAAAAATGAAAAGGGTGAGTTAATTCCAACTCTTGTTCCATCTAGTTGGCGCAAATGCATTGATTATAGAAAATGAAATGATGCCACTGGAAAAGATCATTTTCCCCTTCCATTCCTTGACCAAATTTTAGAAAGAGTAGTAGGACATCCCTACTACTTTTTCTTGATGGGTATTCAGGATACTATCAAATTCCAATTGCATTAGAAGATCATGAAAAGACCTCATTCACTTGTCCTTCTGGAACCTTCGCATTTAGAAGAATGCCATTTGGTTTGTGTAATGCTCCAACAACATTTCAACTCCGCATGCTTAGCATTTTTAGTGACATGATTGAACATTGTTTAGAGGTCTTTATGGATTATTTAACTGTGTCTGGGAATTCTTTTGATAATTGTCTGAATAACTTGGAAAGAGTCTTGAAACGTTGCATAGAAAAAGGACTTATGCTTAACTAGGAAAAGTGTCATTATATGATCACATTTGGGATTATTTTGGGTAACGTTGTGTCATCTAAAGGAATCGAGGTTGATAAGGCAAAAATTGAAGTCATTTTGAAGTTACCACCACAACAAATAGTCGAAGATGTGCGGTCATTTTTAGGTCATGCAAGATTTTATAGGAGGTTTATTAAAGATTTCAGTTTCATATCTAAACCACTTTGTAACCTCTTATTAAAAGATGCAAAGTTTGAATGGACACAAGAGTGTCAAGAGTCCTTTAAAAAGATAATTGACCTTTTAACATCTGCTTCTTTCATGCAATCCCCTGATTGGTCTTTGTCTTTTGAATTGATGTGTGATGCGAGTGATTTTGCTGTTGGAGCTGTCTTAGGACAGAGAATAGAAGGTAAGCCTTTTGTGATTTATTATGCAAGTAAAACTTTGAATTGTGCACAAATGAATTACACCACCACTAAGAAAGAATTACTTATTGTAATATTTGCATTGGATAAATTTCAGTCAAACTAGATTGGCGCTTCAACCATTGTTTTTACTGGTCACGTTGCTTTGAAGTATTTAATGTCTAGACAGGATGAAAATACAAGATTGATTCGCTGGATTTTGTTTCTACAAGAATTCAATCTCACAATCAAGGACGAAAAAGGTGTTGAAAATGTTGTTGCAGACCATTTATCAATACTCACCGCTGAGTCATCATTTGATAAAGCACCCATCAATGATTCTTTTCCGGATGATCTTTTATTCTCTATCACAACTTTGCCTTGGTATGTTGACATTGTTAATTATCTCGCAACAGGAATGATGCCACTTGATTGGAATGTGCAGGACAAAAAGAATTTTTTGATCGATGTAAAACGTTTTTACTCGGATGACCCATACTTATTCAAGTATTGTCCTGATCAATCTGTTCGATGGTGTATTCCAAGCAATGAGGTAAGTAGTGTCATTGAATTTTGTCATTCTGAAGCTTGAGGTGGTCATTTTTTGTTAAAGAAAATGACTGCAAAAATCTTGCAGTGTGGATTTTAGTGGCCCACCTTGTTTAAAGACGCACATGTATTCTGTAAAACCTGTGAAACTTGTCAAAAGTTAGGATCCATTTTCAAGCGAAACATGATGCCTTTAAACCCCATTCATGCCATTAAAATATTTGATTGTTGGGGAATTGATTTTATGGGTCAATTTCCACCGTCATTTTGATTTTTGTACATTTTGGTTGTTGTTGATTATGTGTCAAAATGGGTTGAAGCAATTCCTTGTCGAAATAATAATCACAAAACAGTGATTAAGTTTTTAAAGGAAAATCTTTTGAGTCGATTTGGAATCCCTCGAGCCATTATCAGTGATGGAGGCAAACACTTTTGTAACAAACCTTTTGAGTCTTTATTGAAGAGATATGGAGTCACACACAAAATTTCCACACCATACCACCCTCAAACAAGTGGTCAAGTTGAGTTAGCAAATAGGGAGATAAAACATATATTGCAAACAACGGTTAACCCTGATCGAAAAGATTGGTCTATTAGACTTACCTTGTGTTGGAAATGTAATTGCAGGCTTATAATCCCGGTTGCTTTTAGTCATTACCTACTAGCCAAACCGTCTCCTCATTCACATGCTGCTAAAGAAAATGCTTTAGGCACGCGCACACTATAGATAGTCCTTTATAACTCGCATGTTGAGAGTTAAGTCGATTGCATAGAGAGTTGCCCTTCCCCACCGGATAGGTATGGGAGAGACTTTCATAGAAGGATTCAATACTGACATAGTTATTATAAATGATTTTTCCTGGAAATGAAATCGAGAGCTTGATGAAGACGTGCCTTGGATCTACAGAGTGATCGAAAGATATCCCTTGGTACACCAGTTCTTACGAGCGAACTTATTGGATGCACTTTAGGCTTACCGCACTGCATTCAAAACATCTTTGGGTATGTCTCCTTATCATTTAGTTTATGGAAAACCTTGCCCCTTACCTATTGAACTTGAGAAAAAAGCATATTGGGCTATTAAAACTTTCAATTCTAACCTAAAAGATGCTGGTGAATTGCGCAAGTAGCAAATAAATGAACTTGAAGAATTAAGAAACGATGCATATGAAAATGTAATTTTTTTTAAAGAAAAATCTAAAACCTTTCATGACAGACGAATTTTAAGAAGACCATTTGAAGTTGTTCAAAAGGTTTTGCTTTGTAATTCTCGACTACAGTTATTTCCTGGCAAATTGAAATCAAAGTGGAGTGGTCCATTTGTTGTGAAACACGTGTATCCATATATTGCCATTGACATCGAGAGCTATAGGAATGGTAACATGTTTAAAGTAAATGGACAAAGTGTGAAACCATTCTCAAAAAATACAGATTTTAAAGAAGACTCTACCGTCCTTTTTGACCCTTGTTACAACAGTGAGTAAAAAAGCCTTTTGCTTTTGACTTTATTTGTGTTTGCAATTATTATTATTTTTTTGTTCGCTTTTATGTTTTTAATTTTTGTTGGATTAATTTCTAGGTTCAATTTTTGTTCGGTGTGTTTTTCTATATAACCCCGGTTAAATGGCAGATAACGGTACTCCGTGACAATTCAAGTCGGTTTAATTTAGTTTCCCAAATAACTCATCCCCAAAACAAGGCATGGATGAAATTTTTACAAACCAGCGAAAACAATTTCTATCGTTTCCCCAAAATGCTACGAAAAAAGATTTACAAAGCACGTTCCGAAAGATTACACTTACTTATGATAAACAACATTCATGTTCAAATTCGCTGGTTGATCGAAGCTAAGGTACGTCTAGCAAGTGAGTCTGCTGATTCATTTATATCTTACATGCCTAGTTTTGGAAAAAGTAACCATGCAAGAAAAGGAAGAGCTAAGAAGTTAGGAGTTACTTGTCACAAATGTGCACTTACAACTTGCACACATTGTCGTTCTTTAGGAATGTTGTCTAATAATCGGGAAGATAAACTTTTATTCATTAGGCATGGTTTGCGTAAGGAGTCATTGGATAATATCCTAATGACTCTAGATGCACATCGTAGTGGATATGTGCAAATGGAAATTGACCGATTATGGCCACAATTTCGAAAAGAACATGCACAATATAGCCTTAGGAATCTGACTTTAAAAGACCCTGTTTGCCAATTTATAAGAAAATTGAATGGGAAGCATATACCCCACCCATAGAGGGCATTGAAGCCGTTTCTGGATGTAAAACCAGAGGAATACGTGAGCCACAATCACAACTATCTGTAAATATCCTTTTGTTTTTATTATATGTTTCCTTCTGCATTTAATGTCTTTTGTAATTACTGTTGTTTACTTCTGATTTTTGAACCATTTGGATCTAATATCATTGACAAATACGCCGTCCTATACAGATAGGTGTATCAATGTGTTACCTTTTCAGGATTTATAAATACAAGCATTTGTTTTCCTTTTTTGCTTCAAAGCACTCATAAACATTCAAAAGAAAAATTTAGAAAGTGCATTAATTGCGTCACCTTCAACTAAACGATCCACAAACATTTGTGTGTTTGGTAACACTAATTATGGGAAATACATAGAGTTTGTTGAGGCTCCAACTCATCTTGGTAAGTATGGAGGAGGTAACTTGGGATTGATGAGGTATGTTTCACGAGCAGCACGAGACGGAGGTAGTCAAGTTCTTGATATTGTCCCAAAACCTATGGCCACAGCAGACATCATTGGAAAGACAAACAACGAAGAGCTAGTTGTTTCAGGTATGCCTAAAAGATTGACTGCTATGTTACATCATGCTGATACGTTGATGCTTTGGCAAGTAGTTTTGGAACCTTAGAAGGAATCTTTACAATGGAATCTGGGAGCAACTACACATCCATGAGAAACCCATCGATTTGTTGAATGTTAATAAATTTTATGATGGTTTGCTTTCATTTCTTGATCATGCTCAGAAAAATTATTACATTCCACCTTCAATCTAAAAAATCTTTATCTCTGCTTTAAGTCCTCATGAGCTGATTGACTAGTAACAAGCTTTTAATTATGAGCCAGTTCCATCAACCTCCAAAATGGACTGGTCCATTGATTAAGAGAACAAGAAACACAGAATTGATCTGAATCTCAGTTTGTAATTGTCCCATGGTTTTTATACATTTTATTCTCCTTTATTTTGTATTTCTTTTATTGTTTTGCAGGATTTTGTTGTCTTTCAAGTTGTTCAGAAGATATCTTCTAAACCTTACCTCTTTCTAAAGTCATTGGGGACAATGTCTCGTTCTGGTTGGGGGGAGGGGATAGTTGATTCAATAACTTTTATTATAAAAAAAAACTAACTTCTGACCATTTTTTTGTAAAAATGGACGAGTAAGGAGATCTTTTAGATACTTCTGGGACGCATATTTGTAGTTCTGATGCATTTTTTTTTCATCTGACTATTCAAATTTATAAACTCTCCATTGTGATATCATTCACTAATCTTTTTGTTTATTCAGTCATCTTGAGAATTTTTTTGAACTATTCTGGACACACACGCACATTGACACGTGATTATGTGCAGTAGGTTGAGATTTTACCATATTTAGTTCTGAAACATCATTCAAGAGTAACAACCGAAGGCAGTGGTCTTGTTTAAAAATATATATAGTATTAATAATAATAATATTTTTGTGTTTTTTGACCAAAACTCTTACTTAGTAGCTAGGTCTCATGCCTCAGTAAGCATATAGTTTTCGCATAAAACGATGGAGTCTAGATAAGAATAAAGTGTAGTTTCATAGCCTCTTTAACTCGAGCAATTAAGTCTGAGGGGTGCTTCAACACCTAATGCCCTAAGACCAATTGGTTTGGGAGTCATTGACCCAAAGCTCGTTACACGAGTTAAAGAGAAAGCTTAATGGAATTGTACTTAAAAAAAACATCTGTAATCCTAGTAATTAAGCCCGTAGGAGTGTTTCAACGCTTAAAGCCTTAAAGCCATCTGGATTGGGAGTTATTGGCCTAAAGCTCGCTACATGGATTAAAGATGGAATGTTTGTTTCCAATTTTATTATATATATAAAAAAAAAACTGCTGCCTAAAGAAAAAGCCCTGATGAGATTTCAAAATGAAAATGTTGTTTGATTTCAATTGAGTCTTCATAGTTTTCTCACCCTTTGATAACTCGATTGATGACTGGTTGTCAAAGGGTGAGAAAAGAGGTATAAGAGAGTTTGTCTATATGGTAGTTTAGAGATTTGAAATTGAATTTTTACTATTTTCACTTTAATTGCTAGGGACTAGCAATAAGCTGGTTGGGGGGGGGGGGGGGGTGTGATTAACACTTAAAAGTGTATGTTTACTAAGGGATAATATCATCATTTTACACTTCCAATACGATTAATTCCCCAATTTAGACATAATTTCGTTCGCTCGCTTAAATAAATGTGTTGTGTAGTAATCTGTGTAATTTTTTTTTGTATTTCAGAGGTAATTCGGTCAATTCAGAATTATGGAGAAGTCAGATGGCAAAACAAACATCATTTTCAAGTTTAGAACGTTAAAAACCGTAGGAAAACCATAAAGGGCACTTTTGTAATTTTGACAACTCACTGTTCACAATTGACTTTCACTGTTCCTGATGATGTTGCACATTCCGATTGGACCGAACTGCGAGTGCACCGTACATGCGACTGTAGAGAATCACATTCTAGAAGTCGGTGCACTATTCATAGTTGACTTTCTAAAAGATTATTGATCGATGACGTGGCATATTTCTATTGGCCCAAATTGTGAGTGCACCGTACACGTGCTATAGGGAACCATATTCTAGAAGCCGGTGCACTGTTCACTGTTCACTGTTGATTTTCACTGATGCGGTTACTATTCACTATTCATTGTTCACTATTCACTATTCACTGATGACGTGGTGAAATCTAGACACTCCATTCTAAATTCATCCGATGGTCAATTTTCATCCTTATTTTGTATAAATAAGGGACATCTCCCCCCTAATTTGCATATCCTGAATCCAAATATGATATTAGATTTTTGAAATTCTCTCTTTTGTTTTCAAATTCTCACTTTAAATAAAATAGCTATTTTCTAGTTAAACTATGTCTAACTAATTTTATATAGCAGGGGCCAAAGGTGACACTGTTGGTATGGAAAATATGATCAAATTTTGGTAAGTTTATTATTTTTTGCTTTCTCCCCTCTGATCTTTGTGGAGTTTTTGACACACTGTAGTGAGACAGATATTGTCTAGCATAGTGGGTTCTTTTACCCATATCTATTAGAGAGTGGTTTATCCCCTCTGATTTTTGTGGAGTTTTGACTCACTATAGACAGACTGATGTTGTCTAGCACAGTGGGTACTTTTACCCACATCTATTAGAGAGTGGTAAGTGGAATGGAATACCCTCTTACTAATCTGGACTAAATATTTATTATTGGATCGTATTCGAATTACCAACATTGGATCCCTTAACCTCAATTTTACTTTTAATTGATTTACATTTTATAATAAGCTTAGTAATTAATCTAGATAATTAATTTTACAAGGACAAGCGAACAACCTCCCTGTGGTTCGACCCAGTCTTACCGGTTAATTTATTACTATGACACTCTTATACTTGGGAGTAGGAACACTTCTTTAGGACTTGTCAAATACCACCAAACTATCGAGGATAGACAATGCTATATAATTGTAATCATTGATAGCTCAAATGATAACACTTGCAACCATATATCCATCATTTATCTCAGGATTGAAATAGACTCTCTGATCGACTTCAAGTGAAAACTTTTATCCATTAAAGGTTCTAGATAAAGTACTTCATTGTGATCCAATTCAGTGCACCCAATGCAGTAGATTCTTTTGCACAAAGACAACACACTTTGATGATTTTAGACTTATCATAACACATTTGATAACACTCAAATGCTAGAAAATAATCTAGAACTTTGACAAGATAAAGATTTTGACTTTTAATTAAATAATTAATTAATCAACAAATTAATTAATTACCATTTAATTAAATAATAAAGTAAAAAATAGTATAATTAAGCTATTCTAAATAGCCTTGCTGCCCATACCATATATATGGGCCATATATTATTTTTGTTATTTTATTAAATCCATAGACCTTAATAAAAAGTCCACATGTGAACTAGACCTATTCTTACAAAAGGAAACATGTTCACATGCCTTTATACAATTCTAGATGGACCCCTAAATTGGTCCGGTAGAATATATCAAGTGGTCCGTGCAAATCCGTGTGGATTGGGGATCTTGGTGGGATATCTAAATTTAAGCTCCAATAGACACAACCCAATCATAATCAACAAATGATTCACTTAGGTACGATCTATTTAATTTTAGTTCATTCCACTAAAGAACTAAATTTGAACTCTTAAATAAAGATAGAATAAGTTGATGTTACTCATTCATACCCTAGACAACCTTATTGGAGAAAGTGCATTCTCGTGAAGAATACCAGTAATTGCCAAGAGCTCATAAATCGTCTATAGCTCTAGAAGTTACCATATTTACTCATATGACCACATTTTGAACTTGGATATTTTGACTTGTCCAGAGACCATGTTTCAATAGACACTATTGAAAACATAACGTTAAGATTTAATATCAAATACCTCAAAACATCCATATGATGATATTCTACTCTCATTTAATAAATGGAGCCACGATGTCCATATCTATAAATGAAGTCCTCTATCGATTAACAAATGAACCACCAAACTATCGAGGATAGACTATGCTATATAATCATACTCATTGATAGCTCAAATGATAACACTTGCAACCATAAGCCCATCATTTATCTCAGGATTGAGATAGACTCTCCGATTGTCTTCAAATGTAAAACTTTTATCTATTGACGATTTTAGATAAAGTATTTCATTGTGATCCTATTCAATGCACCCAGTGCACTAGATTCTTTTGCCCAAAGACACCACACTTTGATGATTTTAGACTCATCATAACACATTTGATCTCACACAAATTCTAGCAAAAGAATCTACAACTTTTACAAGATAAAGGCGCCCAACCTATTATCTTAAGTTGTGAATATTATTCAAGACTAACTAAAGAATTGTGTCTACCTCATACATATCTAGATGTATGAACAATTCTTCTTTTCTCATAGTCTTTTGACCTTATGATTATTTACTTTTGACAATTATAATAATTAAACTATAAATGATATAAGATTTGTTAAACTAGAAATCACTTTATTAATAAGAAAAGATTGTCAAATACAATATTATTCTCTTGCTATCGAGCATAATCCTACAAGTCTCCCACTTGCTCTATAGCAAATGTGTTAATCTCTCATCCCTATATTCTCTAGATGCCCATCAAAACTCTTTTGTGGAAGAGCTTTTGTAAAGGGATCCGCTAGATTTTCTGCCGACGCGATCTTGGTAATCGTCACGTCACCCCTATGCACAATTTCCCTCAGAAGGTGATACTTTCTTTCAAGCATATAATCTCTCATTCTCCTTAGATACTTGAAAATCTGCTTGATTGCCGTCCAGTGATCAGGACCAGGCTTCGATTGAAACCTGCTAACTATGCCCACAACAAAACAAATATCTGATCTAGTACAGAGCATTGCATATATGAGACTTCCAACTGCCAATGCATATGGAACCTTACTCATGAATTGATCTTCATGCTCATTCTTAGGAACTTGTTTCTTAGAAAGTTTGATTCCATGTCTGAAAAGTAACATACCTTTCATGGAATCTTGTATGGAAAACCTAGACAAGATTTTATTTATGTATGAAGCTTGGGATAATGTAATCGTTCTATTCTTTCTATCCCTTATGACTTGGATACCAAGAATATAACTTGTTTCTCCTAAGTCCTTTATATCAAACTATTTTGCTAACCATTCTTTTATTGATGTCGATACACGTACATTGTTTTCGATGAGTAGTATATCATCAACGTAAAGAACTAGGAAAACCAACTTGTCACCTTTAATCCTTTTGTATACACAATGTTAATAAAAGTTTTGAATAAATTCAAATTTATTTACGGCTTGATCGAACCTTATGTTCTAGGATCCGAACGCTTGCTTTAATCCATATATGGATCTTTACGACTTGTATACCCTTTCTTCTTGGCCCTTTTCAATGAATCCTTCTGGTTGAATCATATAGATGCTTTCGTCAAGACTTCCATTAAGGAAAGCTGTCTTGACGTCCATTTGCCAAATATCTAGTTCTAGAGATGCCGTAATGGATAAGAGTATCCTATTGTATTTAAGCATGGCCACAGGAGACAAGGTTTCTTCATAATCGATACCTTTCTTCTGTGTATAACCTTTAGATACCAATCTAGCTTTAAAGGTTTCCACATTTCCATCCATTCCTGTTTTCCTCTTGTATACCCACTTACACCTAATGGGTTCTATCCCTTTAGCCAAGTCTACAAGAGACCAGACTTTGTTTTTGAACATATTTTCAATTTCGGATTGCATTGCCTTTTACCATTAACAAAAATCAACATCTTCCATTGCTTCTTTGTAAGTATAGGGGTCATCGTCATCCTGAAGACTCTCTACAGATTCTCCTAGACCGATGTATCTCTCAGGTTGTCTAACAACCCTCCCACTATGACAAGGTATGGTAGATTGTTGATCTTGTGTTGGTACGAAACTTACAATTGGGCTTGGTTGCAAAACCTTTTATGGAATTGTATCTCTTAAAAGCTAATTCAAGACAACTCTACTTTTAGGCACAAAATTATTGATATAGTCATTTTCCAGAAATTTATCAATTGTCGAAACAAATTCTTTAAGATTTAAATGACTATAAAAGTAATATCCTTTTGTTCCTTTTGGATACCCTACAAATATGCACGTTTCTGAATAGGACTCCATCTTTTTCGTCTTTCCTTTTAACAGGTGCGCAGCACATCCAAATATCCTTAAGTGTTGTAAACTAGGCTTTTGCCCGGTCCACAACTCATGTGGTGATTTAGGAACCGACTTAGATGTACATCTTGTAGAATGTACATTGCGGTTTGTAATGCATATCCCTAAAAAGAATTAGAGAGCGTTGAATAATTCAACATAGACTTAACCATATCCAAAAGAGTTCTATTTCTCCTTTCTGCCACCCCATTTTGTTGAGGTATGCCTAGTGCAGAAAACTGATAAATTATCCCATTATCAATAAGATATTGCTGAAACTCACCAGATAGATATTCTCCACCATGATCAGACCTCAAGATTTTTATGTGTTTCTAATGCTGATTTTCCACTTCAGCTTTAAATGCTTTAAACATGTCAAAAACATCTGACTTATGTCTCATGAGATACACATGGCCAAATCTTGAGTGATCATCTGTGAAAGTGATGAAGTACTCATATCCACCTCCATCTTGAATGCTCATAGGTCCACACACATAAGTGTGTATCAAACCTAAACATTCAACGGCTCTTGTGCCTTTGGTTGTAAATGACATTTTGGTCATTTTACCTTCCAAACAAGATTCACAAGTTGGTAGATCATCAACCTTTAAGTCACTTAGAGGTCTGTCACATACCAATTTTTTAATCATATTAAGGTTAATATGACGTAGGCACAAATGTCGTAGGTAGGTTTCATCTTTTGATAATTTTACTCTTTTATGATTAGGTTCTGTTGGTTCCGTGTCTAACAAGCGAGAGATATTTCTATGCAGGTAGAATAAACCGTTTTCCAACGTACCTTTAAAAACAAATTTGTTATTTTTACTAATAATAAAACCTTTATTAAAAGTAACAAAATATCCAAATTTATTTAAACAAGAGACCGGAATTAAATTCCTCTTGAATTTTGGTACATAATAAACGTTTATTAAAACTAAATGCCTATAAGAATCTAAATTGATTCTAATATCTCCCACTACACTAGTAGACACCAACGCTTCGTTTCCTAAATGCAAGTTGAATTTATTCTTATTCAGTCTATTCCTTTGACCAAATTGCTTTTTCTTATGTTGTTTCTTAACCTTCTAATGGGTCTTAACAGTAACAACTTTACAAACCATATGAATCTCTTGACCCCTTACCTTTCCACAAGGATTTTCTAGATGCTTTGGTCATCTTGTATCAGACCTTGCAAGAGGTTTTCCTTACTGTTCAAGGTGTAGTCCAACTTTGAACAAACCAAAGGAATCCGATAGTGACTTGACAATCATGTCAATTTTCGTCTCACCATCTATCTCATCATCGTTCAGTTAAGCAATGTTAAGATATGCTATGACTTTCATCATGTGATCTTTCACACCCTGTCCAGGTTTCATCCAAAGATTCATAAAATCAGCCACTGTCTCTTTCTCTTAGTCCTCCTAGATCTCATAGCAAACATCTCCTCTAGAGACATCATTATATTTACAGCAGTCTCTTATTCCTTTATGTTGCTGTTGCAACACGTCGAAGATGATGGTCATAATATAACGTACATTTAGCCATCTCTTCTGAAGACTTCCACTACTAATACTCATCTCTTTGCTCCTGAGTAGATTCATTAGTTTGGTTGTTTATGAGTATACAGAATGAACTTATACTTTTCAGCTTGCAACAACAACCCAATATTCCTTTTCCATGTGACATAATTATCATCAGTTAAAGTATTATCTTTTAGGATATTGATTTAGGGATGGGGTCATGATTTCTTTTTAATAACAAAAATTATATAAGTAAATAGTCATGATAAAGCACTTTTGAATATTTATCTTGAATAAAATAAAATAATTCAATCGTAAAAATTCAACCGTGGTCCAACACCCATAAATGTCACGCCTCCTTAGGGAGTACGCACCATTTACTAGTTGGACTAGGTCCCACTTAATTGTTAACATGACAACCAACATTTTCTATTTTAGCCTTGCAATTTCACAAGAACTCTTGGGAGGATATTAATAAAATTACATTGAGTGTGTTACCAAGTTATCGACCTTCAATATAATCCCTCACGAATATCCCTCCTTTTAGAGTAGATATCGTTTAGGCTAATTGTCTAGTCTATCCTTGTAAAGAAGTATCTTGCTAAATTCCATTCATGAATGCCTCTTGGGAGGTTATTCATGAAACAAAAAGCTCAACTAAACTTGGAGACCATAGGTGTTCCACAACACCTTCTCCCACTCAATTGTTTAAGGCGTGTGATCGAATTGCAAAGAATGATTTACCAAGTTATCTACATGCCAATTTAGATACTTAAACCATTCAATGCATGTTAATACCAAAAGAGATATATGAGTGACACTCCTATTCTATATGACATGTTATCAAACAACGACTAACATTGTAATATTTACAACAAATATAAATAGCTTCAATTTTGGTCCATCCTAGAAAAGCAAGTAAATTACATGTCTTGGAATACAAAAAACTTCTTTCCTGATGAACAAGTCTTCACGTGACCTTCGTCGTCCAGACTCTCTCGGCTGCCTCCTATGGGCGTGCACACCCTTGGCCCTTACCCATGGATGTGCGCATGCCACAAACCCATAAAGGGCTGCCATGCGCAGCCCATGGCTTCCATAGGACAGCCGTACGCAGCCCATGCCACAATAAACGTGACTGCTTGCTCTTCGCACGCACGTTCGTTGCTATGGCTCGCACGGTCCCAAACATGTTCCGGTTGCCCCTAATTGTTTAAACCTTCAAGTCTTCGAAACTTGAGTTTATTACAGAAGAATTATAAATAAAAATACTGTAATTTTTTTTATTACAACAACAAAATAAAAAAAAAACTTAGCAACTACCAAGAAGGAAATTATAGCGATGATAGACCACCCTTCCTGTTACAATCCCAAAACAAAAATACATTAAAACTCTAGGACCAAAATTGAGCAATAACAAACCACATTTAAAACATATATATATCCATACATTAAAATGTAAATATATATGCGAATACCTAGAGTGCCATCTCTTTCTAAAACATGCATATATATAATAAAAAGAAAAGGATTCATGTACAAATACATCAATTAATCAAGGGTACAACTTGGCTCTGATACCAATTGAAGGGAAAAAAACCATGCGCAGCTGAAGCATGAGAAAAAATAATAAAATTAGGGTTTAAGTATAATTTTTTTTTTCCCGTTTATGCAACGAGAACCTTAACCCTAGATTAATTGACGTACATAAAAGTATCGTACCTTTTTCTCGTGACGATTGAACAAGCACCGAATTGATTCCGCAAGATCTTCCAATCCAATCACGAACATAAATCACCTAGGAGTGTGGGCTGCCTTTCTTTAAATTGTATACCTGAGGATGGAAACAATCAAAATCTATTTCTTTGTTAGTTACAAATATCCTTCAAGAGAAAAATCAAGAACGTCCGGCCACTTGTGAATTATCAATCAATTTGATTGAAACTCGCGTGGACCTTGATTTGATGTTGTACAGAAAACCCTTTTGATGTAAATGATACTAGTGTACTATCTAAAACAAAAACGTTCTCTTTTTCTCTTTTCTCCTTGGCCGAATTCCACACCCTATAACTTAGAGTTTATTGAATTTTGTCTAGAGACAAATACTAAATTTTTCTCTCTCAAAATTCTCTCATATAAAAACCTTAGGTTGGCCGAAATTTTTACTGTAAGAATCATTGGGCTGGCCGAAATTCACAAGGGTATATATATATAGGATCACAAATCCTTTCCTAAGAAGGATTTACTTGGTTGGCAAGAATCCTTTCCTTAGTTGGATTTATTTAGTAGCTAAGAATCCTTTTCTTAAAGGAATTCTATCCACTTATATGTATATATATATATATATATATATATATATATATATATATATATATATATATGAGCTGGCCAAAATTCACAAGAATATATATTGGGATCATAAATCCTTTCTTAGGAAGGATTGCTTGGTTGTTAAGAATCATTTTCTTAGGTGGATTTACTTGGTGGTTAAGAATCTTTTTTCTAAATGAATTCTATCCTACACCAAGACTCCTAATCCAACTCAATTGTATATTTATAACCATATTAAAGACTTCCTAATTTGATTAGATAAATAATTTCTTTTATTTATCTACTTATTAAATATAGTCTTTAATATTAATTATAATACCATCAATAGTATAATTTTAGGAGACCGTCTCCTACAAGGAAAAAGATTTTTACTTTTAAATAAATATTTAATTATTCAACAAATTAATTGATTTCGATTTAATTAAATAATTAAATAAAAAAATATAATTAAGCTATTCTAAATAGCCTTGCCGCCCATACCATATATACGGGCCATATATTATTTTTGTTATTTTATTAAATCCATTGGACCTTAATAAAAAGTCCACATGTGAACTACACCTATTTTTACAAAAGAAACAAGCTAACATGCCTTAATACAATTCTTGATGGACCCCTATATTGGTCCGGTAGAATATATCAAGTGATCCATGCAAGTCTGTGTGGATTGGGGATCTTGGCGAGCTATCTAAATTTGAGCTCCAATAGACACAACCCAATCACAATCAACAAATGATTCACTTAGGTACGATCTACTAATTTTAGTTCGTTCTACTAAAGAACTAAAATTGAACTCTTAAATAAAGATAGAATAAGTTGATGTTACTCATTCATACCCTAGATAACCTTATTGGAGAAAGTGTATCCTCGTTAAGAATATCAGTAATCGCCAAGAGCTCATAGACCGTCTATAGCTCTTCAAGTTACCATATTTACTCATGTGACCACATTTTGAACTTGGATATTTTGACTTGTCCAGAAGCCATGTTTCAATAGACACTACTGAAAACTTAACGTTAAGATTTAATTTCCAATACCTCAAAACATCCATATGATGATATTCTACTCTCATTTTGTAAATGGAGTCACGATGTCCATATCTATAAATGAAGTCCTCTATCAATTAACAAATGAATACTATCAAACTATTAAGGACAGACTATGCTATATAATCATACTCATTGATAGCTCAAATGATAACACTTGCAACCATAAGTCCATCATTTATCTCAGGATTGAGATAGACTCTCCGATTGTCCTCAAGTGAAAACTTTTATCCATTGACGGTACTAGATAAGGTTTTTCACTGTGATCCAATTCAATGTATCCAGTACACTAGATTCTTTTACCCAAAGACACCACACTTTGATGATTTTATACTCATCTTAACACATTTGATCCCACTCAAATGCTAGCAAAAGAATCTACAACTTTGACAAGATAAAGGCCCCCAACCTATTATCTTAAGTTATGAATATTGTTCAAGACTAACTAAACAATTGTGTCTACCTCATACATATCTAGATGTATGAACAATTCTTCTTTTCTCATAGTCTTTTGACCTTATGATTGTTTACTTTTGACAATTATAATAATTAAACTATAAATGCTATAAGAATTGTTAAACTAGAAATCACTTTATTAATATGAAAATAATGTCATTTACAGTATTATACTCTTGTTATTGAGCCTAATCCTAACAATTACACGAAACATAAAGCACAACTAAACTTGGAGGCCGTAGGTGTTCCAAAACACCTTCTCCCACTCAATTGTTTAAGGCATGTGATCGAATTCCATAGAATGATTTACCAAGTCATCTAGATGCCAATTAGATACCTAAACCATTCAATGCATATTCATACCAAAAGGTATATATGAGTGTCACTCCTATTCTATATGACATGTTATCAAACAATGAAAAACATTGCAATATTTACAAAAATATAAATAGTAAATTTTTGGTCCTTCATAGAAAAATAAGTAAATTACATATATCTTGGAATACAAAAAACTCCTTTCTTGGTGAACAAGTCTTAACGTGACCTTCATCGTTTGGACTCCCTTGGCTGCGTCCCATGGGCGTGCGCACCCTTGGCTCCCTTCCATGTGCATGCACATGCCACAACCCAATAAAGGGTTGCCATGCGCAGCCCATGGCTTCATAGGGCTGCCGTGAGCAGCCCATGCCACAACAAACGTGCCCGCGTACTCTTCGCACACACTTTTGTTACTACGGCTCGCACGGTCCCAAACTTTTTCCGGTTGCTCCTAATTCTTTAAAACTTCGAGTCTTCGATACTTGAATGTATTACAAAAGAATTATAAATAAAAAAATACTACAGTTTTTTTTATTACAATATAGTGCATTTTTTTTATTACAACAACAAAATAAAATAAAATAAAAAACTTAGCAACTACCTAGAAGGAAATTATGGCGATGATAGACCACCCTTCTTGTTACAATCCAAAACAAAAATGCATTGAAAATCTATGACCAAAATTGAGCAATGACAAACCACATATAAAACATATATATGTCCATACATTCCAATGTAAATATATATGCGAATAACTAGAGTGCCATCTCTTACTAACACATGCATATATACAATAAAAGAAAAAGATTCACGTACACATACATCAATTAATCAAGGGTTCAACCAGACTCCGATACCAATTGTAGGGAAAATCACACAATGGAAGCGTGAAAAATAAAAAATAGGGTTTCAGTATAACTAATTTTTTTTCCTTTTTAATAACAAGAACCTTTACCCTAGATTAATTGATGTATATAAAATGTATCGTACCTTTTTGACTTGACGAATGAACTAGCGCCGAATTGAATCCGTAAGATCTTCCAATCCAATCACAAAAGTGAATCACCTAGGAGAGTGGGTTCCCTTTCTCTAAATTGTATACATGAGAATGGAAACAAACAAAATCCTTTTCTTTGTTAGTCACAATAATCCTCCAAGAAGAAAACCAAAAAATGTTAGGTCACTTGTGAATTATCAATCAGTTTGATTGAAACTCACGTGAACCTTGTTTCGATGTTGTACACAAAACCTTTTAATGTAAAGGCTACTAGTATACTATCGAAAACTAAACGTTCTTTCTTCCTTTTCTTCTTTGTCGAATCTCACACTATTTCTATAAGTTGATTGAATTTTGTTCCAGTGCAAAAAAAAAAAAAAATCTATCTCAAAATCCTATGGTAGCCGAATTCACTCAAAAAAAAATTACCCTTGGCCAAAATTATGTAAGCTATATATGTATGTATGTATATCATGGCCGAATTCCTAGCCCTAAAATATATAGGGTTGGCCGAATTCAACTTATATTTACTTTAGGAGACTTAATCCTTTCCTAAAAAGGATTTACTTGGTGGGCAAGAATCCTATCCTTAGGTGGATATATTTGGTGATCAAGAATTCTTTTCCAAAAAGAATTCTTTCCTACACCAAGACTCCTAATCCAACTAAAATAGTGTATTTATAACTGTATTAAAGATTTCCAAATTTGACTAGATAAATAATTCATTTTATTTATATACTTATCAAATATATTCTTTAATACTAATTATACTACCAACAATAGTATAATATTAGGAGACCATCTCTTACTAGGAAAAAGATTTTGACTTTAAAATAAATAATTAACTAATTACCAAATTAATTAATTTCCATTTAATTAAGTAATAAAATAAAAAACAATATATTAAGTTATTTTATATATCCTTGCCGCCCAACACATATACATGGGCCAATATATTATTTTTCTTATTTTATTAAATCCATTGGACCTTAATAAAAAGTCCACAAGTGAACTAGACCCATTCTTACAAAAAGAAACAAGTCCACATGCCTTAATACAATTAAAGATGGACCCCTAAATTTGTCCGGTAGAATATATCAAGTGATCCATGCAAGTTTGTGTGGATTAGGGATCCGGCCGGGCTATCTAAATTTAAGCTCCAATAGACACAACCCAATCACAATCAACAAATGATTCACTTAGGTACGATCTACTAATTTTAGTTAATTCTACTAAAGAACTAAAATTGAACTCTTAAATAAAGGTATAATAATTTAATATTCCTTATTCATACCCTAGACAATCTTAATGGAGAAAGTGTATCATCGTGAAGAATACCAGTAATCGCCAAGAACTCATAGACCTCCTATAACTCTCCAAGTTACCATATTTACTCATATGACCACATTTTGAACTTGGATATTTTGACTTGTCCAGAAACAATGTTTCAATAGACACTATTGAAAAGTTAACGTTAAGAATTAATATCCAATACCTGAAAACGTCCATATAATGATATTCTACTCTCATTTCGTAAATGGAGCCACGATGTCCATATCTATAAATGAAGTCCTCTATCAATTAACAAATGAATACTATCAAACTATTAAGGACAAACTATGCTATATAATCATACTCATTGATAGCTCAAATGATAACACTTGCAACCATAAGTCCATCATTTATCTCAGGATTGAGATAGACTCTCCGATTGTCCTCAAGTGAAAACTTTTATCCATTGACGGTACTAGATAAGGTATTTCACTGTGATCCAATTCAATGCACCCAGTGCACTAGATTCTTTTGCCCAAAGACACCACGCTTTGATGATTTTATACTCATCTTAACACATTTGATCCCACTCAAATGCTTGCAAAAGAATCTACAACTTTGACAAGATAAATGCGCCAAACCATTATCTTAAGTTGTGAATATTATTCAAGACTAACTAAAGAATTGTGTCTACCTCATACATATCTAGATATATGAACAATTCTTCTTTTCTCATAGTCTTTTGACCTTATGATTATTTACTTTTGACAATTATAATAATTAAACTATAAATGCCATAAGATTTGTTAAACTAGAAATCACTTTATTAATATGAAAATATTGTCAAATACATTATTATACTCTTGCTATCGAGAATAATCCTAACATGCATCCGGATGATACAAGTTGTGCACTAAGAGAGGTCCCTTATGGGGACTGTAGTGGAGAGACTTTACCATATCAAGTCGCATGGGGTATTACTGGCCGACTATTCACCAAGACACGAAGATGTTTTTGCAATCCTTTGAACTGTACTTGAAGACCTCTAACTTGAGCCATCTACCACTAGAGCAATTATTACCAATCAGTTCACCGTACCCATTTTCCATGTGGAGGGTCGACCTAATCGGTCCACTTCTTACCGCTCCTGGACAAGTTATGCACACTATCATTACAGTTGATTATTTCATATGGTGGGTCGAAGCAGAACCTCTCTCATAGATTTTAGAAGATAATACAACCATGGTCATCAAAACCAACGTGGTTTATAGGTTCAGAACTCCATTCATCATAATAGCTGACCTAGGTAAACAATTTGACAATGCCCGATTTAGAGACATCTGCGAAGGTTTTGGAGTCGACCATAGGATCGCTTCAGTAGCTCACCCTCAAAATAATGGTTTGGTTGAATCTACCAACAAGACTATCAAGAAGTTATAGCAGAAGAAAGGCAAGTGGATTGAGGAGCTCCCGAGGTTCTCTAGGCATATCAGACCACGAAGAAAACAGCTACAGGAGAAACACTCCACTCTCTAGCCTTTGAGGTTGAAGCAGTAATTCCCATCAAGCATAAACTGACCTCGTTCAGGTTACAACACTTTAGATCAGAGAGCAACGAGATCAAGCTCTAAGCTGGTCTAGACCTCCTATAAGAGAAACAAGACTGGGTAGTTGAGAAAGTAGCAGTTTACCAGAGCAAGATTGATAGGAATTTCAACAGAAAGGTTAGAACTAGGAACTTTAACGAAGAGGACTTGGTTATCAGGAAAGTGACCTAATATACCCAGATAAGGTTGGATGGGGTCCTAGGACATAATTGGGAGGGGCCCTACTTGGTAAAGGTAGTGGTCCACAATGGGGCATACAAGCTTGAAGACGTGGATGGTCGATCCATTGACCACGCCTAAAACGCTAAGCATTTGAGGAGGTTTTATCCCTAGGCATGGGACTCCTTAGCAGACTACCTCCATTTAGGTTTTAAAAGGGTTTCTCAAACAACAATGTACTCCAATTTATTGATCAATAAAGTCTGCCATTAATTTCTCCATCTCCGATTGTATTTTCCATGAATAAATTTGCCATGATCACCATGAACCAAGGAAATCTAGATAGCTTCTTTGATGCCTTGGCCAGGCACCACCCCCCGCCAAGAAGGGTCTGAGTGTAAGAGTATAGTTACCATTCAGATCTCTAGACCAGGATAGCTAGATAGCCTTCTTGATGCCTTGGTCGGGGCTACCACCCGTAAAATGGGTTTGAGTGTAAGAGCAAGTTGCCATCCAGATCTCGAGACTAGGACAACTATATAGCCTTCCTGATGCCTTGGTTGGGCTACCACCCCTAAGAAGGGTTTAAGTGTAAAATCATAGTTGCAATCCAGATCTCGAGAACAGGATAGCTAGATAGCCTTCTTAATGCCTTGGTCGGGCTACCACCCATCATGCATGAATTAAAGCCCAGATACGCACAAGCCCGCCAAACCAAGGTCTCTATAGAAGGGTCCCTCCTATCCCCGATACGAGGTAGAGAGGCACCTAAAAAATTATAGTGTGAATTTCACTTAAAGCATCAAAGATAGACATCTGACAAAGAAATATTCTTCTAGGGTCCAACATATACCATAGTGGAACACCGTTACTTTACTTGTTCTCCATTTTTCTTTTTCAGCTTTGTAGGGACATAGTTACGATAGCCCACTGTGAAAGCTTGGTTAAAACACATCTAGGTTAAGGAGCGCACAAGGTCGACAATAGTCAATTTGGACTTAACAGGTTGAAGGTCGTTAATTGCATAGTTTAATTAAGTCATGATTACGTTGAGGGCTGCGTTTCAGGTTAAGGTCAAAAGTAAAGCGAGGAGAACCCCTTGGTATAAATTTTGTAGGGAAAAATGATTCAATACGCAACAGAAGCGTGAGAAAATTAGAAATAGACTAGGGTTTGCGTATAAATAAAATTTTTCCCTTTGACAAACAAGAACCTTTACCTTAGATTAATTGATGTATATAAAAATGTCGTACCTTTTTCTCTTGACGATAGAACTAGCACCGAAATTGATTACACAAGATCTTCCAATCCAATCAAGAACGTGAATCACCTAGGAGTGTTGGCTCTCTTTCTTTTAATCGTATACCTGAGGATGGAAACAAACAAAATCTTCTTCTTTGTTAGTTACAATAATCCTCCAAGAAGAAAACAAAGAACGTTAGGTTACTTGTGAATTATCAATCAATTTGGTTGAAACTCGCCTGAACCTTGATTCGATGTTGTACACAAAACCTTTTGATATAAAGGCTACTAGCATACTATTGAAAACTAAACGTTCTTTCTTCTTATTTCTTCTTCATCGAATCACACACTATTTCTTAGATTTGATCGAATTTTGTCTATAGTAAAATCATATTTTTCTCCCTCAAAATTCCTATGATGGCCGAATTAGTCTCTTAGAAAAATAGGGCTGGCCAAAATTCTCTATAAAATTACCTTAGGCTGACCAAAATTAACATATATAGGATCATAAATCCTCTCCTAAGAAGGATTTACTTGGTTGGCAAGAATCCTTTCCTTGGGTGGATTAATTTGGTAGTTAAGAATCCTTATCTAAAAGGAATTCTATCCTCGTGTATATATATATATATGGGCTGGTTCAAATCTTCAAAGAATATATATTAGGATCACAAATCCTTTCCTAAGAAGGATTTACTTGGTTGTTAAGAATCCTTTCCTTAGGTGGATTTACTTGGTGGTTAAGAATTCTTTTCTAAAAGGAATTCTATCCTATACCAAGACTCCTAATCAAACTCAATAGTGTATTCGTAACCATATTAAAGACTTCCTAATTTGATTAGATAATAATTCAATTTATTTATCTACTTATCAAATACAGTCTTTAATATTAATTATACTACCAACAATAGTATAATTTTATAGACCATCACATACTAGGAAAAAGATTTTGACTTTTAAATAAATAATTAATTAATCAACAAATTAATTAATTTTCATTTAACTAAATAATAAAATAAAATAATATAATTAATCTATTCTAAATAGCCTTGCCGCCCAAACCATATATATGGCCCAATTTATTAATTTCTTATTTTATTAAATCCATTTGACCTTTATAAAAAGTATGCATGTGAACTAGACACATTCTTACAAAAAGAAACAAGTTCACATGCCTCAATACAATTCTAGATGGACCCCTAAATTGGTCTGGTAGAATATATTAAGTGATCCATACAAGTTCGTGTGGATTGGGGATCTTGGCGGGCTATCTAAAATTAAGCCCCAATAGACACAACCCGATCACAATCAACAAATGATTCACTTAGGTCCGATCTATTTAATTTTATTTCATTCCACTAAAGAACTAAAATTGAACTCTTAAATAAAGATAAAATAAATAAATGGTACTCATTCATACCCTAGGAAACCTTATTGGAGAAAGTGTATCCTCATGAAGAATATCAGTAATAGCCAAGAGCTCATAGACCGCCTATAGCTCTCCAAGTTAACATATTTACTCATATGACCACATTTTGAACTTGGATATTTTGACTTGTCCAGAAACCATGTTTTAATAGACACAATAGAAAACTTAACGTTAAGATTTAATATCTAATACCTCCAAACATCCATATGATGATATTCTACTCTCATTTAATAAATGGAGCCACGATATCCATATTTATAAATGAAGTTCTCTATCGATTAACTAATGAATACCACCAAACTATCGAGGATAGACTATGCTATATAATCGCACTCATTGTTAGCTCAAATGATAACACTTGTAAACTTAAGTCCATCATTTATCTCAAGATTGAGATAGACTCTCCGATTGTCTTCAAATGAAAACATTTATCCATTGACGGTTCTAAATAAAATATTTCATTGTGATCCAATTCAATGCACCTAGTGCACTGGATTCTTTTGCCCAAAGACACCACACTTTGATGATTTTAGACTGTTCATAACACATTTGATCCCACTCAAATGCTACCCAAAGAATCTACAACTTTGACAAGATAAAGGCGCCCGACCTTTTATCTTAAGTTTTAAATATTATTCAAGACTAACTAAAGAATTGTGTCTACCTCATACATATCTAGATGTATGAACAATTCTTTATTTCTCATAATCTTTCGACCTTATGATTATTTACTTTAAACAATTATAATAATTAAACTATAAATGCTTTAAGATTTGTTATACTAGAAATCACTTTATTTATATGAAAAGATTATCAAATACATTATTACACTCTTACCATCGAGCATAATCCCAACAATCTTCCACTTGCTCTATAGCAAGTGTGTAATATCTCTCAACTTCATGTTCTCTAGATGCCTATCAAAACTCTTTTGTGGAAGATCCTTTATAAAGGGATCCGCTAGATTATTTGCTGATGCGATCTTGGTAATCGTCATGTCACCCCTATGCATAATTTCCCTTAAAAAGTGATACTTTCTTTCAATGTGTTTCCCTCTCTTATGACTTCTTGGTTCTCTCGAATTAGCCATTGCTCCACTATTGTCACAGTTTATAGTGATCTGTTTATTCGCTTCAAGAACCATTTCCAAGTCAATCAGGAATTGGCGGTGCCAGACAGCCTCTTTATCAGCCTTGCATGCTGTACCATACTCGGCTTCTAAGATGGAATCGACAATACAAGATTGCTTGATACTCGTCCATTGACTGCTCCTCCTCCAATAGTAAACACAGATCTTGATTCTGATCTCCTGAAGTCAGAATCTGACTGAAAATCAGAATCTGTATACCCAACGGGGATTAAATCCCCTCTAGAGTATACAAGCATATAATCTATCTTTCTCCTAAGATACTTGAAAATATGCTTGACAGCCATCTAGTGATCAGGCCAGGTTTCGATTGAATCCTACTAACTATGCCCACAACAAAATAAATATCTGGTATAGTACAGAGCATTGCAGACATGAGACTTCCAACTGTCGATGCATATGGAATCCTACTTATGAATTGATCTTCATGCTCATTCTTAGGAACTTGTTCCTTAGAAAGTTTGATTCCATGTCTGAAAGGTAACATACCATTCTTGGAATCTTGCATAGAAAACCTAGACAAGATTTTATCTATGTATGAAGCTTAGGATAATGCAATTGTTCTATTCTTTCTATCCATTATGACTTGGATACCAAGAATATAACTTGCTTCTCCTAAGTCGTTCATATGAAATTGTTTTGCTAACCATTCTTTTATTGATGTCAATACACCTACATCATTTTCGATGAGTAGAATATCATCAACGTAAAGAATTAGGAAAACCAACTTGTCGCCTTTAATCCTTTTGTATACACAAGGTTCATCAAGGTTTTGAATAAATCCAAAACTTTTCACGGGTTGATCGAACCTTATGTTCCAGGATCTGGATGCTTGCTTCAATCCATATATGGATCTTTGCAACTTGCATACCCTTTCCTCTTGGCCTTTTTCAATGAATCCTTCTGGTTGCATCATGTAGATGCTTTCGTCAAGACTTCCATTAGGGAAAGTTGTCTTGACGTCCATTTACCAAATCTCTAGGTCTGGAGATGCTGCAATGGTTAAGAGTATCCTAATGGATTTAAGCATGGCCAAATGAGAGAAGGTTTCTTCATAATTGATACATTCCTTCTATGTATAACCTTTAGCTATCAATCTAGCTTTAAAGGTTTCCACCTTTCCATTCATTCCTCTTTTCCTCTTGTATACCCATATACACCCTATAGGTTTTATCCCTTTAGGCAAGTCTACAAGAGACCATACTTTGTTTTTGAACATAGATTCAATTTCGGATTGCATTGCCTTTTGCCAATGGCGACAATCAACATCTTCCATTGCTTTCTCGTAGGTATAGGGATCATCATCATCCGGAAGATTCTCTACGTATTCTCCTAGACCGATGTATCTCTCGGGTTGTTTAACAACCCTCCCACTATGTCGAGGTATGGTAGATTATTGATCTGCTGTTGATACGAAACTTACAGTTGGGCTTGGTTACGAAACCTCTTGTGAGATTGTATCTCCTCAAAGCCCATTCAGGACAATTCTACTTTTAGGCACAAAACTATTCATATAGTCCTTTCCTATAAATTTTTCATTTGTCGAAACAAATACTTTAACATCTAAAGGTCTTTTAAAATAATATCCTTTTGTTCCTTTTGGAGAACCTACAAATATGCATGTTTCTAAACGGGACTTAATCTTTTCTATCTTTCCTTTTAACACGTGCGCAGGATATCCAAATATCCTTAAGTGTTGTAAACTAGGCTTTTTCCTGGTCCACATCTCATGTGGTGTTTTAGGAACTGACTTAGATGGTACATCGTTTAGAATATACATGGCATTTTGTAAAGCATATCCCCAAAAAGAATTAGGGAGCGTTGAATAACTCAACATAGACCTAACCATGTCCAAAAGAGTTAATATGACCTTTAAGTTGGTAGATCATCAACCTTTAAGTCACTTAGAGGTTCGTCATTTACCAATCTTTTAATCCTATTAAGGTTAATATGACCTAGGTGCAAATGCCATAGGTAGGTTTCATCTTTTGATAATTTTACTCTTTTATGATTAGGTTCCGTTGATTCCGTGTCTAACAAGTGAGAGATATTTCCATGAAAATAGAATAAACCATTTTCCAATGTACCTTTGCAAATGATTTTGTCATTCTTACTAATAATAAAAGCTTTATTTAAAGTAACCGAATAACCAAATTTATTTAAACAAGAAACTAAAATTAAATTCCTCTTGAATTAGGGTACATAATAAACCTCTATTAAATCTAAATGCCTATAAGAATCTAAACTAATTCTAATATCTCCCACTAAACCAGCAGACAATAACACTTCATTGCCTAAACGCAAGTTGAATTCGTTCTCATTAAGCCTTCTCCTTTCCTTGAACCCCTGTAAGGAAAAACAAACAAGATTAGTGCCTCCGGATTCTATGATCCAATAATCCATTGAATCTGCCAAAATAACATGTTTCAAGATAACTAATATTACCTACTTCCTCTTGTCTTGAGACTTTGGACAATTTCTTTTCCAATGTCTCTTATCACCACAAAGGAAACACTTCCCTTTAATCTTGGTTACTTTCTTTGTAGGTCCTATGCGCTTTTTCTTCTGCTGTTTTTTGACCTTCTTACGGGTCTTAACAAAAGCAACTTTAACTACAGTAAGAATCTCTTGACCCTTACCTTTCACAAGGATTTTTTCCGTGCTTTGAACATCTTGCATCAGGCCTTGCAAGGTGTATTCCTTATTATTCAAGGTGATACTCATCTCTTTTCTCTTGAGTAGATTTATTAGTAGGAGTAGGTGGTTTAGGAGTGCACAGAACGAACTTATGCTTTTCGGATTGCAATAAAAGCCCAATTTTCCTTTTCCATGTGACATAATTTTCACCAGTTAAAGTGTTGTCTTTTAAGATGTTGATTAGGGATGGGGTCATGATTTCTGAACAATAACAAAAATTATATAAGTAAATAATCATGATAAAGTACTTTTGAATATTTATATTGAATTAATTGAAATAATACAATCATAAAAATTCAACGGTGATCCAACACACATAAATATCATGCCTCCTTTGGGGGTTCACAACATTTACTAGTTGGACTAGGTCCCACCTAATTGTTAACATAACAACCAACATTTTCAATTTTAGCCTTGTGATTTTATTAACAAGAACTTTTGGGAGGATATTAATAAACTCACAATGAGTGTGTTACCAAGTTATCGACCTTCAATGTAATCCCTCACGAATATCCCTCCTTTGGGAGTAGATATCGTTTAGGCTAATTGTCTAGTCTATCCTTGTAAGGAAGTACCTTGCTAAATTCCACCTCTTGGGAGGTTATTACACGACACATAAAGCTCTACTAAACTTGAAGGCCATAGGTGTTCCAAAACACCTTTTCCCTCTCAATTGTTTAAGGCATGTGATCGAATTCCAAAGAATGATTTACCAAGTTATCTAGATGCCAATTTAGATACCTAAATCATTCTATGCATGTTCATACCAAAAGAGATATATGAGTGGCATTCCTATTCTATATGACATGTTATCAAACAATGACAAACATTGCAATATTTACAACAAATATAAATAGCTACAATTTTTTTCCGTCTTAGAATAGCAAATAAATTACATGTCTTGCTATAAGAATTGTCAAACTAGAAATCACTTTATTAATATGAAAAGATTGTCAAATACATTATTACACTCTTGCTATCGAGCATAATCCCAACAAATTCATGATCAACAATCAATCATAGAAAGCAAAAAAAAAAAAAAAGGAAGCTAACTAACATAAATGATGAGGGAGCCAATCCCATCAGAGGGCTACATCAGACAACTAAATGAGTTTATCCCCTTACAAGGCTTACATCAAGCAGGGCGCCCAACCTTTGGTTCCGGGCAACATCAATATGCATATATAATAATGACAAAGAAAATTGATGAAACTTGTCTTGAATAAAGCTTGTCTTGAATAAAGCAAGGTGTCCACCCCCCTTTTTCGAGCTATCGAGATAGATTGTTAAATGGATCGCATCAAACTCCGACCTCCTCTAGGTTTCCCCCCGCCACTCCTCCATCTTGATGGTCTCTACCTACCTCCCATCTGTCCTATAATTAATCCACTTGATTATTTCCTCCAGCTGGTCAGTCTTTCTGAGGTTGCTCATCTGCCTGTTGTTCGGCCAGGTCCTCCTCATGGACTTCACTTACCATAAGCACAACCATAACCATAGCAGTGGCAAGCTCTTCAGAGTGATCTTCATCATTCCCCTGGGCTTCAGGATAATCCTCTTCGGGCTGCACAGGCTGGACCTCATTAGAGGACTCTCTATTCTAAAATGTAATAAGGCTGGAGAAGGGAAATGAAGATCTACTTCAACCGTTTATTTCTTGGCTCCAACCATGCTCGAAGGACCCGCTCTATCACAAATGGGAAGGGACATCTATACGACCTTGGTCATAATCTCATCTCCGTCCCAGTTGGCAATGATAGACCGATCAAAGGGAGGATGGAGAGCTTATGCGGCCTGGTAGAAGGTATAAAAGTACCCATCACTGAAAGAGGCATCCACCTCAGCCATCAGCTTGGCCACCTGAGCATGCAGATCCTTGTTTTAGATATCCAGCACCCTAACCTCTGGTTTCTAGGTATCCCTCTACTTAGCTCAACATTCAGATAGGTGGGTCACTTTGTCGAAGGACAGCTTCAGCCTCTTGTAGTCGCATTGAAGCTTGACCAGCTCTTTCTCCATCTCTTTTTGGCTAGAGGTCGTTTTCTGCACTAGATTTTAAGCCCGCACAAGCAATCCTATGGCCATTTCAGTTTCAGCCTCACCCTTTACCATAAGGTCATGAAGAGAAGCCACATGGTGGCTCACAGCCTAATCGAATTTGAAAGCCTGCAGGATGCGAGACGCAAGTTATAAACCGATCAATTTGGAAACCACAGGTTAAGTTGCAAGAAAATAGTTACCTCAGCCAAGAGAACGGATCCCTTGATAAGCAGAATGTCAACGGGCATCAAAGCCATCCAAGAGAGACCAACACCTGGGCAAGAAGCAACAAACTGCTCTAAGACTTTGTCTTGCCCGGTAGAGCTCTAGTGATGTTCAAAACGAGCATGAGGAACCTCCGAAACACCCGCCTCAAAGCTTCCAAAAGCTCATGGAGTTAGGGATATGAATGGAAGAGCATAAATATTAGGGAGGCTAACCACCGAAGTGGTAAAAGTAGTAGTGAGATCAGGAGGAGCAATCGAGATAGTGTTAGGATTATGCTCGATAGCAGGAGTGCAATACTGTAATTAACAATCGTTTCAAATGAATAAAGTGATTTCTAGTTTAACAAATCTTATAGCAGTTATAGTTTAATTATTATAATTGTCAAAAGTAAATAATCATAAGGTCAAAAGACTATGAGAAAAGAAGAATTGTTCATACATCTAGATATGTATGAGATAGACACAATTCTTTAGTTAGTATTGAATAATATTCACAACCTAAGATAGAAGGTTGGGCACCTTCATCTTGTCAAAGTTGTAGATTCTTTTACTAGCATTTGAGTGGGATCAAATGTGTTATGATGAGTCTAAAATCATCAAAGTGTGGTGTCTTTGGGCAAAAGAATATAGTGCACTGGGTGCATTGAATAGGATCAAAATGAAATACTTTATCTAGAACCGTCAATGAATAAAAGTTTTTATTTGAAGACAATCGAAGATTCTATCTCAATCCTGAGATAAACGATGGACTTATTGTTGCAAGTGTTATCATTTGAACTATCAATGAGTATGATTATATAGCATAGTCTATCCTCGATAGTTTGGTGGTATTCATTTGTTAATCGATAAAGGACTTCATTTATAGATATGGACATCGTGGCTCCATTTATTGAATAAGAGTAGAATACCATCATATGGATGTTTTGAGGTATTGGATATTAAATCTTAATGTTAAGTTTTCAATAGTGTCTATTGAAACATAGCTTCTGGACAAGTCAAAATATCCAAGTTCAAAATGGGGTCATATGAGTAAATATGGTAACTTGGAGAGCTATAGGCTGTCTATGAGCTCTTGGCGATTACTGGTATTCTTCTCGAGGATACACTTTCTCCAATAAGGTTGTCTAGGGTATGAGTGAGTAAATATCAACTTATTCTATCTTTATTTAAGAGTTCAATTTTAGTTCTTTTGTGGAATGAACTAAAATTAAATAGATCGGACCTAAGTGAATCATTTGTTGATTGCGATTGGGTTGTGTCTATTGGATCTTAAATTTAGATAGCCTTCCAAGATCCCCAATCCACAAGAACTTGCATGGATCACTTGATATATTCTATCGGACCAATATGGGTCTATCTAGAATTGTAATAAGGCATGTGAAGTTGTTTCTTTTTGTAAGAATAGGTCTAGTTCACATGTGGACTTTTTATTAAGGTCCAATAGATTTAATAAAATAAGAAAAATAATATATGGCCCTTACATATATGGTATGGGCGGCAAAGGCTATTAAGAATAGCATAAATATATTTTTTTTATTTTTTTATTTAATTAAATGGAAATTAATTAATTTGTTAATTAATTAATTATTTAATTAAAAGTCAAAATCTTTTTCCTAGTAGGAGATGATCTCCTAAAACTATACTATTGTTGGTAGTATAGTTAATGTTAAAGACTATATTTGATAAGTAGATAAATAAAATGAATTATTTGTCTAATCAAATTAGGAAGTCTTTAATATGGTTACAAATACATTATTGAGTTGGATTAGGAGTCTTCATGAAGGATATAATTTTTTTTGGAAAAGGATTATTGGTCACCAAGTAAAACTACTTAGTGGTAGAATTCTTCTTTGAAAAGGATTCATAACCACCAAGTTAATCTACCTAAGGAAATGATTCTTGTCCATCAAGTAATCCTTCTTAGGAAAGAATAAACTCTCCTAATCTAAATCAAAGAGTAAAATTCGGCCAACAACATATGGTTATAGAAGAAGTTGGATTTCCTTTTAGATAAGGACTCTTAACTAACAAATAAATCCACCCAAGGAAAGGATTCTTGACAACCAAGCAAATCCTTCTTAGGAAATGATTTATCATCCTATATATTTGTGCAAGAGAATTTCGATCATGACTAAGGCAACTAGAGGTGAATTTCGGCCAAGCTAATTTTTCTAAGAGAAGAATTTGGTCATCATAGGAATTTTGAGGGAGAAAAATCTGATTTTACTCTAGACAAAATTCGATCATCTCTAAGCATTATTGTGGGAATTCGGCCAAGTAGAGAAAAAAGGGGAACGTTTTTGTATTCGATAGTATACTAATATACTTTACATCAAAAGGGTTTTGTGTACAACATCGAATCAAGGTTCACACGAGTTTCAATCAAATTGATTGATAATTCACAAGTAACCGGACGTTCTTGGATTTTTCTCTTGGAGGATATTTGTAACTAACAAAGAAAAGATTTTTGCTTTGTCTCCATCCTTAGGAATACAATTTAAAGAAAGGTAGCCCACACTCTAAGGTGATTCACATTCGTGATTGGATTGAAAGATCTTACGGAATAAATTCGGCACTTGTTCAATCGTCATGAATAAAAGGTACGATACTTTTATATATATCAATTAATCTAGGGTTAAGGTTGTCGTTGCATAAAGGGAAATTGTTTTTTAAACACGCAGACCCTAATTTTGTTTTTATCACGCTTCAGTTGCGTTTTGAACCCGTTTTTTCCCTACAATTGGTATCAGAGCCTGGTTGTACCCTTGAATAATTGATGTATGTACTTGACTCTTTTTCTTTTTATTGTATATATGCATTTTTTAGAAAGAGATGGCACTCTAGGTATTCGCATATATATTTACATTGGAATGTAAGGATATATATATATATATATATATATATACATATGTTTTATATGTGGTTTGTTATTGCTCAATTTTGGTCCTAGAATTTCAATATATATTGTTTTGAGATTGTAACAAGAAGGGTGGTCTATCATCGCCATAATTTCCTTCTTGGTAGTTGCTATTTTTTTATTTATTTTGTTGTTGTAATAATAAAAAAAAAACTGCACTATTGTAATAAAAAAAAACTGCAGTATTTTTTGTTATTAAAATTCTTCTGTAATACATTCAAGTATCAAAGGCTAGAAGGTTTGAAGAATCAAGAGCAACCTGAATAAGTTTGGGACCGTGCGAGCCCTAACAACTAACATGCGTGCAAAGAGCTCGCAACCATGATTGTTGTGGCATGGGCTGCGCACTGCAGCCCTTTGGTAGCCATGGGCTGCGCATGGCAGCCCTTTATGGGTTTGTGGCAGGCGCATGCCCATGGGTAAGGGCAAGGGGTGCGCACGCCCATGGAGGTAGCCGAGGGAGTCCGAACGATGAAGGTCGTGTGAAGACTTGTTCGCCAAGAAATGAGTTATTGTATTCCAAGATATATGTAATTTACTTGTTTTTCTAGGATGGACCAAAATTGTAGTTATTTATATTTTTGTAAATATTGCAATGTTTGTCATTGTTTGATAACATGGCATATAGAATAAGAGTGCCACTCATATATCTCTTTTGGTATGAACATGCATTGAATGGTTTAAGTGTCTAAATTGGCATCCAGATAACTTGGTAAATCATTCTTTGGAATTCGATCACACGCCTTAAACAATTGAGTGGGAGAAGGTGTTTTCGAAGACCTACGGCCTCCAAGTTTAGTTGAGATTTATGTTTCTTGAATAACCTCCCAAGAGGTATTCATATATATCAATTAATCTAGGGTTAAGGTTCCCGTTGCATAAAGGGATTTTTTTATATATACGTAAACCCTAATTTCATTTTTATCACGCTTCCGTTGCATTTTGAATCCGTTTTTTCCCTACAGATAGAAGCAGCGATGACTGTATAAGCTAAAGGAGGAGTAGAGACCCCCTTATATCGTTCCTTAGAAGCCTATGATACGAGGATGGCCATCTTGGGCCTAGGTTGGGAAGGAGACGAAATAGAAGCAGATGAAATAACAGTCGAAACAGTTGGCCCCCTTTTCTATAAGGCAGCCGAGGAGATCCCCGGTTGGTGTGGTAGGAGGTTGAGGGTTGCAAGCTCGCTGAACTTCATGGGAAACTAAAGCAACAACAGAAACAATTAAAAAAAGAGAGAAAGAAGTTAAAATCAATCTAACTAGCACAAAAGAAGCAAGTTAGTTCAAATATCTTTGCTTACTAGGAGAAGCAGCAGAGAAGCGCATGTATAAATTCACCCTACGGGGGTAAAATGAATCAACATTGGGACAATTCAGGTTCAGGAAGTTGTGGGAAATGATAGACTTCAAAATTATCTTAAACTTAGCGGGCAAAGAGTCCCTATCCCATGAGGGCTTATCATTGAAGGTAGTAGAGACTTTGAATTTATGCCCACCGATAAAGATCGAGCTTTCCTAGTCATCCATACTCCCATTCTTCCTTCTAGAATGGATCTTTCTTGGAACCATCGGGAACAATGAAGTTGCAATTGTTATTGGCTTTTGCAACAAACTGACCTCTTAGGCCGCCAGATAGGCTGCCAATCTGAAAGATGTAGGCCAGTTCCTTCACTCAAGGCTCCCAAGCGACCTTGCTCAACTTGCATTATTCCCTCCATAGCATGAGGAAGTCGATTAGATGTCTCAAGAAGCCAGGGGTCAACTAGAGAGGAGCTAGCTGAAAGACGTTGAGAGCCTGTCAGAAGGTTGGGTGAAGAAGAAACCTGACCCCACTCTCGAGAGTCGTGATGTTGATCAAAAGCTCACCTTTAGGAAGGGAAAATATGTTGTATTTATTTGGAGGAACGAAGACGGTGATGTTATCTAGAATGTCATACCTGGCCTTCAAACAATTAATTGACCTCGGGCCAATGGTAGAATCCGGGATGACCATGAAGTTGTAGGGAAGAATTCCTTTCAGAAGGGTACTAACGACTATAGTTAGACCCCCGCCGGTCTATCGACCAAGTTCAGAGATTCCTCAAGTTTGTTTGAGAAATTGGACTCGATTGAAACACTCATACTCGAGCGGCGACATTGTGGGTTTAGAGGAGAATCCTCACCATCGAAGCCTAAGGCTAGAAGGTTTGAAGAATCAAGAGCAACCTGAATAAGTTTGGGACCGTGCGAGCCTTAACAACTAACATGCGTGCGAAGAGCTTGCAACCACGTTTGTTGTGGCATGGGCTGCGCACTGTAGCCCTTTGGTAGCCATGGGCTGCGCATGGCAGCCCTTTATGGGTTTGTGGCAGGCGCATGCCCATGGGTAAGGGCAAGGGGTGCGCACGCCCATGGAGGTAGCTGAGGGAGTCCGAACGATGAAGGTCGTGTGAAGACTTGTTCGCCAAGAAATGAGTTATTGTATTCCAAGATATATGTAATTTACTTGTTTTTCTAGGATGGACCAAAATTGTAGTTATTTATATTTTTGTAAATATTGCAATGTTTGTCATTGTTTGATAACATGTCATATAGAATAGGAGTGCCACTCATATATCTCTTTTGGTATGAACATGCATTGAATGGTTTAAGTGTCTAAATTGGCATCCAGATAACTTGGTAAATCATTCTTTGGAATTCGATCACACGCCTTAAACAATTGAGTGGGAGAAGGTGTTTTGGAACACCTACGGCCTCCAAGTTTAGTTGAGATTTATGTTTCTTGAATAACCTCCCAGGAGGTATTCATATATATATCAATTAATCTAGGGTTAAGGTTCCCGTTGCATAAAGGGATTTTTTTTTTATATACGTGAACCCTAATTTCATTTTTATCACGCTTCCGTTGCATTTTGAATCCGTTTTTTCCCTACAGATAGAAGCAGCGATGACTGTAGAAGCTAAATGAGGAGTAGAGACCCCCTTATATCGTTCCTTAGAAGCCTATGATACGAGGATGGCCATCTTGGGCCTAGGTTGGGAAGGAGACGAAATAGAAGCAGATGAAATAACAGTCGAAACAGTTGGCCCCCCTTTCTATAAGGCAGCCGAGGAGATCCCCGGTTGGTGTGGTAGGAGGTTGAGGGTTGCAAGCTCGCTGAACTTCATGGAAAACTAAAGCAACAACAGAAACAATTAAAAAAAGAGAGAAAGAAGTTAAAATCAATCTAACTAGCACAAAAGAAGCAAGTTAGTTCAAATATCTTTGCTTACTAGGAGAAGCAGCAGAGAAGCGCATGTATAGATTCACCCTACGGGGGTAAAATGAATCAACATTGGGACAATTCAGGTTCAGGAAGTTGTGGGAAATGATAGACTTCAAAATTATCTTAAACTTAGTGGGCAAAGAGTCCCTATCCCATGAGGGCTTATCATTGAAGGTAGTAGAGACCTTGAATTTATGCCCACCGATAAAGATCGAGCTTTCCTAGTCATCCATACTCCCATTCTTCCTTCTAGAATGGATCTTTCTTGGAACCATCGGGAACAATGAAGTTGCAATTGTTATTGGCTTTTGCAACAAACTGACCTCTTAGGCCGCCAGATAGGCTGCCAATCTGAAAGATGTAGGCCAGTTCCTTCACTCACGGCTCCCAAGCGACCTTGCTCAACTTGCATTATTCCCTCCATAGCATGAGGAAGTCGATTAGATGTCTCAAGAAGCCAGGGGTCAACTAGAGAGGAGCTAGCTGAAAGACATTGAGAGCCTGTCAGAAGGTTGGGTGAAGAAGAAACCTGACCCCACTCTCGAGAGTCGTGATGTTGATCAAAAGCTCACCTTTAGGAAGGGAAAATATGTTGTATTTATTTGGAGGAACGAAGACGGTGATGTTATCTAAAATGTCATACCTGGCCTTCAAACAATTAATTGACCTCGGGTCAATGGTAGAATCTGGGATGACCATGAAGTTGTAGGGAAGAATTCCTTTCAGAAGGGTACTAACGACTATAGTTAGACCCCCGCCGGTCTATCGACCAAGTTCAGAGATTCCTCAAGTTTGTTTGAGAAACTGGACTCGATTGAAACACTCATACTCGAGCGGCGACATTGTGGGTTTAGAGGAGAATCCTCACCATCGAAGCCTTTCCATGCTTGCTTTCCTTGAGTGAGACTAGAGACCTCTTCACCCTCTACCAAGAGGATGACTGTATCATAGCTGGATTTCAATATGGTGATGAGAAGCTTTGAGTTTGATGAAAGAAAGATAAAGATGTTGCTCGAGAAGGCGAAGAAAGAAGGGATCTTTTAAAAGTTTGAAATTTGAAAGAATTAGAAGCGGAAGAAGGAAAAAGACGTGACTGAGTTTAAGAAGGGACGAATGGTATATCAATCAGTAACTTCGTTGATGGAAGCAAGCAGGAAGGCGAGATCTTCGGTGAAGATTTCCTTGATTCTCAGGGATAACATAATGCAGTCGGATTATTTTGGAAAATACACCGTTCCTTGCTCACCACGTTTCACTTGCATTTAATGAGAGGATTCCTTCCTCTATTCTGATGACTAAAATAGAGGGAAAATTTCCCAAATCAAATAAGGAATCTGACTCCAACCCCAACTCAATCCCCGGTGTTCAAGTTAGTGGGGACTTCTGTTAATAGCCAATTTTAGCTAAGGACCAAAGGTAAATTTTCCACTCTCATAGCCGGGGTCAAAATCCGAGATTGTACAACAGAGTACCTAGGTTCCCGGGGTCTATCTACCGTACGATCCCGTAAGAAGCAAGGCGAGGTCGTCATACCCTAGGGACACCCTAAGTGAGGCCTAATGTGATCGAATCGAGCTCTTTACATAGAAATAAGAACCTAGAGCAAAATCAATATGGGAATACCTGAACTCCCTAAGGTTGAGATATTTCGTGACCTCCCCAGAAACACACTACCACTTTCGCTTATATGAAAAGACCCTCAGGGCATCAAATTTTTCCTACAGTGTCTCTCCATTATGCCTAGGGATGAACTTAATCTATCCAAGCAGGTACGAGGAAGCTCGTAAAGCTTTGTTACCACTAAAAAGCGCCAACGCAACCATGCCAACCTCCAAAAGGGACCTAGAAAGGTCAGATCAAGCTTCTAGCGCCACGACCAATACATAGATGTACCTCGCCATTTGAGATAGTGAATACCATATTTGACGACCTCCATAAGGCACCTCACCATGATGACACATAGGATCATATCCACGCTCAACGTGCATTAAAACGCTACTTACATGTAGGGTAAGTGATTGAGTCCAAAGAGGAAACAAACTTATCTCCCTCTAAGATATTCTCGAATCAGCTATCGAGCCAAAGTCAGTGACATTTAAATAAAATATCTCGTCCAAAAAGGATAGACTCCATTTAGAAGTTAATGGCGAGAGAATCACAAGTTTAACCTAGTTGGACTGTGTATAAATACACCTAAGCATGTATAGAAAATAGAGGATGAAAAAAAGAGAGCTTTTCCTTAGCCTAAATTCTATTCATAGAACATGGCCACCATTGTTATCTACTTCTCGACATGCACGAAGCTGCTACCCCCTTTTGTACCCAAGAGAGATTGTGAGTTTTCAAGTGATTTCTGTAAATGACGTGTGATTTGTTTAACAGTAATAAAGCATTGCCATTTTCCTTTATGTATATTTGATATATCGCATTATCACTCACCTTCATATCAGTCATCCTATGCATAAACCAGGTACCAAAGGTACCAACCCTGACCGCAACCTCCGAGGTAGTGGTCTTAAAGGTGTTAGCTAAAATTCCTCACTCCAAGTGAATTTTCAATCAACAAAAGCCGTAATTGGGGCTTTGGTTAAAAACTGTAGGGATAGGGTCCAGCGACCTATCTACCATGTGAGTCATGCATTAACCAAGCCCGAGAAGAATTATGTCCTCCTCGAGAAGCTTGCCTTTGCCTTAGTAACCTCGGTAAGGAAGCTCCACCCCTATTTCCAGGTGTATACAGTAGCGGTAATGACTGATCAACCTCTCTGTTAGGTCTTACAGAGGCCAAATGTGTTTGGAAGGTTAGTCCATTGGGCCTTCGAGCTCACTCAGTTCAACTTGAAGTACAAAGCTAAAACCACCATCAAATCCCAGGCTCTAGCAGACTTTGTGGTAGAATTCTTTGCACCTCTCAACTCTGATGCTCCCATGAAGACGGTTTCGAATTGAGAGAAATGACCTGGTATTGATAACTGGTCAGCCTACTGAAATCCTTGGATCCTCCTTACCGATGGGGCATCTGGACAAGTTGGGGGAGGGGCTGGTATTGTCCTGATAGATCCAGGAAAAGCAGATTGTTGCCATAGCCTAATGTTTGAGTTCAAGACTACAAGTAATAAAGCAGAATACGAAGCCCTCCTGGTAGGAATGAGGATAGCCCTCGAGCTCAGGGTAGACAAATTGCATGTCAAGAGAGATTCCCAGCCTATCGTCAATTAGGTCACCAGTCTATACCAGGATAAGGGGGTTAACATGGCTGTTTTTCTCAAATAGGTCTAATTGCTTAAGAGCCAGCTTAATGGATTCAAGACTTAGCAGATCCCATGATAATAGAATCATAAGGCATACGTCTTAGCAAAGATAGCTGCCAATGAGGGGCAAGCTCTACCTTTGGGAGTACCCCTCTAGGCGATCTCCTAGCCCAGTATAGCAGTAGGGAATGAAGTCTATCTAGTTGATCGATCTCAGTACTGGATGGACTCCATAGCTGCCTACCTCTAAGTGGATCCTGGCCAAGCACACAGAGTTAAGAGAATCTCTGTAAGCTAATGCCTAGTAGACAGGTACCTCTACAGAAGGGGGAAATCTCTTTCTTTACTTCGGTGTCTACATCCCGACGATGCTAGCTGGGCAATAAGAGAGGTCAACTCTGGGGACTGCGAAAGTCACACCGGTGGAGAAGCGTTAGTATACAAGGTGTTTAGCATGGGATACTACTAGCCAACAATACACAAGGATGCAAGGTCATTTGTGCGGTCAAGTGGATTGTGCCAAAAGGCTTCAAGCTTGAACCACCTACCCCAAGAATGCCTATCATCAACTAGCTCAATATACCCATTCGCGATCTAGGAATTGATTTGATAGGATCTCTCCCTACCGCTCCAGGTTATGCCAAGCACTTAATCGTAGCAATTGGCTACTTCACTCAGAGAGTGGAACAGGGCCACTGTTCCATATCATAGATAAAAATACCACTAGGTTTGCTAAGAAAAATATAGTGTGCAGGTTTGATACCCAAATCTGTTGGGGTTATGCTCGATAGCAAGAGTATAATAATGTATTTGAGAATCTTTTCATATTAATAAAGTGATTTCTAGTTTAACATATCTTAAAGCATTTATAGTTTAATTATTATAATTGTCAAAAGTAAATAATCATAAGGTCAAAATACTATAAGAAAAAAAGAATTGTTCATACATCTAGATATGTATGAGGTAGACACAATTCTTTAGTTAATCTTGAATAATATTCACAACTTAAGATAAATGTTGGGCGTCTTTATCTTGTCATAGTTATAGATTCTTTTGCTAGCATTTGAGTGGGATCAAATGTGTTATGATGAGTCTAAAATCATCAAAGTGTGGTGTCTTTAGGCAAAATAATCTAGTGCACTGGGTGCATTGAATTGGATCACAGTATAATACTTTATCTAGAACCGTCAATGGATAAAAGTTTTCACTTGAAGACAATCGGAGGGTCTATCTAAATCCTGAGATAAATGATGGACTTATGGTTGCAAGTGTTATCATTTGAGCTATCAATGAGTACGATTATATAGCATAGTATAACCTCGATAGTTTGGTGGTATTCATTTGTTAATCGATAGAGGACATTATTTATAGATATAGACATCGTGGCTCCATTTATGAAATGAGTTTAGAATATCATCATATGGATTTTTGAGGTATTGGATATTAAATCTTAACGTTAAGTTTTCAATAATGACGATTGAAACATGGCTTCTGGACAAGACAAAATATCTAAGCTCAAAATGTGGTCATATGAGTAAATATGGTAACTAGGTGAGCTATATGCAGTATTTAAGCTCTTAGCGATGAGGATACACTTTCTCCATTAAGATTTTCTAGGGTATGAATGAGGAATATTAACTTATTCTATATTTATTTAAGAGTTTAATTTTAGTTCTTTAATGGAATGAACTGAATTTAGTAGATTAGAGCTAAGTGAATTATTTGTTGATTGTGATTGGGTTATGTCTATTGAAGATTAAATTTAGATAGCCCACCAAGATCCCCAGTCCATACAAACTTGCATGGATCACTTGATATATTCTACCGGACCAATTTAGGGGTCCATCTAGAGTTGTAGTGAGGCATGTGGACTTGTTTCTTTTCATAAGAATGGGTCTAGTTCACATGTGAACTTTTTATTAAGGTCCAATGGATTTAATAAAATATAAAAATAATATAATGGCCTATATATGGTGTTGGGCGGCAAAGCTATATAGTTTAGCTTAATTATATTATTGTTATTTTATTATATTAATTAAATAGAAATTAATTAATTTGGTAATTAATTAATTATTTAATTAAAAATCAAAATCTTTTTCATAGTAGGAGATGGTCTCCTAATGTTGTTCTATTGTTGGTAGTATAATTAATATTAAAGACTATATTTGATAAGTAGATAAATAAAAGGAATTGTTTATCTAGTCAAATTAGGAAATCTTTAATATAGTTAAAAATACACTATTTGAGTTTGATTAGGAGTCTTGGTGTAGGAAATAATTCTTTTTGGAAAAAGATTCTTGGTCACCAAGTAAATCCACCTAAGGATAGGATTCTTACCCACCAAGTAAATCCTTCTTAGGAAAGAATTTGTTATCATATATATATATATATATATATATATATATATATCTTAATTTCGGCCATCTATAAGAAATAATAACAAGGAATTTTGGCCAGCCCAATATAATTTCTAAGAGAGAAATTCCTGCCAGCCCTAGTCTTTTTAGAGAGAGAATTTGGCCACCAAAAATTTTTGGGAGAAAATTTTGTTTTTGCTCTAGAAAAAATTCGATCAATTCTAAGAAATAGTGTGAGATTTGGCAAAGAAGAAAAGGAAGAAAGAACGTTTAGTTTTCGATAATACACTAGTAGCCTTTACATTAAAAGGTTTTGTGTACAACATCGAATCAAGGTTCACGCGAGTTTCAATCAAATTGATTAATTATTCACAAGTGACCTAAAGTTCTTTGTTTTCTTCTTGGAGGATTATTGTGACTAACAAAGAGCAAGATTTTTTTTGTTTCCATCCTTAGGTATACAATTTAAAGAAACGGATCCCACACTCCTAGTAGATTCACTTTCGTGATTGGATTGGAAGATCTTACGGATTCAATTCGATGCTAGTTCAATCATCATGAGAAAAAGGTACGATACTTTTTATATACATCAATTAATCTAGGCTTAAGGTTCTTGTTATTATAAAGGGATTTTTTTTTATTTATACCGAAACCCTAATTTTCTAAATTTTTCACGTTTCCGTTACGCGATTTTCCCTACAATTGGTATCAGAGCCTGGTTGTACCCTTAATTAATTGATGTATGTGTATGTTAATCTTTTTCTTTATCGTATATATGCATGTTTTAAAAAGAGATGGCACTATAGGTATTCATATACATATTTACATTGGAATGTATGGATATATATATATATATATATATATATATGTTTTATATGTGGTTTGTTATTGCTCAATTTTGGTAATAGAATTTCAATGTATTTTTGTTTTGGGATTGTAACAAGAAGGGTGGCCTATCATCACCATAATTTCCTTCTTTGTAGTTGCTAAGATTTTTTATTTTGTTGTTTTAATAAAAAAAAATGCACTACATTGTAATAAAAAAAACTGCACTATTTTTTTTATTTAAAAGTCTTATGTAATACATTCAAGTATCGAAGACTAGAAGATTTGAAGAATTTGAAGCAAACGGAACAAGTTTGGGCCCGTGCGAGCCATAGCAACAAATGTGCATGCGAAGAACACGCGGCCACGATTGTTGTGGCATAGGCTGCGTACGGCAGACCTATGGAAACCATGGGCTGCGCATGGTAGCCCTTTATGGGGTTGTTGTATGCGCATGCCCATGGGACGGGGCCAAGGGTGCGCACGCACATGGGAGGCAGCAGAGGGAGTCCAAACGACAAAGGTCGCATGAAGACTTGTTCGCCAAGAAAGAAGTTTTTTGTATTCCAAGACATGTAATTACTTGCTTTTCTAGGACTGACCAAAATTGTAGCTATTTATATTTTTATAAATATTGCAATGTTTGTCATTGTTTGATAACATGTCATATAGAATAGGAGTGTCACTCATATATATCTTTTGGTATGAACATGCATTGAATGATTTAGATATCTAATTGGCATCTAGATAACTTGGTAAATCAGTCTATAGAATTCGATCACACGCCTTAAATAATTGAGTGGGAGAAGGTGTTTTGGAACACCTACGGCCTCCAAGTTTAGTTTAGCTTAATGTTTCATGTAATAACCTCCCAAAAGGTATTCATGAATGGAATTTAGCAAGATACTTCCTTACAAGGATAGAATAGACAATTAGCCCAAACGATATCTACTCCCAAAGGAGGGATATTCGTGAGGGATTATATTGAAGGTCGATAACTTGGTAACACACTCAATGTGATTTTATTAATATCCTCCTAAGAGTTCTTGTTAATAAAATTGCAAGGCTAAAATTGAAAACATTGGATGTTATGTTAACAATTAGGTGGGACCTAGTCCAACTAGTGAATGGTGCAAACTCCCAAAGGAGGCTTGACATTTATGGGTGTTGGATCACCGTTGAATTTTACGATTGATGAAACAAATATTATGGTGTGTTTAAAATTATTTTAGAGGGAGGGTGAATAGATTTTAATCAAATTTTACCCAATTTTCGTTAACGGTCAATTAGACGAAAATACCCCTAACTAGTCACCATAATATCACAAGTGTAATAAGTGCGGAAATAATAAGACACTTGAGATATACGTGGAAACCCTCCAAATGGGAAAAACCACGGGCTGTTAAGTGTGCCACACTCGAACAACGAATCCACTGATGATAGAGGTGTTACAACCTACTCCCGGTATATAACCCACTACCACTACCTAATCCCGGTATTAAGTGGACCTAGTCCAATTTGCTTACGCTTGAAGCAACCTACTCCCTGAGGAAACAAAAGACTTACTTCTCAATGAAGAGATAAACACCCTATGTGAATATATGATGATATTCAAACAACAAACAAGGCTAGGGTACCTTATATGCTTATCTAGGATAATAAGATGGTAATAAATACAATCCTATATATCAAGAGCTAAATGACATGTCATAAAGCTTAGCTAACACATAGAACAAGCAATCCTATGAAGCTATCATAAAAGCTAAATCAACACATGTTGTCATTAAGCATGGCAAGGACTATAATGCAATTACTAAATACAATCAATGAGTCCTAAGCAATATCTAAATGCAAAGCATAAAGATTCAGCTTGAAGTTATCAATACCATCAATCCTAGCTATCACAATACAACACTCAATCATGGCATCACAACAATCTCTAATTTGTATCTAGAAAATCTTCTAAGAGAATACAAATAATTAAAGAGAAGGCTTAGCAAGTAAAACACTTAACTTGTAAGAAGGTAGTGAAGAAATTACCAAACAAGATGTGATGAAGCAACCCTATCCATAGATGCACTCTACATGAACTTAGATGATGCAAGATGAAGTTTTGATGCACATGGGAATGCTTTGAGTGATTAAAAATGAGTTCTTGAAAGTGTTTTTCCATTGAAACGTGTTCTAAGGAAAATATATAATATTCTGAACTCTTGCACGACCTTAAGGCAATGAGTTATATATATATATGATCCAAACAAAGTGAGGTCATTTTGGAAAAAAATGTTCCAGCTTCCTCTGTATGAACTGGTGACGTGCTCTGGTTGAGTAGCGCACCACTAGCGTACAGATTATTTTTATAATAGGCGCTGGACAAGTGGCGCATCCCAGTGGCGCAACACAAGCGCAGATTCTCTGGGATGTTTACACTGGTGATGCTGCGCTAGACGAGTAGCGCACGCCTACATTTTTCAACTGTGTGCGGGTGCAGCAGCGCAGCTCAGTGGCGCATGACTAGCGGCGTTCCACTGGAATGTTAAGCTGGTGAGGTACGCTGGTCGAGTAGCGCACCACCATCGCAAAGCCTATTTTCAATCACTCATACAATTTCAACAAGTCCAAGAGTGATGAAACATGCATCATATTCTAATGCCAAACATGACATAAAACATTTAATTACAATATGCAAGTAAATCAATAAGAGTCATCAAAATGCACACAAGAAGACTATCAACTTATAAGAATTAAAGTTATGCATGAATTTGTGAGTGTGTGCAACTATCTCTTCAAAGTAAGTATGCACAAGAATTTTACCTTTGGTGTTTCTCCTCTTGAGGTCTTGAGAGCCTAAGCTACCCTTACATAATACCCCAAAAATGTGATTTGTTCACGAAATAAGCCAATCAACAATTGAGGACTTTACAATCTCCCCCTTTGGCTATTTCGTGACAAAACCATCATTCACATTGATCCTCACAAAACAAAATAAAACATCGGGAAGATATTCTACATTTCAAAGAGATAAACATAAAAAAAAACTTAAAATCTTCAATCTCTTGTAGAACTATCAACCCTACACACAAAGCAAGCACAAATACACTTTCCAAGCCAAGTGCATGTGAGATGATCAAGTGAATATAAAACAAAAGCATTTGCATATAAGAATATGAGTAATGCACCATGCAATGCTCCCCCTCAAAGAGTTACTCCCCTTAAATGTAATCTCCCCTTAAAACAAGTACTACTCATGCAATGCTCCCTGCTAACGCCAACACATGCTACTCCCCTAACATCATAATGCTAGGTCAATGTTACTCCTCTTTTTTGTCATGATATAGGCAAAGGAGAAGTCCCTAACCAGGTCACTGAAGGCAAAGAAAGCAAGGAGCATACAAGATTGTTGCATAATTATATAAGCCACATTTATGCAACTCTATCAATAGGAGAGAAACAAGGAGATTTATTTAAAGAAAATGTGTGAATCAAAAAATGCTTTGCATACAAGACATGTTGCATTCAAGTCCAAAAACAATGGTATTTGGCAAAGCAAATGACAAAGGTTTCCAATATAATTCAAACCAATTTCACCATTTGTCATGAGAGAAGCAAGGATATAGAGTTTTATAGATTCATGTTTTAAATGGCACTATATCCAACTTTATAAGCTAAACATGGCATGAGTAACTTTGCACCCTACTTGATTTTTTCGGGAGAATACCCGTGTGATAGTAGCCCTGTTCAACCAATAAAGAAAGAGAGACATTGATTCAACATTTTAGTCTCACTAGCTTCTTTTCATACAATATTTTGCATTTAACAATTGCAATCAACAACTCATGCTTTATCATATTTCATTAGCATGTCATTTAAGAATCATCATGTCATGGAGATAATTATAGGTCAATCAACATGTACTTCCTATGTAAATCTCCTAGTCCAAAAATGCATGTTTGAACATAAATATGACATGGATTGTAATCAAAGCAAAGTTCACACTTATTGAAGAAAATACGATATAATATATAAGTGCAACCAAGCTACTCAAGCAATCAATAAAGGAGCATAAACATTTAAAGAAACATGTGGATGCAACAAGTACACAATAGCTCTCTTTGCTTGAGTTCCCCTTATGGGGTCAAAGACCACAACTCATCACTCCATGTGACAAATCCCAATCGATCTAAATCCATTGGACCTAGTTGAGCTTATAAGTGAAAACTTAGCACAATGACAAGCGGGTTAATCTTTTTTAATCCACTTAGGTGACACATTGTCATTCCTAGTGGTCAAGACCATCATATTACTCCCAGGATCATTAACACTAGCTTTCCTAAGAACATGCATACTGGCTCTACCCCTTTTTCTATCAATCATGCTCTTAGTTATACACATGTTAATGTACTTGAAGCAATTTGGTCTAATCTGACCATCAACACCACAAAAATGACATGAAGGAATAAAATGAGGGGTCATACCATTCCTTTGTAAGGACAAAGGTGCTTTCCCATATCTTTGAGCTTACATGAAATGCTTCTTGGCTTGATGGCTTTTAGTTTGAGGGATAGTTGCTTGAAGTGCTCTCATTGGTTGAGCTTGAGTTTGACTTCTTGGTGCCATCTTAACTTGGACATTTCTAGAACACTCTCCTAGTTCAATTTTCTTCTTAGGATGAAGTGAAGGAAGAGGTTCTTTGAAGTCCAAGCTCTTGACAACTACCGTCTTGCTAGAAGCTAAGGTCTCCTTGTCATCTTCAAACCCTAGACCTCTCTTGTCACTTGGCTTCTTCCCAACTCCCAACATATGGTCAAGCTTCCCGTTCTCGAAGTCATTTTAGCAATCAACTCTCTAGCTTCTCTAAGCTCCTTCTTTAAGCTTTCTTCCAATTTTCTTCCATTCTCCACTTTCTCACTTAAGTGAGTCACTTCGGTTGATAGCTTGAGGTTCTCTTCCTTTAGCTTCCGAACCTCTTTCTTCATATTCAACCTTGAGCTTTGAAAATGCTCAATGAACCTTTCAAGGTTCATACTCTGTACATTTCCATTTGTAGAGTGAGATGAAGAACTCTTATCACTAGAGTCATCACTAGTGTCACTTGTTGCCATGATGGCATCATCAATGTAAGTAGATTCACTTATCACTCTCTTAGCTACTTTTTCATCACATCCTTCTTCAAAGTCGCAAACTAAGGCCTTGTTGCCTTTTTCTACATCTTCCACAAAGGAGGCTCCAAAAGCCATGTGGTTAAGAATAATCTATTCATCACTAGAAGGATCATCTCCTTCATTGGAGTTATCACTTCCACTATCAATTGATGGGGTGGTCACCACCTTTCCTTTCTTCTTCTTCTTCTAAGAATTAGCACATTCGGGGGCAAAGTGACCTATCCCACCACATTCATAACATCAGACCCCTTTTCTTCAGGTATTTTCTTTCCTAGGTTCAAACTTCTTGAAATTAGTCTTTTTCTTCAAGTTTTGACCCTTGGATCTGAAACCTTTCCTCTCGGACTTGTAGAATTTCTTGAACTTCCTCATAAGTAAAGCCATTTCCTCATCCGAGTCATCATTTTCCTCCTTCTCAACTTTGGAGGCTTTCAAAGCAATTACCTTTTGCTTTTTAGGAGACGTGGTGGTAAGACCCTTCCTAGATTCATAAGCTAGAAGCCTCCCAATCACTTCACTTGGCTTCATATCCTTGTAAGCACTATTCTCTTCTAAAGCCGTCACCTTAGACTCAAATCTTTTTGGTAGATATCTCATAATCTTTTTCTTGATTCTCTTATCCGAATAAGGGTCACCAAGTAGATGACTTTGATTCACAATGTCCATTAACCTTACTTCAAAGTCATTAAAGCACTCGTTCTCATCCATCTTGAGCAATTCGAATTGCATTTGGAGAACTTGAAGCTTTGATTTCTTAGCCACATCGTTTCCCTCATGTGCAACCTCTAGGATATCCCATGGCTCCTTAGCTATCCTAGTATTTTGAGCCAACTTGTATTGGTTCTCATCCATTACACATAGGATGGCATGCATTGCCTTCATATTCCATTTTGATGCCTCAAACTCTTGTTCGTTCCACTGTGCCTTTGGCTTGAGTATATCATCTCTTCCATCCGTAGGAGTCATCATGGGTGGAGTGTAGCCATCTTCAACCGCCATCCATGCCCTGTCATGAATTTGGAAAATGTACAACTCCATCTTACCTTTCCAAGATGCATAATTCAATCTGGTGAGAAATGGCGGTCTAGTTCTAGAAGCTCTCTCGTTGCCACCATTTCCCTCATTGTGTTTAATGAATGAATGATATGAATGCAAGTGTATGAATGATCAATACACAAATAAAATGCAACACACACCAGAATGAGCAAGGATCACCTATGTATGTCTAGGAACCCGCTCTGATACCAATTGAAGCAAATATTTTGGTGTGTTTAATATTAATCTACAGGGGGGGTGAATAGATTTTAATCAAATTTTACCCAATTTTCGTTAATGGTCAATTAGACAAAAATACCCCTAACTAGTCACAATAATATCACAAGTGTAATAAGTGCGGAAATAATAAAGACACTTGAGATATACGTGGAAACCCTCCAAATGGGAAAAACCACAGGCTGTTAAGTGCGCCACACTCGAACAACGAATCCACTAATGATAGAGGCTTTACAACCTACTCCCGATATATAACCCACTACCACTACCTAATCCCGATATTAAGTGGACCTAGTCCAATTTGCTTACACTTGAAGCAACCTACTCCCGGAGGCAACCCACGACTTACTTTTTAATGAAGAGATAAATACCCTATGTGAATATATGATGATATTCAAACAACAAACAAGGCTAGGGTACCTTATATGCTTATCTAGGATAATAAGATGGTAATAAATACAATCCTATATATCAAGAGCTAAATGACATGTCATAAAGCTTAGCTAACACATAGAACAAGCAATCCTATGAAGCTATCATAAAAGCTAAATCAGCACATGTTGTCATTAAGCATGGCAAGGACTATAATGCAATTACTAAATACAATCAATGAGTCCTAAGCAATATCTAAATGCAAAGCATAAAGATTCAGCTTGAAGTTATCAATACCATCAATCCTAGCTATCACAATACAACACTCAATCATGGCATCACAACAATCTCTAATTTGTATCTAGAAAATCTTCTAAGAGAATACAAATAATTAAAGAGAAGGTTTAGCAAGTAAAACACTTAACTTGTAAGAAGGTAGTGAAGAAATTACCAAACAAGATGTGATGAAGCAACCCTATCCATAAATGCACTCTAAATGAACTTAGATGATGCAAGATGAAGTTTTGATGCACATGGGAATGCTTTGAGTGATTAAAATTGAGTTCATGAATGTGTTGTTCCTTTGAAATATGTTCTAAGGAAAATATATGATATTCTAAACTCTTGCACTACCTTAAGGCAATGAGATATATATATATATATATATATATATATATATTAGATCCAAACAAAGTGAGGTCGTTTTGGAAAAAATGTTTTAGCTTCCTCTGTGTGCGTTAGTGACGTGTGCTGGTCGAGTAACTTACCACCAGTGCACAACCTATTTTTATAATAGGCACTGGATGAGTGGCGCATCCCTGTGGCGTAACACAAGCGTAGATTCTTTGGGATGTTTACGGTGGTGAGGCTGCGATAGACGAGTAGCGCACCACCAGCACACGCCCATATTTTTCAACTGTGCGCGGGTGTAGCAGCGCAGCTTAGTGGCGCATGACTAGCGGCATTCCACTGGAATGTTATGCTGGTGAGGTGCGCTGGTTGAGTAGCGTACCAACAGCGCAAAGCCTATTTTCAATCACTTAAACATACAATTTCAACAAGTTTAAGAGTGATGAAACATGCATCCTATTCTAATGCCAAACATGACATAAAACATTTAATTACAAGATGCAAGTAAATCAATAAGAGTCATCAAAATGCACACATGAAGACACTCAACATATGAGAATTAAAGTTATGCATGAATTTGTGAGTGTGTGCAACTATCTCTTCAAAGTAAGTAAGCACAAGAATTTTACCTTTGGTGCTTCTCCTCTTGAGGTCTTAAGAGCCTAAGCTACCCTTACATAATACCCCAAAAATGTGATTTGTTCACGAAATAAGCCAATCAACAATTGAGGACTTTACAATTGAATTGTATATAATTTAAGAAAAATATTCGAAAGTGCTTTATCATGATTATTTACTCATATAATTTTTGTTATTCTTCAAAAATCATGACCCCATCCCTAATCAACATCCTACAAGACAATACTTTAACTGGTGATAATTATGTCACATGGAAAAGGAAAATTGGATTTTGTTGCAATCCGAAAAGCATAAGTTCGTTCCGTGCACTCCTAAACCACCTACTCCTACTAATGAATCTACTCAAGAGCAAAGAGATGAGTATTAACGGTGGGAGTCTTTAGATGAGACGGTTAAACGTTACATTATGGCCACCATCTTCGACGTGTTGCAACAACAACATAAAGGAATGGAGACTGCTACTGATATAATGATGTCTCTAGAGGAGATGTTTGCTATGAGGTCTACGATGACTAAGAGAGAGGCAGTGACTACTTTCACGAATCTTAGGATGAAACCTGGACAGGCTGTGAAAGATCAAATGATGAAAGTCATTGCACATCTCAACATCTGAACTGAATGGTGCTGAAATATATTGTAAGACAAAAATTGACATGATTGTCAACTCACTATCAGATTCCTTTGATCAATTCAAGTTGGACTACACCTTGAATAATAAAGAATACACCTCGTAAGGCCTGATGCAAGATGTTCAAAGCACCGAAAAAATCCTTATGAAAGGCAAGGGTCAAGTATTCATACCGAAGGTAAAGTTGCTACAGTTAAGACCTGTAAGAAGGTCAAGAAACAACAGAAGAAAAAGCAACTAGGACCTACTAAGAAGGAGACAAAGAAAGTAACCAAGATCAAAGGAAAGTGTTTCCTTTTTGGTGAAAAGGGACATTGGAAAAGAAATTGCCCAAAATCTTAGGAAAAGAAGGAAGAAGGTAATATTAATTATCTTGAAACATTTTTTTGGTAGATTCTGTAGATTCTTGTATCATAGACTCCAGAGCCATTAATCATGTTTGTTTTTCCTTACAGGGGTTCAAGGAAAAAAGAAGGCTTAATGAGAATGAATTCAACTCGCGTTTAGGCAATGAAGCGTTGGTGTCTGCTAGTTTAGTGGGACATATTAGAATTAGTTTAGATTCTTATAGGCATTTAGATTTAATAGATGTTTATTATGTACCACATTTCAAGAGGAATTTAATTTCAGTTTCTTGTTTAAAAAAATTTGGTTATTCAGTTACTTTTAATAAAGCTTTTATTATTAGTAAGAATGACAAAATTATTTGTAAAGGTACATAGGAAAATGGTTTATTCTTTTTGCATAGAAATATATCTTACTTGTTAGACACAGAATCAACGGAACCTAATCATAAAAGAGTAAAATTATCAAAAGATGAAACCTACATATGGCATTTGTGCCTAAGTCATATTAACCTTACTAGGATTAAAAGATTGGTAAGTGACGAACCTCTAAGTGACTTAATGGTTAATGATCTACCAACTTGTGAATCTTGTTTGGAAGGTAAATTGACCAAAAGGTCATTTACGACCAAAGGTACAAGAGCCATTGAATGTTTAGGATTGATACACACTTATGTGTGTGGACCTATGAGCATTCAAGCTAGAGGTGGATATGAGTACTTCGTCACTTTCACGGATGATCACTCAAGATTTGGCTATGTGTATCTCATAAGATGAAAGTTGAATGCTTTTGACATGTTCAAAGCATTTAAAGCTGAAGTAGTAAATCAGCTTGAGAAACGCATAAAAATCTTGAGGTCTGATCATGGTTGAGAATATCTATTTGGTGAGTTTCAACAATATCTTATTGATAATGGGTTAATTTCTCAGTTTTCTACACTAGGTACACCTCAACAAAATGGGGTGGCAGAAAGGAGAAATAGAACTCTTTTGGACATGGTTAGGTATATGTTGAGTTATTCAACGCTCCCTAATTCTTTTTTGGGGATATGCTTTACAAACAGCTATGTACATTCTAAACGATGTACCATCTAAGTCGGTTCCTAAATCACCACATGAGTTATGGACCGAGCGAAAGCCTAGTTTACAACACTTAAGGATATTTGGATGTCCTGCGCACATGTTAAAAGGAAAGACTGAAAAGATGGAGTCTCGTTCAGAAACATGCATATTTGTAGGGTATCCAGAAGGAAAAAAGTATATTATTTCTATAGTCCCTCAGATCTAAAGTATTTTTTTCGATAAATGCTACATTTCTGGAAGAGGACTATATGAATAATTTTGTGCCTAAAAGTAGAATTGTCCTGAATGAGCTTTCAGAAGATACAATTCCACAAGAGGTTTTACAACCAAGCCCAGTTGTAAGTTCCGTACCAACACAAGATCAACAATCTACCATACCTCATCAATGTGGAAGGGTCAGTAGACAACCCGAGAGATACATCGGTCTAGGAGAATCTGTAAAGAATCTTTCAGATGGCGGTGATCCCTATACGTACAAGGAAGCAATGGAAAATGTTGATTGTCGCCATTGGTAAAAGGCAATGCAATCCGAAATTGAATCTTTGTCCAAAAACAAAGTCTGGTCTCTTGTAGACTTGCCTAAAAGGATAAAATCCATGGGGTGCAAGTGGGTATACAAGAGGAAAAGAGAAACAGATGGAAAGGTGGAAACCTTTAAAGATAGATTGGTAGCTAAAGGTTATACACAGAAGAAAAGTATCAATTATAAAGAAACCTTCTCTCCTATGGCCATGTTTAAATACATTAGGATACTCTTATCCATTGGATTTGGTAAATGGATGTTAAGACAACTTTCCTTAATAGATGTCTTGATGAAAACATCTATATGATGCAACCAGAAGGATTCATTGAAAAAGGCTAAGAGGAAATGGTATGCAAGTTGTAAAGATCCAAACATCGATTGAAGCAATCATCCAGAAGAAACTCGATGAACCTTATGTATACAAAAGGATTAAAGGTGACAAGTTGGTTTTCCTTGTTCTTTACGTTGATGATATACTACTCATTAAAAACGATGTAGGTGTATTGACATCAGTAAAAGAATGGTTGGCAAAACAATTTGATATGAAGGACTTAAGAGAAGCAAGTTATATTCTTTGTATCCAAGTCATAAGGGATAGAAAATATAAAATGATTGAATTATCCTAAGCTTCATACATAGATAAAATCTTGTCTAAGTTTTTGAATCAAGATTCTAAGAAAGGTATGTTACCTTTTAGACATTGAATCGAACTTTCTAAGGAACAAGTTCTTCAGAATGAGCATGAAGAGCAATTCTTGAGTAGGGTTCCATATGCATCGGCAGTTGGAAGTCTCATGTATCCGATGCTTTGCACTAGAACAGATATTTGTTTTGCTGTGGGCATAGTTAGCAGGTTTTAATCGAAGCATGGTCCTGATCACTGGATGGCAGTCAAGCAAATTTTCAAGTATCTCTAGAGAATGAGAGATTATATGCTTGTATACTCTGGAGAGGATTTAATTCCTTTTGGGTATATAGATTTTGATTTTCAGTCAGACACTGACTCCAGGAGATCAAAATTAGGATATGTGTTTACTTTTAGAGGAGGGGCAGTCATATGGAGGAGTATCAAGCAATCTTGTATTGCTGTTCCACTATATAAGCCGAGTATGATGCCGCATGCGAGGCTGTTGTCTGGCTCAACCAATTCTTGATTGACTTAGAAGTGGTTCCTGATACGAATAAGCAGATCACTATCTATTGTGACATTAGTGGAGTATTGGCTAATTCGTGAGAACCAAGAAGTCATAAGAGAGGGAAACACATTGAAAGAATGTATCACCTTTTGAGGGAAATTGTGCATAGGGTGACGTGACGATTACCAAGATCGCGTCAGTAGATATTCTAACGGATCCCTTTACAAAGGCTCTTCCACAAAAGAGTTTTGATGGGCATATAGAGAACATGGGGTTGAGAGATATGACACATTTGCTATAGAGCAAGTGGAAGATTGTTGGGGTTATGCTCGATAGCAAGAGTATTAATAAAGTGGTTACTAGTTTAAAAAATCTTATAGCATTTATAGTTTAATTTTTATAATTGTCAAAAGTAAATAATCATAAGGTCAAAAGACTATGAGAAAAGATGAATTGTTCATACATCTAGATATGTATGAGGTAGACACAATTCTTTAGTTAGTCTTGAATAATATTCACAACTTAAGATAAAGGTTGGGGGCCTTTATCTTGTCATAGTTATATATTCTTTTGCTAGCTTTTGAGTGGGATCAAATGTGTTATGATGAGTCGAAAATAATCAAAGTGTGGTGTCGTTGGGCAAAAGAATCTAGTGCACTGGGGAAATTGAAATGGATTACAGTTAAATACTTTTTTTAGAATCGTCAATTGACAAAAGTTTTCACTTGAAAATAATCGTAGAGTCTATCTCAATCTTGAGATAAATGATAGACTTATGGTTGCAAGTGTTATCATTTGAGCCATCAATGAGTACGATTATATAGCATAGTCTATCCTTGATGGTTTGGTGGTATTCATTTGTTAATCGATTGAGGATTTCATTTATAGATGTGGAAATCGTGGCTCCATTTATGAAATGAGAGTAGAATATCATCATTTGGATGTTTTGAGATACTGGATATTAAATCTTAACGTTACATTTTCAATAGTGACTATTGAAACATGGCTTCTGGACAAGTTAAAATATCCAAGTTCAAAATGTGGTCATATGAGTAAATATGGTAAAATGGAGAGCTGTAAGCGGTCAATGAGCTATTGGCAATTAGTGGTATTCTTCACGAGGATACAATTTCTCACACAAGATTGTCTAGGGTACGAATGAGGATATTAACTTATTCTATCTTTATTTAAGAGTTCAATTTTAGTTCTTTAGTGGAATGAACTAAAATTAACAAATTGGACCTAAGTTAATCATTTGTTGATTGTGATTGGGTTGTGTCTATTGGAGCTTAAATTTAGATAGCTCACCAAGATCCCCAATCCACACGAACTTGAATGGATCACTTGATATATTCTACCAGACCAATTTAGGGGTCCATCTATAGTTGTGTTGAGTCATGTGGACTTGTTTCTTTTTGTAAGAAAGGGTCTAGTTCCCATGTGGACTTTTTATTAAGGTCCAATGGATTTAATAAAATATAAAAATAATATAATGGCCCATATATGGTGTTGGGCGGCAAATCTATATTGTTTAGCTTAATTATATTATTTTTATTTTACTGTATTAATTAAATGGAAATTAATTAATTTGGTAATTAATTAATTATTTTATTAAAAGTCAAAATCTTTTTCCTAGTAAGAGATGGTCTCCTAATATTATACTATTGTTGAGTATAATTAATATTAAATACTATATTTGATAAGTAGATAAATAAAAGGAATTATTTATCTAGTCAAATCAGGAAATCTTTAATACGGTTACAAATACAATATCTGAGTTGGATTAGTAGTCTTGGTGTAGGAAAAATTCTTTTTGGAAAAGGATTCTTTGTCACCAAGTAAATCCACCTAAGGATAGGATTCTTATCCACAAAGTAAATCATTCTTAGGAAAGGATTTGTGATCATATATATATCTCTTAATTTCGGCCAGCCCTAAGGAATTATGACAAGGAATTTTGGCCAGCCCTATATAATTTCTAAGAGAGAAATTTCAGGCAACCCTAGTGTTTTTAGAGAGAGAATTCGACCACCATAAGAATTTGGGAGAAATTTTGTTTTTACTGTAGACAAAATTAGATCAATTTTAAGAAATAGTGTGAGATTCGGTAAAGAAGAAAAGGAAGAAAGAACGTTTAGTTTTTTATAGTACACTAGTAGCCTTTACATTAAAAGGTTTTGTGTACAACATCAAATCAAGGTTCACGCGAGTTTCAATCAAATTGATTGATAATTCACAAGTGACCTAAGGTTCTTTGTTTTCTTCTTGGAGGATTATTGTGACTAACAAAGAGAAAGATTTTGTTTGTTTCCACCCTCAAGTATACAATTTAAATATAGGGAGCTCACACTCCTAGGTGATTCACGTTCGTGATTGGATTAGAAGATCGTACGGATTCAATTCTGTGCTAGTTCAATCGTCATGAGAAAAAAATATGACTTTTTTTATATACATCAATCAATCTATGGTTAAGGTTCTTGTTATTATAAAGTGAATTTTTTTTATTTATACAGAAACCCTAATTTTCTAATTTTTTCACGCTTCCGTTGCACGGTTTTCCCCACACGATCTCCATCATCTCTAACCTCAGGAAGCAGTTTGACAATGCTAGATTCAGAAATTTTTGTGAGGACTTCGGAATCATCCTCCGTTTAGCCTCAATAGCCCATCCCCAAACCAATTGCCTGGTTAAGGCTACCAACATAACAAACAAGATGCACATAAAGAAAAATCTCCAACAAAAAAAGGGCAAGTGGGCAGAGGAGCTAACTGTGGTACTTTGGGCCTATCGGGCCACCAAAAGGACCGCGACCGGAGAAATACCCTACTCCTTAGCTTACAGGGTAGATGTGGTCTTACCTATCGAGCACAAGCTGGCCTCATTACTTGTCCAACACTTTGAGCTAGAGAGTAATGAAGCTAAACTCAAAGCCATACTAGACCTCCTAGAAGAAAAACGTGATAGAGTAGCAGAAAAGGTAGCTATCTACCAAAGTCGGGTTGCGAGATACTTTAACAGAAGAGTAAAAGCCTGGAGCTTCAAAGAAGGGGACTTAGTGCCCCGTAAGGTGACCCTGAACACCAGGGTCAGGTCATATAGGGTCCTAAGACCAAATTAGGAAGGTCCTTACTTGATAAAGGTGGTGTTCCGGAGTGGGGCTTACCAGCGGGGCTTACTAGCGGGGCTTACGAGCCATTGACCATACATGGAATGCATATCACCTAAAGAGGTTTTACCTTGAGTAGGGACTCTAAGCAGTTCAGTTCTACTTAAATGTCAGCATTAGTTGCTTTTAAAAATTTATGTACTTCTATTTCATCCATAAATAAAATTTTCAGTTAGTTTTCTCCAAGTTTTCTACATCTTTGTTCTGTTTGTTCTTTCACTAGTGGAAATTTGCCATGATTGCCTCAAGCCGAGAAAGCTACATAGCCATCCTGATGCCTTGGCAGGTACCATCCCCCGTCAAGAAGGGTCTGAGCATAAGAGAATAGTTGCATGTTAGATCACAAGACCGGAGACCGGTTAGAGAAGCCCCCTTACCATCTCTGAAGTCTTGGCTGGGCACCACCCCTTGCTAAGAAGGATATGGTTAATAAGGTAAAGTTACTTGCCTGACCTCGAGACCAGGGATTTGGTTACAACCCATTCACCATCCCTGATGCCCTTGTCCGGTTACCTCCAGATCATGCAAAATTGTTATATATTTTGGCCGTCATTTCCTTAATCTTTGTCTCGTTTTTGGGTGTTTTTTATCTCTTATGGCTCTTTATTTGTGTTTTACGTGGGTCTACACCAGTGAACCATCGCGTAAGTGTCCGCACATTGCACTTTAACCGGGAGATGAAATCAGGGAACCAAGTATTTGTGCGGGTTCTGCATGAGTCTCAACCCGTGCATTTCATGCTACAGGTCTGCCACATCAGGGTTTTCAAACCTATTTTAAAAACCCTATTAATTATATCTTGTTCTTATCATCTCAGTGACGGATTCTGAATCTAAGATTCATTTCTTCTCTCTTTCAAACAATTTCTCTCCTTTCTAACAACTAACCTAGATTAAGGTATCATTCCCCACCAAATCTAACCATCCTCCATCATTATCTACTCAAGGGCACTTGGAGAATTGGAATAAAGCTTGAAGGAAGGAGAATCTCCACATGGGTCTTCTCTTTATCTTTTGTTCATGTTATTTTATTATAATTATCTTGAGTAGCTAAACATCCCACTAAGGGATTTATGTGAACACTTGTGGATATAGGGCTTTATAATGAACTCTATTTTATTTTATTAAATCTATCAATTATGTTTCATTCAATGTTTTAATTGTTTCCCTTGATTGGTTTGTCTTTGATTGCACATTCCTCTCTCAGCTAATTTATTGAGGGAATTAATTGGGTAGTTGACTAGGTATACATCCATTTGGTCTTCTTAAACTCATTTGTTTCTGAGGATGGAAACAAACAAAATCTTTTTCTTAGTTAGTTACAATTATCCTCCAAGAGAAAAATCCAAGAACGTTCGGTCACTTGTGAATTATAAATCTAATTGATTGAAACTCGCGTGAACCTTATTTGATTTGGTACACAAAACCCTTTTGATGTAAAGGATGCTAGTTTACTATAAAAAACAGAAACATTCTCTTTTTCTCTTTGGCCGAATTCCACACTCTATATCTATGAGTTGATCAAATTTTATCTAAAACAAAAACTAAATTTTTCTCCCTCAAAATTCTCTCTTGCAAGGCCAAATTCTCTTCTTGAAAATTGCATAGCTTGGCCGAAATTCCTCTCATAGAAAAACCTTAGGGCTGGTGGAATTTCCTAAAACACACACACACACACACACACACACACACACACACACATATATATATATAAGATCATAAATCCTCTCCCAAGAAGGATTAACTTGGTTGTCAAGAATCCTTTCCTTATGTGGATTTATTTGGTAGTTAAGAATCCTTATATAAAAGGAATTCTATCCTCTTATATATATATTGGCTAGCCAAAATTTCTCTAGAATTCAATTAGGAGACTTAATCTTTTCCTAAGAAGGATTTACTTGGTAGTTAAGAATCCTTTTCTTAGGTGGACTTACTTGTTGGTTAAGAATCCTTTTCAAAAGGAATTCAATCCTACACCAAGACTCCTAATCCAACTCAATAGTGTATTTGTAACCATGTTAAAGACTTCCTAATTTGATTAGATAAATAATTCCTTTTATTTATCAACTTATCAAATATAGTCTTTAATATTAATTATACTACCAACAATAGTATAATTTTAGGAGACCATCTCCTATTAGGAAAAAGATTTTGACTTCTAATTAAATAATTAATTAATCACCAAATTAATGAATTTCTATTTAATTAAATAATAATATAATATAATATAATAAAGCTATTCTAAATAGCCTTACCGCCCAACTCATATATATGGGCCAATATATTATTTTCTTATTTTATTAAATCTATTTGACCTTTATAAAAAAGTCCACATGTGAACTAGACCCATTCTTACAAAAATAAACAAGCCCATATGCCTCAATACAATTCTAGATGGACCCTTGAATTGGTGAGGTAGAATATATCAATTGATCCATGCAAATTGGAGTGGATTGGGGATCTTGGCGGGCTATCTAGATTTAAGCTCCAGTAGATACAACTCAATCACAATCAATAAATAATTCATTAGGTACGATCTATTTAATTTTAGTTCATTCTGATCTATTTAATTTTAGTTCATTCTACTAAATAAATAAAATTAAATTCTTAAATAAAGATAGAATAAGTTGATGTTACTCATTCATACCCTAAACAACCTTATTAGAGAAAGTGTTTCCTTATGAAGAGTACCAGTAATCGCCAAAAGCTCATATACCGCCTATAGCTCTCCAAGTTACCATATTTACTCATATGACCACATTTTGGACTTGGATATTTTGACTTGTCCAGAAGCCATGTTTCAATCGACACAATTGAAAACTTAACGTTAAGATTTAATATCCAATACCTCAAAACATCCATATGATGATATTCTACTCTCATTTAACAAATGAAGCCACGATGTCCATATCTATAAATGAAGTCCTTTATCGATTATCAAATGAATACCACCAAACTATCGAGGATAGACTATGCTATATAATCGTACTCATTGATAGCTCAAATGATAACACTTGCAACCATATGTCCATCATTTATCTTAGAATTGAGATAGACTCTCCGATTGTATTCAAATGAAAACATTTATCCATTGACGGTTCTAGATAAAGTATTTCAATGAGATCCTATTTAATACACCCAGTGCACTAGATTCTTTGCCCAAAGACACCTCACTTTGATGATTTTAGACTCATCGTAACACATTTGATCCCACTCAAATGCTAGCAAAAGAATCTACAGCTTTGACAAGAAAAAGGGGCCCAACCTTTTATCTTAAGTTGTGAATATTATTAAAGACTAACTAAAGAATTGTGTCTACCTCATTCATATCTAGATGTATGAACAATTCTTCTTTTCTCATAGTCTTTTGACCTTATGATTATTTACTTTTGACAAAATAGCTTAGTCAAAATGGCGTAGGTGGCTAATCTTAGTTATCTATTTATCTAGTTAGAAGTCTTATTTGTTTTCAGTTTTTTTTTGTATCCTTTTACTTCTTTTGGTATTTTTATTTTTCTTTGTTTCAGCTTCGATGGATTTTTTCGAGCAAGTAGAGACCATGGAGTGCAAGATATGTGGTAAAGTTGGACATGACTTAGAGAGTTGTCGGTAAAGAGAAAGATTTTCGGAGTTTTGTAGAAAGCAAGCACAAACATCAAAGCCTTGTTGTCAAGAACCTACGAGCACATTAAGAGATTCCAACAGCCCGAAGCCGATTTACAAGCCGTAAAACAACTCTCACAAACAAGATTGGAGAACTTACCACGACTCCACACGGACTTATAGTGAGAACTGTAGGGAAAAAACACACATCCAGCGGAAGCGTGAGAAAATTTAATAAAATTAGGGTTTGTGTATAAATAAAAAAAATTTCCCTTTTATGCAACAAGAACCTTAACCCTAGATTAATTGATGTATATAAAAAGTGCCATACCTTTTTCTCGTGACGATTGAACAAGCGCCGAATCAATTCCATACGATCCTCTAATCCAATCACGAACGTGAATCACCTAGGAGTGTGGGCTCCCTTTCTGTAAATCGTACACCTGAGGATGGAAACAAACAAAATCTTTCTCTTTGTTAGTTACAATAATCCTCCTAGAAGAAAACAAAGAACGTTAGGTCACTTGTGAATTATCAATCAATTTGATTGAAACTCGCTTAAACCTTGGTTCGATGTTGTACACAAAACCTTTTGATGTAAAGGCTACTAGTGTACTATCGAAAACCAAACGTTCTTTCATCCTATTTCTTCTTTCCCAAAACACACACTATTTTTTAGAGTTGATCGAATTTCGTCTAGAGCAAAATCAGATTTTTCTCCCTCAAAATTCCTATGATGGCCGAATTCTCTCCACAAAGAATTACCTACGCTAGCCGAAATGTTCTCTTGAAATTATGCTAGGGCTGGCCAAAAATCACAAGAGATTTATATAGGATTATAAATCCTCTCCTAAGAAGGATTTACATGGTTGGCAAGAGTTCTTTCCTTAGGTGGATTTATTTGGTAGTTAAGAATCCTTATCTAAAAGGAATTCTTATCCTCTCTTATATACACATGGGCTGTCCGAAATTCATAGGATATATATTAGGAGGCATAATTATGTTAATAGTAAAATTTGGCCAGGGGTCAAAGAGAAATTTTCCACTCTCTCGATCCAAGTCGAAGCCTAAAATCGACATTCATGAGACCCTAGGCAGACCATAAAGCTTCCACACAAGAGCAGTGAAGGTCCGCCGGGCTTTGGAGCTATCAGGGATGAAGTTGGGCACGACCATGTTAAGCCTAAGCGAGAACATGGGAGTCGGGCTTCTCGAGTCCACATATCCAGGAACCTTGGCTCCCGAGATCGGGCTCCAAAATCGCCCTGTGAAAGCAAGAAAGGATTGCTGAACTCAAGAAGCACTTGAAGCAAATCCCGACGCGAGAAAAAGTAAGCTTCTTCCACTCATGGGCACTTCCCGAAGTTAGTTTGATTCGTAGTCTAAGATAGAAGCCCACCAACCTCTCTAGAAACCCACCATTCCTATCGGGCACGAAAAAAAGAATCTCGCCTAGTCTATACTACCTCTAGTAAGTGCCCATGAGTCTATCCCAAGCTCTTCTAAATAGAGCCAAAGCATGGATCTACCTCGCTCTATAAGACAATGACTAGTTAATTCTGCGACCTCGATGAAGAAAGTGACGTGGGTACACACAGAATCAAATCTACTTAACAAACAACATTAAATCCAAGTACGCATAAGTCAAGAGTTTGATTCCAAAAAGGAAACAAACTTATCATTGTCAACGATATCATCGAATCCAGTAACAAGTCAAATTCAAATGACGAATCCCGCCCGATAAGGAGGGAACGGATTCATGGGATCGTGGCAAGATATTTGTGAAATTAAAACCTACTTGGACCATATATAAATAAGGTCAAGCATGGTAGAAAGAAGATATACAAAAAAAGAAGAGAAAGACGAGAGATAGACGATAAGAAAAAGAGGAGAGGAAGGCCTAAATTATGTAATCAGAACACGGCCGCCATTGTTTCCACTATTCAACAAGTACAAATCAACCACCTTCCTACATCCCAGATAATGTATGAGAGAGAATTTTATATATCAAAGTGATCCATAATAAAAGCTCTCGTCGTTCATTATAATACAAATCTTCATTCCCATCTAAACTGGTTAGGTATCAAAAGTACCGACCCCGGCCACCACCTCCGTGGTAGTGGTCTCGAGGGCGATAGCAGGAATTTCACATCCTGAGCAATTTTCCCGTTAACACTTCTGCTGCGTCGACACGAAAGGTCCTGAAGAAAGGAAGAAAATCCAGGCTCCATAGCCACGTCCCAGACCAGCTAGCCAATATGCGGGCTTTGGATCCCCCTATCGGAAACCAGGTTGAGCCTGACCAGCGAGAGGCAGCCTTCGTGGAGAATGTCCGCCTTCGGCTGCTTACTGAAGGTATCACTATCCAGCAAGTAAACTTCTCCAATCGAGTAGAGTCAAGTAGGCCCGGGGCTAGACAACCCGCATTTGATCGCCTGAGACCTACCCTTTCGGAGCCAGCTTGTAACAGAACGGGTCTTTCACCCTCGATTCGGGATAGGATAAAGCCCATGCCCCTTGTTCCCGAAGTACTACCCCGTTACCAGTCTAGGTAAGTCAAATCCACGACAGATATTCTTCCCAGAGAGCAGGGAGAGTTTCTCCACCCAACAACTTTAAGGAGATAAGCCCGAGTAAGGGATGAAGAAAGTCAGCGAAGCCCCCAGGCAGATCCCCTCAGAAGAAGGGTCCGGGTAGAGATCACTAGTTAGTTAGAAGGGTCTGATAGTGAGGAGTCTGAAATCAACTCAAGGAAACCCGACAGCAAATGCCTGAGAGACTAGTTAGCAGAGCTTCAGAAAGAGGTCCAACTGATGAAGAAAGGAAGGTACAAGGAGGACAAGAAGGATCCTCTAAGTGAGATGAATGCTCCCTTCACCAGAAGTATACGGGAGGCGGAGCTTCCGCCAAAATTCAAAATGTCGAACGACAGATTCTCTAGGACCAAGGATCCCTTGAGCCACTTGGAGAGCTTCATTCAACAGATAAAGGTCCATAACACAACTAGGGCCACTATGTGTCGAATGTTCCCAACTACACTCATGGATTAAGCTAAGACCTAGTTTAGAAAGCTACCTGCTGGCAGTGTGGATTCCTTCACGAAGCTGTCAACCAATTTCTGTTTACAATTCCAGAGAGTTAAGCCCCTATTGAAAGACCCAATCCATCTACAGTACGTGATCCAGGAAAGAGGGGAAACCCTTCGGGCTTATATTGAGCGTTTCCTCCAGAAAGTTATCTAGATGGGGGTCTTCACCGATAAAAAAACCCTCGCCAAGTTCAGAAGAAACTTGTGGGATGGCAAGTTTTTCCGTTCTTTTGCCGAGAGACCTTTTGAAACCTACCAAGAAGCCTATGATCGGGCTTTGAAGCAAAGTGAGGTCGACGAACAACTTAAGGTCAAAATGGAACATGATGACATGAGAGTCGTAATGCGACAGAAGAAGGAAGCTCTCAAACCTAAGCAAGCTTAGAAAAGCCAGAACAAACCTCCCAATAAATCGACGTATCGCTTCCCTATTTCTCAACCCAGATCGGAAAGATACTCGGTAAAACAAACTCATCCTCGAGCTTTACCTCCTCCCAAGACAGTGGCCCCAATAACTCGAGTTGAGAGGGGGTACGATTATTACACCCCTTTAAATGTATCCCGCGAAACAGTTTATCTCACCATTTTGAACAAGGGGTTGCTACAGAAGCCCGTACCGATGAAAGCCTCTGTCTATAAGAGAAATCGTTATAAGTATTGTGACTTCCACGAAGACGTATGGCACAACACGTCAGAGTGCTACAACTTGAGAAATCAGATCGAGGCTTTGCTAAGAGGAGGATGTCTGGTGGAGTTCTTACAACAAGTCAGGGATGACATTCATATTGGAAGAGAAGTGCAAGCCGAGATCCTTGAGCACCTTGAGAAGAGAAAGGGGGAGTATACGGATCTGATGTAACAAATCCAGATAATACATACCATCATCGGGGGACTTACTCAGGCTGGCACCTCCAATAATTCCAGGAAAAACCACGAAAGAAAGGTTCCTCGTATAGACGAAAGGCGGGGTATCCTCAAGGTCGACCAGAGCCTGATCAACCCCTCTAAGTTGTCACAGATCATTTTCACTAAGGCAGATGTCTACAACACCTTATAGCATCATGATGATCAGATGGTGATAACGAGGCAAATTTCCAACTATATAGTACACCGAGTGATCATCGACACAGGCAGCAGCATCGGCGTCCTATTTAAAGACACCTTGGAAAAACTTAACTTGAAACAGTGGTGTTACAATAGTTGCACCACCCCGTTGTATGGGTTCACTGGGACTCAATCATACCTGTAGGGTCAAAAATCCTACCGGTGATCATCGAAGCCACACCTCTCTAGCAGAATATCATGACAGACTTCGTGTTGGTAGATACCCTTTCGGCCTACAATGCAATATTAGGAAGGCCGTTTTTATCATCCTTGAAAGGGGTCCAATCCATCTACCACAACGTCCTAAAGTTCCCAGTAGGAGATAAGGTGGGGGAAGTTCGAGGCGACCAGCAGGCAGCCAGGAGATGCTATGCAGTGTCTGCCAACCCAACAGCTCTAGCAAAACAATTTGCCTATGTGATAATGATCCAAGATAGGGAAGCACCAGTGTTGACTTTAGAAGATGTATGACCCATAAATTACCCCGAGGATGACCCTATGGTGCCAGATGAGGAGGAGCAGAGAAAAGAGTGGGCCAGTGGCCATCCAGTGGATACGCTGGAAGAGGTTCCCATCCAAAATGAGCGACCCCTCAAAAGTCATCAAAGTTGGAGCCACTCTTGAGCCGGAGATGAAGAAGGGCCTGATCGGGCTTCTTAAAGAGCTTAATGACATCTTTACCTAGAGTCATGACGAAATGCCTGGGATCCAATGACTTTGGTCGCTCACCGATTGGTAGTGGATCCTACCTTCAAACCCATCAAACAAAAAATGTGTCACTTCAACGCCGAAAGGAATGCTGCCGTTCAAGAGAAAGTAAATAAATTGACTCAAGCGGGCTTCATCAGAGAAGCACGCTACCCCGAATGGATCGCCAACGTGGTTATGGTCACAAAGGCAATGGAAAGTGGCGCATGTGCGTCGATTATTTTGACCTTAATCAAGCATGCCCGAAAGACAGCTTTCCTCTACAAAATATTTATCAGCTAGCTGATTCCACCTCCGGGAACAAGCTCCTGAGCTTCATGGATGCATGTTTAGGGTACAATCAAATTATGATGCACCCTGCTGACTAAGAAAGAACCAGTTTCATCACCGGACGGGGTCTATATTGCTATAAGGTAATGCCTTACGGGCTTGAAAATACAGAAGCTACGTATCAATAGTTAGTCAACCGGTTGTTCAAACCTGAAATTGGAAGGTCAATGGAAGTGTATATCGATGACATGATCACCAAGTCATCAACCTCGGAAGGCCATCTAGATGACCTCCGCTGAACCTTCAAAATCTTGAGGGAAAACCAGATGAGATTGATCCCTTTCAAGTGCACCTTTGGGGTGACCGTAAGGAAGTTTCTAGGCTTCATGGTCCACGAGAGAGGCATAGAGGCTAACCCGGGAAAAATTAAGGCAATCCTAGATTTAGAGTCCCCCACATAGGTAAAACAGGTTCAAATCTTGACCAGACAGGTAGCAGCGCTCTGCAGGTTCATTTCTCGATCTATCGATAAATGTCTCATGTTCTTCAAAGCCATTAAGTAAGGAAAAAACATGAAATGGGACCAGGAGAGTGAACAAGCTTTTTAAGCCTTGAAAACATACCTGTCAAGCCCTCTGCTATTGGTTAAGCCAAGCCCTGGAGAAGAGCTTCAAATCTACTTGGTTGTTTTAGAAACCGCCGTAAGTGGGGGCTTGGTCAAGGAATGCGGGGATAGAGTCCAGCGACATGTCTACTTCGTAATCCATGCTCTAACCAAAACCGAGAAGAACTATACCCTTTTGGAGAAGCTCACTTATGCCTTGGTGACCTAGACAAGGAAGCTTCGTCCCTACTTTCAGGCTCACTCAGTGGCGATAGTGACTGACCAACCTCTCCGCCAGTTTTTACAGAGGCCGGACGTATCTAGAAGATTGGTCTTTTGGGCCTTAGAACTCACCCAGTTTGATCTAAGGTATAAGCCATGACCGTAATTAAGGCCCAGGCTCTGGCAAACTTTACAGTAGAGCTCTCAATGCCCCTGGGCTAAGCGACCTCCGCAGCGATGAACATAGCCCCTAGAAGACTCCAGAATCTGGCAGCTGGTCGGAAGGCTGTAAATCATGGATCCTTTACACAGATGGAGCCTCTAGGCAAGCTGGAGGAGGAACGGGCATAGTTTTAATCAACCCGGAAGGGGCCGAGTGCAGCCACTATTTCAGATTTGAATTCTAAGCCGCTAACAGTGAGGCAGAATACGAAGCCCTCTTAGCTGGGATAAGGGCGGCCGCAGAACTCGGGGTCGATTACCTGAAGATCAGAATTGACTAATTGCTCATAGTCAACCAAGTTTCTGGGATTATCAAGCAAAAGGGGATAACATGATTGCCTACCTGAAGCTAGTCCAACAGCTTAAAGACAAGTTTAAAGGATTTAAGATTAAGCAGGTGTAGCAAAAAAAAGGTTCAAAACGCAACTGAAGCGTGAAAAAACAAAAATTAGGGTTTGCGTATAAATATTTTTTTTCCTTTTTATGCAATGAGAACCTTAACTCTACATTAATTGACGTATATAAAAGTATCGTACCTTTTTCTCGTGAATATTGAACAAGCGTCAAATTGATTCCGTAAGATCTTCCAATCAAATCACGAACATGTGTCACCCAGGAGTGTGGGCTCCTTTTAAATTGTATATCTGAGGATGGAGACAAACAAAATCTTTTCTTTATTAGTTACAAATATCCTCCAAGAGAAAAAATCCAAGAACGTCCAGTCACTTGTAAATTATCAATCAACTTGATTGAAACTCGTGTGAACATTGATTCATTGTTGTACACAAAACCCTTATGATGTAAAGGATACTAGTGTACTATTGAAAACAAAAACGTTTTTCTTTTTTTCTCTTCTTGGCCGAATTTGCACACTAATTTTTAGAGATGATCGAATTTTGTCTATAGTAAAATCAGATTTTTCTCCCTCAAAATTTCTATAATGGCCGAATTCTTCTCTTAGAAAAAAAAGGGCTGGCCGAAATTCTCCTCTCAATTGCCTTAGGGCTGGCCAAATTTCTTATACACCTATATATAGGATCATAAATCCTCTCCTAAGAAGGATTTACTTGGTTGGCAAGAATCCTTTCCTTAGGTGGATTTATTGGGTAGTTAAGAATCCATATCTAAAAGGAAATCTATCCTCTCCTATATACACATGGGCTAGCCGAATTTCTCTTTGATATAGGTTAGGAGAGTTTATTCTTTCCTAAGAATGATTTACTTAATGGACAAGAATCCTGTCCTTAAGTAGATTTACTTGGTGGTTAAGAATCCTTTTCAAAGAAGAATTCTACCATTAAGTAGTTTTATTTGGTGACCAAGAATCATTTTCCAAAAATAATTCTTTCCTACACCAAGACTCCTAATCCAACTCAATAGTGTCTCTGTAACCATATTAAAGACTTCCTAATTTAATTACATAAATAATTCCTTTTATTTATCTACTTATCAAATATAATCTTTAACATTAACTATACTACCAACAATAGTATAGCTTTAGGAGACCATCTCCAACTAGGAAAAAGATTTTGACTTTTAATTAAATAATTAATTAATCAATAAATTAATTAATTTCCATTTAAATAAATAATAAAATAAAAATAATAAATTTAAGCTATACTTAATAGCCTTTCCGGCCATACCATATATACGGGCCATATATTATTTTTCTTATTTTGTTAAATCCATTGAACCTTAATAAAAGTTCACATGTGAACTATACCTATTCTTACAAAAAGAAACAAGTTCTCACGCTATAATACAATTCTAGATGGACCCCTAAATTGGTGCGGTAGAATATATCAAGTGATCCATTCAAGTTCATGTGGATTAAGGATTATGGCCGGCTATCTTAATTTAAGCTCCAGTAGACACAACCCAATCACAATCAACAAATGATTCACTTAGGTTCAATCTATTAAATTTTAATTCATTCCACTAAAGAACTACAATTGAACTCTTAAATAAAGATAGAATAAGTTGATGTTACTCACTCGTACCCTAGACAACCTTATTGGAGAAAGTGTATCCTCATGAAGAATACCAGTAATCGCCAAGAGCTCATAAACCGTCTATAGCTCACCAAGTTACCATATTTACTCATATGACCACATTTTGAACTTGGATATTTTGACTTGTCCAGAAGACATGTTTCAATAGTCACTATTGGAAACTTAACGTTAAGATTTAATATCCAAAACCTCAAAACATCCATATGATGGTATTCCACTCTCATTCAATAAATGGAGCCACAATGTCCATATCTATAAATGAAGTCCTATATCGATTAACAAATGAATACCACCAAATTATCGAGGATAGACTATGCTATATAATCGTACTCATTGATAGCTCAAATGATAACATTTACAACCATAAGTCCATCATTTATCTCAGGATTGAGATAGACTCTCCGATTGTCTTCAATTGAAAAACTTTTATCCATTGACGGTTATAGACAAAGTATTTCATTGTGATCCAATTCAATGCACCCAGTGCACTAGATTATTTTACCAAAGACACCACACTTTGAAGATTTTAGACTCATCATAACACATTTGATCCCACTCAAATGCTAGCAAAAGAATCTACAACTTTAACAAGATAAAGGTGCCCAACCTTTATCTTAAGTTATGAATATTATTCAGGACTAAAGAATTGTGTCTACCTCATACATATCTAGATGTATGAACAATTCTTCTTTTCTCGTAGTCTTTTGACCTTATGATTATTTACTTTTGACAGTTATAATAATTAAACTATAAATGCTATAAGATTTGTTAAACTAAAAATCAATTTATTAATATGAAAAGATTGTCAAATACATTATTATACTCTTGCTATCGAGCATAATCATAACAGTAGGTACCTCGACAACAGAACCGACAGGCTGACGTCCTAGCCAAGAGAGCTGCAAATAGTTGCCAGACCTTACCTCAAGGGGTCCCTCTTTAAATGATTCCTCTACCCAATACAGTGGCAGGAAATGAGACTTATACCCTTGAGAGGCAGCCATGCTGGATGGACCGAATAGTAGATCATCTTTAAAAAGGGAGACTTCCCGGAGAGCCAGACCAAGCTAGGAAAATCAAGAGGCTCTCAGTCCGGTATTGCTTGGTAGATGGTTACTTGTATAGGAGGGGCAAGTCCTTTCCTCTGGTTTGATGTTACATCCGGAAGATTCCAAATGGGCATTGAGAGAGGTCCATTCCGGGGAAAGTAGGAACCACACAGGAAGAGAGGCTCTGGCATACCAAGTGCTCCGCATGGGGTACTATTGGCCAACCATCCATCAAGACGCAAAGAACTTAGTACGATATTCCGAAGCATGCCAAAAGACCGTGAACTTGAGTCACCTCCCACCAGAGCGGTTGTCATCCCTTAGCTCACCATATCCCTTAATTATATAGAGAGTCAACTTGATCGGACCTCTTCCTACTACTCATTGTCAAGCCAAGCATCCTATCATGACAATTGACTATTTCAAAAGATGGGTCGAAGCCGGACCACTATCCCAGATATCGGAAGCAAACACAACCAGATTCATTAAGAACATTGTGGTTTGTAGATTCGGGACCCCTCTAGTCATTGTAGCCGACCTCGGCAAGCAGTTCGACAACCCTGTTCAAGGATTTTGCGAGGTCTTGGGAGTCGGCCTTAGATTTGCTTTAGTAGCCTACCCCCAGACCAATGGTTTGGTGGAATCCATGAATAAAACCATTAAGAGGCTGTTAAAGAAGAAGTTACAGCAGAAGAAAGGCAGATGGGCAGAAGAGCTTCCCGAGGTCCTCTAGGCTTACCGCACCACGAGAAGAACAGCCACCCGGGAAATGCCTTATTCTCTAGCCTTTGGGGTTGAAGCAGTTCTTCCCATCGAGCACAAACTGACGTCCTTTAGGGTCCAACATTTTGAACCAGAAAGCAACGAGGATAAGCTCGAGCTAGCTTGGATCTCTTAAAAGAAAAACAGGATAGAAAGTTGCGGTTTACCAGTGCAGAATTGCCAGGCATTTTAACAGGAGGGTAAAAGCCCGAGACTTTAAAGAGAGGGACCTATTTCTCAGAAAAGTAACATTGAATACCAAGAGGAGGTCAGACGGGGTGAGGGGGCCCAACTGGGAAGAGCCATACCTAGTAAAAGTGGTAATCCGTAATGGGGCATACAAGCTCGAAGACATGAATGGCCGACTCATCGATCATACTTTGAAAGTAGATCACTTAAGAAAATTCTACCCTTCAATAGGGGACTCTTGAGCAGGTTGCCTCAACCTAGTTTTTTATCTTTAGCAATAATGTACTCCATCCATTTTATCAATAAAGCATGTTTTCTTGTTTTTTCCATCTTCAACTATATTCTGCAATGATTTTGGTTTACGTGGAAAATTCAACATTATCATTTCGAGACTAGGGGTGAGCCGGGGAAGCCCCCTCGCCACTCTTGATGCCTTGGTCGGGCACTACCACCCACCAAGAAGGGTCTGAGTGTAAAAGCATAGTTGCCTTCCAGATCTCGAGACCAGGAAATAGCTAAACAGCCCTCCTGATGCCTTGGTCAGGCTACCACCCCAAAAAAGGGCCTGAGTCTAAGAGCATAGTTGCCATCCAGATATCGAGACAAGGAAATAGCTAGATAGCCTTACTGATGCCTTGGTCGGGCTATAACCCCCAAGAAGGATCTGAGTGTAAGAGCATAGTTGCAATCCAGATCTCGAGACTAGGAAATAGCTTAACAGCCCTCATGATGCCTTGGTCGGGCTACCACCCCCTAGAAGGGTCTGAGTGTAAGATATAGTTGCTATCCAGATTTCGAGACCATGAAATAGATAGATAGCCCTCTTGATGCCTTGGTCAGGCTACCACCCCTAAGAAGGATCTAAGTGTAAGAGCAAGTTGCCATCCATATCTCGAGACCAGGAAATAGCTAAACAGCCCTCATGATGCCTTTGTCGAATTATCACCCCCCAAAAAGGATCTGAGTGTAACTGTATAGTTGCTATCCAGATCTCGAGACCAAGAAATAGCTAAACAGACCTTCTGATGCCTTCATCAGGTTACCACCCCCAAGAAGGGTCTGAGTGTAAGAGCACAGTTTCTATCCAGATCTCGAGACCATGAAATAGCTAGATAGCTCTTCTGATGCCTTTGCCGGGCTACCACCCACAAGATGGATCTGAGTGTAAAAGCATAGTTGCCATCCATATCTCGAGACCAGGAAATAGCTAAACAACCCTTATGATGCCTTGGTCAAATTATTACCCCCCTCCCCAAGAAGGACTCAAGCATAAGAGAGCGGTGGCACTCCCAGCCTAAGATAAGGCTAGTTAGTTCTCTTTGATACCTCATTCGGGCCATAACCCCATAAAGAAACTCAAGGTTTACGACAAGACAATGGGGATGTCAATCAAAGTCATCGAGCTGTAAGTTTCTATTGAAAGTCAAATGCTTAAACTAGCTATCTACATTCAGGATTAAGCAGTTTTCATATCTTATTACATTTCCCGAGATAAATCTGGGTGCTACAAGGGTTGAACTTACATGCAAATCAGAATTTCAACCAAGTCTAAAACCTAAATTTCATTAATGAATAGGGAGCCTATTCCCCGATAAAGCTACAGCAAACAGGGAGCCAAACCCTTGGTTCCGAGCTACAAAAAGGGAAAGAATAACAATCAATCATGAGTAAAGATGGGGAGCCCACCCCTCTTTTCTAGGACTTCAAAACAAGTTACAGAAATATTGATTCAAACTTCTATATCCTCATGATTTCTTCCAGCTTCTCCCTCCTTAGGATGAACCTTGCTCCCCCCTTCCTCTTCCGGTGGTCGCTTATCCTGGTTTGCCACCTCTGCCACCTCACCCTAAGGATGCCCTTCAACAATTTGTTCCTCATTTGGGTCCTCCTCCATGACCTTATTGAACACCACCATGACCTTAGAAGGTATGGTTGCATCAAGAAGGTTGGTCAGTGACTCTGGCATGATTTCCCCTCTTATTGGCTCCTCCCTAGAAGCCGCCTTAGGGGGACCTCTGGATTCTGTAAGATCTTCTTCCGGCTCCATGGGTAGAACCCCCCTCGAAGATTCTCCAGGACCTGATGTTGTTAAGACAGTATGGGGATGAAGGAGGTATGACCTTGCTGGATGCTTCCTTACTTCGACAACGTTAGAGGGATCCAGGTCATCACCTAAGGGGCGAGACATCTCTGCCTCCTTGGCCATTATCTCTTCCCTATCCTAGTTAGCAATAATCGATAGATCAAAGAGGGAGGGGAGGGCCTCAATGACTTGGTAGGAGGCGTAGAAGTATCCCTCACTAAAGAAGGAGTCCACTTCAGACTGAAGCTTAGCAACTTGGGCTTGAAGAGCATGATTCTCAGCATCTAACGCCTTCGCTTCTTCCTTCCAATCATCCCTCTGGCTGGCTCATCGCTTAGACCGGAGAGTTTCTTTGTCAAAAGATCTCTTCAGCCTTTCGTGGTGGCACTGAAGCTCAGACAGTTCTGTTTTGATTTCACTTTGGCTGGAAGTCATCTCTCAGACTAAGGATTGAACATGTGCCATAAATCCCATGGCCCACTAAGCCTCAGCTTCAGCCTTAGCTACCCGATCTCGAAGAAATGATACTTGGTGGCCCATGGCTACATTGAACTTGAAAGCGTGCAAAGCATGAAACGAAGCTTAGAAAGCAATCAAATCTCACAAACACAGGAAATAAAGGCAATGACTATCTCGGCCAGAAGAGCAGACTCTTTGGTAACTAGAAAATCCACGGGCATGGAATCCATCCTAGAGAGCCCGCCACCCGAGTATGAAGTAACGAACTGCTTCAAAACCTTATCCTGGCCAACCGAACTGGACTGATAGTGGGGGCGAGAAGGGGGAATCTCAGAAGTACCAGCCTCAGGATCCCTTGGAGCCTGAACTACCTGGGACACAGCTGAATCAGTGGAATGAGGCGGCAATGTAACTGGGGAAGCACCAGCTGAAGCGGGAGCCACTAGTGAAGGAGCAGAGGTGGATGTATTAGTGGCTTGGGAAGCGGGCCCTCCTCAATTTAGAGCCTTCATTGCCCGAGATACGAGAACATATATCTTAGACCTTATCTGGGAAGGCGATAAAGCAGGAACAAACGAGGCAGCAGCCATAATGATCGGAGATCCACAGATACTTGTTCAACCTGCGGGGGTCGAGGGGTCGAAGGGGTCAGCAGTTGGAAACTTCAAGTTCAGATAATTTTTAGTGAGGATAGTCTTCAGCACATCCTTAGACTCTGCGGGCAAGAAGTCCCGATCTTATGAAAGCAGTGGGAGCTGTGAGCTCATGCCCATCGATGAATACAGAGCTCTCCTAGTCCCTCTCTCGTAGTATCCACTCTTCCTTCAAAGCGGGGTCTTTTCTCGAAGCGTCGGGGATGATAAAGTTGAGTTTGTTTTTGGCCTTCAAGTATAACTATCCCTGCGAACCTCCGGACAAGCTCCCGATCTGGAAAAGGTAGGCCAGCTCTTCTGCCCCTGGTTCCTGGGTGACATTGCCTAGCTCTCATTGTTCCCTCCACAGTTCGAAGAAGCCAATCAGATGCCTTCAAAAGCTGGGCGTCAGTTGAAGGGGAGTTAGTTGAAGGGCATTAAAGGACCACTGAAGAGTGGGGTGAAGAGGGAGCCTGACCCGGTTCTCCTATGCAGCCAAATGAATAGGAAGCATGCCCGCGACAGGATTATAAACATCATAGTTCCTATGGGGAACTGTGAGGGTAACGCTATTAGGAATGTCGTATTTATCCCAAAGGTTGTTAATCGATTATGGGTCAACAGTTGAATCAGGAATAACCCTAGATTCTGAAGGAAAAGAAGTCGCTGAAGGAAGCCCCGCCACTGTAACTTGAACCTCCCCAGCGGCGTCGACCCTCTTTCGAGTATCAGAATCCTTGTCAACTAAATTTAGAGGGTTGTCAGATTGATTCGAGAAACTGGAACAGATTGAGACGTTCCTACCAGAGCGACGAAGCTGGCAGATTGGGGAGGAGTCCTCGACACTCAAGATTCCTCGCACCCATTTCTGAGGAACCAGGTTAGATCCTCCAGTGCCCTCGACCAAGGCTTCAATGCTATTAGAGGAGTTCAACATTGATAGATGAAAAAGCTTGAAGGTAGGCGAAAGTTAAAGAGGTGGTCGAGAAAACAAGTAAAGGAGAAGAAGTTTGTAAGTTAAAGATTGAGAGAGAGTGTGAAGAAACGGGCAATGAGTTCGAATTTAAATAAAGGTTAAGGCTGTAATGACGTCGGCGATATCCTCGGAAAGATCACCTCAAGCCACGGAGAGAGTTGTAATGCAACCGGTTTTCCTCAAAGAACACACCAATTTAAGTTCGACACATCACTTGGGTAATTAATGAGAAGATTTTGTTCGAGATTCTCAATAATTATCTTATAACGGAAAATTTTCCCAATCAAACAGGGAATCTGACTCCAACCCTAACTCTACCTCCGGTGTTCAAGTCAGAAGAGACTTCTGTTAATAGTAAAATTTGGTCGGGGGTCAAATAGAAATTTTCCACTCTTCCGACCCAAGTTGAACCCAAAGTCGACATTTATGAGACCCCGGGCAGACCATAAAGCTACCCCACAAGGGCAAGGAAGGTCCGTCGTGTCTAAGCAAGAACATAGAGTCCGGGCTTCTCGAGGCCACCTATCCAGGAACCTTGGCTCCCGAGATCGGGCTCCAAAATTGCCTCGCGAAAGCAGGAAAAGATCGTTGAACTCAGGAAGCACTTGAAGCAAAGCCCGACGCGAACAAAAGTAAGCTTCTTCCAGTCGTGGGCACTTCCCGAAGTCAGGTTTGATTCGTAGTCTAAGATAGAAGCCAGCCGTTCCTGTCGGCCATGAAAAGAAGAATCTCGCATGGTCTATACTACCTCTAGTAAGTACCCATGAGTCTATCCCAAACTTCTCTGAATAGAGCCAAATCATGGATCTACCTCGCTCTATAAGACAACGACTAGTTAATTCCGCGATCTCCATGAAGAAAGTGACGTGAGTACACACAGAATCAAATCTATGTAACAAACAACATTAAATCCATGTACAAGTAAGTCAAGAGTTTGATTCGAAAAAGGAAACAAATTTATCACTGTCAACGATATCATAGAATCCAGTAACAGGTCAAATTCCAATGATGAATCCCGTCCGATAAGGAGGGAACAGATTCATAGGATTGTGGCAGGATATTTATGAAATTAAAACCTACTTTGACCATATATAAATAAGGCCAAGCATGGTAGAAAGGAGATATGCAAAAAAAGAAGAGAAAGACGAGAGATAGATGATAAGAAAAAGATAAGAGGAATGCCTAAATTATGTAATCAGAACACAGCCGCCATTGTTTCCACTATTCGACAAGTAGAAAGCAACCACCTTCCTACGTCCCAGATAATGTATGAGAGATAATTCTGTATATCAAAGTGATCGATAATAAAAGCTCCCGTCTTTCATTATATTACAAATCTTCATTCCCATATAAGCTGGTTAGGTATTAAAGGTACCGACCCCGGCCACCACCACCGTGGTATTGGTCTCTAGGGCGTTAATGAATTTCTCATCCTGAGAAACTTTCCTGTTAACAAATTCTTTTCCTAAGAAGGATTTAGTTGGTTGTTAAGAATCGTTTCCTTAGGTAGAGTTACTTGGTGGTTAAGAATCCTTTTGAAAACTGAATTCTATCCTACACCAAGACTCCTAATCCAACTCAATAGTATATTTGTAACCATATTAAAGAATTCCTAATTTGATTCGATAAACAATTCCTTTTATTTATCTACTTATCAAATATAGTCTTTAACATTAATTATACTACCAACAATAGTATAATTTTATGAGACCATCTCCTACTAGGAAAAAGATTTTGACTTTTAATTATATAATTAATTAATCAACAAATTAATTGATTTTCATTTAATTAAATAATAAAATAATATAATATAATTAAGCTATACTAAATAGCTTTGCCGCCTATACCAATGTATATGGCGCATTATATTATTTTCTTATTTTATTAAATCCATTTGACATTTATAAAAAGTCAGCATGTGAACTAGACCGATTCTTACAAAAAGAAACAAGTCCACATGCCTCAATACAGTTATAGATGGACCCCTAAATTAATCTGGTAGAATAGATTAAGTGATCCATGCAAGTTCGTGTGGATTGAAATCTTGGCGGGCTTTCAAAATTTAAGCTCAAATAGACTCAACCCAATCACAATCAACAAATGATTCACTTAGGTCCGATTTATTTAATTTTAGTTCATTCCACTAAAGAACAAAAATTGAACTCTTAAATAATGATAGACTAAGTTGATGTTACTCATTCATACCTAGACAACCTTTTTGGAGAAAGTGTATCCTCGTGAAGAATACGAGTAATCGCCAAGAGCTCTAAGACCGCCTATAGCTCTCCAAGTTACCATATTTACTCATATGACCACATTTTAAACTTGGATATTTTGACTTATCCAGAAGCCATGTTTCAAAAGACACTATTGAAAACTTAATGTTAAGATTTAATATCCAATACCTCAAAACATCCATATGATGGCATTCTACTCCCATTCATTAAATGGAGCCACGATGTCCATATCTATAAATGAAGTCCTCTATTAATTAACAAATGAATATCACCAAACTATCAAGGATAGACTATGCTATATAATCGTACTCATTGATAGCTCAAATGATAACACTTGAAACCATAAGTCCATCATTTATCTCAGGATTTAGATAGCCTCTCCGATTGTCTTCAAATGAAAACTTTTATCCATTGACGGTTCTAGATAAAGTATTTCATTTTGATCCTATTTAATGTACCCAGTGCACTAGATTCTTTTGCCCAAAGACACCACACTTTGATGATTTTAAACTCATCATAACACATTTGATCCCATTCAAATGCTAGCAAAAGAATCTACAACTTTGACAAGATAAATGTGCCCAACCTTTTATCTTAAGTTGTGAATATTATTCAAGACTAACTAAAGAATTGTGTCTACCTTATACATATCTAGATGTATAAACAATTCTCTTTTCTCATAGTCTTTTGACCTTACGATTATTTACTTTTGACAATTATAATAATTAAACTATAAATGCTATAAGATTTGTTAAACTAGAAATCACTTTATTAGTATGAAAAGATTGTCGAATACATTATTATACTCTTCCTATCAAGCATAATCCTAACAATCTCCCACTTTCTCTATAGCAAATGTGTCATATCTCTTATCCCCGTGTTCTCTGGATGCCTATAAAAAATCTTGTATGGTAGAGCCTTTATAAAGGGATCCTCTGCTGACGCGATCTTAGTAATCGTCACGTCACCCCTATGCACAATTTCCCTTAGAAGGTGATACTTTCTTTCAATGTATTTCCCTTTCTTATGACTTTTTAGTTCTCTCAAATTAGCCACTGGTCCAATATTGTCACAATAGATAGTGATCTGTTTATTCGCATTAGGAACCACTTTCAAGTCAATCAAGAATTGGCAGAGCCAGACAACCTCTTTAGCAGCCTTGCATGAACCAACATACTAGGCTTCCATGGTGGAATCGGTAATACAAGATTGCTTGATACTCCTCCATATGACTGCCCCTTCTCCAATAGTAAACACAAATTATGATGTTTATCTCATAGAGTCAGAATCTGATTGAAAATCAAAATCTATATACCCAACGGGAATTAAATCCCCTCTAGAGTATACTAGCATATAATCTCTTGTTCTTCTAAGATACTTAAAAATATGCTTGACTGTCGTCTAGTGATCAGTACCAGGTTTTGATTGAAACCTGCTAACTATGTTCGTAGCAAAACAAATATCTGGTCTAGCACATAGCATTGCATACATGAGACTTCCAACTGCCGATGCATATGGAACCCTACTCATGAATTGCTCTTCATGCTCATTCTTAGGAGTTTTTCCTTAGAAAGTTTGATTCCATGTCTGAAAGGTAACATACCTTTCTTGGAATCTTACGTGGAAAACCTAGACACGATTTTATCTATTTATGAAGCTTGGGATAATGCAATCATTCTATTCTTTCTATCCCTTATGACTTGGATACCAAGAATATAACTTACTTCTCCTAAGTCCTTCATATCAAATTGTTTTGCTAACCACTCTTTTATTGATGTCAATATACCTTCATCATTTCCGATGAGTAGTATATCATCAACGTAAAGAACTAGGAAAACTAACTTGTCACATTTAATTCTTTTTCATACACAAGGTTCATAAAGGTTTTGAATAAATCCAAAACTTTTCACGGCTTGATCGAACCTTATGTTCTAGGATCTGGATGCTTGCTTCAATCCATATATGAATCTTTGCAATTTGCATACCCTTTCTTCTTGGCCCTTTTCAATGAATCCTTCTGGTTGCATCATATAGTTGCTTTCGTCAAGACTTCCATTAAGAAAAGCTATCTTGACGTCCATTTTCCAAATCTCTAGGTCTAGAGATGCCATAATGGATAATAGTATCCTAATGGATTTAAGCATGGCCACAGGAGAGAAGGTTTTTTTCATAATCGATACCTTTCTTTTGTGTATAACCTTTAGCTACCAATCTAGCTTTAAAGGTTTCCACCTTTCCATCTGTTCCTCTTTCCTCTTGTATACCCATTTGCACCCGATGGATTATATCCCTTTAGGCAAGTCTATAAGAGACCAGACTTTGTTTTTGAACATAGATTCAATTTCGGATTGCATTGCCTTTTGCCAATGGCGACAATCAACATCTTCCATTGCTTTCTTATATGTATAGGGATCATCGTCGTCCAGAAGATTCTCTACAGATTCTCCTAGACTCTCGGGCTGTCTAACAACCCTCTAACTATGACGAGGTATGGTAGATTGTTGATCTTGTGTCGGTACGGAACTTACAATTGGGCTCGGTTGCAAAACATCTTGTTTAATTGTATCTCCTAAAAGCTCATTCAAGACAATTCTACTTTTAGGCACAAAATTATTCATATAGTCATTTTCCAAAAATTTAGCATTTGTCGAAACAAATACTTTAAGATCTGAAGGACTATAAAAATAATATCATTTTGTTCCTTTTGGATACCCTACAAATATGCATGTTTCTGAACGGGACTCCATCTTTTCTGTCTTTTCTTTAACCACGTGTGCAGGACATCAAAATATCCTTAAGTGTTATAAACTAGGCTTTCGCATGGTCAACAACTCATACGGTGTTTTAGAAACCGACTTAGATGGTACATCGTTTAGAATGTACATTGCGGTTTGTAAAGCATATCCCCGAAAAGAATTAGGGAGTGTTGAATAACTCAACATAGACATAACCATATCCAAAAGAGTTATATTTCTCCTTTCTGCCACCCCATTTTGTTGAGGTGTGCCTGGTGCAGAAAACTGTGAAATTATCCCATTATCAATAAGATATTGCTGAAACTCACCAAATAGATATTCTCCACCATGATCGGACCTCAAGATTTTTATGCGTTTCTCAAACAGATTTTCTACTTCAGCTTTAAATGCTTTGAACATATCAAAAGCATCCGACTTATGTCTCATGAGATACACATAGCCAAATCTTGAGTGATCATCCATGAAAGTGATGAAGTACTCATATCCACTTCTAGCTTGAATGCTCATAGGTCCACACACATCAGTGTGTGTCAATCCTAAACATTTGATGGCTCTTGCGCCTTTGGTCGTAAACGACCTTTTGGTCATTTTACCTTCCAAACAAGATTCACAAGTTGGCAGATCATCAACCTTTAAGTCACTTAGAGGTCGTCACTTACCAATCTTTTAATCCTATTAAGGTTAATATGACTAAAGTGCAAATGCCATAGGTAGGTTTCATCTTTTGATAATTTTACTCTTTTATGATTAGGTTTCGTTGATTCTGTGTCCAACATGTGAGAGATATTTCCATGCAAATAGAATAAACCGTTTTCCAATGTACCTTTGCAAATAATTTTGTCACACTTACTAATAATAAATGTTTTATTAAAATTAACCGAACAACCAAATTTATTTAGACAATAGACCGAAAGTAAATTCTTCTTGAATTTTGGTACATAATAAATGTTTTATTAAAACTAAATACCTATAAGAATCTGAATTGATTCTAATATCTCCCACTACAATGGTAGACACCAACACTCCATTGCCTAAATGCAAGTTGATTCATTCTTATTCAGACTATTCTTTTGACCGTTTTCACCATAAAGGAAACACTTTCCTTTGATCTTGTTTACTATCTTGGTCTCCTTCTAAGAAAGCTCAAGTAATTTTTTCTTCTGTTGTTTCTTGACCTTCTTACGGGTCTTTAACAGTAGCAACTTACCAAGCATATGAAACTCTCAATCCTTTCCTTTCACAAGGATTTTTTTTTTCGTGCTTTGAACATCTTGCATCAGGCCTTGCAAGGTGCATTCCTTATTATTCAAGGTGTAGTCCAACTTGAATTGATCAAAGGAATCCGACAGTGAGTTGACAATCATATCAATTTTGGTTTCATCATCTATCTTAGCACCATTCAGTTAAGCAATGTTAAGATGTGCTATGACTTTCATCATGTAATCTTTCACACCCTGTCCAGGTTTAATCCTAAGATTCGAAAAAGCATTCACTGCCTCTCTCTCTTAGTCGTCCTAGACCTCATTGAAACAAATATTATGGTGTGAAATATTAATCTAGAGGGGGTGAATAGATTTTAATAAACTTTTACCCAATTTTTGTTAAGAGTCAAGTTGATGAAAATACCCCTATCTAGTTACAAAGATACCACAAGTGTAATAAATGCGGAAATAGTAAAAAAACTTGAGATAAACGTGTAAACCCTCCAAATTGGAAAAATCGTGGGCTGATGAGTGCGCCACACTAGAACCTCGAATCCACTAATGATAAAGGAATTACAACCTAATCCTGGTTTAATCCTCCACCTCTACCTAATCCCGGTATAAGTGAACCTAGTTCATCTTGCTTATGCTTAAAGCTATCTACTCCCGGAAGCAACACAAGACTTACTTCTCAATGAAGAGATAAAGTGTCCTAAGTCAATGAAGAGATAAAGTGTCCTAAGTGAATATATGATGATATTCAATGAACAAACAAGGCTAGGAAACCCTTTATGCTTATCTAGGATAATAAGATGACAATTAATGCAATCCTACATATCAAGAGCGAAATGACATGTTCAATAAGCTTAGCTAAACATAGATCAACAAATCCTATAAAGCTATCACAATACAACACTCAATCATGGCATCACAACAATCTCTAATTTGTATCTAGAAAATCTTCTAAGAGCATACAAATAATTAAAGAGAAGGTTTAGCAAGTAAAACACTTAACTTGTAAGTAGATAGTGAAGAACTTACCAAACAAGATGTGATGAAGCAACCCTATCCATAGATGCACTCTAAATGAACATAGATGATGCAAGATGAAGGTTTGATGCACATGGGAATGCTTTGAGTGATTAAAAATGAGTTCTTGAAAGTGTTTTTCCTTTGAAATGTGTTCTAAGGAAAATATTTGATATTCTGAACTCTTTCACAACCTTAAAGCACTGAGTTATATATATATATAAGATCCAAACAAAGTGAGGTCGTTTTGGAAAAAATGTTCTAGCTTCCTCTGTGTGCGTTGGTGACGTGAACTGGTCGAGTAGCGCACCACCAGCATATAACCTATTTTTATAAAAGGCGCTGGACGAGTGGCGCATCCTAGTGGCGCAACACAAGTGTAGATTCTCTGGGATGTTTGTGCTGGTGAGGCTGCTCTAGATGAGTAGCGCACCACCAGCGCAGGCCCACATTTTTCAACAGCGCGCGGGTTCAGCTGCACAGCTTAGTGGCGTATGACTACCAGCGTTCCACTAGAATGTTACGCTGGTGAGGTGAGCTGGTCGAGTAGCGCACCACCAGCGCAAAGCCTATTTTCAATCACTCAAACATACAATTTCAACAAGTTCAATAGTGATGAAACATGCATCCTATTCTAATGCCAAACATGACATAAAACATTTAATTACAAGATGCAAGTAAATCAATCAGAGTCATCAAAATGCACACAAGAGAATACTTAACATATAAGAATTAAATCAAAATGCATGAATATGTGAGTGTGTGCAACTATCTCTTCAAAGCAAGTAAGCACAAGAATTTTACCTTTGGTGATTCTCCTCTTGAGATCTTGAGAGCCTAAGCTACCCTTACATAATACCCCAAAAATGTGATTTGTTCACGAAATAAGCCAATCAACAAATGAGGACTTTACAATCTCCCCCTTTGGCTATTTCGTGACAAAACCACCACTCACATTGATCCTCACAAAACAAAATAAAAAACACCGGGAAGATATTCTACATTACAAAGAGATAAACATTAAAAAAAGCTTTTGATCTTCAATCTCTTGTAAAACTATGGACCCTACATATAATGCAAGCACAAATACACTTTCCAAACCAAGTGCATATGAGATGATCAAGTGAATATAAAACAAAATCAATTGCATTCAATAATATGAGTATGACATCGTGAAACGCTCATGCAATGCTCCCCCTCAACGGGTTACTCGCCCTACATGTAATCTCCCCCTCAAACAAGTACACTCATGCAATGCTCCCCCTCAATGCCAACACATGCTACTCCCCTAACATCACAATGCTAGGTCAATGCTACTCCCCCTTTTTGTCATGATATAGGCAAAGGAGAAGTTCACAACCGAGTCACTCAAGTCAAAGAAAGAAAAGAGCATACAAGATTGTTGCATAATTATATAAGCCATATTTATGCAACTCTATTAATAGAAGAGAAACAAGGAGATTTATTGAAGAAAATGTGTGAATAAAAAAATGCTTTGCATACAAGACATGTTGCATTCAAGTCCAAAAACAATGGTATTTGGCAAAGCAAATGACAAAAGTTTCCAATATAATTCAAACCAATTCCACCATTTGTCATGAGAGAAGCAAAGATATAGAGATTAATAGATTCATGTTTTAAAAGGCACTATATCCAACTTTATAAGCTAAACATGGCATGAGCAACTTTGCACCCTATTTGATTTTTCCGGGAGGATACCCGTATGATAGTAGTCATATTCAACTAATAAAGAAAGTGAGACATTGATGCAACATTTGAGTCTCACTAGCTTCTTTTCACACAAATGTTTTGCATCTAGCGATTGCAATCAACAATTCATGCTTTATCATTTTTCATTAGCATGTCATGGAGATAATTATAGGTCATTCAACATGTACTTCCTATGTAAATATCCTAGTCCAAAAATGCATGTTTAAACATAAATATGACATGGATTGTAATCAAAGCAAAGTTCACACTTATTGAAGAAAGTACAATATAATATATATAAGTGCAACCAAGCTACTCGAGCAATCAATAAAGGAGCATCAACATTTAAAGAAAAATGGATGCAACAAGTATACAAAAGCTCTCTTTGCTTGAGTTCCCCTTATGGGGTCAAAGACCATAACACATCACTCCAATAAACAAATCCCAATAGATCTACTAAGAGTCTTGAATCTAGTAGCATCTAAGGGTTTAGTAAATAGATCCGCTAGTTGATCATTTGTACCTACATCCTCAAGTACAATGCATTTGCCCTCAACTAGTTCTCTAATTAAATAATGACGGATGTCAATATGCTTAGTCCTAGAATGCTGAACCGGATTCTTTGAAATATTAATTGCACTCATGTTATCACAAAAGAGAGTAAGAGTACCTTGATTGAATCCATAGTTGACTAGCATTTGCTTCATCCAAAAGAGTTGTGTGCATCCACTCCCAGCAGCAATGTATTCGGCCTCAGCCGTGGACAAGGAAATCTAATTTTGCTTCTTGCAAAACCAAGAGACAAGGTTGTTCCCAAGGAAAAAGCAACTGCCTGATGTGCTTTTCCTATCATCACAATTTCATGCTTAATCTGCATCACTAAATCCTACAAGACTAGCATTAGTGTCAAAAGAGTACCAAATCCCATAGTTGGATGTCCCATTAACATATCGAATGATTCTCTTAACAGAAGAGAGATGGGACTCCTTAGGATCCGCTTGGTACCTAGTACACACACCCACACTAAAAGAGATATCGGTCCTACTTGCGGTCAAATAGAACAAGCTACCAACCATGCCATGATATAAAGTTTGGTACACACTTTTACCACTAACATCCTTGCTTAGATTCAAAGTGGTACTCATGGGTGTATCACAATGTTTGGCACCTTCAACGCCAAATTTCTTCACTAGGTTTTTGGCATACTTAGCTTGAGATATAAAAATCCCATCATCCATTTGCTTAATTTGTAAACCTAGAAAGTAACGTAGCTCACCAACAAGACTCATCTCAAATTCATGAGACATGACATCAAGAAATTGTTGGACTTTGGTGTTATTAGTGGAGCCAAAGACTATATCATCAACATAGATTTGAGCTATAAGAGCTCATTTTTGTTTTTCTTGATGAATAGAGTCTTGTCAACACTACCCATAGTGTAACCATTGTCTATGAGATATTGGATGAGATGCTCATACCAAGCCCTTAGCGCTTGTTTCAGCCCATATAAAGCTTTCTTGAGATGATAGCATGATTACGGGTGGTAAGGATCTACAAACCCTTTGGGTTGCTTAACAAATACTTCCTCTTGTAAGAAGCCATTAAGGAAGGCACTCTTAACATCCATTTGATATAATTTGAACTTGTGCAAACAAAAAATGGATAAAAGAAGCCTAATGGACTCTATCCTAGCAACGGGAGCAGATGTCTCCTCAAAGTCAATACCCTCAATTTGAGAGTACTCTTGTGCTACAAGCCTAGCCTTGTTTCACACAATGTTGGTATCCTCATCGGATTTGTTCCTATATACCCACTTGGTGCCTATCACATTGGTGTTCTTGGGCCTAGGAACTAGAGTCCAAACCTCATTCCTTTAAAATTGTTTAAGCTCTTCTTGCATAGCAAGAACCCAAAATCAATCCTTTAATGCTTCATTAATTGTCTTGGGTTCTATTTGAGAGGTGTAACAAGTGTAGCTAATTAGATTAGCCATTTGATGCCTAGTCCTAACACCATCACTAACCTCTCCAATAATGTCATCTTTATCATGGAGTTTCCTAACCCATGGAGCAGATTCTTTTGAGTTCAAGGGAGGAATCCTATCAATAGGTTGTGTTATGTCATCATTAAGGTTATTCTTTTCAACATTAGAGACATCAACAACCTTCTGCAAAGGGGAGTCATCAACTAAATCTACCTTCTCCTCATGGTCATTAGATTTGAGCCTAGTATCATCAATGACAACATTAGATGATTCCATTACTGTCATAGTCCTTAGGTTGAAAACTCTATAGGCTCTACTATTCAAGACATAGCCAATGAAGATAACCTCATCACTCTTAGCATCAAATTTGCCAAGCTGATCACGGCCATTCAAAATATAGAATTTGCTTCCAACGGTGTGGAAGTAGCCAATATTTGGCTTTCTACCTTTCCATAACTCATAGGAGGTTTGCCTAGTGTGAAGCCTAAGGAAGACTCTATTTCCTATGTAGCAAGCCGTATTGACGGCCTCGGCCTAAAGATTCCTAGGGACATTGTTGCTAAACAACATCACACGGGTCATTTCTTGAAGAACTCTATTTTTCCTCTCAACAACTCCGTTTTGTTGAGGTGTTCTAGGAGCCGAAAACTCATGAGAAATGCCTTGACTATTGCAATAATTTTTAAAGTGGGCATTCTCAAACTCCTTCCCATGGTCACTAATAATTATTTTAATGCTTTTAATTTTAGAGTTCATCTCATTTTGAATTTTGGAGCAAATCATCTTGAACTTGTCAAAAGTTTCAGATTTTTATCTAAGAAAATAAGTCCAAGTGTACCTAGAGAAGTCATCTACACACACAAAAATGTACCTCTTTCCACCTAAACTCTCAGATTTACATAGGACCCATTAGATCCATGTGGAGAAGCTCTAAAGGTTCCTTAAAGGATAAGTACTTGCCTTTTTTGTGCATACTTTCGGTTTGCTTCCCTTGTTGACAAGGTCCACAAACACCATTAACCTTTTTCCCAAGCTTGGGAAGGCCTCGCATAACATTGAACTTATCTAAGATTCTTAAATCCCTAAAGTTCATGTGACCAAGTCTTTCATGCCACAACTCTATTTGTTCATCCTTGGACATATTACACGACACACTTCTAGCCTCAAAACAATGGCAATTGTCACTAGACCTCATACCTTTTAACAAGGTTTGTCCATTAGGCAATATGATAGAACAATCATTTTTCCTAAACAAGATGGAGAGTCCATCATCACTAAGATGTGAAATGCTTATCAAATTAGCTTTTAGACCATCAACATACAAAGCATTAATCCGGGAATGGAAATAGTTCCCTTTCCTTTGACCTTCTTTTTGGATCCATCACCAATGGTGACATTTCCTCCCTCCTCCATCATAAGAGTCTCAAAGAAACTCTTATTTCCAATCATGTGCCTAGAGCACCCACTATCCAAATACCAAAAATCAGAAGAATGAGCTTTCAAAGCAATTTGTGCAACATAGCTAAGGTGTTTATCCTTTCTAATCCACCTAGGTACAGTATTTTCCTTCCTAGTGGTCAATCGTACATGGGCTCTAAATGTCCTAGGATCATGCAAAGGTGTTCCACTTTTCCTAGTGACATGCAGCATGGCTCTAGATGTCCAAGGATCATGCATCATGGCTCTAGCTTTTTTCTTCTCTATCATGCTTTCAATCCTACACAATTTAATATATCTAATGCAATTTGGTCTAATGTTACCATCAATACCACAAAAATGACATGTAGGTAAAAAGTTAGGAATTATACCATATCCTTGAGGATGCATTGGAGTGTTCCCATGTCTTTGTGGTTGTCTTGCTTGTTGTTGAGGAGTTTTCCTTCTTTTTTGTTGAGCAAGGCTTGATTGTTTCCTTGGTTGAGCTTGCATGATAGGTATCTTCCCTTTGTGAGCTTTCGGTTGAGGGAAGTTAGCTTGAGGAGCCCTTGTAGGATGAGCTTGAGGTGGGCTTCTTGGTGCTTCCTTCACTTGAGCACTACTTGAACACTCTCCTAAGTCAAGTTTCTTCCTATTTGATTGATGAGAAGAGGACCCATTGAAGTTCATGCTTCTTACAAAGATGGTCTTGCTTGGAGTGGAGGACACCTTGTCATCCTCAAATCCAAGTCCGTTCTTGTCACTCGGCCTCTTTCCAACATCTAGCATATGGTCAAGTTTTTTGGTGCTAGATTTCATCTTGGCCAACAACTCTCTAGAATCTTCAAGCTCCTTCTTCAACCCTTCTTCACTCCTCTTAGATCTCACCAACTCTTCATTTAGTTGGTCAGCTTGAGTTGAGAGGTCTAGGTTTTCTTCTTTTAATCTCTTGATCTCATTCTTGTTCTTTAACCTTGACCTCTCAAACTTAGCCATGTAGTCCTTGAGATCCATCCTATCCACACTTCCAATTGTGGATTATGATGAAGATCCATCATCATTTGAGTAGTCTTCCTCTTGACTTTCATTCTTTTCTTCACTAGCATCTTTGCTCCTAAGAGATGATGTAAATGATATGAAGTTAGCCATGAGTTCTTCATCATCCGAAGACTCATCTCCTTCATTAGAGTTATCACTTTCACTCCATGTGGCAGCCATCGCTTTTCCCTTCTTCTTCACCTTGTGATTTGCACATTCCGGGGTAAAGTGTCCTATTCCACCATATTTATAACATTGGACTCATTTCTTCTCGGTCTTTTCTTGCCTAGGCTCAAACTTCTTGAAGGGAGTCTTTTTCTTCAAGTCTTGACCCTTGGATCCAAAACCATTCTTCTCGGACTTGTAGAATTTCTTGAACTTCCTCATTATCAAGGCCATTTCTTTATCCGAGTCATCACTTTCCTCCTTCTCAACTTTGGAGGCTTTCAAAGCAATATCTTTTTGCTTTTTCAATGGTGTGGGGTTAGGACATTTCCTAGATTCATAAGCTAGAAGCCTCTCAATCACTTCACTAGTTTTTATGTCCTTGTACCCACTATTCTCTTCCGAAGCCGTCACCTTAGAATCAAATCTATAGGGTAGAGACCTCATAATCTTCTGCTTGATCTTCCTATCCGAACAGGGATCACCAAGTTGATGACTTTGGTTCACAATATCCATCAACCTTACTTCAAAGTCATTGAAGCACTCGTTCTCATTCATCTTAAGCAACTCAAATTGTGTTTGGAGAACTTGAAGCTTCGACTCTTTAACCACATTGGTTCCCTCATGTACAACTTCTAGGATATCCCATGCTTCCTTAGCTATCCTAGTATTTTGAACCAACTTCTACTGGTTATCATCCATTGCACATAGGATGGCATTCATTGCCTTCCTATTCCACTTTAAAGCCTCAAACTCTTATGCATTCCACTATGCCTTTGGTTTGAGTACATCATCTCCTCCATCTGCAGGAGTCATCATGGGTGGAGTGTAGACATCTTCAACTGCCATCCATGCTCTGTCATGAATTTGGAAAATGTACGACTCCATCTTGCCTTTCCAAAAGGCATAATTTAACCCGGTGAGAAGTGAAGGTCTACTGCTAGAAGCTCTCTCATTGCCACTGTTTCCACTCATTGTGTTTAATGAATGAATGATATGAATGCAAATGTATGAATGATCAATACACGCACAAAATGCAACACACACCAAAATGAGCTAGGATCATCTATGTATGTCTAGAAACCTGCTCTGATACCAATTGAAACAAATATTTTGGTGTGAAATAGTAATCTAGATGTGGGGGGGGGTGGGTAAATAGATTTTAATTAACTTTTACCCAATTTTTGTTAAGAGTCAAGTTGACAAAAATACCCCTATCTAGTTACAAAGATACCACAAGTGTAATAAAAGTGGAAATAATAAAAACACTTGAGATATACGTGGAAACGCTCCAAATGGGAAAAACCACGAGTTGATTAGTGCACCGCACTAGAACCTCGAATCCACTAATGATAAAGGAATTACAGCCTAATCCCGGTTTAATGCTCCACCACTACCTAATCCCGGTATAAGTAAACCTAATTCATCTTGCTTGTGCTTTAAGCTACCTACTCCCGGAAGCAACGCAAAACTTACTTCTCAATGAAGAGATAAAGTTTCCTAAGTGAATATATGATGATATTCAATGAACAAATAAGGCTAGGAAACCCTATATGCTTATCTAGGATAATGAGATGACAATTAATGCAATCCTAGATATCAATAAATAAATGACATGTTCAAGAAGCTTAGCTAAACATAGATCAACAAATCCTATAAAGCTATCACAATACAACACTCAATCATGGCATCACAACAATCTCTAATTTGTATCTAGAAAATCTTCTAAGAGCATACAAATAATTAAAGAGAAGGTTTAGCAAGTAAAACACTTAACTTGTAAGAAGATAGTGAAGAACTTACCAAACAAGATGTGATGAAGCAACCCTATCCATAGATGCACTCTAAATGAACTTAGATGATGCAAGATGAAGTTTTGATACACATGGGAATGCTTTGAGTGATTAAAAATGAGTTCTTGAAAGTGTTTTTCCTTTGAAATGTGTTCTAAGGAAAATATTTGATGTTCTGAACTCTTTCACAACCTTAAAGCATTGAGTTATATATATATATAGGATCCAAACAACGTGAGGTCATTTTCTAAAAAACGTTACAGCTTCCTCTGTATGCGCTGGTCAAGTAACGCACCACCAACTCACAACCTTTTTTATAAAAGGCACTGGACGAGTGGTGCATCCCAGTGGCACAACACAAGCACAGATTCTCTAGAATGTTTGCACTGGTGAGGCTGCGCTAGAAGAGTAGCGCACACCCACATTTTTCAACTGCACGCGGGTGCAGCAGCGTTGCTCAGTGGCTCATGACTAGCGGCGTTCTACTGGAATGTTACGCTGGTGAGTTGCACTGGTCGAGTAGCGCACCACCAGCGTAAAACCTATTTTCAATCACTCAAACATACAATTTCAACAAGTTCAAGAGTGGTGAAACATGCATCATATTCTAATGCCAAACATGACATAAAACATTTGATTACAAGATGCCAGTAAATCAATAAGAGTCATCAAAATGCACACAAGAGAATACTCAACATATAAGAATTAAATCAAAATGCATGAATATGTGAGTGTGTGCAACTATCTCTTCAAAGCAAGTAAGCATAAGAATTTTACCTTCGGTGCTTCTCTTCTTGAGGTCTTGAGAGCCTAAGCTACCCTTACATAATACCCCAAAAATGTGATTTGTTCACGAAATAAGCCAATCAACAAATGAGGACTTTACACTCATAGAAAACATCTCCTCTAGAGATATCCTTATGTTCGCAACAGTCTCCATTCCTTCATTTTGTTGTTGCAACACGTCGGAGATGATGGCCATAATGTAACGTACATTTAGCCATCTCATCTGAAGACTTCCACTACTGATACTCATCTCTTTACTCATGAGTAGATTCATTAGTTTGGTTGTTTAGGATTAGATAGAACGAACTTATGGTTTTTCAATTTACAACAACAACCCAATAATCCTTTTCCGTGTGACATAATTATCTTTAGTTAAAGTATTACCTTTTAGGATTTTGATTAGGGATGGGGTTATGATTTATTTTGTATAACAAAAATTATATAAGTAAATAATCATGATAAAGCACTTTTGAATATTTATCTTGAATTATAAATAAAATAATTCAATCGTAAAATTCAACGGTGATCCAACACCCATAAATGTCACGCCTCCTTTTCGAGTTCGCACCATTTACTAGTTTGACCAGGTCCTACCTATTTGTTAACATAACAACCAACGTTTTAAATTTTATCGTTGATATTTTTATTAACGAGAACTCTTGGGAGGATATTAATAAAATTACATTGAGTGTAATACCAAGTTATCGACCTTCAATAAAATCTGTCACGAATATCCCTCATTTGGGAGTAGATATCGTTTGGGCTAATTGTCTAGTCTATCCTTGTAAGTAAGTATCTTGTTAAATTCCATTCATGGATACCTCTCGGGAGGTTATTACATGAAACACAAAGCTCAACTAAACTTGGAGGCTGTAGGTGTTCCAAAACACCTTCTCCTACTCAATTGCTTAAGGAGTGTGATCGAATTCCAAATAATGATTTACCAAGTTATCTAGATGCCAATTTAGATACCTAAATCATTCTATGCATGTTCATACCAAAAGAGATATATGCGTGGCACTCCTATTCTATATGAAATGTTATCAACAATGACAAACATTGAATATTTACAAAAATATAAATATCTACAATTTTTGTCCATCCTAGAAAAGCAAGTAAATTACATATGTCTTGAAATATAAAAACTCCTTTCTTAGCGAACAAGTCTTCACTCGACCTTCGTCGTCCGGACTCTCTCGGCTACCTCCCATGGGCATACGTACCCTTGGCTCCTTCCCATAGGCGTGCACATGCCACAACCTCATAAAAGGCTACCATGCGTAGCCCATGGCTTCCATAAGGTTGCCGTGCGCAGCCCATGCCATAACAAACGTGGCCGGTACTCTTGGCACGCACGTTTGTTGCTACGGCTCGCAAGGTCCCAAACTTGTTATGGTTGTTTCCAATTCTTCAAACCTTCGAGTCTTCGATACTTGAATGTATTACAGAAGAATTATAAATAAAAATACTGCAGTTTTTTTTATTACAACAACAAAATAAAAAAAAAGAACCTAGCAACTATCGAGAAGGAAATTATGGCGATGATAGACCACCCTTATCGATACAATCCCAAAACAAAATTACATTGAAATTCTAGGACCAAAATTGGTAATAACAAACCACATATTAAAAATATATATATCCATATATTCCAATGTAAATATATATGCGAATACCTAGAGTGCCATCTCTTTCTAAAACATGCATATATACAAAAAAGAAAAAGATTCACGAACACATACATCAATTAATCAAGGGTACAACCTAGCTTTGATACCAATTGTACGGAAAAGAACACCATGCGCAGCGTAAGCATGAGAAAATTTAATAAAATTAGGGTTTGCGTATAAATAAATAAAAAATCCTTTTATGCAACGAGAACCTTAACATTAGATTAATTGATTTATATAAAAAGTGTCGTACCTTTTTCTCGTGACGATTAAACAAGCGCCGAATCAATTCCATAAGATCTTCCAATCCAATCACGAACGTGAATCACCTATGAGTGTGGGCTCCCTTTCTTTAAATCGTATACCTGAGGATGAAAACAAACAAAATATTTCTCTTTGTTAGTAACAATAATCCTCCAAGAAGAAAACAAAGAACGTTAGGTCATTTGTGAATTATCAATCAATTTGATTGAAACTCGTGTGAACCTTGATTAGATGTTGTACATAAAACCTTTTGATGTAAAGGCTACTAGTGTACTATCGAAAACCAAATGTTCTTTCTTCTTAATTACTCTTTCCCGAATCACACACTATTTTTAGAGTTGATCGAATTTTGTCTAGAGCAAAATCATATTTTTCTCCCTCAAAATTCCTATGATGGCCGAATTCTCTCCACAAAGAATTAGCTAGGCCCGAAATCTTCTCATCAAATTATGCTAGGGCTGGCCAAAATTCACTCTTAGAATTGCTTAGAGCTGGCTGAAAATCACAAGAGATATGTATAGAATTATAAATCCTCTCCTAAGAAAGATTTACTTGGTTGGCAAGAATCCTTTCCTTATGAGGTTTTATTTGGTAGTTAAGAATCCTTATCTAAAAGGAATTCTTATCTCTAATATATACACATGGGCTGGCAAAATTTCATAGGATATATATTAGGAGACTTAATTCTTTTCCTAAGAAGGATTTAGTTGGTTGTTATGAATATTTTCCTTAGGCAGAGTTACTTGGTGGTTAAAAATCATTTTCAAAAAGGAATTCTATTCTACACCAAGACTCTTAATCCAACTCAATAGTGTATTTGTAACCATATTAAAGACTTCCTAATTGATTAGATAAATAATTCATTTTATTTATCTACTTATCAAATATAGTCTTTAACATTAATATACTACCAACAATAGTATAATTTTAGGAGACCATCTCCTACTAGGAAAAAGATTTTGACTTTTAATTAAATAATTAATTAATCAACAAATTAATTAATTTCCATTTAATTAAATAAAAAAATATATATAATTAGCTATTCTAAATAACCTTGCCGCCCATACCAATGTATATGGCCCGTTATATTATTTTCTTATTTTATTAAATCCATTTTACCTTTATAAATAATCCACAAGTGAACTAGACACATTCTTACAAAAAGAAACAAGTTCACATGCCTCAATACAATTCTAGATTGACTCCTAAATTGGTCTGGTAGAATATATTAAGTGATCCATGCAAGTTCGTGTGGATTGGGGATCTTGGCGGGCTATCAAAATTTAAGCTCCAATAGACACGACCAAATCACAATCAACAAATGATTCACTTAGGTCCGATCTATTTAATTTAAGTTCATTCCACTAAATAACTAAAATTGAACTCTTAAATAAAGATAGAATAATTTGATGTTACTCATTCATACCCTAGACAACCTTATTCGAGAAAGTGTATCCTCGGGAAGAATACCAGTAATCGCCAAGAGCTCATGGACCGCCTATAACTCTCCAAGCTACCATATTTACTCATATGACCACATTTTGAACTTGGATATTTTGACTTGTCTAGAAGCCATGTTTCAATAGACACTATTGAAAACTTAACGTTAAGATTTAATATCCAATACCTCAAAACATCCGTACGATGGTATTCTACTCCCATTCAATAAATGGAGCCACGATGTCCATATCTATAAATGAAGCCTCTATCAATTAACAAATGAATATCACCAAACTATCAAGGATAGACTATGCTATATAATCGTACTCATTGATTGCTCAAATGATAACACTTACAACCATAAGTCCATCATTTATCTCAGGATTGAGATAGACTCTCCGATTATCTTCAAATGAAATTTTTTATCCATTAACGATTCTAGATAAAGTATTTCATTTTGATCCTATTCAATGCACCCATCGCACTAGATTCTTTTGCCCAAAGACACCACACTTTGATGATTTTAGACTCATCATAACACATTTGATCCCACTCAAATGCTAGCAATGGAATCTACAACTTTGACAAGATAAAGGCGCCCAACCTTTTTTCTTAAGTTGTGAACATTATTCAAGACTAACTAAAGAATTGTGTCTACCTCATACATATCTAGATGTATGAATAATTCTTATTTTCTCATAGTCTTTTGACCTTATGATTATTTACTTTTGACAATTATAATAATTAAACTATAACTGCTATAAGATTTGTTAAACTAGAAATCACTTTATTTAAATGAAAAGATTGTCGAATACATTATTATACTCTTGCTATCAAGCATAATCCTAACAAGAACATTGCCCTTAAGCAATCTCTATCATATGAGGACAATCAAAGGAGATGTTTTGCTTTGGATGATCTCTAACAAAGTAACCCTGAGGATGAATGAAACAAGATGTTGAAGATGAACGACGAGTTACTGGACATCCTCAAAGAAGCTGTTTCAAAATAGGGTTGTTAAAGAAAAAGAATGAAGAACTTTAAGAGAAGATGGTAGATGTTTCCTGAAAAAAAATGACATTAGGGAACACTGTGAGAAAAATATGCATCTCTTGAAGGAGTTAGAAGGCAAATAGGCTTCAGGAGTGTCAAAGATTAAAAAACTGGAAGAGGTAAACAAGAGGTTCATACTTGAAGTGCAAACACTCAGAGTGGAAAATGGTACACTCAAGGAGAAGAATGGTGAAATCTCTGACAAGAACAAGGAATTAGAAGAGCAATTCTAGAGACTTGAAGCTGCAAAAAGTAATGCACTCGATGAGTATTTGGACTTCATAAAGGCATCAAGGGATTTCAAAGAAAGAACAACTCTCAAGTCAAAGGAAATGCAATTGGAGATCTAGCTGATAGACAATGCCTTAGATGAAGCTCTCAAATTAGCAAAGGAAAGAGAAGGTGACTTTATCATGAAGTTGAGCAAGGTGGAGCAAGAGGTCAAAGTATTGCAAGTGGAGTAAATCCAACGACCTCAAAGTTATTTATTAAAAGGGAGTCCATCTCACCTTTATCCTATTTACTATTTTTGTTCAAATAGAGAGCATGAGAAAACAAGAAGTCCTAGGAATAGGAGGAGTCCACCTAGGGTAAAGAAAGTATGGTTGAGGAAAGATTTAATGGACCAAGTGAGAAACATGGGAAAGGAAGATATGAGGAAATTGCCTAAATATGCTTAGGTAGTTAGGAAGAAAGAGTTTCCTAACTTGGTTAAACCACCCTTAGCATCACATTGAACATTTTTGATGCAATCTCCGTATGTTTATTTTTGTTATTTCATTCTATTGTGTTTAGTTGCTTTTGTTAGTTTAGTTTAATAAATTTTGGTGGACATGAGAGATTTGTGGAGAGTGATATTCATTTGAGAGTGAATTTGGTTTGAGATACGTGTTGTGATTATTAACCTTTATGAATGAGTATTGTGCTTCCAGGCTAGGTTTTTCATCTCTTGGATTTGACACACCGGCCACTTGCAAGTCTTGGAGAGACGAACTAGCCAAGAGTTCCCATCAAAATGGCAGGAACCTACTCAAAGTCTTAGACTATTGAACATTTGCATCGATTTACTTTTTCTATCTCAAACTCTTGCACTTTATCTTGATATATCTTTTGTCTACAAAATTGTGCCTATGAATGGATGAGATTATCATTGAATATCAATTTTGGTTGTGTGTGAATAGGGTGGGGGGGAACATTTGTGAATGATTATTTGGTTTCCAAGCTTTTTCTACATGGATTGATTGATTCTTTCATTTTTAGCATGATGAGTAGTAGGCTCTTTTAGATTTTGCATGATATTGTACAGGTTCTTTAATTGCATATATTGCCTCATTTGGTTTAGGGGTTGTACATATCCATATACTTGTACATGTTTTAAGAATATTGTAAGAAATTGGTTTGGGGGTTGTTTCATCCCTATTTTATTCAATTTTGTGAATTGTTAATGCTTGATGTTGGGTTGTGCTTTAATATTTTTCTAATTGCCTTATTTTAGATATGAGCTTTGAGCCTTTATTTTGTTTTGAGTCATGTTAGGTGCATGCCGCTAGGCCTGACTCTCTAGTCTTAAACATTGAGGACAATGTTGGGTTTTGGTTTGGGGGTTTAGATGCCTTGTTGAGTCGTCTTGAGTCTTTTATTTGTCATTTTTGGTCCAAACTTTTCAATTTTGTTGCAATGGCCAAATTTTTGAGTTTTAACTAGCTTGGATGTGATGCCTTGAGCGTGTGCTATTGGTGAGTCTATACATGCATCATGAGCTTATGTACAAATCTTTGTCACTCGTGGGTTATATTTACATTGTCATAGGCTAGTCCCATCCTTTGTGTGCTTGATTTAAGGGGACTCGGTGCTTTTACACTTTGTTCTAATAGTGGAGACACCCGTGAGGTCATAATCACAAGCCATTTAAAAGTGTAATTGAGTGTTAAATTTTTTCTATTCTTTAAACACTCTTCCCGTCATAAGTGTCACATGCCATAGATCATACATCTCTTACATATTATGGATTGCTTGATTGATGCATTCATTCCCTTGATAGACAAATTATGGAAATGATTATAGGCAATTTGTGTAATTAACTACTTAAAATGCCTAAATACGTTCCTTTATCCCTTAAGTGTGCTTTATAGTCAAAATTTACGACCAAACACTTACCTTTCATTTGGAACCAAAATGTAACCATATAGCCATAGCCAAACACAAGCCTACCTTAACTGCCAATCATGTGGGATGTTTGTGTGCTATGTGAAGTATTTGAAAGGTGTAAGCTCTAAAGTAATGATAACTCGTATGTACGTAACAATGTAATTGTTTATGAAATGGCTCAACTTTTAAAAGTGCCAAAATTTGCACATAAGAGCTTAATCATCAAATGCTATGTGATGTTGTGCAAAGAGAAAACCAAAGAAAAGAAAAATCAAAAGGAAAGAAAAGAAAAGAGAAAAAGAAAAGAATCTTGGAAGTAAATGATAAGTACTCATAATTTAGAGTACAGTTTTGAAACACAATGTGTGTATGGATGTAAATGCCTACTTGCTAAAGTGTGTAAATATGTATTAGAGCTTTATATGGGGGTGTGTGAGTAACTGTAAGCATGATTGGTGATTTTTGAACTCAAATTTTCCCATTTATTTGTGTTACCACATCTAAACTCATGGCCCTTTTACAACCAAAAGGGAAATTCCTATTTGATCTATGATATGTCTTGATTGGGAATGTTTGTTGATAGCTTGATCTTCCACGTTCATGGCATAGTGAATCATTCCTAGGATAGCTCACATACACTTATCAGTTTTTGAATGTATTTGTATTCAATGTATTAGATTTCTATGCATAAATTCCATAATTGCATACCTTGTATGAGTGTGAACTTAGGACTCTAAGTGGAAACATAAGAGCAAAACTGGGTGAGGATTAGAGTCAAAGTGAATTATGCTCAAGGTCTGGGAGTGAGTAGCTCCCGATATGAGAGCGCTCTTAGGTGTGGGATTTGTGGTAGTGAGAATTTAGCCAATCAACTCGGTCTGGTACTGGTCCAAAGTCATGCATGGGATCCTAGAAGTCCCCAGTAACTGAAATGAGGCTCTGGACCCTTCTAGAATGAACCAGCAGCTCAGTGGTTCACTAGGACGTTAACCAGCCAGGTAAACAAAGTGAGAAGCCACTAAGCCTTACGGTGGTGCTACTGTTGCAGAGGCTTGCTTAGGCATATAAGAGGCTAAATCGAATGTGGGAAGCCTCTGGGCTTTCCTTGATCAGATTAGGCTTCGGTGGCTTATTAAGGCATTGAGTGGACCGGTATAATTAGAGAGGAGCCATCGGTCTGGCATTGGTCCAGAGGCATGCTTGGGATCCTAGGATTCCCCCACTACTGAAGTAAGGCTTTGGATCCTCCCAAAATAAACTGGGAGCTCAGTGGCTCACTTGGATATTGACTAGCCTAATATACGAAGTGATAAGCCATTTAGCTTTTGTTGGTGATGCTGCTCCAGAGGCTACATAGCTTAGTTGACTTCTTAAATTCATGAGTTGACCTACTACCGCTACCGAGAAGCTTTTGAAGGGAGGATCCGGTGGCATGAGAGGATCCACATGATTAGGTTCAAGTCCAATGGATCTGCTAGATAGGTGATACACTAGTAGTAAAGCGAATTTGCTCTAAGGGAGTAGAAGAGGTGCAACTCTGCTGTATCGGAGCTATCTTTATATCAGAATGGCTCAATTGTGTAGGAGACCTTCATGTAGGGAGCTACTGTATTGGAGCTCCATGAGCATATGAGCATATGAGCAGGTTAACTTTATAGCAGCAATATAATAAACCAGTTTCACCTAGAGTCCAACGTACCATATTTGCTCCACAATAAACAAAACTTGTTAAAGAAAAAAGGGGCACCACACGTGGTGCGTTGGCGATATAGACAATTACGAAGAAAGAATATCATGCACAATGACTAATAAATCTATCACCTCAATAGTATAAGGATGCTCATGTAGAGACATGAAAGCTTTCAAAAGGGGTGTTGAAACTTCCCACATACAGTGCCAAAAAGTTTTAACCGAAAATTTCCACCAGGTGAAAAATCTCAATTTACACCCTCAATCCGCTACCCGGTAGTTTGTATGGGGTAGGCACCTTGTACCTTGGTGATCTTGTATGAATATGAAGAATGGTGTTGTAGGTAGTAGACAAGCCATCCCACCCGTCGGGCTTTGTGTATACGGTGAAGATATAGGGAGCTCGAGGTTCCTTTATTGGGTAAAGGGGTTGATCCTGGTCCTTGGTCCCTGATCCTTGGTATCCAACCTCATCTCTAGGTGTCCTCAATCCAAATAGCGAACAAGGAGGTAGGATTGGTGCTCATCAATGATACATATGTGTTTATGAAATAGTGAACCACCCGATAGCAATTCTTCGCCTCTAGGTGCTTTCTGTCGGGGTCAAAACTTGTCTTGGTACCCGAAGCTCGATTCTGGACCCTGATTTCTTCCTATTTTTCCTTAACTTATATATTGAGTAAATAGGGGGGCTTGTCTAGCTTCTGTGTCAGATCCTTGTCTATTCATGTAGGGAGGGTGTAGGAGAGCTCATCAACTCTCTATAGATGGGTCTGGGTAGTTTCTCCTCATTTTCGTATGCGAATTTGGCATGTAGATGGTTGGATAAGAGTGCTAAGACCAACAAGGTAGGAACTTAACTCATACACATACATACATGCATAATACAAGAGATAAATAGGAGAAAGACAAGTCTTATGTAAAGGAAGGTGGACTAACTAGGGGGAAAAAGCATCACGGATGATCACACGCTAAAAAACCCCGAGGCAGTATCTAGAGGAAAGAGAAAGACCCTTCCTTGTATATATATATATATATATATATATATATCAAGCGGTGCTCTTAGGAGCTTACAACAATGGAGAAATAATACAACCATGATGCCCCGGAAAGCTTACAATAGTAATCGAATGCTAACCAATCCCGATAAGTTTTTGGGAGAGGTAATACATGTAGTTGAGATAATATTACAATTGTGATAAAAGGAGAATTCAAGCGAGATGCCTTTTACACTGTTGGTGACACATTTCTAGTGAGAATTGTTATGTGTAGTCAAGCGTTGAATCAAGCATGTATTGGAGCATGTATTTTTACGTGTTCTTTCTTAGAAAGAGCTTTGTCACACTTATAGGTACCAATGGCTTGGTTCCCACTCCGTAGATTACTAGATTGATCTTCCTTTCTTATTTGTTAGGATTTTCTATTTATCGTAGTTTACCCCAAAGAATTGGTTGTAGAGGATATCATAGAGGCAAAGGTGTAGGAAAAAAACACACACGCAGCGGAAGCGTGAGAAAATTTAATAAAATTAGGGTTTGCGTATAAATAAAAAATTCCCTTTTAATAACAAGAACCTTAACCCTAGATTAATTGATGTATATACAAAGTATCGTACCTTTTTTTTCGTGAGGATTGAACTAGCATCGATTTGAATCGGTAAGATCTTCCATTCCAATCACGAACGTGAATCATCTTGGAGTGTGGGCTCCCTTTCTTTAAATTGTGTACCTGAGGATGGAAACAAACAAAATCTTTTTCTTTGTTAGTTACAAATATCCTCCAACAGAAAAATCAAGAACGTCCGGCCACTTATGAATTATCAATCAATTTGATTGAAACTCCCGTGAACATTGATTCGATGTTGTACACAAATCCTTTTTTATGTAAAGGATACTAGTGTACTATCGAACACAAAAACGTTCTCTTTTTCTCTTTTCTCCTTGGCCGAATTCCACACCCTATGTCTTAGAGTTGATTGAATTTTGTCTTGAGTATAATACCAAATTTTCTCTCTCAAAATTCTCTCTTAGAAAACTCTTAGGTTGGCCGAAATTTTCACTTTATAAATCACAGGGCTGGCTGAAATTCACAAGGATATAAAATAGGATCACAAATCCTTTCCTAAGAAGGATTTACTTGGTTGGCAAGAATCCTTTCCTTAGGTGGATTTATTTGGTAGTTAAGAATTCTTTTCTAAAAGGAATTCTATCCTCTTATATATATTTATGAGCTGGCCGAAATTCACATGAATATAATTAGGAGATTTAATTATTTTCCTAAGAAGGATTACTTGGTAGTTAAGAATCCTTTCCTTTGGTAGATTTACTCGGTGGTTAAGAATCCTTTTCAAAAAGGAATTCTATCCTAACACCAAGACTCATAATCCAACTCAATAGTGTATTTGTAACCATATTAAAGACTTCCTAATTTGATTTGATAAATAAATTCTTTTATTTATCTACTTATCAAATATAGTCTTTAATATTAATTATGCTACTAACAATAGTATAATTTTAGGAGACCATCTCCTACTAGGAAAAAGACTTTGACTTTTAATTAAATAATTAATTAATCAACAAATTAATTAATTTCCATTTAATTAAATAATAAAACAAAAATAATATAATTTAAGCTATTCTTAATAGCCTTGCCGCCCAACACATGTGTATGGGCCATATATTATTTTTCTTATTTTATTAAATCCATTGGACCTTAACAAAAAGTCCACATGTGAACTATACATGTTCTAACAAAAAGAAACAAGTTCACATGCCTTAATACAATTCTAGATGGACCCCTAAATTGGTCCAGTAGAATATATCAAGTGATCCATGCAAGTTCGTATAGATTGGGGATCTTGGCGGGCTATCTAAATTTAAGCTCCAATAGACGCAACCAAATCACAATCAACAAATTACAATCAACAAATTATTCACTTAGGTCCGATCTATTTAATTTAAGTTCATTCCACTAAAGAACTAAAATTGAACTCTTAAATAAAGATAGAATAAGTTGATGTTACTCATTCATACCCTAGACAACCTTATTGGAGAAAGTGTATCCTCGTGAAGAATACCAGTAATCGCCAAGAGCTCATAGACCGTCTATAGCTCTCCAAGTTACCATATTTACTCATATGACCATATTTTGAACTTGGATATTTTGACTTGTCCAGAAGCCATGTTTCAGAAGAAACTATTGAAAACTTAACGTTAAGATTTAGTATCAATATCTCAAAACATCCATATGATGATATTCTACTCTCATTTAATAAATGGAGCCACGATGTCCATATCTATAAATGAAGTCCTTTATCGATTAACAAATGAATACCACCAAACTATCGAGGATAGACTATGCTATATAATCGTACTCATTGATAACTTAAATGATAACACTTGCAACTATAAGTCCATCATTTATCTCAGGATTGAGATAGACTCTCCGATTGTCTTCAAATAAAAATCTTTTATATATTGACGGTTCTAGATAAACTATTTCATTGTAATCCTATTCAATGCACCAAGTGCACTAGATTCTTTTGCCCAAAGACACCACACTTTGATGATTTTAGACTCATCATAACACATTTGATCCCACTCAAATGCTAGCAAAAAAATCTACAACTTTGACAAGATAAAGACGCCTAACCTTTTATCTTAAGTTGTGAATATTATTCAAGACTAACTAAAGAATTGTGTCTACCTCATACATATCTAGATGTATGAACAATTCTTCTTTTCTCATAGTCTTTTGACCTTATGATTATTTACTTTTGACAATTAGAATAATTAAACTATAAATGCTATAAGATTTGTTAAACTAGAAATCACTTTATTAATATGAAAAGATTGTCAAATACAATATTATACTCTTGCTATCGAGCATTATCCTAACAATAGGTGTTTGTTTTCTCTTTAGACTCTTTCTTGTTGTCCAGTCCCTTAATTTAGCCAATCAACGCGTAATCATAGGAACATTGATTGAATTGACTTATTAATGGAGTTATTAAGGAGTTGACTGATCTTCCATTAATGGCGTTGATTATCTCCATTAATAGAGTGGACTACCTCCATTAATATAGTTGACTTCATTAATAGGGTTGGACCCTTGCATGAAGACTAGGAAGTGGAAAATTCTCCATTGGTCCCTAGCGAAATTTTACTTTTAACAATTCAAAAGTGTTGTATCGTGATTGTTTACTTATATAATTGTTGCTATTATAAAGAAATCATGACCCTATCCCTAATAAACATCCTAAAAGATAATACTTTAACTGTTGATAATTATATCACATTAAAAAGGAAAATTAGATTGTTGTTGCAAGCTGAAAAACATATGTTCATTCTGTCTACTCCTAAACCACCAACTCCTACTAATGAATCTATTGAGGATCAAAGAGATAATTATCAGTAGTGAAAGACTTAAGATGAGATGACCAAATGTTACATTGTGGCCACCATCTCCGACGTGTTACAACAGCAACATGAACGAATGGAGACTGTTGCCTATATAATGATATCTCTTGAAGAGATGCTTGCTATGAAGCCCAAGACGATAAGAGAGAGGCAGTGCCATTTTCATGAATATTAGGATGAAACCCAGATAGGATGTGAAAGATCACACGATGAAAGTCATTGCTCATCTCAACATTGTTGAACTCAACAGTTCTTAGATAAATGGTGAGATGTAAATTGACATGATTGTCAACTCACTATCGAGTTCCTCTGATCAAAGCGCAAGATGTTCAAAGCGCCGAGAAAATCCATGTGAAAGGCAAGGGTTAAGAGATTCATACAGTTAGTAAAGTTACTACTGTTAAGACCTGTAAAAAGGTCAAGAAACAACAAAAGAAAAAGCAACTTGGGCCTAACTGTAAGGGGTTTCGGGAAAGGAAGAGATTGAATGAGAATGAATTCAAATTGTTTTTAGGCAACAGAGCGTTGGTGTCTACTAGTGCAGTAAGAGACATTAGAATTAGTTTAGATTCTTATAGGCATTTAGATCTAAAAGATGTTTATTATGTACATCAATTCAAAAGGAATTTAATTTTAGTTTCTTGTTTAAATAAATTTTGATATTCGGTTACTTTTAATAAAGGTTTTATTATTAGTATGAATAAAAAAATTGTTTGCAAACGTACATTAGAAAACAGTTTATTCTATTTGCATAGCAACATCCCTCACTTGTTAGACACATAATCAATGCAACCTAATCATAAAAGAGTAAAATTATCAAATATGAAACCTACCTGTGGCATTTACGCCTAGGTCATATTGACCTTAATAGGATCAAAATATTGGTTAGTGATGGACCTTCAAATTACTTAAAGGTTGATGATCAACCAACTTGTGAATCGTGTAAGGAAGGTAAAATGACTGAAAGGTCATTCACGAGGAAAGGTACAAGAGCCACATAGTGTATAGGATTGATACACACTAATGTGTGTGGTCCTATGAGCATTCAAGCTAGAGGTGGATGTGAGCACTTCATCACTTTCATGAATGAATACTCGAGACCTGGCTAAGTGTATCTCATGACACATAAGACGGATGCTTTTGATATGTTCAAAGCATTTAAAGCTGAAGTTGAAAATCAACTTGAGAAACACATAAAAATCTTGAGGTTAGATAGTGGTGGGAAATATCTATCTGGTGAGTTTCAGCAATATCTTATTGATAATGGGATAATTTCTCAGTTTTCTGCATCGGTACACCTCAACAAAATGGGATGGTAGAAAGGTGAAATAGAACTCTTTTGGACATGGTTAGGTATATGTTGAGTTATTCAATGCTCCCTAATTCCTTTTAGGGATTTGCTTTGCAAACCGCTATGTACATTTTAAGCGTTGTACCATCTAAGTCAGTTCCTAAAACACTACATGAGTTGCGTCCTGGGCGAAAGCCTATTCTGTAACATTTAAGGATATTTGGATGTCCTGCGCACGTGTTAAAAAGAAAGACAGAAAATATGGAGTCCCGTTCAGAAACATGAGTATTTGTAGTGAATCCAAAATGAACTAAAGGATATTATTTCTATAGTCCTTCAGATCTTAAAGTATTTGTTTCGAAAAATGATAAATATCTAGAAGAGGACTACATGAATAATTTTGTTCCTAAAAGTAGAATTGTGCTGAATCAGCTTTCAAGAGATACAATTTCACAAGAGGTTTCACAACCTTGTCCAATATTAAGTTCCATACCAATACAAGATCAACAACCTACCATTCCTCATCACAGTGGAAGGGTTAGTAGATAACCGAGAGAAACATCGGTCTCGAAGAACTAGTAGAGAATCTCCCGGATAAAATTGATCCTTACACGTACAAGGAAGCCATGAAAGATGTTGATTGTCACCATAGGCAAAAGACAATGCAATCTGACATTGAATCTATGTTAAAATATAAAGTCTGGTCTCTTATGGACTTACCTAAAGGGATAAAACCCATTGGGTGCAAGTGGGTATACGAGATGAATAGAGGAATGGATGGAAAAGTGGAAACCTTGAAAGCTAAATTGGTAGCTGAAGGTGACAAATAGAAGGAAGGTATCAATTATGAGGAAACCTTCTCTCCTGTGGCAATGCTTAAATCCATTAGGATACTCCTATCCATTGCAGCATCTCTAGACTTAGAAATTTGGCAAATGGATGTCAAGACATCTTTCCATAATGGAATTCTTGACGAAAGCATCTATTTGATACAACCAGAAGGATTCATTAAAAAGGACCGAGAGGAAGAGGTTTACAAGTTGGATAGATCCATATATGGATTGAAGCAAGCATCCAGATCCTAAAGCATAAGGTTCGATCAAGCTGTGAAAAGTTTTAGATTCATTCAAAACCTTGATGAACCATGTGTATACAAAAGGATCAAAGGCGATAAGTTGGTTTTCCTAGTTCTTTACGTTGATGATATACTACTCATCGGAAATGATGTAGGTGTATTGACATCAATAAAAGAATGGTTGGTAAAACAATTTGATATGAAGGACTTAGGAGAAGCAACTTATATTCTTGGTATCCAAGTCATAAGGGATAGAAAGAATTGAACGATTGCATTATCCCATGCTGCATACATAGACAAAATCTTGTCTATATTCTCCATGCAAGATTCCAAGAAAGATATGTTACCTTTCAGACTTGGAATCAAACTATCTAAGGAACAAGCTCGAAACAATGAGCTTGAAGACCAATTTTTGCAAAATGAAGCAGGAACACAAATGTATGATATGTGTGTGTGTCTATGCCTTGTAAGTGGAAAAGAAATCACAATACTTTCTCATACAAGTAGCCACATTTCCTCTTGAAGACAAGCTTTGCATGAGAAGTTGATTTCCACCTTTGAAGCTCATATGAACCACGAATTACCTAAGCAACTAATCATTACAAAGAAAGAGATTTTTGTTGTGGATTCAAGCCAACACAAATCTAAAACCTAACAATCTCTTTCTTTGGCTATTCCATTACAAAACCTCAACCTTATCATAAAATAATCACTCATGGTTGGTAGCATTCTCACAATCTCACATTACAAAGAGATATCTAGACTAGAATGTCTTCATGAGTCTTCAAGAATCTCTTCTTTAATCATCAAAGCATCTATGATATAAACATAACCAAATAAACAAGAGATCTTCCAAATAAGATTGGTGAGATATATTCAAAAATAAGAAACAAGTCTCCCTTATCTCATATACACAAAAGTTCTTTTTCTCCCACTAGGACTCTCCTTTAGGACAAGAATTCTCCCTATTTAAGATAAGAGGTACATCCTACACATTGTGAGGAATACATTTCTCCCCCTTTTTGTCAAGTAATAGACAAAGGATGCATGATAGACATATGAGATATAATGTAAGCAAGTTGCATAGAGAACAAAGTTTGAACTAAGCTCCCCCTTAATATATGCTCCACATTTTAATCACACATGTCAAGTAGTAAAAGAAATTAAATCATAACTTTTTCAAAGTCCAAGAGAAAATAATAGATTTTTATTAATCTCTCAAAAATAATCTCTCATTGCTAATGAATCAAGCACATTGAACAAAAACATGTGTGTGTGTGGAATGCTTCAAGTATAAATAAGTGGAGTATTTGTGACATCAACATGCAAACCATTTGGTTTTCACTTTAAAGCTTGTAATTTGTAAATGTGATTTGAACATAAATAAAAGAAGTAGTTTATTCTTTCAAATTGTTTCATACTTTTATATAACATGTATAATTAAAATCTAAGATTGCCAGATGTATTCTCAAAATGAGTATATGAATGTCATATACATGTAGATTTAGTTTCTGGCGAGAAATCTAAAGAGTCTGTCGATAGCTAATAAAGTTGGGTACTTTATTTACGATTAATCTATAGTTGCGGTCCATTATGTAATGTACGGTGATCTTATCTTGGATCATTCATATGATGATATGAGAATGGAGGCACCTTGTATGATGTGATCATATATGAATGGGCCATGATCTATATGAATCTCTCACCAACATCAGTTTCACATTGAGATTCATAGATATCGACAAATGATGACTATATATGGGTGATCTTAATCCTAAGTGTCTTATCCACCCCTTCAGGTTAGATCATGGTTTTCAATATAGAATCGGTGAGATCAGAATTGCATTCCTAATCAATATGCTCCGTATGTTGGAATTGTGGTTTGATTTGTGGTTGGGAAGGTTTGTACACAATAGTGGAATCCACTCCTTCTTATGAGAAGTATATGGTAGTTCCCTTAAGGGTTGATTCGAGGCTTGAACAATATGAGGGCTCTCCTAATTCCATATGGAATGTTGGATTTATTGTTCATTAAAGAATCAATGGTACTTAATGGATAGATATAATTAGAGGGGTACAAAGGAAATTATAACCTAACTCTAATTATGAACTACTTGTGGAGGATTATACCATATGTAATAGCTATATCGATGGACACCGAAAGTTATTGGTTTGTGTAAAATCATCTAAAGTTAATATAGTGTAACTTCGGATTTTAGGTGGAATAACACTGAAGTTAATAATCATAAAATATTAATTAAAGAGTTTAATTGATTATTTCTAAGGATTATTAGAGCTGGAAATATTGTGGGTCCATCAGGTCCCCCTACTAGCCCGATTGATTAAGGTAACAAGGGTCTCGTTGTTTAATTGGATTGTCCAATTAATTATGTTACGACAGTGATACGTGTTTATTTGGGAATTAATTGAATAATGAGATTATTTAATTAATGAATATTAGTGATTAAATTGATTAAATAATTAGATTATTTAGTTATGCGATTAATCATTAGTTTGAGGGTGTTAATTGATATTTGTGTTTCAATGAGATAAGATAATTTGATTATTTTGTTTTTATTAAATTAAACGTCAAATTTGAATTTAAAAAGTTTAAATTCAAAGTTGATGTTATCAGTTAAGATAAAAATATATGAGATATATTTGTTTTTGAAAAAAATTGATAAAATGTGCACACAAGAAAGAGAGCAACTGAGGTCTCTTAATTGCATTGGATGCAATTGGTGCGTTATATAAAAAACATGCAACAAGAGAAGACAACATTTCTCTTAATTAAATACATGCAATTTGTGCATGAAAAAAAAAATGAGAGGTGTGGTATACGTGCGGACAGGAAAAGAAAAAGAAAAAGGTATATTGTTTTCGACTCATGGTGGCCGTATTCCATACATAGAAAACAAATGTTATTTCATAATTTTCTTTTACCTCCATTCATGTTCCTGAGTACCATGATGCACCCACACGTTGTTGCCAATCGCGGGACATAGCCGGGAAGGTATTGTGGTTCTAATCAGGAAGCAAGTTGAAAAAAAAAAGGAGCCTTCAAATGCTGATATCAAATAGTTTCATCTCCTTCTTATTGTTTTAATTGATACTATACAAACGGGTTAGTTTATAATTGTATATAAAAAAATTTAAAACCCTTTCTGCTGCAAAATCTATAGCCTTGGGCACCTACAATATCAACACCTATTCATCTAAAGCTTTTCCAATCAAGATCAACCCGATTATCATCTGGAATTTTCACTTTATACAGAATGGAATTCAACATATGAACATGTGTGTACATGTGGCTCGTCATCTCATTTCTATTTTTCAACCCGAGCAATCACAATTTTCAACTATACTCCTTCAAGCCTTCATCATTTTCTTTATAGGCTTTGTCTCAAAGTTTTTTTTATTGATTCTTTTCAACACTTCTTTGATTTTTTTTTATAACAAAAACATATACACTTCATGACGGTTGTCAATCATCACAATGATGTAGCTCTTTCTTGCATTGGATGGCTTCACAACCAAAGTGTAATTTTCATGAAGGTGCTCCTTGAGTTCTACGTAGTTACCGAAGCAAATAGATACTAACCATAAGTCATCTATCATGTACTAAGCAATAAACTTCAAGATGCATCCATAATCTATGTATTTCAAATTCAGCTACTCAAGATTAAACATATAAGAGAAGCATTAGTGCACTTTTGTAAAAGAAAAAATTAAAGATAAAATGCATGATCTAGAAACAATAAAAGCTATTTTCTCAAGATCATTACTTCTCAAGTGAGTAGCTCTTAATAAAATTTATATTCAACAGTAATCTTAGCTTATCAAGCCACTCACAATCACACATAGACATCAATCAACACAAATCATGCCAATGGAATTTCTATGAGACTTAAATCTCTCTGTGTCTAAAGGCTTTGTGAACAAATCCACACGTTGATTTTTAGTAGGCATATGCTTAATAGAAACAATAGAGTGTTCAACAAGTTCTCTAATGAAGTGATACCTAATATCTATGTGCTTTGTGTGTGAGTGTTGCACCGGATTCTTAGAGTTATTAATGGCACTCATATTATCACAATACAGAGTCATTTTACCTTTTTCACTCTCATAATCCTTGAGGATTTGCTTTATCCAAAAAATTCGCATGAATGCACTTCTGACCGTAATGTTCTCGGTTTTGGAAGAGGAGAGAGACAGAATTTTGCTTCTTGCTTTGCCAAGCAACCAAGTTATTCCCCAAGTAAAAGCAATCTCCCGATCTACTCTTATGATCATCAATGTTTCCCGCTCAATCTGTATCACAATAGCCAACAAAAATATCATTAATATCAAAAGAATAATATAAGCCAAGATTAAGTGTTCCTTTTATATATCTAATGATTCTTTTAACGGCTTTCAAGTGAGATTTTTTAGAATTGGCTTGAAACCTAGCACACAAAGTTTATGATGCTTGACAAACAAAGTTCTATCAATTCCACCTCTAGTAAAGTTGTTCTCAACAAGATATTGAGTCAACCTATCATACCAAGCTCTTGGACCTTGCTTAAGGCCATAGAGAGCCCTTTTCAATTTATACAAATGATTAGGAGAGTGTGGGTCTTTAAAACCCTTAGGTTGTTCAACATACACTTCTTCATGAAAATAACCATTAAGAAAAGTACTTTTGACATCCATTTGAACAATTTAAATTTCTTAAGACACGTAATGGACAACAAAAGTCTAATGGACTCCAGACGTGCAACGAGTGTAAATTTCTTATCAAAATATACACATTCAACTTGATTGTACATTGAACTACAAGTCTAGCTTTACTTCTCACAATCTTGTCTCATTAATGTTTTTGGGTTCAGTTTGAGATGTGTAGCAAGCATAAGAAAATGGATAGAAAGTTGTATTTTAGTCGTCATATTTCTAAACGCCCATTTGTGCCAATCACATTAATGTCTTTAGGTCTTGGCACTAAGGACCATACTTCATTCCTCTCAAATTGATTTAGTTCTTCTTGCATAGCCCCAACCCAATACTCATCAATTATAGCCTCATTAATGTTTTTGGGTTCAGTTTACGATGTGTAGCAAGCATAAGAAATTGGATAACAAGTTGTCTTCTAGTTCTAACCCCTTCATACAAATCACCTATGATGTCTTCTTGAATTAGAATTTTCAACATTTTTTTCATTTTTTTGATTATCAAGAATATCATGTTCTAACCCTTGACTTTCTTCTTCAATCCCACTATCGATGTAACCATTTTGACTAGAATTGCTATGAAAATCCTCACTAGACTCTTAACTAGTCACATCAATAGGTGTATTAGTGTCATTCAAAAGATTTTCTTTAGGTTCATTAACACTTTTATCATCACACAAGTTAAGCATGCCAAAATCATCTATTTTAACATTGATAGACTCCATAATAGTCTCAGTATTCAAATTGAAAACTCTCTATGCATGACTTTTAGTAGCATACCCAAGAAAGAAACCAACATCAATTTTACAATCAAACTTTCCTAAGTGATCTCTATCATTCAAAATAAAGCACTTACTCTCAAAAGTATGAAAGTAACTCACATTGGGCTTTTTATCCTTCCGAAGCTCATAGAAGGTTTGTTTTGTCCGAGCCTTCCAAACAGTCTATTAGAGACTTAGTAAGCGGTATTGACCACTTCGGCCTAAAGATTCCTTAGAACATTCATGCTATTAAGCATGACCCTAGCCATCTCTTTGAAGACACGGTTCTTCCTCTCAACAACACCATTTTGTTAAGGATTTCTAGGAGCCGAAAACTCATGAGATATCCCTAAGTCATTACAAAACTCGCAAAATTCTACATTTTCAAACTCACTCCCATGGTCACTCTTAATACGACATATTCTCTTAATTCCAATACCTTTTTCATTTGAACTTGTTTACAAAACTTCTTGAAGTAATCAAAAGTTTCGGTCATGTTTCTAAGAAAATTCACCCAAGCAAATCGAGAAAAATCATCAACACATGCAAAAATATATTTCTTGCCATTAATACTTTTGGTTTGCATTAGTCCCATTAGGTCCATTTGTACAAGTTCTAAGGGTATCTTGGTAGCAAAATTAGTGTTCTTTTTATGAGACACTTTAGTTTGTTTACCAAGTTGACAAGTTCATAAACTCTAACAAGTTTCTTTCCAAGACTAGGTACACCCCTAACCATGTCATGTTTTTCAAGCTTCTTTAAATCTTTAAGGTTCATGTGGCATAATCTTTCAAGCAATAATTCAAACTTGTTGCAATCTCTAGCCATACTAAAAGTTAGAAGGTCTATCTCATGACAGTAGCAATTATCAAGAGATCTCTTGGCTTTTAAAACAACTTTGCCCTTTTTATCAATTACAGTACACACATCCTTTCTTGAAAATTCTCACCCAAATGTGTAATGCTTATTATATTTTCTTGGAGGCCATCAACATACAAAGTGTCTTTAATTTTAGGCAATCCAGGGATGCAAATTGTTCCCTTGCCTAGAACTTACTTTTTGGTACCATCACTAAAAGTCACCCAACCACCATCTTTCATAACTAGTCTCTCAAAGAATTCCTTGTTACCGGTCATATTCCTTGATCATCCACTATCTAGGTACAATGAATAGGATGAGTTGGCTTTAAGTGCATAGTGTGCAACATTGCATTGTATAGTGTCTTTTCTAATCCAAACTTTCTTAACATGTTTTTCATTCCTACTATCATTAACATTCTTTGACTTGTTATTATGCACATTGACACCATTAGTCACATTTTCAAAAAAATCAAACAAAGCATTTTCAACATTTTATACATAGTAGAATGAGGAACAATACATCTTTTCGCAAACAAATCATCAACAACATTGTTCTTAACATGTTTAACAAAGGTCTCCCTAGGTTTAAGTTTAGATACATACATGGATGATTGCCTAGAACCATTCATCAAAGACATGTCATATAAATCATTCTCATATATGCATTTTTGAATGTACTCATAGCATCTTGGTCTTATATGTCCTATCATATTGCAATAATGACAAATAGGTACAAATTTGTGGGGGTTATCTTTGGCTTGAACACTTGAAGTATTGTACATTCTTATTTTGTTACTTTCTTGATGTCGCTTCAATGATGCTTTTCCTTTTGTATGAGAACTTGATGATTGTTGTCTATGGATTTGTTGAGATTTTCGTTTATCTATCCTTTTTGATGTAAAGGCACCATCGATAACATTCATGGCTTTTTTGTTAGAGAGAGTACCTACATAAACTTCACCAGTAGCTTTGACAAAAGTAGATTTGTTAAAAGAAGATGTAACTTTTTCTTCTACATAACCTAAACCTCTTGTATCACTAGGATGTTTTCCACCCTTGAAGAGGTCTATAACTTTATGAGCACTAGAGGACATCTTACTCATTATCCTCTTGAATTTATCAAGCTTGTAACTAAGTAACTTCTCTTGACTTTCATGTTTGCTAATTTTGACTCTAAGTTCATTCTCAATTCTCTAATCACTATCAAGAGAGTCATCTCTAAGCTCAATTTCACATTTCAAAGTTCTTAGGCTTTCATTGCTATCAATCGGATAAGGATTTTGTCTTTAAGCTCTTTGTTTTCCTTTAAGCAAAGTTCATGAATTTCTTCGAGCTCCATTTTAAGAGACCTATTCATCCTAGAGATTATTTCATTCTCTTGAACAAGATCTTTCGTCTTTCGTTCTTTAAGAAAAATAGGCCAATTCTCAACATAAGAAGCCATGAAGGAGAAAACTTCATTAATCATCATTAATCAAACAAACGAATACATCACTGTAAAGAGATCTATCTAACTACCTTTAGAAACCAGCTCTAATACCAATTGAAAATTCCGTTAATATAGTGTCAAATATACCCAGAGAGGGGGGGGGGGGGGGGGGGTGAGTAGGTATATCTCAAAATATTTTCAATCTCATTTTATTTATAAGAAGTAGAATTACTTAAAGAAACTTGAACAAGTTGATTGATTCAACAAAATGATTATGATATCAAATAAGCAACGAATGAATCAACACAATTCAAGAAAGTAAGGAAAAAATAAAACAAAGACCAACACAAAGATTTTTACATGGCAAAACATCCGAAAAGATAACATCCATGAGTTGATACCACAATCCCCGGTAAAAACTTCCACTTGTAAGAAAAATGGTACAATCTATCAAGTGTTCACTCCACCATGAAAGCTACCCTTCAGGCCTGTACAATGAAAGAAATGCCAACCTGCTTAACTATCTGGATCACCCCAATCAAAATCAAGACTTCACAGGCAAATTGAAGATCCCATCTCCAAAATGTGACTTCCACACTCAAATTGAAGAACCCCCTTCTAATATGAGGCTTCCATGTAGAGAAAAATTAAATCAAAAGCAAAGGAAGTAGAAAAAAGGGTTTTAGTATATTTTAAAATTTTCCCATTAAAAGAAAGAACCTTAACCCTTGATTAACTAACATATAATAAAAGTAGCGTACCTTTTTTTTGTGACAATTGAAGTTGCACTGAATTGAATCCATAAGATCTTCCAATCCAATCACGAATGTGAATCACCTAGGAGTGTGGGCGCCCTTTCTTTGAATTGTATACCTACGGATGAAAACAAATAAAATCTTTTCTTTTTCATAGTCATAATAATCCTCTAAGAGAAAACCAAGGAACATTTGGTCACTTGTGAATTATCAATCTATTTGATTGAAACTCGAGTGAACCCGATTCAATTTTTGTACACAAAACCCTTTTGATGTAAGGGATACTAGTGCACTATCAAAAACAAAAGTGTTCCCTATTTTCTCTTTGGTTGGCCAAATTCTACACACTATTTCTATGAGTTGGCCAAATGTTATCTACAGCAAAAAATTTAATTTCTCTCTCAAAATTCTATGTTCGTCAAAATTTCTCTTAGAATAATATTAACTTGGCCAAAATCTACATAAGAGAATATATAGGTGTCCAAATCCTCTCCTAAGGAGGATTTACTTGGTGGGAAAGAATCCTCTCACTAGGAGGATTTACTTTGTGGCCAAGAATCCTCACTCAAAGAAGATTTCTTTTCCACACCAAGACTCCTAATCCAACTCAATAGTATATTTATTCAATAACCAACTATTGAATATAAATTTAATTGTGACTATATCAAAACTTTCTAATTTGACCAATTGTCAATTAGAGTTTTGATAGAAATCAAATACTTCATAATTTGACTAGATAAATAAATTAGAGTTTTGATAGAAATCAAATACTTCATAATTTGACTAGATAAATAAATTTCTTTTATTTATTTACTTATCAAATATAGTATTTGATATTTATCATAGTACCAACAATAGTATGATACTAGGAGACCTTCTTCTACTAGGAAAAAGATTTTGACTTTTAAGTAAATAATTAATTAATTAATTAACAAATTAAGTAATTTCCATTTAATTAAGTAATAAAATAAAAATAATATAATAGGCTATTATATTTAGTCTTGCTGCCCAAGTCCATACATAGGCATATATATTATTTTTTCCTATTTTATTAAATCCATTGGACCTCAATAAATGGTACACAAGTGAACTAGACTCATTCTTACTAAAAGAAACAAGTCCACAAGCCTTAATATAATTCTAGATGGACCCATAAATTAGTCCGGTAGAATATATCAAGTGATACATGCCAATTCGTGTGGATTGAAAATCTTGGCGGGATATCTAAATTTAAGCTCCAATAGACATAACATAATCACAATCAATAAATGATTCACTTATGTATGATCTATTAATTTTAGTTCACTCCACTAAAGAACTAAAATTGAATTCTTAAATAAAGATGGAATAAGTAAATATTCCTCATTCATACCCTAGACAATCTTAATGGAGATAGTGTATCCTCGTGCACAATGCCAATAATCGCTAAGAGATCATAGATCGCCTATAGCTCTTCTAGTTACCATATTTACTCATATGACCATATTTTGAACTTAGATATTTTGACTTGTCCGGAAGCCTTATTTCAATAGACAGTATTGAAAACTTAATGTTAAGATTTAATATCCAATACCTCAAAACATCCTAATGATGATATTTTACTCATATTTAATAAATAGAGCCATGATATCCATATCTTTAAATGAAGTCCTCTATCGATTAACAATCGAATATTACCAAACTATTGAGGATAGACTATGCTATATAACCGTACATATTGACAGCTCAAATGTTAACACTTGCAACCTTAAGTCCACCATTTATCTCAGATTGAGATAGACTCTCCGATTTTCTTCAAGTGAAAACTTTTATCCTTTGAAAGTTCTGGATAAAGTATCTCATTGTGATCCTATTCAATGCACCTAGTGCACTAGATTCCTTTGCCCAAAGACAACATACTTTGATGATTTTAGACTCATCATAACACTTTTGATCCCACTCAAATGCTAGCAAAAGATTTTACAAATTTAACAAGATAAAGGCGTCCAACCTTTATCTTATGTTGTGAATATTGTTCAAGACTAACTAAAGAATTGTGTCTACCTCATACATATCCAGTTGCACGAACAATTCTTCTTTTCTCATAGTTTTTTTACCTTATGATTATTTACTTTTGACAATTATAATAATTAAACTATAAATGCTATAAGATTTGTAAAAAATAGAAATCACTTTATTAATATGAAAAGATTGTCAACTACATTATTGCACTCTTGCTGTTGAGCATAATCCTAACATTCCACACTTAGCTATCCGGATCACCCCAATCCTAGCCAAGATTTCCGATGTACAAGTGAAAGAATCAATCTAAGACATGTGACTTCCAACCTCATAACAAAGCAAGTGATATAATTGAATGCAAATGATGCAAAAAAACACAAAATAGTATATATGATCAATATATCCTATGGAAACTAGAAATGAATCATTAAGTACAAATCACATGTATTCTAGATTTTAGAAGAAAAAATATGCAATCAAGTAAATGATGCTTGTACATATCAAATATGATATTTTGAAAAATATTCAATGAAAATGACATAGCATATTTAGAGACTATTTTTCATAGAGAAGATGTCAATGATCACACAAAATAGCCCTAAGATTGAATCTAGCACAATACAACATCACAAGCATGTAAGGCCATATGTTTGAGAAACTGAATTCAACATACTTTTCAAGTGAAACTCAATCTAGTTATAGTTGATATCAATACTCTAATCAATTTATAAACAACAAACAAAAAAAATTAGAAGAAGAAAACCCAAGGCAATTAAAGATTTAAAGCTCAAAAATCAAAACAGAAATCAATACCTCAATTGAAAATTGTGCAGCCTCGTTTTTGTGTGTGAAGCTACAAAATACTCAATCAAATGGCTCCAAACTCTGATATAAAAGATAGAGGACTGGTAGACTATAAATATCCAACTTGAATCACTATAATCAGACCCCGAATGAAAAATATATGGTGTTTGGAAGATATAAAAGTTGGAGAGAATTTTCTGCACAAGTTTTTCGATTTTTTCTTCTTGGAAAAGAATGAGAGGGAAATGAGCATTTGAAGGAATTTTTTAAAGAAGAAAAAATGACCACCAATAGGGAGAGGACACATTTACATCCCATGGAGGTTCATGGCCCTCCTTGGGGGCAGAGGACCTCCTTTTCCATGGAGGTCCAAGCGCTTCCACGGAAAAAGCGGGATTGTCCCCTTCCTTTTCCCTTGAGACTCCTTTAGTTCTTTAGCCATATCTTTGGCCTTCAAACTCTGATTTTTTTTTCATTTTAGGATTACAAACTGGGGATCTCTAATGTACAAAATACATCAAGAAAATGTTTTCAAAAAATATGGTATTTAATCTTGAAAATCATATTCAAAAACCGTGCAAGATAAAATCATGAAAAGTTTCTTAACTTCCCAATTTGAACTCAAAACTTAATAAATGAATAACTGTAATGACTCAATTTAGAATATTATAAGCATAAATTCAAGTTCAATATCATACAAATACCATAAAATAAATTAAAAAACATGCAAACATACAATTTCCTAGAAAGAATCTATAACATGCAATTTCACAAAATTTGTCACTTTTAGAATTAATGCATGTGTGCATGTGTCATACAAATTTTTGCACAATGATGTAGGGACACAAATGTACTAATTATGAACGAGTAAAGAATTAAAGAGAAACAAAGATTTTACATGGTAAAACCCTTAGGTGGGGAAACATCCACGGTTGCCGAAAATCGGTGAAGAAAGAATTTCACTATGAATAATAGATTACATGCTCAATCTCTTAAGTTCTCTCTCTCTCTTTGTCTTAACCTTTTGTGGGTGCTATTAGGGTCTAATTATATATGTATAGAACCCTAATTTGTGTTATACAAGTAAGTTGAATTGACGTGTTTGAGTCGTTTTATTCTTCCTTCCTGTTTCATGTTCTTCACGTATTAGACTTTTTGCCTAATTTGGCCTCTGGCATAGATAAGGAAATTTGCTTCCTTATCAAAGTGTGCTTCGAGATAACTTATTGGAGTAATACTCATTCTGCATTCATATCCACGTGTCATTCTAGCTAACATCTAATCAAACCCGACCAGGCCTTGTTCTCCCCGACCATTGACTCAATCCGGACCTGGGGCTTTGGCCCAACCTGAGGTTTCATCCCGATCATCCTGATAATCCCAACCAGGTATTATGAGATCCTTTTTTATTATAGGTGGGTTTGGGGATGTTGTCTCTTGATGATGTGGTATCTTTAACTCCCTTAGTTTTTGGGTAGTTATGTTGACTCACCATTCTTCAGATTTTACCAATAACAATGCCCCCTTAAACACACGAGGTCGGATAAATGATTGTTGCAAGTAGGATGTGTTTGGCTTTGTGTGTTTAATTTACCCTTTTGTTTTTGTCTTGTAGTCCATAAATACCTTTTTAATGTGCTACAGTTACTCACCATGTAAATTTTGACTAATGGAATCACTACGCATCGTTTTCAAAATTCAAACGGCACGTGGTTTTTGATTATGTTGCACCTACCTCCACTTTCGGCTGATGATGCATGCTTTACCTGGTGACATCACTAGCTGATATACATAGTATTGTGGCATTTTACTTCTCTTTTTGCAACTCGATATTTCTCTTTTATCAGAAGACAATCCCTAACTCTTTTTTCCTTTGAACCTCTGCTCTTCCCAATTCTTTCATCCGCTTTTCAAGGTATGGATCCTGTTCTTCGCCATCAATATTTTGAGCTTTTTCATCATGCCATCGAGGTTGGTGATAATGAGAATATCGCTAGACTTGAGTCCATTCTTTCGGGGCATCTTCCTTCTTCTTATCACCCAACTGCACTAAATATGGATTATTTTATAGCTTTCCAAGAATTTGCCCCCTTCCCCTCTGATCTCTCTAACTCTAATTTAATTGATGTTTGTGTAGATATGTCAAAGCAAAGTAGCTCCAGGTGGACTACCAGAGCCTCTCCTAAAGAGTTTGCGCTGCAGCGATTGACTTGAAGATACCTTCGTAACTCCTTAAAATGAAAGATGTAGCATGAGAGTGGCAAGCTCGGATGCTAAGGTTCAACACTGATCATCCCTGTTCCTTCGACTCGGAGATAAACATTGTGGTTGAGGCTGAGCTAGCAAAATTCGAGGACCGATTCGACCTAACCTGTGCATAAAAAATGTATTGTAGCAGCGATCTGGCTGTATGGAACCCTACCCCTGGTTGAGTTGCCATATATGGGGCTATGTTATCCTTAGGGGTTACTCTCCCCCTTCAACTTTTTATCGTTAGATTCCTGATAGAGGTTGGTGTTGCTCCTGCCCAACTTACCCATAATTCTTACTGGGTGCTGGTCAGTTTGGGGCAACTATGGAAAAAGCTTGGGGCAAAACAACCCCCGACCCCTTAAGAAATCCGTGTCTTTTATACGCTGAACTGATATGATAGTGGGGGCATTTTTAACCTTCAAACTATACTTCAAAACCTGTGGATCCTCTAGGGTATAAGGGGAAACCTGTACCCCCTTCAGATAAAGATCACAAGGGATTTATCTGGGAGTTCCCTTCCTCAAACAAGTTTTGGATGATCAGTTGGTTCTTTATTGGAGGTGACTGAGGTGAAATAGTTATCACTGACCCCACACAAGGGTTGATACAAAATATAGTTCCAAGGCACTTTTGCAACCCCGAGCATTGAAACAAAACTTCCCCATCTCAGACAAAGTGCCAATCCGACATTGTAGTCAAGGCAGCTGAGACTTCTTGGGAAGAGAGAGATCGCCTAGTCCTTTATGTTGAGGCAGATTTAATCAAGGTGAGGCTTTTTTCCCTCGATTTCTGCCCGTTGTAGACGATGTGAGTCTTGCTTTATCATTATTTATTTTAGCATAGAACGTCATACGTACTTTTCCCTATACTGACTGTTGATTATCGTGTGGCATTTTTTCCTTTTAGTATTCGACGTGGACATCGCTTCTGGTGATCAGGTTGAGAAAGCAAAGCACGTCGATCGGGTAAGTAGAATAGCCACAACCGATCAAGTTGCTCAGGGAATTGCTCCACCTAAACATGATTAGGTAGAGCATGTGTATGAATCTGACCGTCATTCTTCTGAAATCCCCTCTAAACAAGTTGGCACTAGCGATCGTTATCCACTAAGATCTCAATGTGACCGTCGGGGTCGTTCCAAAGACAGGGTCGGTCAGGTTAGTTCCAGTTTTGAAGCATCTGATAGTGGAATATGTGATCATGATAGGTCTGATAGGGATCGTTGGAGAAGGGAAGATTCTCAAAGAGAGAAGTCACATGAAGTAGACGTGACAGTCAAGGCTTCGATCTATTAGGTTGCTAAGACCGCTGAAGGCTCATCTGCTCCTAATGCCCTTCGCACGAGAGCAAGTCTTGCATTTGGGGTTGATTTGACATTGCCTACCTCGGTGGTCATCTAATCATCTTGGAGGAGGAAGAAGACAAGGAGATAGTTACTAATCTTATATCGCCAGAATTACGATCCAAGAAAAGAAGTGATCTGGGTACACTAAATTCATCTTCCGTTCCATCTGAGTCAAACAAGATTACAGACCAGATGCTCCCCCCAAATGAGTCTTCCCAAGCTTTAGTTGTGCCACCTCTTGCTGCCATAAGAATGCTCATATACAGTGTACTGTAAGGTGCCAAATCATTTTCACAGATTCTGAAGATGATGATGGTGGTCCTGACGAGGAGAAGATAGCTGATGAAAGCTTCCTTGATCGGTCTAAGGAGCAGGCCCATCATTCTGTTTTTGCGCTAAGGGAAGAAGCAACTATACAATTTGAGGGGGATATCGGCATGAGTGAGCCTATTATTGCCCCTTCCATTAATTCTATTGTTGTTGAAGGTCAAATTCCTAAGGGTGAAGGCCCCTAGGTTGTTACAACTGATAATCTTAATGGGAAAGACATTGGGATCTCGAAGACTCTAACCTCTGATGATTGTACTATTCCCTCCTCTTCTCAGGATCAATCTGCTCATACTGTTTTTCCTGTTGAGCTTTCTCATTTCCCATCATCTGATAGTTCTCAGTCTGACCCCCTTTCCATGCTTCGCTCAATGTCACCTAGGGTCGGATATATCGGTGAAGGGTATTAGAAGGATGCTCAAGTTGCTGTAGATTTTAAGCGGATCCGTATGATATTTAATAATGGTGTTTTTATAAGTCTCTCCACCTTTTTTTATTGTTTTTCATTCTATCCTTCTGTCTTTCTAACCTGTATTTCGTTTATCTTTTACAGGCGGTAGAACCGTTAACATGGGCAATTTCTGAGAAAAATAAACAGACTGTTGAGATTTCTCAACTGAAGATGGCTTTCGCTGAGAAAGATAAGGCTTTGAAGTCTTCTGCTGCCAGTGCTTTCAAAGCTAGCCATTATGCAGTGAAGCTAAATGCGCATACAACAACTGAGATGGCTTTGAGAAAAAAATTCATGAATGTTCAGAATAGAGCCACTGCATCTGATGAAGTTCTTAGGGAACTCACTACAAGAAATGTTAGGTTGGAGAAGAGAACTGTAAAGGCTGAACTGCGGAGTGCTGAACTTAAATCGAGGACTATCTTGGTTGAGATAGTGGTGAAGAATGCTCGAGAAAAAGCTCAGAATGCCCGGGATTCCCTTGCCACAGCTCAGTAAAAGACCTTGGAGGTGCAACACTGAGGAGTCTAGGCTTCACTATGAGCGTCTCTCCAATTACTTAGAGCAATAACAAGTCAATATGGAAGTCCTTTCGCACAAAGCCAGATTAGACCTCGAAGTCTAAAATGTTGACCGGTATAAGAGGTCCCCTGCTTTCGATGCTACACTGCTGAGGGAATTTGAGAGAGGTCTGGCAACTGCTAGGAAGTTCTTTGGTGCAAAGGAGAGGTCTTCAAAAGAGGCCTGCTTGAAATGGGATCAGACAATAGCTAAGCACCAAAGAGAATCTATAGAAGCAATAAAGAATCAGCGGGTTCGGTGGAAGGCCTATTGCAGATCTATCAGAAAGGATCCTCTCCCCATGGATCTCAGGTTCCCTTCAAATATATCCCTTGTGTCTTTTCACGCTGGTCAGAATAGCGGCGCTTTAACCAAAGGGGTTGACATCGGTCCTTCCCCCAACGTAGATTATTCACCTTTCATATCCGTCGATCCTGATGACCACATTTCCTTACCAGATTTCTGAAGTTTCAATAAAGATGATAATGTTCCTCTCTCAGATCTCTGGGGTTCCTCCGTTGCTAGGAATAACTGATGCATCTATGATTTTGTCACTCTTTTTTTTATGTGTATTTACATTTGTAACACTTGACCGATTATGATAGTTAATGTATATTTTCCTTATTCGCACATCTTCAAGATGTTTACCATTTTTGGTGTGTGGTTTCTTAAGTTTGCATTCTTTCATGTTTTATCTCAACCTGAACTATGCATGCTAACCCATGCCAGGTTGATGATTATGAGTTAGGATAAGTAGAACCACTTGTATACCAATCATTTTGGGATTGATATCCTAATTTTTTGAGTCTGCGTCTTTATGTAATGATCGACTTATTTGCCTCATTTTTGGTGATCAATAACCCTTGGGGAACTGAACCGTGCTCTGCAACGGTTTCAGGTTTTCCTAAGGTAGATCTAATGCATTTTCCTACTTAGGTTCTAGCTGCTCCGGACCGTTTGCTGTATACCTTTCCATTGAGTAGTGTCCGTCTTTAGACCAATTGAATAGTTTATATTTATAGACTTTGATCTTTTAACTGTCAACTATGTCATTGGGATGTCTCCCAACAATCTATTGATCAAGATTCGTTGCGATAAGGTGTAACTTGTCCCACTATCTTTATAACAATCTTATGGTTGCGTATGTCTTATCTTATAGGTAGGATTCTCACCTTATCCAACTTTTGGCGCATCTTATCAGGTTTATGAACCCAAAGGTGCCCTAACAGTGCTTCATATGCACCCAGTTAGTTTCGGTGAGCATGCATTATCTTAACGACTAATGCTTTCGTCCTCCTTATTAGGCCCCTCGGGATCTTTATCATTCTTGACCGATTAACTGAGGTATCCTGTAAATTCTCTTATGAGCGAATGCTTGGTTTCGAACATTGTTCTTGATATTTATAACCGTTGCCCCTAAGGACTTTTATTAATTTCTCAAAAGATAAAAGACAATTAGCAAATAATAATTTAAAGCTTACACAACGAAAATAAATAATAAAAGGAAAAATAAGAAAATTCTCATGGATAGAAGATCCTTAAATATTGCGCATTGCATGGCCTGGGAAGCTCGGTTCCATCTGGTTGGGAAAGTCGACATGCTCCATGTCCTGCTATCCCGACCACTTGGTACGGTCCTTCCCATTTGTCAGCTAGCGAGCCTGCAGACTTATCCTTTGTATTGAGCGTCACCCTCCTCAAAACTAGGTCTCCGAGCTAGAATCTCCTTATTTTTACATGCGAATTATAATACCTTGCTACCCTTAGTTGGTAGGCGGCATTTCTCACCCTGGACATATCTTTTCTCTCTTTCAACTCGTCCAAGTCTTGTTTTAACATCTCTATATTTCCTTTGGGATCAAAGAGCTGTACCTAGGGGACTTATGAATTATCTCAACTGGAATCACCGCCTTTATCCCAAATGCCAACGAGTAGGGTGTTTCCCCTATTGAAGTCCTTTCTGTAGTCCATTAGGCCCATATGACTTCGTGTAATTTATCTGCCCAATTTCCTTTCCTTCCTTCTAGCTTCGCCTTCATAGTATGCTTGATTATTTTGTTCACCGCCTCCGTTTGGCCATTAGTCATAGGGTGTGCTGGTATGGCGTAATAGTTCTTTATCCCGAAGTCTTGGCAAATATTTCTAAAATTGTCACTATCAAATTGAGTTCCAATGTCTATGTTTATAGCTTCAGGGATTCCGAACCGATAAATGATATTCTTCTTTACAAAATTGGTTGTGTTAGCCTCGGTGATATGTACCAGTGCTTCCACTTCGACCCATTTCGTAAAGTAGTCAATGACCACTATAGCTTGCTTTGCTCCTCCTTTAGTTGCAGTTGGCATCGGATCAATCAGATCTAATCCCCACATGATGAATGGCCATGGTGATATGAAATTTTTCAACTGCTCGGGTGCTCTTCGGATGTAATTAGCTACCTTTTGATAGCCAACGCATTGATTTGCAACACCTTGTGCATCTTCAAATAGATTTGGCCAATAAAAACCTTGCTTGAGCATTTTATGTGCCAAGCTTTTACCACCTGAGTGGTTCCCACAGACTCCCCTGTGGATGCTTTCCAAAATTTGCTTACCTCTGATCGGGTCCACACATTTCTGAAAGGGCTTTGGAGAACCCTTATATGTATAGCTCTCATTCTACAATCGAATATCTTGTGGCTCTATATCTAAGACGCTTCAACTCAGCTGTCTCCATCGAGAGGACCCATTTCTCTAAATATTCTCTGATCGGGGTCATCCAAGTAGTTTGTTCCTCCTCGATTACTTCCACCCTTGATGATTTGGCTTGATTTTTGTTATTGATACTCGGCTTTTGCATGTGGACGAGCTGGATCGTTTTTGACCATACACTAGTAGCTGATGCCAATTTTGACAACTCGCCCGCTTTCTCATTTTTCTCTATCGGGATCTGGGTGATTTTGTATGCTTTGAACCGTTTGAGAAGTGTCTTGGTTATGGTTAAATACGCGGCCATGTTGTTGTCCTTGGCTTGGTATTCATTCAGAACTTGATTGACTACCACATGTGAATCACTGAATATTTCTTACTCATCTGCTCCTAGTTCTGTGCATACCATAAGGTATGCCAGGAGCGCCTCATACTCTACCATATTGTTAAAGGTTTTGAAGTCAAATCGCAAGGCACATTCCACCTGGTTAGTTGTAAATGAAGTTTTATCCTCATCTGGTTCAAACATTCTGATCTGGTTGTAACTTGATTATGCATCCATAAAACTTAACAGTTCATGTCCGGCCGTTGCATCTACCAACTGGTCGATTTGAGGCAAAAGGAAGCTATCTTTCGGGCATGCTTTATTTAGGTCGGTGAAATCTACACACATCCTCCACTGGCCATTTTTCTTTTTTACCAGAATTATGTTGGCGACCAAGTCAGGATATTTCACTTCCCGAATAGATCCTACGGCTAATAGCTTGTCCACCTCTTCTTTGATCGCCTTGCTTCTTTTCGGGTTAAAATATCTCCTCTTCTGGATAACCGATTTCTGATCGAGATTTACTGTTAAGTAATATGAGATTGTTCTTGGATCCATCCCTGGCATGTACGCGTGCTCCCAAATGAACACGTCCTTGTATTCTTTTAGTAGTTCGACCATCTTGCCTTCTTCGAGCTTCGTCAGTTGAGACCTCATCCTAATAGTCTTCTTCGGATCATTGTTGCTAATGGAAACTTCAATAGTTGGTTCCTCTGGGCCTTCGTCACTCTCTAGTGTTGCCTCCCTCGGGCCTAGGTCGAATCCAGTCGGGGTTTCGGCATTCGCCTCTGTTGGATCTACTTTTAGGTCTTCACCTTTTTTAGTAGTCCCCACCTGCATTACCCCCGATTCTGCCTTTTCTCTGTATACAGTGAGATTTGCTTTTCTGGCCCATTCCTATGAGCTTTTCATAATCCCTACACCAGCTTTGGTTAGAAATTACACCATAAATGTATAGGTTGCAGTTACTGTTTTTATTTTGTTTAGGAAGGGACGCCTAGTATAGCGTAATATGGCCAATTCTCAACATTTACAACTACGAAATCCAATATGGCCAGTTACTGTCTTTGTACAAGGAAAGCTTCCAGCTTCTACTGGTAGTTTATTAATTCCCAACGCACTAACTTCGGTTCCTCCAAAACCCCTAAATGGGACCTTCAGTGGTTGGAGATCATTCCTCTATAGCTCGAGGTGGTCAAACGCCTCTACGCTCAAAATGTCTGCTGAACTACAAATGTCAATCATGATTTATCTTACTTGTTCGTGTCCAATACGAGCTGACATAATGTCGTGTCGTTTGGTTTGACCTCTGACTCGTGTACATCTGCTTCAGTGAAAGTTATAGGTCTCCATCCTTGCTTTACTTTTTTCCGATCGGGACTTAGATGCTTCACCTCAATACTTCTTTGGTTGTTCATCGCTTTCCTATCTTCAAACACATTTTTTCTTGGCTACTGCTTCCGGTATTGGGGCCACTAAAAATGGTGTTGATTGCCCCGCTATCCGAGTCTTTCTTCAGGCTCCTATAACTCTTTTTGCGATCTCCTGCATGGGTATCCTTTTATCGATCCTCTCCTTCTTTGAGGATGACGTCAGTGAGGTGACCTTCCTGGATTAGCTTCTCAATGTAATACCTGAGTTGGTAACATTTGGATGTTTCATGACCATTTTCTTGATGGAATCGGCAGTCTTTTGCTCTACTTTATCATCATCTTTTCGCTTGTCTTTTCCTTTTCCTCCGCTGCCCTTGGGATCGTTCTTACCATTGTTTTTCGAACCACCTTCTTGGCTCTTTTGACTGCTGATGGGGCGACCCCCATGTATGAACTCTCTCCCGTGGGCAATTTGTTCTTCTTCTGCCATGGCGTATCCCCCGACATAATCTACCATGCCTGCATATGTGGTCGGTCTCCGATGCCTTAGGTTCAAGGTTAGGTGACAGTGTTGCAAGCTGTTTATGAATGCGGATACCACTGTATCATCATCAGGATCCTGAACTTTCGATACCTCTTGTGAGAACTTGGTTAATTAATCTTTTAGCTTTTCATCTTTTCTTTGCCTCAAGGTAGAAAGAGCTGACACCAACTTCCTCCACTAATATTTCCCATAAATTTTCTAGAGAATGCTCGTGTTAATCTTTCAAAACTCCTGATAGACCCTGAAGTTAATCTTTCAAACCACCTGGATCACTGATCTCCTTATGTCTGAGGGAACATACGACACATGAGGGCATCATCATAATTGTACTGAGCCATGGCATTCTGATATCTTTTAATATGTTCTTGTGGATCGGTATTGGCTCTGAATTGCTCCACATGCGGCATCCGACATTTAGTGGTATCAGTGAATGGACTCCCAAAATTCCCGACGAGAGGGTTTTCTTGACTTTGCTTTTTCTCTAACGCTTCTATCCTTCTAAGAAGAACTTCGCACTCTCATTCGGGTTCACCATGCCTATCTAACCTTTGATGGATTTTGAGCCCATACGAGTAGTTTTGCCTTCGGGGGGCGTCTTCACTTACATCCAATCGATGCTTCTTTCATCATCCTTCATACTTATCTTCTTGCTCATAGTATTGTCCTGCATCATCGTACCTTACGGAATCCTCGCGTGAGCTTGACCACTCACGTTCCTCCGCTATTCTATCCTCATGTTGTATGTCTCTTTTATGTGAATGCTCTCTTTTGTCCCGCTTCTCCGTTCTGTCTCATCCGTATTTTTGGGGCACGCCTGGAGCGGTTGCCACGTTCTAAGAGAGCACATTTGGTCCTTGAGCTACTACGGGTGTAGAGAGTTGGTATGGTGAACTTAGATTTGAAGTTGCAGTTATGCTAATTCCCTGTGAAGCTGCGTCATCAATGACTCTGCATAAGGATTCCTGAACTTTCCTAAACGCATAGGGAGATATTTCTACAGTCAAGCTCGTGGTTGTGATGGCGTTCTGTTTGTTTAACGGTATAGTTGTTGGAGGTTGATCAATCCCTATTGCATTGGCATTCACGGTTTTTTCCTCCTGCGAACTGCCAACGTTGTGTGGGGACTAATCTCTGTCAGTGCATGAAGCCATGATTTTTCCATATATGACTAATCACCGGCTAATCAAATCGTCGGAGGTTCAGTCCCTTCCTTCTAGAGTCAGGTGTTGACGGTGATTTTTGGATCGATCACACGTCGAACAAAGTATATATAAGATCACACAATTACTAATTATGAACGACTAAAGAATTAAAGAGAAACAAAGATTTTATGTGGTAAAACCCCAAGGTGGGGAAACATCCATGGTTGCCGAAAATCGACGAAGAAAGAATTTCACTATGAATAATATATTTCACTCTCAATCTCTTATGTTCTCTCTCTCTTTTTCTTTACCTTTTGTGGGTGCTATTAGGGTCAATTTATACATGTATAGAACCCTAATTTGTGCCATACAAGTAAGTGGAATTGATGTGTTTTAGTCGTTTTATTCTTCTTTCCTATTTTATGTTCTTCACGTATTGGACTTTTTGCCTAATTTGGCCTCTAGCATTGTAAAGGAAATTTGCTTCCTTATCAAAGTGTGCTTTGAGATACCTTATTGGAGTAAGACTCATTTTGCATGCATATCCATGTGTCAGACTGGCAAATATATAATCAAACCTAACCAGGCCTTGTTCTCTCCGACCATTGACTCAATCTCGATCCGGGGCTTTAGACCGACATGAGGTTTTATCCCGATCATCATGAAAATCCCGACCGGGTATTATGAGATCTTCTTTCATTTTAGGTGGGTTCAGGGGTGTTGTCTCTTGATGATGTGGTATCTTTAACTCCCTTGGTTTTTGGGTAGTTATGTTGACTCACCATTCTTCAGATTTTACCAATAACAAATATTATAAACACAAAAGAGATTGAATATCACAAGAACCAAGAGAGAGCATATCTACTCAATTCAAGAGACAATCAACAAACAATTAATTCATTGAGTGAAAATTAATAATCAAATTACAAAAATATAGTGGATCACCCACAATTCATGTGTTTTTACATCACTACCATATTGGGTTTAGCTACTCACGACAATAGTAAGAAAATGAATAAAAGGAGACGAATAGAAGAGAACCATATGCAGACCTTCCTTACTTGAGCTTGCTTTCACCTCTAATGTCCTTTGTGAGTAAAGAAGATAAAGATGGTGTAAAGTTTGAACGGATTTGGGAGAGAAAATGATTCCTAGATCTTGAGAGAGAAAATATATGATGTGACTGGTGTGTAGGCGTGTGTTAGAGAGTGAAAGAGAGAGAGAGATTTTGTTTTAGTATAGCATATGTTTATAGTGTCCCAAGATTCGGTCTGGAAATGCTAATGTGGCGTGTCTGATGATTAATGTGCGGGTAGTGCATAGGTAAACACCCGCGCATGGACCTGATGCTTTTATAATGTTTCTCCGATTGTGAATGGTATGTGGGTAGTGCGCGGGTGAGGACCCATACGGTGACCCGTGCATAGTCTATTCTTGATCTGCTGTACATATGAAGTGCGGGTAGTGCATAGGTAATTGACCCGTGCACTATGCTCTGGGCTCATTTTCCTTGAGTTTTGACTTGTTTTTCGCTCGAAAGTCCCGGTCTCTACCTCCAGCACCTGAAATCCATTGAATGCCTGCAGTCACTATAAAATGAGCTATTATGCACCATAGTATGTCTAAAAATGAGACAAAGAATAAGGATATCAGGGCCAAAATAAATAACAATTTTTGTCCGACCAAGTATCCCCAACCAACCTTTACTTGTCCTCGAGCAAGACCTTAAAATAAAACAAATAAAACATGAATAAAATAATGACTCGATCTAAACTCTCCTGGAACAAAAACAAATAATTTAACAAGTCGCATGTCCAACCGATGATGAGATGCAAGGATGTGGGAAAGAGAGAAATATACATATGCAAAGTAATCTAAAACAACTCAAAGGCATTTGAGGAAACTTTGCACTATCACGAATCCTACTCCTAAGAGCACTATCATATCAGGAACTACTTACCCCCACACCTTGAGCATAATTCACTTTGAATCTACTCCTCACCTAGCTTCACTCTCTTTTTATTGCTCAGAGTCCTAAGTTCACACTCATTCAAGGTATGCAAAGATGGAATTTATGCATAGAATTCTAGTGCATTGCATACAATGTACATTTAAAAACCGATAATCTTTGTGAACAAGCCTAAGAATGTTTCACTAAGCAATGAGCGTGGAAGATCAAGCAATCAACGAGCATTCCCAATCAATACATATCATATATCAAATAAGATTTTCCCTTTGGTTACAATGGGGCCATGGGGTTAGATGTGGTGAACAAATAAATATGGAAATTTCAGTTCAAAGATCACCAATCATGCTTAACTATACTCACACACCCTATACATAGCTCTATAATCATTGATTACACTTAGCGACTAGGCATTTGCTTAAATACACATTTGTGCTCCTTAATTGTTCTCAACATTTGTGAGTACTTTACAATAATTTCACAACCCTCTTCCTTTCTCTTTTTATTACTTTGCCTTTTCCTTTCTTTTTGATTTTTTTTTGTTTCTTCTTTTTTTTTCCTTTGCATAACATTGTTTACACTTTGATCATTTAGTTGTTAAGTGCAAATATAAGCACTTTTACATGTTGAACCATTTCATGCACAATTACATAGTTGCCTACATTACATGCTATTTCGATATTAGAGCTCTTATCTTTCAACCACACACACCCCACATGATTGGCAATAAAAGTAGGCTTGTGCTTGGTTATGACTATATGGTTCATCCTGGTTCCAAATGAAAGATATGTGTTTGGATGAAAAATTGGCTTTGAAGTACACATAAGGGATAAAGGAATGTGTTTAAGCATTTTAATTTGTTTATTTCACACACATTACCTAAAATCACTTCCATAATTAGTCTATCAGGGGAATGAATGCATCCATCAAGCAATCGAAAATATGTATGAAATGTAAGTCCTAAGGCATGTGACACATATGACGAAATAAGTGACTAAAGAATTGAAAAAATTATACACTCAATGCGTTTTTAAATAGGCTTGTGTTTGTGAACTCACGGGTAGTCTTTACTATTAGAACAAGGCGCAAGAGCACCGAGTCCCTTCAAATAAAGCACATGAAGGATGGGACTAGCCCATGACAATGCAAGTATATCCCATAAGTGACAATGATTTGCTACACAACCTCATAATACATCTATGGACTCATAAAAAGTACAAACTCAAGGCATCACATCCAAGCTAGTTACAGCTCAAAAATTTGGTCATTGCGACAAATCAAAATATTTTGACCAAAATAACATAAAAAGACTCAAAATAAACAAAAAGACAACTCAATAAAGGCATCTACACCATTTTTGACAATGTGTGTTTGCCATATTTGCAATATCAAAAGAAAATTTATCAAACTGCATCTTTACACTTAATTTTACAAAACAAGTATCGTGGCAAGTTAGGGTTGCTGGGATTATGCTCGATAGCAAGAGTGTAATAATGTAATTGACAATCTTTTTATATTAATAAAGTGATTTCTAGTTTAACAAATCTTATAGCATTTATAGTTTAATTATTATAATTGTCAAAAGTAAATAATCATAAGGTCAAAAAAATATGAGAAAAGAAGAATTGTTCATACATCTAGATATGTATGAGGTTGACACAATTCTTTAGTTAGTATTGAATAATATTCACAACTTAAGATAAAAGATTGGGCGCCTTTATCTTGTTAAAGTTGTAGATTCTGTTACTAGCATTTAAGTGGGATCAAATGTGTTATAATAAGTCTAAGATCATCAAAGTGTGGTGTCTTTGGGCAAAAGAATCTATTGCACTAGGTGCATTGAATAGGATCATAATGAAATACTTTATCTAGAACCGTCAATGGATAATTTGAAGACAATCGGAGAGTCTATCTCAATCCTGAGATAAAAGATGGACTTATGGTTACAAGTGTTATCATTTGAGCTATCAACGAGTATGATTATATAGCATAGTTTATCCTCGATAGTTTGGTGGTATTCATTTGTTAATCGATAGAGGACTTCATTTATAGATATGGACATCGGGGCTCAATTTATCGAATGACAGTAGAATACCATCATATGGATATTTTGAGGTATTGGATATTAAATCTTAACGTTAAGTTTTCAATAGTGTCTATTGAAACATGGCTTTTGGACAAGTCAAAATATCCAAGTTTGAAATGTGGTCATATGAGTAAATATGGTAACTTGGAGAGCTATAGGCGGTCTATGAGCTCTTTGTGATTACTGGTATTCTTCACGAGGATACGCTTTCTCCAATAAAGTTGTCTAGGGTATGAATGAGTAAAACTCTATCTTTATTTAAGAGTTCAATTTTAGTTCTTTAGTGGAATGAACTAAAATTAAATAGATCAAACCTAAGTAAATCATTTATTGATTCTGATTGGGTTGTAACTATTGGAGCTCAAATTTAGATAGCCCAATAAGATCCCCAATCCATACGAACTTGCATGGATCAATTGATATATTCTACCGGATCAATTTAGGGGTCCATCTAGAATTTTATTGAGGCATGTGGACTTGTTTCTTTTTGTTAGAATGGGTCCAGTTCACATGTGGACTTTTTATAAAGGTCTAATGGATTTAATCAAATAAGAAAATAATATATTGGCCCATATATATGGTTCGGGCAGCAAGGCTATTTAGAATAGCCTAATTATATAATTTTATTTTATTCTTTAATTAAATGGAAATTAATTAATTTATTGATTAATTAATTATTTAATTAAAAGTCAAAATCTTTTTCCTAGTAGAAGATGGTTTCCTAAAATTATACTATTGCTAGTAGTATAATTATTATTAAAGACTATATTTGATAAGTAGATAAATAAAAGGAGTTATTTATCTATTCAAATTAGGAAGTCTTTAATATGGTTACAAATACACTATTGAGTTGGATTAGGAGTCTTGGTGTAAGATAGAATTCTTTTTTGAAAAGGATTCTTAACCACCAAGTAAATCTACCTAAGGAAAGGACTCTTAACTACCAAGTAAATCCTTCTTAGGAAAAGAATTAAGTCTCCTAATTATATTCTACTAAATTTTGGCCAGCTATGGATATATAAGAGGATGATAGAATTCCTTTTAGATAAGGATTCTTAACTACCAAATAAATCCACATAAGGAAATGATTCTTGCCAACCAAGTAAATCATTCTTAGAAGAGGATTAATCATCCTATATATATATATATATGTGTGTGTGTGTTTTTGATTTTCGGGCCAGCCCATAATTACAATTGCAAGAATTATTCCAGCTGAGCTTGGGATTTTCTGAAGAATGAATTCGGCCAAGCAAGAGAGAATTTTGAGGGAGAAAAAATTTGGTTTTTCCTCTGGACAAAATTCGACCAACTCATAGAGATAGTGTGAATTCGGCCAAGAAGATAAAAAAAGGGGAACGTTTTTGTTTTCGATAGTACACTAGTATACTTTACATCAAAAGGGTTTTGTGTACAACATTGAATCAAGGTTCATGCGAGTTTTAATCAAATTGATTGATAATTCACAAGTGGCAGGATGTTCTTGATTTTTTTTCTCTTTGAGGATTATTGTGACTAATAAGGAACAAGATTTTGTTTGTTTCTATCATCAGGTATACAAGATAAAGAGAGGGAGCCCACACTCCTAGGTGATTCACGTTGGTGATTGGATTGGAAGTTCTTGCGGAATCAATTCGGCGCTTGTTCAATCATCACGAGAAAAAGGTACGACACTTTTTATATACATCAATTAGTCAAGGGTTAAGGTTCTCACGCTTCCACTGCGCATGGTTTTTTCCCTTCAATTGGTATCAGAGCTTGGTTGTACCCTTGATTAATTGATGTATATGTTCGTGAGTCTTTTTCTTTTTATTGTATATATGCATGTTTTAGAATGAGATGGCACTCTATGTATTCACATATATATTTACATTGGAATGTATGGATATATATATGTGTGTTTGTGTGTGTGTTTTATATGTGGTTTGTTATTGCTCAATTTTGGTCATAGAATTTCAATGTAGTTTTGTTTTGGGATTGTAACAAGAAGTGTGGTCTATCATTATCATAATTTCCTTCTTGTTAGTTGCTAAGTTTTTTTTTATTTTGTTGTTGTAATAAAAAAACTGCAGTATTTTTATTTATAATTCTTCTATAATAAACTCAAGTTTTAAAGACTCGAAGGTTTGAAGAATTAGGAACAACCGGAACAAGTTTGGGACCTTACGAGCCGTAGCAACGACTGTGCGTGCGAAGAGCACGCATCCACGTTTGTTGTGGCATGGGCTGAGCATAGCAGCCCTATGGAAGCCATGGGCTGCGAATGATAGCCCTTTATGGGTTTGTGGTACGCACACACCCATGGGTAAGGGCCAAGGGTGCACATGCCCATGGGAGGCAGCCGAGAGAGTCCGAACGACGATGGTCGTGTGAAGACTTGTTCACCAAGAAGGAGTTTTTTGTATTCCAAGACATGTAATTTACTTGCTTTTCTATGATGGACCAAAATTGAAGCTATTTATATTTATTATAAATATTGCAATATTTGTAATTGTTTGATAACATGTCATATAGAATAGGAGTGCGACTCATAAATCTCTTTTGGTTTAAACATGCATTGAATGGTTTAAGTATCTAAATAGGCATCTAGATAACTTGGTAAATCATTCGTTGGAATTCGATCACACGCCTTAAACAATTGAGTGGGAGAAGGTGTTTCGGAACGCCTACGGTCTCCAAGTTTAGTTGAGCTTTATGTTTCGTGTAATAACCTCCAAAGAGGCATTCATGAATGGAATTTAGCAAGATACTTCCTCACAAGGATAGACTAGACAATTAACCCAAACGATATCTACTCCCAAAGGAGGGATATTCGTGAGGGATTATATTGAAGGTCGATAACTTGGTAATACACTCGATGTGAGTTTATTAATATCCTCCCAAGAGTTCTTGTTAATAAAATTGCAAGGCTTAAATTGAAAACGTTGGTTGTTATGTTAACAATTAGGTGGGACCTAGTCCAATTAGTAAATGTTATGAACTCCCAAATGAGGCGTGACATTTATGGGTGTTGGATCACCGTTGAATTTTTACGGTTGAATTATATTTTTTAATTCAAGATAAATATTTGAAAGTACTTTATTATGATTATTTACTTATATAACTTTTGTTTTTAAAAAGAAATCATTACCCCATCCCTAATAAACATCCTAAAAGATAATACTTTAACTGCTGATAATTATGTCACATGAAAAAGAAAAATTAGGTTGTTGTTGTAAGTCGAAAACCGAAACCACCAAACTAATGAATCTACTCAATAGCAAAGAGATGAGTATCAGTAGTGGATGTCTTCAGATGAGATGGCTAAATGTACGTTACATTATGGCCATCATATCCGACGTGTTACAACAACAACATGAAGGAATGGAGACTTATGCCGATATAATGATATCTCTATAGGAGATATTAGCTATGAGGTCTAGGATGACTAAGAGGAGAGGCAGTGTCTGCTTTCATGAATCTTAGGATGAAACCTGGACAGGCTGTGAAAGATCACATGATGAAAGTCATAGCACATCTCAACATTGATGAACTGAATGGTGTAAAGGTAGATGGTGAGATGAAAACTTAACATGATTGTCAACTCACTATCAGATTCCTTTGGTTTGTTCAAAGTTGGACTACACCTTGGGAAATAAGGAATACACCTTGCAAGGCCGGATGCAAGATGTTCAAAGTGCCAAAATTATTCTTGTGAAAGGCAAAGGTCAAGAGATTCATATGGTTGGTAAAGTTGCTATTGTTAAGACCTGTCAGAAGGTCAAGAAACAACAGAAGAAAAGCAACTTGGGCCTTCTTAGAAGGAGACAAAGAAAGTAACCAAGATCAAAGGGAAGTGTTTCCTTTGTGGTGAAAAGGGGTCAAATGAATAGACTGAATAGGAATAAATTCAACTTTCATTTAGGCAATGGAGCATTGGTGTCTACGAGTGTAGTGGGAGATATTAGAATCAATTTAGATTCTTATAGGCATTTAGTTTTAATAAACGTTTATTATGTACCATATTTCAAGAGGAATTTAATTTTGGTCTCTTGTCTAAATAAATTTGGGTATTCGGTTACTTTTAATAAAAGGTTTTATTATTAATAAGAATACCAAAATTATTTGTAAAGGTACATCGGAAAACGATTTAAGCTATTTGCATGGAAATATCTCTCACTTGTTAGACATAGAATCAACAGAACCTAATCATAAAAGAGTAAAATTATCGAAAGATGAAACCTACTTACGGCATTTGTGCCTAGGTCATATTAATCTTAATAGGATTAAAAGATTGGTAAGTGACGGACCTCTAAGTGACTTAAAGGTTGATGATATACCAACTTGTGATTCCTATTTGAAAGGTAAAATGACCAAAAGGTCGTTCACGAGGTACAAGAGCCATCGAATGCTTAGGATTAATACACAATGATGTGTGTGGACCTATGAGCATTCAAGCTAGAGGTGGATATGAGTACTTCATCACTTTCACAGAAGATCACTCAAGATTTGGCTATGTGTATCTCATGAGACATAAGTCGGATGCTTTTGATATGTTCAAAGCATTTAAAGTTGAAGTAGAAAATTAGCTTGAGAAACGCATAAAAATCTTGAGGTCTGATCATGGTGGAGAATATCTATCTCGTGAGTTCCAGCAATATCTTATTGATAATGAGATAATTTCTTAGTTTTCTGCACCAGGCACACCTCAACAAAATGGGGTGGCAGAAAAGAGAAATAGAACTCTTTTGGATATGGTTAGATCTATATTGAGTTATTCAACGCTCCCTAATTCTTTTTTGGGATATTCTTTACAAACCGCAATGTGCATTCTAAACGATGTACCATCTAAGTCGGTTCCTAAAACATCGCATGAGTTGTGGACCATATGAAAGCTTAGTTTACAACACTTAAGGATATTTGGATGTCCTGCACATGTGTTAAAAGGAAAGACATAAAAGATGGAGTCCCGTTCAGAAACATGCATATTTGTAGGGTACCCAAAAGGAACAAAAGGATATTATTTTTATAGTCCTTCAGATCTTAAAGTTTTTGTTTCGACAAATGTAAAATTTCTGGAAAAGGACTATATAAATAATTTAGTGCCTAAAAGTAGAATTGTCCTGAATGAGCTTTCAGAAGTTACAATTCCACAAGAGGTTTCGTAACCAAGCCCAATTGTAAGTTCCGTACCAATACAAGACCAACCCGAGAGATACATCGGTCTGGGAGAATCTGTAGAGAATCTTTCGGATGACGATGATCCCTATACGTACAAGGAAGCAATGAAGATGTTGATTGTCGCCATTGGCAAAAGGTAATGAAATTTGAAATTGAATCTATGTTCAAAAACAAAGTCTGGTCTCTTGTAGACTTGCCTAGAGGGATAAAACCCATAGGGTACAAGTGGGTTTACAAGAGGAAAAGAGGAATGGATGGAAAGTTGGAAACCTTTAAGGCTAGATTGGTAGCTAAAGGTAATACATAGAAGAAAGGTATCGATTATGAAGAAACCTTCTCTCCTATGGCGATGCTTAAATCTATTAGGATACTCTTATCTATTGCGGCATCTCTAGACTTAGAGATTTGGAAAATGGACGTCAAGACAGCTTTCCTTAGTTGAAGTCTTGACAAAAGCATCTACATGATGCAACCAGAAGGATTCATTGAAAAAGGCCAAGAGGAAAGGGTATACAAGTTGCAAAGATCCATATATGGATTGAAGCAAGCATCCAGATCCTGGAACATAAGGTTCGATCAAGCAGTGAAAAGTTTTGGATTTATTCAAAACCTTGACAAACTTTGTGTATACAAAAGGATTAAAGGTGACAAGTTGGTTTTCCTAGTTCTTTACGTTGATGATATACTACTCATCGAAAACTATGTAGATGTATTGACATCAGTAAAAGAATGGTTAGCAAAACAATTTGATATAAAAGACTTAGGAGAAGCAAGTTATATTCTTGGTATCCAAGTCACAAAAGATAGAAAGAATAGAATGATTGCATCATCCCAAGCTTCATACATAGATAAAATCTTGTCTAGGTTTTCCATACAAGATTCCAAGAAAGGTATGTTACCTTTCAGACATGGAATCAAACTTTCTAAGGAACAAGTTCCTAGAGCAATTCATGAGTAGGGTTCCATATGCATCGGCAGTTGGAAGTCTTATGTATGCAATGCTCTACACTAGACCAGATATTTGTTTTGTTGTGGGCATAGTTATCAAGTTTCAATTGATACCTGAAACTGATTACTGGACGACAGTCGAGCATATTTTCTAGTATCTTAGGAGAACGAGAGATTATGTGCTTGTATACTCTTGACGGGATTTAATTCCCATTGGGTATACAGATTCTGATTTTCAGTCAGATTCTGAATCGAAAAGATCAACATCAGGATCTGTGTTTACTATTGGAGGAGGGGCAGTCATATGGAGAAGTATCAAGCAATCTTGTATTATCGATGTAAGTTCCTCAGTTTTTTAATAGCTTATTTCGTTGACAACCATATTTTGGGATCAATATGTAAGGGTAGTTTTAGGGCTTCATTGTTCGTAACCAAGCTCAAGCATCAAAGGTAAAATCACTTGCTTAACTTCATGTAAGAGATTTAGTGCACACACTCACACTCATGCATTTTATTTCAATCATCTTGCTTGCATGCTTATTTGCCATTTTGTGTGCCTTGTATGTCCTAATTTTATTTAAGTGTTGAATGTATGTTTGTGCCTTATAAGAGAGGAATTTTTCCTCTATACCGCGGTCTAGGCTGCTCTCTGTGCAGTGCTTTAGCCGTGGCCAGCACAGCTGTGTCTGGCAGAGGATGCACGCTGTGTCTACCGCAGTCTGTGCTTGTTGCCTTCGCCGTGGTCTCCAAAGCGGAGTTTCACAGAAGATGCATGCTATCCAGACCGCGTTTGTGCACGCTGCATGCACAATGGCCTATAAAGCGGCGTTGTCTAGATGATACACCGCTCACTGTGCAGCGGTCTGGGCACTTACCTGGACCCCGGTACAGCTAGCGATCATGACGTGTTTTTGTTGCATATTGCCAAAAATGATGCAGTTTCACTTTAGGCTTCATATATATGAACCATCTTCTCCCCAACTTATCTAAAGAGCTTCCAAACCTAATTTTGTGAGTGAGAAAAGGTTTTTTAGAGAGAGAAGCTCTAAGAAGGCATTTTTACTCAACCGTCCTTAAAATCCAAAGCATCAAGCATCTTTCAAGCATGGATTTCTTATGTATTCATGACTAGGTATTCTCTACATGTTCTAAACTTTTTGTTTTCATTACTAAGACATGTATACCTAGGGTTTTAGTCTTTATTGCATATTAATTGTTTGCTTGGTTGTTTAATTGCTTTTATGACATGCTTGTGTGTTGATTGTTGGTTGAGATGCATTAATTTGTGATAGCTAGCATTTAGGACGATTTTACCCTTCTAGTTAATTCTTCTTGCCTTTGCATTTAGAACATTGATATCTAGGACTTGTTTTAAATGTCATTATTAATCCTAGGTAAGCATGGATGTCTTGACCTAGCATTTTTGCATATTGAATATTCTTGCATATTCACTTAGGTTGCCATTATCTCTTCATTGTTGAGTAAGCTTGTGGCTAAGTGGTTAGTGCACAAGGCTAGGGATCCAAAATCACTATTAAGGCCCGTTGAGTAGAGTGAAAGGGTTAGTAACTGGAGGGTTAGACGGGAGGACAACCTAGGTTGTAAACTTTTACTCAAAAGTGGATTTTATGAATCAAAGGTGGCGCTGTAAACAGCCCATGGTTTTTCCCATTTGGAGGGTTTTGACGTATATATTGCGTGTTGTTTTTGTTTTAAGTTTGTTGTCGTTTATTTGAACATTGGGGTAGAATTGTTAATATTGATTAATTCGCAAAATTGATAATCTATCGAATTAAAACCTATTCACCCCCCCCCCCCCCCTCTAGGTTATAGATAGAAACTTTCTAGGGAATTTCAATCGATTCCACCATGAAAGCCGAGTATGTTACCGCATGCAAGTCTGCTAAAGAGGCTGTCTGGTTCCGCCAATTCTTGATTGACTTGGAAATGGTTTCTGATGCGAATAAACAGATCACTATCTAATGTGACAATAATAGAGCAGTGGCTAATTCGAGAGAACCAAGAAGTCATAAGAGAGGGAAACACATTGAAAGAAAGTATCACCTTCTAAGGGAAATTGTGCATAGGGGTGATTTGACGATTACCAAGATCGCGTCAGCAGAAAATCTAGAGGATCCCTTTACAAGGGCTCTTCCACAAAAAAGTTTTGATGGGCATCTAGAGAACTTGGGGATGAGAGATAAGACACATTTGCTATAGAGCAAGTGGGAGATTGTTGGGATTATGTTGATAGCAAGAGTGTAATAATGTAATTGACAATCTTTTCATATTAATAAAGTTATTTCTAGTTTAACAAATCTTATAGCATTTATAGTTTAATTATTATAATTGTCAAAAGTAAATAATCATAAGGTCAAAAGACTATGAGAAAAGAAGAATTGTTCATACATCTAGATATGTATGAGGTAGACACAATTCTTTACTTAATCTTGAATAATATTCACAACTTAAGATAAAAGGTTGGACGCCTTTATCTTGTCAAAGTTGTAGATTATTTTGCAAGCGTTTGAGTGAGATCAAATGTGTTATGACGAGTCTAAAATCATCAAAGTGTGGTGTCTTTTGGCAAAAGAATCTAGTGCACTGGGTGCACTGAATAGGATCAAAATGAAATACTTTATCTAGAACTATCAATGGATAAAAGTTTTCATTTGAAAACAATCAGAGAGTCTATCTCAATCCTGAGATACACGATGGACTTATGGTTGCAAGTGTTATCATTTGAGCTATCAATGAGTACGATCATATAGCATAGTCTATCCTTGATAGTTTGGTGGTATTCATTTTTTAATTGATAGAGGACTTCATTTATAGATATGGACATCGTGGCTCCATTTATTGAATGAGATTAGAATACCATCGTATGGATGTTTTGAGGTATTGGATATTAAATCTTAACGTTAAGTTTTCAAAAATATCTATTGAAACATGGCTTCTGGACAGGTCAAAATATCCAAGTTTAAAATGTGGTCATATGAGTAAATATGGGAACTTGGAGAGCTATAGGCGGTCTATGAGCTCTTGGAGATTACTGGTATTCTTCACGAGGATACACTTTCTCTAATAAGGTTGTCTAGGGTATAAATGAGTAACATCAACTTATTCCATCTTTATTTAAGAGTTCAATTTTAGTTTTTTAGTGGAATAAACTAAAATTAAATAGATTGGACCTAAGTGAATCATTTGTTGATTGTGATTGGGTTGTGTCTATTGGAGTTTAAATTTAGATAGCTCGCCAAGATCCCCAATCCACACGAACTTGCATGGATCACTTGATATATTCTACCGGACCAATTAAGGGGTCCATCTAGAATTTTATTGAGGCATGTGGACTTGTTTCTTTTTGTAAGAATGGGTCTAGTTCACATGTGGACTTTTTATAATGGTCAAATGGATTTAATAAAATAAGAAAATAATATATTGGCCTATAAATATGGTTTGGGAGGCAAGGCTATTTAGAATAACTTAATTATATTATATTATTTTATGATTTACTTAAATGGAAATTAATTAATTTGTTGATTAATTAATTATTTAATTAAAAGTCAAAATCTTTTTTCTAGTTGGAGATGGTCTCCTAAAATTATACTATTGTTAGTAGAATAATTAATATTAAAGACTATATTGGATAAGTAGATAAGTAAAAGGAGTTATTTATCTAATCGTATTTGGAAGTCTTTAATATGGTTACAAATACACTATTGAGTTGGATTAGGAGTCTTGGTGTAGGATAGAATTCATTTTTGAAAAGGATTCTTAACCACCAAGTAAATCTACCTAAGGAAAGGATTCTTAACTGCCAAGTTAATCCTTTTTTGGAAAAAAATTAAGTCTCCTAATTATATTCTATGAAATTTCGGCCTACTATGTATATATAAGAGGATGGATAGAATTTCTTTTTAGATAAGTATTCTTAACTACCAAATAAATCCATCTAAGGAAAGGATCTTTGTCAACCAAGTAAATCCTTCTTAGGAGAGGATTAATCATCCTATATATATATATATATATATATATATATATATATATATATATATATATGTGTGTGTGTGTGTGTGTGTGTGTGTGTGTGTGTGTGTGTGTGTGTGTTTGATTTTCGTCCAGCCCATAATTGCAATTGTAAGAATTATTTTCGGCCAAGCTTGGGATTTTTTAAAGAGAGAATTCGGTGAAGCAGGAGAGAATTTTGAGGGAGAAAAAATTTTGTTTTTACTCTGGACAAAATTCGGCCAACTCAAAGAGATAGTGTGAATTCCGCCAAGAAGAGACAAAAAGGGGAACTTTTTTTTTCGATAGTACATTAGTATCCTTTACATCAAAAGGGTTTTATGTACAACATCGAATTAACGTTCATGCGAGTTTTAATTAGATTGATTGATAATTCACAAGTGGTTGGACGTTCTTGATTTTTTTTTCTCTTGGAGGATTATTGTGACTAACAAGGAACAAGATTTTGTTTGTTTCCATCCTCGGGTATACAAGATAAAGAAAGGGAGCCCACACTCCTAGGTGATTCACATTCGTGATTGGATTGGAAGATCTTGCGGAATCAATTCGGCTTTTCTTCAATCATCACAAGAAAAAGGTACGACACTTTTTATATACATCAATTAATTTAGGGTTAAGGTTCTCGTTGCATAAAAGGGAAAAAATTTTATTTATACGCAAACCCTAATTTTGATAAATTTTCTCACGCTTCCATTGCGCGTGTATTTTCCCTGCAAGGGTATCGTTCACAAAGATCAAGTTATAGCTATGATCAAATTGTTACTCTAGAACTATATGTAATAAAACAAATTTGAATGGTTTTTGATTTGAAACTAACTAATGAAAGTAAAAATGCAATTTAAACTACAAAGAATGTGATATGGAATGATAAGATAAGATAATGGTATTAGAGGTCATGTAATCACAACATAAATGAGGGAGAATCCATTTAACCTTTACAGAACATTTGATTAATGAGGATCAATCTATCTTTAGGGGTGGTTTGGAGTCAACAATGCTCACTTGCATCTTCTAGCAAGACTTGGAGAATTGGAGACTCTAATCACATCAGCTCTTTTCTACTTAACTGCTAGGTTGGCTTGTGAGAGAGTCATTATTGAAGTCTAGGTAGATTCTGTTGGTTGAGGGTGGCTTGGAAGGGCATATTCACAATCCACCCTTTTCCATTGATTCCCAAATGCATAGGAAGAGCATATTCACTACACATCAATTCCATTCAATTTAGTTAGTTTAAACAACTTAAAAGTGATTATCTATCTTGGTTTGAGAGAGGGCATATCTACCCATTTCAAGAAGATGTAGATTCTAATATTAAAAACACAAAAGAGATTGATAATAAAAAAGAACCAAGAATGGGCATATTTACTTAATTCAAGAGGCAATCAATAAACAATTAATTCTTTTATTGAAAATCAATAATCAAATAACAAAAATATAGTGGATCACCCATAATTCATGTGTTTTTACATCACTCCCATATTGGGTTTATATACTAATGACAATAGTAAGAAAATGAATAAGAGGAGAGAAATAGATGAGACCTATACAAAAACCTTCTTTCCTTGAGCTATCTTCAACCTCCAATGTCTTTTATGAGTATAGAAGATGAAGATGATATAAGGTTTGAACAAATTTGGGAGTGACATTGATTACTAGATCTAGAGAGGGAAAATATATGATGTAAATGGTTTGTGGGCATATGTTAGAGAGTGGAAGAGAGAGAGAGAGATTTCGTTTCAGAATATGATATATTTATAGGGTCCCAAGATTATGTCTGAAAATGCTTATGTGGTGAGTCTGATAAGCGTAGTGCACGGGTAGTGTGTGGGTCAGGACCCGTGTAGTGACCCGCGCATGGACCTGATGCCTTTATGATGTTTCTCTGATTGTGAAAGGTGCGGGGTTTTTGAGCGGGTAAGGACCCGCATAGTGACCCGTGCACAATCTAATCTTGATCAACTCTACACCTGGTGCACGGGTTGTGCACAAGTAATTGAGCCTTGCACTACGCTCTGGCCTCCATTTCCTTGTGCTTTGAATTGTTTTTCACCCGAAAGTCTCGGTCTCCGACTCCAGTACCTGAAATCTATTGAATGTCTGCAATCACTATAAAATGGGCCATTAGACACCATAATATGCCTGAAAACGAGACAAAGAATAAGGATATGAGTGCCAAAATATATAAAAATTTTGGTCCGATCAGTATAATAAAGGATAGATATTTAGAACACAAGAAAGAAAGAAAAACGAATGTAAATAGACCAATTTGCTACAAATTTTGATATAAATGCATTACATCAGTTATGTCCTGATAACAATAATGAAGATTCTTCAATCCTTAATACTAGAGCACTTTCATTAATGAAAAGATTGGAATAAACTTTTCGCCTAGATACAGTTTGCAACAAATGAAAGTATATTAATAACACCTTAATTAGAAACATACTTTTTCTCAATGCTATATCAAATAGTTGGTTGTTCCATAAGAAACATTTAATAAAACAGTTAGTATGCACATAAACTAAAAATGACATGTATACTGGGAATCTAAGAACAAACAAATATAAATCATAATAATTATGGGTTCCTAAAAAAATGTATAAAGAAATTAAAGTTAAGAATCATTCCTAAACATAAATATAAAATTCTATATATCACATACCTTGTTCAAAGAAACTTTCAATATATGAAACTCAAATTTGAGATTCCGAGCCTAATAAACAAGTTCAAGAAAACAAATCCTAAAATAATTAAATCAAGAGAAGCTTACCTTTTCGATCAAGGCAAAATTTTCTCTACAGTTTTGGTGACTTCTAAAGATGAAGCACAGTTTCAAATCGAAAATGTTTTTTAAGGAAAAGAGAAACTAAAGAGAAAAATTTAAAACAAATTAAAATTAATAAACTTCCCTAAACACACACACACACACACACACACACACACATACATATATATCTATATATATATATATATATAATTCTACATAAAAAGGCATATATTATTCAAATAAAATTTTATGTTACGAAACTCGAATTCGAAATTCTGACCTTGAAAAACAAGTAAAAGAAAATAAACCTTTTTAAAAAATCAAATCAAGAAAAACTTACCTTTTTCTATCAAGGCAAAATTTTCTCTACAATCATGGTGACTTCTACAGATGAATCACAGTTTCAAACTTAAAATGCATGTTTAAGGAAAAGAGAAAATAAGGAGAAAATCTCAATACGGCAGTGACAATGAGAGAACCAAGAGACATGTGAAGATGGAATAAGGAAAAAATCACACCACGATTGTGACGTTTTTTTTTCAAAATAAAATAAAATTTATTGATTCTGATGTCTTTTAAAAACCTAATTATTTATAAAATAAAACCTTTCCTTTTTTATTGGGTAGTTTTGTGGATAATTATATTATTTGTCATGAATTAGCAAGTTTTTTTAACTAATTGGGACAATTATTTTTTAAAAGTCTCAATTGAACAAAACATAATGACAAATAATAAAATTTGTCAAAATAATACCTACTATGATACAGTTGAAATTTTTCACAACAAAATGCGTCACTATAGGTCAATTTTTTTTGTAGTGGTGGCTAGATGGATAGCCCGTTTGTTTTGCCTAGTGAAAGGGTTTCTCACGTAAAACAACTTGTGTGTTTTTATTGTTTTCCGCCTGTCTTGTGCTTATTGATTAATTGCTAATATCGGTTAATTTTTTGCAATATCGACTAAGTAAAAAAAGTTGGTAATTAATCAATTAAAACCTATTCACCCCCTCTAGGTAGATCCAAACACATTTTTTTTATCGTCACGAACATTGAAAGAGTTTCAAAACGAATTCAAACAAATGTGTACTCTTTTGTCATAAGCAAACAAGATATAGTTTTCAAAAATCATTTGTAGCACACAACAACTATAATAATTCTTAACAACCAAACAAGACTTGGATGAAGCATCGTTTTTGATTGAATGGATATGAAATCCGTATTGGTTGTTGTCTTGTTCAAATCATTAAGAAGAAAGAAAAGACTAAATTTGGATTTAAAATCCTTATTGATTGAATGGATACAAGATCCTTATTGAGATTAGCCTTCTCATTTTCTATCACACTTTTGCATTCAAGTTACTGCAATCAAGACCATTTCATGCTTATCATTTTATGCATATCATTGAAAACCAAGGTCGCATGTCATGGAGATAAACTATAGGTCATTCAAGAGTACTTCCCAATCAATTCTCCTAGTCCAACAAAGCATTATTGAATATTAAAGTGACATGGATTACAAACAAAGCAAAGATACACAATTATTGAACAGAAATACCATATAAGCATATATGTACAACTAAGATTTTCAAGCAATTAATGAAGAAGCATAAAGTTGATCAAATTTTTGAATGTGTCACGAATGCGAAATCACTCTCTTTGCTTGAGATCCCAACATGGACTCAATCACAAAGACAAATCAACGCATGTGACAAATCTCAATAGACCTACTGAGTGACTTGAACCTAGTTGAGTCTGAAGGCTTTGTGAATAAATCCACTAGTTGATCATTTGTGCCTACATGTTTAAGTGCAATGCATTTGCTCTCAAATGGCTCCCTCATAAAGTTATGTCTAATGTCTTTGTTCTTGTTCCTCGAGTGCAGAACCAGATTCTTAGAAATGTTAATGTCACTCAAATTATCACAATAAAGGCTTAGAATATCTTGATCAAAGCCGTAATCCATAAGCATTTGCTTCATCAAAAGGAGTTGTGTGCAAGCACTCCCAGCAGCTATGTATTCAGCATCGATCGTGGACAAGGAAGCGTAGTTTTGCCTCATACAACACCTTGATACTAAATTGTTTCCTAGGAAGAAAAAACCGCCCGATATTCTCTTCCTATCATTCTAGGGAAAAATTAGGGTTCCGTTAAAAATTGAACAACGGGATATATATAGGTTTCAAAACTTTTCCTTTATAAACATATTTTATGAACTGATCTTTGTATATAGACGCAAAAAAAAAAAACTTAAAGTATACCAGAATGTTCTCTTGAAACTTTGATAATAACTTGTGTGTGGGCATATCACAGATACAGACAAGACTTGACAGAGGTTACAAAAGAACAAGAAGACAATACTTTGTCCTCTCTTTTTGAGTTCGGTCGACTCCTACAAGTAGAACAAAAGAAAACCTTTTTTCTCTTTTTGCTTTTGGCCGCACCCTCTCTCTCTCTCTGTATTAGGTTTTAGGTTTCTTATTAATATTTTTTTATTTCCTGATATGTATCTATTTATATATATATATATTTATTTAAGGATCCTAGGGTTTAATATTCCAAGTAAAAAAGGATCCTAAATCCTATTTTAATTTGGTCACCCCTTAGACTTAAACCTGTGACCTCTAGGATTAAAATAATCTTTATTATTTTTTTATCCTTTTGTATTAGTCGTGGTTTGAACATGTAACCTTCTATTACTAATAAAATAAATAATAATTCATAGTCATTAGTATAATTCTATTATTAATATACTAATCAAATAATCTTATTATTTAATTAGTTCCTTGAATTTGTTTTTCTCACTTTTGTAATACAATTAATTGGACTATCCAATTAATTTGACTATGACCCTTGTTATCAATAATCATAAAAGGCTAGCTAAACCTAACGGACCCACAGTTTTGAGCTCTAATGATATTTAGAAATATTAATTAAGCTCTTCAATTAATAATCCATGATTATTGACCTCGGAGTTACTTCGCTAAAATTCCGAGGTTGCACTCTTGAAACTGCAGATGTATTACTCAGACTGAAATCTCAGTGTCCATCGATACAGCTATTACATATGGTATGATCCTCCACGAGTGGTTCATAATTAGAGCCATTCATAAATTTTGTTATGCCTCTATAATTGTATATTTCCCATTAAGTACCATTTATTCTCCAATGAACAATTATATCCTGTCTTCCATTGCAGAAGAAGGAGAGCACTCTTAATTGTTCAAACCCCAAATCAACCCTTAAGGGAAATATTCATCTACTTCTCGTAAGAAGGAGTAGATTTTTCTATTGTGTGCAAACCTTCCCAGCCACAAGCAAAAACCTGACTCCAATATACATAGTTATTGATATAGAATGTCATTCCAATCTCATCCATGGTATGTCAAAAGCCATAATCCAACCACAAGGAGTCAGTAAGACACTTAGGGTGAAGATCACCCATAAATAGTCTTCACCCATATATAGCCATCATTTTTCGATATACTTGAATCTCATCGTTTAACAGATCTTGGTGAGAGATTCATATAGATCGTGGCCCTGTCTCATATGATTTCATCTTATAAGGTGCCTCTATTCCCACGTCACTACATTAGTAGTCTATGATAAGACCACCGTACATTAAGGAATGGACTGCAACTATATATTAACCACACAAAAAGTACCTAACCTTATTTCCTATCTACAGACTCTGTAAGTTGGATGTCTCAAACTGAATCCTTCTATATATGACATTCATGTACTCAGCTTGAGATTACATCCTGCAATATTAAATGTTTTACACGCATGCTATAAGCGTAAGGATTTTAATAAATCAATATTTATAAAATGAGAAACTAACTTCTTTTATTCATGTTTTTATAGCATCTGCATATTACAAGCTTTAGGGCATAAACACAATTTCCTGCTCAGTCTACATCACTAAAGCCGACCAAACTAGCATTAGCGTCAAAAGAGTACCATATCCCATAGTTGGATGTCTCATTCACATATCGAATAATTCTCTTCACAGAGGAGAGATGGGACTCCTTAGGATCCGCTTGGTAGCTAGCACACACACCTATACTAAATGCTATATCGGGCCTGCTCGTGGTCAAGTAAAGCAAGCTACCTATCATTCTACAATAAAGGTTTTGGTCCACACTCTTACCACTACAATCTTTGCTTAGTTCAATGTTGTACTCAAGGGTGTGTCACAATGTTTGGCATTCTCGAAGCCAAATTTCTTCACTAGGTTCTTTGCATACTTAGCTTGGGATATGAAAATCTCATCATTCAATTTCTTGATTTGCAAACCTAGGAAGTAACTGAGCTCCACAAGTAGACTCATCTCAAACTCATGATGTAGGAGAAAACACGTGGCAGAAGCGAAAATATCAATTGGTATATTTCAAAAAAAAAATTAAAAGATTGGACCTTAACCCTTGATTATTTAACATATAAATAAATTGTATCGTACCTTTTTCACATGATTATTGATGTTACGTCAAATTGAATCCGTAAGATCTTCCAATCCAATTACGAACGTGAATCACCTAGGAGTATGAGCTCCATTTCTTTGAATTGTGTACCTGAGGATATAAAACAAAAAACCTTTTTCTTTTGTTAGTCACAATAATCCTCCTAGAGAAAAACGAAGAACATTTGGTCACTTATGAATTCTCAATCTATCGATTGAACTTGTGTGAACCCGATTCGATGTTGGACACAAAACCTTTTGATGTAAAGGATATTAGTGGACTATCGAAAACAAAAGCATTCCCTCTTTTCTCTATGCTTGCCGAATTCTTCACACAATAAGTTGGATGAAGTTTTTTTTAATTATTATTAAAGAAAGCAAAATAAAATAAAAAACTTCTCACACCAGAACTAGGGTGGCCAAATTCTTTGATAGGGATATATATATAGGTGGCCAAATCCTCACACAAGGAGGAATTGTGTTGTGGTCGAAAATCCTCTCACAAGGAGGATTTGTTTTCCACCACACCTCCTATAAACTTTCGGAATTCTACAATATTCCAACTCATTAGTGTATTATCCAATAATAAGTTACTGAATATAAATTAATTGTGACTTTATCAAAAACTTTCTAATTTGACCGATTGCCAAATAGAGTTTTGATAGATATCAAAGATATCCTGATTTGACTAGATGAATAAATTCCTTTTATTTATCTACTTATCAAATAAAGTATTTGATACTTATCATACTACCAACAATAGTATGACACTTGGAGACCTTCTCCTACTTAGATGAAGATGTTGACATTTAAAAAATTAATAAATTAATTAATTTCCATTTAATAAAATTATAAAATAAAACAATTTATTAGCCCAATATCCTTAGCCTTGTCGTCTAAGCCTATAGTATAGGCAATATATTGTTTTTCTATTTTATTAAGTCCATTGGACTTTAAAAAAAAGTCTACATGTGAACTAGACCGATTTTGCTAAAAAAGAAATAAGTCCACATGCCTTAAATTAATATATTAATATAATTTTAAAACCCATTTAATTTAAAAAATGAAAATTATACTCTTAATGTATTAATGAAATGCTAATCGTACCCTAATAGGGCCACCCATTGATTCCCATATCCTTGGTTGCCCATTCCAGGTACTCGAAGAGTTACCGCGTGTCTTGATCACACATGACCGCACCTCTCCAAAACTTTTGGATTCCGAAATCCCAAAAACAAACCGAAAGATTGGTCTGGTAGAATATATCAAGTGATCCATGCAAGTTCATGTGAATTAGGGATCTTGGTGAGCTATCTAAATTTAAGCTTCAATAGACATAACCTCATCACAATCAACAAATGATTCACTTAGCTTTGGTCTATTAATTTTAGTTCATTCCACTAAAGAACTAAAATTAAACTCTTAAATAAAGATAGAATAAGTTACCGTTCCTCATTCGAACCCTGGATAGCCATATAGGTGATAGTGTATCCTCATGAAGAATACCAGTAATCATCAAGAGCTCATAGACCGCCTATAGCTTTCCTACTTCCCATATTTACTCATATGACCACATTTTGAACTTGGATATTTTGACTTGTTTTTTTATCTATATAAGCAAAATAAAAAAATAAAAACTTCTCCCAAGTCTTGAACTAGCCTTGGCTGAAATCTCTCTATAGATTGCTTAGGCTTGGTCGAATTCCATAATGTTGATATATATAGGTGACCAAAATCCTCTCTTTAAGAGGATTTACCTAGTGGCCAGGAATCCTCACTCTAGAAGGATTTACTTTCACCAACACTCTTATCAACTTTCAGAACTCTTTTCCACACCAAGACTACTATTCCAACTAATTAGTGTATTTATCCAATAACTAATTATTGAATATAAATTAAATTATGACTTTGTTAAAAACTTTATAATTTGACCAATTGTCAATTAGGGTTTTGACAGATATCAAATACTTTCTAATTTGACTAGATAAATAAATTCCTTTTATTTATCTACTTATCAAATAACGTAATTGATAATTATTATACTACCAACATTAGTATAACACAAGGAGATATTCTCCTACTTGGAAAAAGATTCTGACTTTTAATTAAATGATAAATTAAAAAACAATATATTAGGCAAGTATATTAGCCCTTAGTTCTCAAGCTTACTATATATGGGCCATATATTATTTTCCATTTTATTAAATCAAGTGAACTTTAATAAAAATTCCACATGTGAACTAGACCCAATCTTACAAAAAAAAAAACAAGTCCACATCTCTTAAATTAATACATTAATATAAGTTCACAGCCCATTTAATTAAAATGTGTAAATTATATTCTTAATTTATTAATGGAATGCTAATCGCACCCCATTATGCCGACCAAGGATTCCCACATCCTTGGCCCGCCCATTCTAGGTATTTTGAAGACTTCCTACATGTCTTGATCACACATGACCACATCTCTCAAAAACTTTTGGATTTTAAAATTCAAAAACAATTCTAGATGGACTCATAAATTAGTGCAGTAGAATATATCAAGTGATCCATGCAAGTTCATGTAAATTGGGGATCTTGATGGGCTATCCAAATGTAAGCTCCAATAGACATAACTTAATCATAACCAACAAATGATTCACTTAGGTCCGATCTATTTAATTTAAGTTCATTCCACTAAAGAACTAAAATTGAACTCTTAAATAAAGATAGAATAAGTTGATGTTACTCATTCATACCCTAGACAACCTTATTGGAGAAAGTGTATCCTCGTGAAGAATACCAGTAATCGCCAAGAGCTCATAGACCGTCTATAGCTCTCCAAGTTACCATATTTACTCATATCACCACATTTTGAACTTGGATATTTTGACTTGTCCAGAAGCCATGTTTCAATAGACACTATTGAAAATTTAACGTTAAGATTTAATATCCAATACCTCAGAACATCCATATGATGATATTCTATTCTCATTTCATAAATGGAGCCACGATGTCCATATCTATAAAAGAAGTCCTCTATCGATTAACAAATGAATACCACCAAACTATCGAGGATATACTATGCTATATAATCGTACTTATTGATAGCTCAAATGGCATTTGTAACCATAAGTCCATCATTTATCTCAGGGTTGAGATAGACTCTCTGATTCTCTTCTGGTGAAAACCTTTAACCATTAACGGGTCTAGATAAAGTATCTCACTATGATCCTATTCAATGCATCTAGTGCACTAAATTCTTTTGCCCAAAGATACCACACTTTGATGATTTTAAACTCATCATACCACATTTTATCCCACTCAAGAATCTACAACTTTAACAAGATAAAAGTGCCCAACCTTTATCTTAAGTTGTGAACATTGTTCAAGACTAAGTAAAGAACTATGTCTACCTCATACATATCCAGATGTACGAACAATTCTTCATTTCTCGTAGTCTTTTGACCTTATAATTATTTTTTTTGACAATTATAATAATTAAAATATAAATGCTATATGATTTGTTAAACTAGAAATCATTTTATTAATATGAAAATATTGTCAAATATATTATTACACTGTTGCTATTGAGTATAATCCCAATAGAGGGAACTCATATAGGGGAATGATCAACACCGTCTTTGGTGGGCCATGCATAGGAAAGAGTAGCCGAGAGAGAATGTCAGAAGTTTGTAAGGTAATTGGTGGCTAGGGAAACCTGAAGGTAAACTTAGTTGGTCCTGACCAGAAGAAACTCAAGTAAGGATGGGACCCCATAATTTATTCTGAGGGCACATGGACTTGAAGTTAGATCAAACAATGTAATCGTAGTGTCTGTCCATATTGGCCACAAGGAAGTAAGACGAGCATTGACTGATAATGGGAGCTCGGTGGACATCTGAAGCGTCAGAGTATTCAATCAGTTGGGGCTACAAAGAAAAGATCTACAACTATGGATAGTTCCACTCAAGATTCAGAGGAGCAGAAGTGAAATCATTAGGAACAATTAAACTGCCCATGGAGATCGGGAGTTACCCTTGCCAGAAAATGGTACTCTTTGATTTTATGGTATTGGACACTGAGAATGTTAGGATTATGCTCAATAGCAAGAGTGTAATAATGTATTTGACAATCTTTTTAAATTGAATAAAGTGATTTTTAGTTTAACAAATTTGATAGCATTTATAGTTTAATTATTATAATTGTCAAATGTAAATAATCATAAGGTCAAAAGACTGAGAAAATGAAGAATTGTTCGTACATCTAGATATGTATAAGGTAGACACAATTCTTTTGTTAGTCTTGAACAATATTAAAAACTTAAGATAAAGGTTGGATCCCTTTATCTTATTAAAGTTGTAGATTCTTTTGCTAGCATTTGAGTGAGATCAAATGTGTTATGATGAGTCTAAAGTCATCAAAGTGGAGTGTCTTTGGCCAAAAGAATCTAGTGCACAAGGTGCATTGAATAGGATCACAATGAATTACTTTATCCAAAACTGTCAGTGGATAAAAGTTTTCACTTAAAAACAATCAGAGAGTCTATCTCAATCCTAAGATCATTGATGGACTTATAGTTACAAGTGCTATCATTTGAGTTGTCAATGAGAACGATTATATTGAATAGTCTATCCTCGATTGTTTGGTGGCATTCTTTTGTCAATCGATAAAGGATTTTATTTATAGATATGGACATCGTGGCTCTATGAGCTCTTGGCGATTACTGGTAGTTTTCACAAAGATACACTATCTCCAATAAGGTTTTTTAGGGTACGAATGAGGAACATTAACTTATTCTATCTTTATTTAAGCTCTCAATTTTAATTCTCCAGTGGAATGAGCTAAAGTTAATAGATCGAACCTAAGTGAATCATTTATTGATTGTAATAAGGTTATGTATATTGAAGCTTAAATTTTGATAGCCCGTCAAGATTCTTAATCCACACGAACTTTCATGGGCCACTTGATATATTCTACTGGACTAATTTCTAGGTCCATCTAGAATTGTTTTTAGATTTTGAAATCCAAAAGTTTTGAAGAGGTGCAGTCATGTGTGATCAAGACACGTGGTAACTCTTATGATGCTTGGAATGGGCAGCCAAGGATGTGGGAATCCTTGGGCGGCCCTAATGGGGTACGACAAGCGTTCATTAATACATTAAGAATATAATTTGCACATTTTAATTAAATGGGTTGTTAAATTATATTAATGTAATAATTTAAGGCATGTGAACTTTTTTTATAAGAAAGGGCCTAGTTCACATATGGACTTTTTATCAAAGTCCACTGGATTTAATAAAATGGAAAATCAATATCTTGCCCATGGTTTAGGTTTGGGTGGCAAGGGTTAAGATTATTAGCCTAATATAATGTTTTATTTTATTATTTAATTAAATGGATGTTAATTAATTTATAAATTAATTAAAAGTCAAAATCCTTTTCTAACTGGGAGAATGTCTCTTAATGTCATACTATTGTTGGTTGTATGATAAGTATCAAAAACTTTATTTGGTAAGTATATAAATAAAAGTAATTGTTTTATGTAGTCAAATTAGGAAGTTTTTGAAATCTATAAAAACTCTAATTGACAATTGGTAAAATTAGGAAGTTTTTGATATCTTCACAATTTAATTCATATTCAATAACTTAATATTGGATAATACAGTGATTTGTTGGGAAAGGATTGAACTCAAAAGTTGATAGGGGTTTTGTTGAAATAAAAAATCCTCCTTGTGTGAGGATTTTCGGCAACCTATAAATTCCCATCAAGGGAGTTCGACCAAGACTAACGTCTTGAGAGAAATTTATTTTTTTGTTTAAAAAAAATCATCCAACTCATAGGAAAGGTGTGAGAATTCGGCGAAGAGAAAAAGAAAGAAAGAAGCGTTTTATTTTTGATAATGCACTAGTAGCTTTTATATCAAAAGGCTTTGTGCGCAACATTGAATCGGAGTTCACGCGAGTTACGATCAAAAGATAGAGAATTCACAAGTGACCAAACGTTCTTTGTTTTTCTAGGAGGGTTATTGTGATTAACCAGAGCAAATGTTTATTAGTTTTTCCATCATTAGGTACACAATTCTAAGAAAGGGATCCCACACTCTTAGGTGATTCACATTCGTGATTGGATTGGAATATCTTGCGGTTTCAAGCTAGCGCAACATCACTCATCACTTGAAAAGGTACAATACCTTTTTAATTATATGTAAATTAATCAAGGGTTAAGGTTCTCTCTTTTAAAAGGAAATTTTATGAAATATAACTATCAATTTTTTGGCTTCTACCGCATTTTTTTCCTATAGAGAACTGGCCCTACAATGCCCTATTGGGAAGACCTTTTCTGAACAAATCAAAGGTTGTCACTGTAACTTACGCTATGACTGTGAAATTCCCAAATGAGGAAGGGGTCGGTTGACACACTCCCAGTGTCCCTCTAAACTGTTGGTGCTCTAAGAACTAAATAAAATGAAATGTAGTGTGCGAGTTTGATTGTCGAGTATAGCAGACACAGGTAATGGTATCATTCCCAAAGAGAAACATGAAATAGTACTATGATTGTTCTAGTACAAGTCACTATAAGTTATGCCAATTGTAAAATGATTGGTACGAAAGATTCTAAAGATATGTTGAGGAGATAATGATGCAACATGCTAATAATAGAATTCAAAACCTAGTTCCTATCAACAATGATCTATAAGGATGAGTTTCAAGTGTAACCTACTCAAGATTGATCAACCAAGAGATAGATCCATTATTCATGCACACAATTCATGCTTAGATGCTAAGTAAAGATCATACCTAACAATCAACATGTTAATCTGTTAAGCATAAGTGCAACTCAAGATACAAGATAGATAACATATAGACTAGATCATTACTAAAAGTGTTCACATATATACAATCACCAAATCCTCAACAAAATGGATTTAGCCACTCAATATCATATAGGTACAAGAAAAGTAAAGAGAAAGATAAATAAAGCTCAGTGATTCTTGATGCTTCCTTCTATGCTTGCTCAACAAGACTCTGCTTGATTGACAAATAGTAGATCTACATACCACTACTTGAAGATTCTAATTCTAAGTTTTGAAATCTAAAGTGTTTAACATAAAGATATCAATTCAAAGTTTAAGTGATATGGTGTTTCTAACTCTAAATCATAAGACTAAAATCTAACACCCAACTCTACTTTTTCTGGAAAGAAAAATGTGTTTATATAGTAAGCAAAAGATTTGGCTGAAATCCACTTGCAGGGTGACGTGTAACAGGGTCTGCGACTTGAACCTCATAGAATTATCTTACAGTTAAGTCAGTACAAGATCTGCCACTACATTCTGCTGGTTGTAACTCATAAATCTTCACTTGTGGTTATTCCGCGACTTCAACATCGTAGCCTTTAATCACATTGACTTGTGAGGCTACACTACTGGTTGATTCTGTGAGTAAGAACTGGCAGTATTTACTCATATTCTTTTCTAGAACTGAACTGCTAGATAGAGCTCGCAATAAGGACTTGCAGAAAATATCTGGTATGGCTGCTACCTTCTACTACGAGATCTAACTCGCAGTTACTTCTCGCAATGCTCTTTGCCTTTGTTTTACTGCCTCGTTCTACGAGTTGTGACTTACAGTGATAACTCACAGTGTCTTTTAGACTTTATCTGTGACTTCATTCTGTGAAGTGGAACTTGCAGATTTCTTCAATCACATAGCTTTTACTTTATTTTCTCCCATATTCTTCATCAAGTCGTCAATTTCCCCGAAATAACAAAAATACCTGTAAAGGACTAAAATAGATAATTGAAACACACAAATGTCCGATAAACAGAGACAAAAGGGATGAATTTGATGCTAAAAACATATATAAACTTAGAGTGATCAAAACCTCCAAACTAACCTTTGCTCGCGCTCGAGCGAAGCTACTTAAAATAAAATAACAAAAATAACTCCTAAAATGTTACAAGAGCCAATGTTTATAAAGTTTTTCATTCTGATGCATGTGAATGAATAGGTCAAGCGAAAGATACTGAGTAGGAAATAACAAAATGTCATTCAATATGAATTAGCACACAATCGAATCCCACAATCTAACTTCAAAGTTTCAAAAATTGTGAACTTGAATGCGTGGATACAATTCACATTTACTCTAATACTCATTGGATTTCAGTCGATTTTCTATAATAATCATAGGCTCACTCTTTATCAACATATGCAAAATTAAATATATATGAATGTGTTCACATAAGATATATGTTTTACTTGGAAGCACATGTCTAAAAAATTTGATCTGATGATAGAGTTGAAAAACCAAGAACGTGGAAAGAGCGTGCATCGATGAGTTTTCCCAAGTTAGACATCCCAAAGATCAATTAGGAGTTTACTTGATTTCAACTGGTGATAGGAGTTAGGTGTATGTTGACGATCATTGCCCACTAAGGTGAGAACTATGACACATGGCAATTTTTCTGGTTTTACCCATTTTGACTCAGCACTTTTCAATTTTCTTTTACTGTCTATGCCTCACTACCATTTTCTTGCACATGGTTGCCACTTGTGTTTGAGAGTGACATAAGTGTTCAATTTTCCAACACTTACTTCATTTTTCCTTTAATACCCTTCTTTGTACAATTTGTAGTATGATTAAGTACACGTTGTCCCTCCTATTTTCTAAGGCAAGGATGTGTTTATTGCTTTGAAATCTTTCTTTAGGGCATGTTTTTGGGTGATTTTGAAAATAGAAGCACATACTACATAACATCATAATTAAAAGTCTATCTATCATGATAATACAAAATGTAGTAAGCAGTCCAAATACATGATCAATGGCATTCAACAGGTTAATGATTAATGAGATCAACATAGGCATAGAACATTTAGAAACACAATTTAGAAGAGTAGAATTAACCCTCAAAAATAAGAAATTTAGGCACAAATTCTCTCTTTGGTAGCCACCACTATTGATCCTAACATTTTCTTACAAAATCTCTTTAACTAAGTAATAAAGAGAAAAAGGGACTAACACAATTTGTGTAATCAATCATATAATGATACAAAGTTATCCAAAACTCAGAAACTAGTGCAATGCACGATACTCTTCAACAACACAACATCACATCCAAAAATTAATTTTTGTTCACGAAAGACTCAAATTGTAACACTTTGCCCACACCCCCAAGCCTAAACTCAACATTGCCCCCAATGTTTTAAACCACAAAGAACAAGGGCACGAGTTCAAAGGTTTGGATGTATAAACAACAAAACTTTTACCATAATATATGTACAATCTAAAACTCCTCCACTACATAAATTCATAAAAACCTATTCATTAATCACAAAGCAAAACACACTAAAACTAAGTAACTTATAAAAAAAAACTTAAATAATTAACTAATATATACAAAGGTAGAGTGTACTTAGGTAGTTTTCCTACCACTAAGCATTGCATTGGAGCTCTCTAACTCCGTCAACTCGGCTTTTCTAACACTGTTGCTTCTTTAATCCCTTTTAAGTACGGCTTAACTCCATGCCCGTTAACCTTGAAAGTGTCCCCATTCCTTAAATCTTTTAACTATACCACTCCATAGGGGAAAAATTCCTATATTCGATATGGAATGAACCGTTTAGACCTTAACATTTCCAGAAACATCTTCAACCGAGAGTTGAAAGTAGTGCCAACATTTCTGGATGCAAATCCTTTCTAATGATCATCTTGTCATGCACTTTTTTTATCTCTCCTTATAGAGCTTTGCGTTCTCACATGCTTCATCTTGAAGTTCTTGAAGTTTATTCAATTGTTACTTTCTTTGTTCTCCCGCTTTGTCTAAGTCAAAGTTGAGCTACTTAATGGCCCAATATGCATGGTGCTCTAATTCCACATGTAGGTGACATGCCTTTCTAAAAATCAACCGGAATGGAGTCATACCAATTGGAGTTTTCAAAGTTATCCTATATGCCCATAATGCATCATTTAACTTGAAAGCCCAATCCCTTCAGTTTGGCTTGAAAGTCTTCTCTAGAATCTGCTCGATATAATTATTACTGACTTCAACTTGGCATGAGGTCTGAGGATGATATGGAGTTGCCACCTTGTGCCTCATGTTGTACTGTCTCATCAATGTTACAAATATTTTGTTACAAAAATGGCTTCCTCCATCACTGATCATATAACTAGGAATCCTGAATCTTGTGAAAATAAACTCGTTCACAAGTTTTACAACAAATGTCCTTCTTGGTGACCTTTGCCTTCACCTATTTGGACACATAATCTACTGCCGCCAAGATATACAAGTTGTCCTCTGAAGGTGGACATAGTCTCATGAAGTCGATTCCCCAACAATCAAATATTTCCACCACCATATTCATCATTTACGACATCTCATTCCTCTGCAAGTCAAGCAAAAGTGATAGGAATTCTTAAAATTTGAAGGCCAATAAAACCCTGACTGCAGTACCTTCAAAGACATAGTTCTTGCACTAAAATGGCCTCCACAACTCAACTCATGACAAAACTTTGGAATGTCCATCTGTTCACATTTCGGAATACACCGCCTAGTAATCTGATTTGCTCCATGCTTGAATAAATAAGGGTCATTCCACAAATACTGCCTTGCCTTCCATCTGAATATTTCTTTGCTTTGGTATGACAAATCTAGGGGTATGATGTCATTTGTCAAGAAGTTGACAATATCCACAAACCATGGCTCATCATTTGTAATAGACAATAATCTCTCATCCGAAAAGTCATCGCTTAGTGGAAATGAATCCTCCTCTAGCTTGGATTCATGCATCAACCTACTTAATTGATCGGCTACCACATTCTCACTCCCCTTCTTATCTCGAATCTCAAGATCAAACTCTTGCAATAAGAGTATCCACCTAATTAGTCATGGTTTGGCGTCCTTCTTTTAGAATAGATATCAGAGAGCCGGATGATCCGTGAACACAACTATCTTGCCCCAAATCAAATATGATCTAAACTTTTCCAATGTAAATATCACCGCTAACAACTTCTTTTCCGTGGTTGAGTAGTTAAGTTGAGCATCATTCAATGTCCGCCATACATAATAGATGGTGTATAGATTCCTCCCTACTCGTTGTCCAAGCACTGCCCCAATTGTGTAATCTGATGCATCAAACATAAGTTCGAAAAGTAGATCCCAATTTGGTGGTCTCATTACAGGTGCTGATGTCAATAATGTCTTAAGCCTCTCAAAAGACTCTAAGCACTTATCGTCCAAGTCAAACTCGATGTCTTACTGCAATAACCGATATAAAGGTCTCGAAATCTTAGAGAAATCCCTAATAAATCTTTTACGAAACCCGGTATGCCCCAAGAACGAACGAATTTCCCTCTTTGTCCTAAGGGGTTGCAAACTCTTTATCACATCGATCTTCACCTTATCGACCTCTATCCCTCGCTCTGAAATTATATGCCCCAAAAACTATCCTTAACTCACCATAAAGTGGGTTTTCTCCCAATTTAGCACTAGATTGGCTTATTGCACCTCTTTAACATAAAATGAGGTTGAGAAGACAATCAATGAATGAACGCTCCATTACCAAGAAATCATCCGTAAAATCTTCTATAAATTCTTCCACCATGTATGAAAAGATTGACGTCATACACTGTTGAAATGTTATGGGTGCATTGCACAAACCAAAAGGCATATGTCGATACGCAAATGTCCCGAACGGACATGTGAAAGTTGTCTTCTCTTGATCTTCTGGTCGATTGCTATTTGATTATATCACGAATAACAATCTCATAAGCAATAATGACTATTTCGTGCAAGACGCTCCAACATCTGATCTATGAAAGGCAAATGGTAATGATCCTTATGAGTAGCATTATTAAGCTTTCGATAATCTAGGCAAACTCTCCTCCCAGTTTGAGCTCTCTGGGGTACCAACTCCTTGTCCTCTTTCCTCACAACAGTAATACCAAATTTCTTTGGTACCACATGAATTGGACTAATCCATTGACTATCCGAAATTGGATAGATGATACCATTTTCCAGTAACTTGAGAACTTCTTTCTTGACTACCTCTTTCATGATAGAGTTGAGCCTTTGCTAAGCTTCTATTGATGGCTTATACCCTTCTTCAAGAAGAATCTTATGCTTGCAAGCAGGACTAATTACCATGAGATAATCCAAACCCTATCTGATTGCTCCCTTATACTTCCTCAAAACTTCTATGAGTTCTGCCTCCTCTGGTGGACTCAAATCTGATGCTACAATCATTAGTAGTGGCTCATTCTCCCTTAGAAAAAATATATTTCAACGAAGATGGTAGAGGCTTCAACTCAATCACTGGAGAGGAAATAGATCCTCGTATTGATCCTTTGGGACGAATCTCTTCATTGATTTCCTTTAGTGCATTTTATTCACTTTCCCATACTAGAGTATCGATTCAATCATGTTTAGGATCTATTTTTATGAAAATCTTTTGGCTCACATAAGCTTTCATCCAGCAAAGTTATTCATAATCGAACATCTCATCCTCTGAAAAGTCTTCCATACTCCTGCAAATAAAATGATTAAATTCACAAGAGTGCTTACTTAACTTAATACTATACTACTATAAGCTATTATAATTGTTGACGTCAATTTCTTGTTGGGCAAGAAAGTCAACAACGCTTGATTCAATTATGACCTGTTAAAAGAGAAAGAGAAAGAGAATACAATTGATATGCTAATGACATGAGTATACGTGGTAAAACTACAGTGTCCGGAGAAACATCCACATGTGGTTGTAAGCACAACCAAGCCAAATCCACTATTAAATAAGGAATTACACCACTCAATCTCTCTCGCCTATCTTTTACAGTTATTACTTCCTGCTCCCTATGTTCTCTTCCTTCTGTTCCTCTTTTACAGTGAGATTATGGGTCTATTTATATGTGTGTAGAACCCTAATCCTTGTTACATATAAGGAAAGATGATAGTTTTTGATTGGAACTGGTTGCTTGTTAAAGTCATCTTTATCTTCTTTTCTATTTCTGAGATCTTGTGGATCGAGTCTGAATCTTTATGGGATTATAGTTCCGCAATCCGTTTAGGACTTATTTCCTAATCGGTGCACAATCTTTTAGAAGAGTAGAGTTATCATGGTTGGTGTTTATCCTTCTGGAAGCTTTAAAGTTCTTTTCTCCTCTTATACGGGGGAATGAAATAAGGATGTTTCCGTATTGGAGTGTGATTCTAGATCCTTTCTCTGGGCCTATTTACTTTTGTGAATCAAATATTTCTTGACATCCTCTTTACTTGGGTTTCTTATGTCATCCCGAGTAAAGTTGAATGTGCTGAATATTCGTATTCGGCCTTACTCGGGTTCTCATGTCTTGGTGATACCACCGATGGTGTTTTTCAGTTGTCAGTTTCAATACTTATCTGACAATCTTCTTGGGAGGTTTCCTTATCTGTCAATGACGTGAACTTTTAATAAAATATACATATAACAATACCCCCTTCAAATGCTTTTACCGAGTAGAATTCATTTTGGTGAAAGTATTTTAATCGTTGAATCTCTGTCTAGCTTTTTGTTATTTCCTTCATTAATGCCTCATTAAAATAGGAATAATACTCCGTAAATCAATTCGCAACATTAATGATGTGTTTTAATGGCAACCATGTTTGTGCAATTTGTATCATCATGCCAAATCCTTATGATTGTGACGTTCTGAAATTATTACGGCTTGATCTGTTGTCTTCATAACACGTGTCTTTCTATAGTTTGGTATTTTTGTTGGCGTTTATGAGGTATGATCTACTGATTATCCGATATGCCGCTTATGTCATCGAACGTCCCCCTTTTTTCAATCTTCCCGTCTTTCCAAACCTTAGGATTTCGTGTTTTAATCATCAAGTGGCTTATTTAAATTTTTGTAGGGCTATTCCATCACTATTTTTGTGAAAATAAAATCAGGGTTGCTTCTGTCTTCCTACTCTTGCGCACAGATCTGTTCTTCACTCTTTAATGAAGCTTTTTTTCAGTTTCCTGTGTCTGCTTTAAAGGTCAGTTTCTATGGATCCTATTGCATGACACTGTCTTTTTGTTAAGACTTTTGATGCACTTGAGTGTGGAGATACTTAGTCTCGTGTATTTTAAAATTATTGGGGGAATCACCCTGACCAGCCTTATTTTTTGACTGTTGACGTTTATGGGCTTTACCCTAGCCCTAGCTTTGAATCTTCCTCCAGTTATGAGTCTTCCATTTATGATCGTCACAGGGTACCTTTAAAATCTAGGATAGGAAAGCATCATAATGGTTGCACAGTGTGCAGATATATTCTAGGCGGTATTCAAATTAGGAGGCAAGTGGTTGATGAGAACGACATTGAAGAAGAACAACGTGCCTCTTTGATCCTCTTCTCTCTTGATCGTCTAAGTGCTTATGATGTTGAACTGAACATGGTCGGGACTATTGAGATTGAAAAATATCATGCTCGGTTTGATCTAGATGATTCTATTCCGATGATGTCTGCTGGTGATAGGGTCGCGTGGAATCCTCCCTCGGGTATGGTTACAATTTATGGATCCATATTTAGCTGTGGGTTGACTATTCCCATTCAACCTTTCATCGCCTAGTTCTTTACCGAGATGGGGATTGCTCCTGCCTAGCTTGCCCTAAATAGCTATAGGATTTTGATGTACATGTGGCACATGTGGAGTTGGATGAAGTTGTCACCTTCTTCTTCTCATGTAATTAAGCAGTTTAATACTCTTAGGCAGTTTGGTCAGACTAGGACTTATTTTCTTTTGTCTAACCATCTAGATAACTAGATTTCTGAGGGAGTGAATGTGAGTCAGGGCATCGAAACTTCCCTTGATGTCAAGAAAAAATGTTTTATTTGGGGTTTTCACACTTCAAACAAATAATGGAAAAATAGTTGGTTTTTCATATGAGGGATTTAGGGAAACCTGGGAGAGCTTTCAGTCGGTGAAGCTCAGAAAGTACTGAAGGTTCCTCATTACTTTTGCTCTCCCAATTACTGGAACAAAACGCTGCCTGTTTTCATTGGTGTTGAGTTATCTAACCTTGCTCGGGTAGCTGTGCGTACTTTGGAAAAAAGAAGTAGGTCCTACCTTTTTTATGGGAAGAAAATTATGGATCTTGGCTTCTTTGCTCATATTTCTGCTCGTCGTAGACGATGTAAGTGAGCTTTCTTGTTGCTCTTATTTTGTCGCTTTTACCATTTTATACCTTTTAACTCCTTATCCCTTTCGAATTTAGTGTACGATATGGACATCGTCTATAACGCCCAAGCTCGCCAGGTGAATGCGATTATTCAAGCAAATTGTAAAGAGACTTCTCATCAAAGGGAAAAGGGGATTGCTTTACCTGATAGTGAATAGGATGAGAATTTTAAAGAAGCAGATGAACAAGTTCCTGAGTACATACCTGAGGAGGTCATAAATCCGAGTGTGGGGGAATCAAACTTCTAGAGTGGTCCCATTGGGCCTGATAATGACCCGAGACTGCTTGAGGATGTGGGCAAGCAAAAAGGGCCTCCTGTTGGAGTAGCGTCTTAGAGGCCTAGTTCCCCCGCCAAAGAAGTGCCAGCTGGGCCGTTTGTTGATAGGGGCAAGGAAGGAGTTAGGGAACCCCCTACTGAACAGGTTGATACTTCATTTCCTGGTTTTTTCTAGCCTTTTTAAGATATAACTGAAGACCAGGAAGATCCTACAGCAGATCTTGGTTTTCATCGTACTAGGGCCGAAAAGAGGATGGCAGCTCATTATCCTACTCGACCTCCTCCAAAAGTTCCAAGAGTGGTGTCGTTCATTAAGTCGAGTGATGAAAACGCTGACGCTAGGGATTTCCTGAGTGGTCAAATGGAGAAGCCTTCAGAAGAAAGGGAGAGTCCTCTAGAGAGTTTGAACAGAGATAACTCCTTACCTCTTAAGGTTGAAACTATAGAAGCATGGTTCTCGGAATAGCATATAAGCCCTTCCCTCCAAGATATGTTGAAGACAATGTCTTCCGACCGAGCTTTTATTAGTGATGATCATTGGAGCTACTTCAGGAATGGTTCCCTTATGGACTGCCTACAAAATATTTTCAACAGTGCAATCTACGTAAGTCTTTTGAACCGCACTTCGCATTAATGCACCTTAATTTGGGCGTCTTTAACTTTTTTCCCTACATGTGGATGCTGAGTTCGCTGAGGCTATTCAGATGCAACAACACCAACCTGGTCGGATAAGGTATCGAGAAGCTCAGTTAAAGGAGAGTGAGGATAACAGTGCTCGGATTGAGGTGACCTATCAAAGAGAGGTGAGTTCTGCCTAGGAATTCACCGATCGTTGGTTAACGAAATAGATGGAGGCCGAGAAGAGGATCTCTGCTGTAGAGGAGAAGACTAAGTCTTTACAAGACTTGCTCTCCATTGCCTAGGAGTCAATGCTTCAGGTTGAACAGGAGGTCAAAAAAATGAAGTCATCTTATGAGGGTAAAATTAAAGATCTTAAGCGCCAAGCTCTGACAATTGAATCCCTCTTAAAGGAAGACAGGCTGGAACTTGAAAAAATTTATTGACAGTTTATAAAATTCCATATTTGCATAATTGCTTTTTAGCGTGAAACTGTTCTTATGAATGTTGAAACGCTGAATGTTAAAACGACAAGTATCTTATTAACTGTCTTGCTTAAAATACCAAGTATCTTATTTAACTGGTTGATATCGTTATCTGAGTAACTTCAACTTTTTTAAACGCCAAGTATCTTATTTAACTGGCAAATATTATTAGCCGAGTAATCTTGAAACAAAGGCAAGTGGATTTGCACTTGTATTTCGTACTCGGTTGCTATCTAAACGTTGCATCGAAGCTTACCATAATCATACGTTTGGATCCTTACGCATGTCATTGAGGACGTCTCCTAGTTTTGTCTATGCAATGGTATACCGAATCGTTAAGCTCTGGATTACTTAACACAGCTACGCAACTGACCAGAATTTACCCGACGGTGCATCAGGTTTGCCTTTTGGCTAAGGTCTTAGTTGAACTTGCTCGGCTGGCATGCTCTTTTGAGCTTCTCTGCCCATTCCGGATTTTGCCAAATTAATGGCCCCAAGCTTTTTATCGTATGTCAATTCTTTAGCCATATGTTCTTATTACCATATGCTCATATTTATGGGAATCTCGTGTCGGTTTTTATTTTTAATTCTATAAAATTAACAAAATCTGGAAAAAATCTCCAAAGGATTTCTAAAAATAAATTACTAAAAACATCCTGACGAAAGAAACAAGAGAGAAAATAAAAAATAGCCATTAGAAACATTAAACTTTCATTTGTAAGCACTTTTGAAATTATATTTGTTAATAGCCAGTTTTAAAAAAAAAACAGTGTATGTCCATATATTACAAAAATACCCATGGATTTGATTTTTTCTTTAAAACTAAAAGCAAACTTGAAATCATGACTAAAATCTGGAACCAAACTTGAAATCACGACTAGAAACTTAAAACTTGAAATCTTGTCTAAAAACATGAAATTTTGAAACTTGAAATGTAAAAACTTGAAATCTTGACTAAATTGAAATGTTAAAACTTGAAATGTTCTGGGTTTTTAAGTTTTTCGTTTTTCGTTTTCAAATTTTGAAACTTGAAATCTTGACTAAATTGAAATGTTGAAACTTGAAATGTCCTGGGTTTCTAGGTTTTGTTTTCTTCCATTTTTTCTGCAGATCTAATCACCGGTGGAGGGGGAGCTCGACGGCGTTGATGGACTATCGTGAAGCCCCAGGCAACGGCACACCGGTACTCCTGCAAGACGTCTACGATGTGTTAGAGAGAAAAAAAAAAAGAGAAAGAGAGGTGAGTGAAAGAGAGAGAAAGAAAGAAGAGAGATGTATGGGGAGAGAGCAAGAGAGGTTTGGTGAGAGAGGGAGGAGGTCGGTGACAGTTCACCGGCCTCAGTAAGGACGCCAGTGACTGTTCATCGGCCTCCGTAAGGACACCGGCGGCGGTTCACCAGCACACGGTCGGTATGAGAGAGAGATCGAGGAGAGAGAAAAAAAAAGTGAAAAGAAAGAGAAAGTGTTTGGGGATGGTTTTTATATGAGGCATTCAAGTAATTTCTTAAAAAAATGGCTATTAACGAATAAATTTTTGTATGTGGTTAAAAATAAAATTTCCATAATAGTTGTGGTTATTTTTAACAATTTCCACAAGAAATGAAGCCAGAAATTAGGGAGTTTTAAGGATAAAAAATCTTCAGGTATTGGGCATTGCATGGTCGGGGTAAAACCCCTCCATCTGGTCGGGCAATCCAATATGCTCTATGTTGGTATCAGAGCCTGGTTGTACCTTTGATTAATTAATGTATATATACGGGGATCTTTTTATTTTTATTGTAAATATGCATATTTTAGAAAGAGCTGACACTCTAGGTATTCACATATATAATTATATTGGAATGTAAGTGCTTGTGTGTGTGTGTATATATATATATATATATGTTTTAAGAATATGATTTGTTATTGCTCGATTTTGGCTCTAGAATTTCAATGTATTTTTGTTTTGGAATTGTAACAAGCAGGGTGACCTATCATCTGCATAATTTTCTTCTTGGTAGTTGCTAAGTATTTTTTATTATTATTTTATTGTTGTAAAGTAAAGTTCTGATGTAATATATTCAAGCTTCAAAGAATCAAAGTCGAAGAATTAGAAGTAGAAAAGAAGCAACGGAGCAAGCCTAGGCAGCCCGTGAGCACCAAGGCAAAAAGTGTACGCATGATCAAGCAAGCAGTTGCGCTTGTTATGGTGCGGCATTGCACGGCCTTCCAAGGGGATGGATGCATGCGATCACCCATGGTGTGGGAGCAAAGGAGCTTCGCGTGAGGTAGCCACACAAGGCTTCGGGCACGTAAATGACTTAATACAAGACCTTTGGATGGATGGCTGCTTGATGACTTGTTTGCCAAGTTAGGATTAGGGTAATTTACATGCTTTTTTAGGATGGACCAAAATTGTGGCTATTTATTTTTCCATAAATATTGCAATGCATTGTTTGATAACTTGTCATATAGAATAGGAGTGCCACTCATATATCTCATTTGGTATGAACATGCATTCAATGATTTAGGTATCTAATTAGCTTCTAGATAACTTAGTAAACCATTCTACAGAATTCCATCACACGCCTTAAACAATTGAGTGGGAGAAAGTGCTTGGAACAGCTATGGCCTCCAAGCTTAGTTGAGCTTTATGTTTTGTGTGATAACTCCCCAAGGGGTATCCACGAATAAAATTTAGCAAGACTCCTTACATAGATAGACTAAACAATTGACTCAAATGATATCTACTCTCAAAGAGGGGATTTTTTTGAGGAAATATATATAAGGTCGATAACTTGGTAACACACTCAATATGGTTTTACTAATATCCTCCCATGAGTTCTTGTCAATAAATCACAAGGCTAAATTAAAAACGTTGGTCGTTCTACTAACAATTAGGTGGGACCTAGTCCAACTAATAGATGGTGCGAACTCCCAAAGAAGGCACGTGACATTTATAGGTGTTAGATCACAGTTGAATTTTATGACTGGATTATTTTATTTAACTCAAAATAAATATTCAAAATCATTATTGTTTACTTATATATAATTTTGTTTTATTCAGAAAGCATGACCCTATCCCGAATCAACATCCTAACAAATAATACTTTAACTGGGGATAATTATGTCACATGGGAAAGAAAAATTCGGTTATTGTTGCAAGCTGAAAAGCATAAGTTTGTTTTGTGTACCCCTAAACCACCTACTCCTACTGATGAATCTAATAAGGTGCATAGAGGCGAGTATGAGCAGTGGAAGGCCTCAGATGAGATGGTCAAGTGTTACATTATGGCCACCATCTTTGACATGTTCCAATAGCAATATGAAGGAATGGGAATGCTGCTTATATAATGAACTCTTTGGAAGAGATGTTTGCTATGAAGTCCAGAACAACTAAGAGAGAGAAACTGATTGTTTTTATGAATGAAACCTAGATAAGCTGTGAATGGTCACATTATGAAAGTCATAGCACATCTTAACATTACTGAACTTAATGGTGCTGAGATAGATGGTGAGACAAAAATTGACATGATTGTCAACTCACTATCAGTATCCTTTGATTGGTTCAAGTTGCACTACACCTTGAACAAAAAGGAATACACCTTGTAGGGCCTGATGCAAGATATTCAAAGCGCTCAAAAAATCCGTGTTAAAGGCAAGGGCTAAGAGATTCTTACAGTTGGTACAGTTATTACTGTTAAGACCTGTAAGAAGGTCAAGAAACAATAGAAGAAAAGATAACTTAGGCCTACCAAGAAGGACACCAAGAAAGTAATCAATATCAATAGAAAGTGTTTCCTTTGAGGAGAAAGGGAAATTGGAAAAGAAATTGCCCAAAGTCTCAAAACAAGAAGGAAGAATGTAATATTAATTATCTTGAAACATGTTTTCTTGCAGATTCTATTGATTCTTTGATCATAGACTCTTGAGGCACTAATCATGTTTGTTATTCCTTATAGGAGTTCCAGAAAAGGAAAAGACTGAATAATAATGAATTCACCTCATGTTTAGGCAATGGAGAGTCGGTGTCTGCAAGTGCAGTGGAAGATATTAGAGTTAATCTAGATTTTAGTAGGCTTTTAGATTTGATAGACGTTTATTATGTACCTTAATTCAAGGGGGATTTAATTTCAGTCTCTTGTTTAAATAAATTTGGATATTCGGTTACTTTTCATAAAGGTTTCATTACTATTATGAATGATAAATTTGTTTGCAAAAGTACATTGGAAAACGGTTTATTCCATTTGCATAGACATATCTCTCACTTGTTAGACACAGAATCAACGGAACCAAACCTACCTATGGCATTTGCGCCTAGGTTATAATAACTTTGATAGGATCAAAAGATTGGTTAGTGATGAACATTTAAGTGACTTAAAGGTTGATGATTTATCAACTTGTGAATCTTGTTTGGATGGTAAGATGACCAAAAGATCGTTCACTGAAACAAATATTATGGTGTGTTTAAGATAAATCTAGAGGAGGGTGGATAGATTTTAAACAATTTTACCAATTTTTCATTATTGGTCAAGTTGATGAAAATACCCCTAGCTAGTTATAATAATATCACAAATGTAATAAGTGTGGAAATAGTAAAGACACTTGAGATATACGTGGAAACCCTCAAAATGGGAAAAACCACGGGTTTTTAAGTGTGCCACACTCGAACCTCGAATCCACTAATGGCAAAGGAATTACAACCTCATCCCGGTTTAAAATCCACCACCACTACCTAATCTCGGTATAAGTGAACCTAGTCCATCTTGCTTGCGATTTAAGCTACCTAATCTCGGAAGCAACACAAGTCTTACTTCTTAATGAAGAGATAAAATGGCCTATGTGAATATATGATGATATTCAAAGAACAAACAAGGCTAGGAAACCTTATATGCTTATCTAAGATAATGAAATGACAATTAATGCGATCCTAGATATCAAGAGCTAAATGACATGTTCAAAAAGCTTAGCTAAACATAGATAAAACAATCCTATGAAGCTATCACAATACAACACTCAATCATGTCATCACAACAATCTCTAATTTGTATCTAGAATATGTTCTGAGAGCATACAAATGATTAAAGAGTTGGCTTAGCAAGCAAAACACTTAACTTGTAAGAAGATAGTGAAGAACATACCAAACAAGATATGATGATGCAAAACTATCCATTGATGCACTCTAAATAATCTTAGATGATGCAAGATGAAGTTTTTATGCACATAGGAATGCTTTGAGTGTTTAAAGATGAGTTCTTGGAAGAGTTTTTCTTTTGAAATGTGTTCTAAGGAAATGATATGATGTTCTAAACCCTTGCACAACCTGAATACAAAGAGTTATATATATATGGGTTTCAACCAAAGTGAGGTCGTTTTGAAAAAAACGTTCCAGCTTCCGCTATGTGCGCTGGTGAGGTGCGTTGGTCGAGTAGCGCACCACCAGCGAACAACCTAAATTTTCAATAGGCACTGGTGGAGTGGCACAACTCAGTGGAGCATGACAAGCGACGATCCACTGGAATGTTGCGCTGGTGAGGTTGTGCTAGTCGAGTAGCGCACCACCAGCGCACTGCCCATTTTTTAAATGTTACGCGGGTGGAGTGGCACAGCTCAGTGGAGCATGACAAGCGGCGATCCACTGGAATGTTACATTGGTGAGGCTGCGCTAGTCAAGTAGCGCACTACCTACTTTTTCAACACTCAAGCATACATTTTCATCAAGTTCTAGAGTGATTAAGATGCATCATATACTAATGCCTAACATGACATAAAACTTTAATAACAAGATGCAAATATATCAATAAGAGTCATTTAAACCAAAATGCACACAAGTATAAACACACAACATATATGAATAAGAGTTATGCATGAATTTGTGAGTGTGTGCAACTATCTCTTCAAAGCAAGTAAGCACAAGAATTTTACCTTTGATGCTTCTCCTCTTGAGGTCTTGAGAGCCTAAGCTACCCTTACATAAACTCCAAAAATGTGATTTGTTCACGAAATAAGCCAATTAACAAATGAGGACTTTACAATCTCCCCCTTTGGCTATTTCGTGACAAAACCACCACTGACATTGATCCTCACAAAACAAAATAAAACATCGGGAAGATATTCTATATTACAAAGAGATTTACATAAAAAAAAACTTCAAATATTCAATCTCTTATAGAACTATCAAACCTACACACAAATCCAACACAAATACACTTTCCAAACCAAGTTATGAGATGATCAAGTGAATATAAAACAAAAGCATTTGCATTTAAGAATATGAGTATGACATTGTGTAATGCTCCACATCATGCAATGCTCCCCCTCAAAGATTTATTCCCCCTAAATTTAATCTCCCCAACAAGTACTACTCCCCTTAAAACCAACACATGCTACTCCCCTAACACCACAATGCTAAATCAATACTACTCCACCTTTTTGTCATGATATAGGCAAAGGAGATGTCCCCAACCAAGTCACTCAAGGCAAGGAAAGAAAGGAGCATACAAGATATTTGCATAATCATATAAGTCACATTTATGCAACTCAATTAATAGGAGACAAACAAGGAGATTTATTTGAAGAAAATGTGTGAATCAAAAATGCCTTGCATACAAGACATGTTGCATTCAAGTCCAAAACAATGGTATTTGGCAAAGCAAATGACAAAGGTTTCAATAGAATTCAAACCAATTTCACCATTAGTCATGAGACAAGCAAGGATATAGAGTTTTTATAGATATCAAGTTTTAATAGCACTATATCCAACTTTATAAGCGAAACATGGCATGAGCGACTTTGCACCCTATTTGATTTTTTCGGGTAGGATACCCATATGATAGTAGCCATGTTCAACTAATAAAGAAATAGAGACATTGATGAAACATTTTAGTCTCACTAGCTTTTTCACACAATGTTTTGCTTTCAACAATTGCAATAATCAATTCATGCTTTATCATTTTTCATTAGCATGTCATTAAAGAATCATCATGTCATGGAGATAATTATAGGTCATTCAATATGTACTTCCTATGTAGATCTTCTAGTCCAAAAATGCATGTTTGAACATAAATATGACATGGATTGTAAACAAAGCAAAGTTCACACTTATTGAAGAAAATACAATATAATATAGTATAAGTGCAACCAAGCTACTCAAGCAATCAATAAAGGTGCATAAACATTTTCAAAATGTTGCATGCAACAAGTATACAATAGCTCTCTTTGCTCGAGTTCCCCTTATGGGGTCAAAGACCAAAACTTATCCCTCCATGAGACAAATCCCAATAGATCTACTAAGAGTTTTGAATCGAGTAGCATCTAAGGGTTTAGTGAATAGATCAGCTAGTTGATCATTAGTACCTACATGCTCAAGTATTATGTATTTGCTCTCAACTAGTTCTCTAATGAAATGATGACGGATGTCAATATGCTTAGTTCTAGAATGTTAAACCAGATTCTTGGAAATATTAATAGCACTCATGTTATCACAAAAGAGAGTAAGAGTACCTTGATTGAATCCATAGTCGATTAGCATTTGATTCATCCAAAGGAGTTGTGTGCATCCACTCCCAGCTGCTATGTATTCGGCCTCAGCCGTGGATAAGGAAATTGAATTTTGCTTCTTGCAAAACCAAGAGACAAGGTTGTTCCCAAGGAAAAAGCAACCGTCCGATGTACTTTTCCTATCATCACAATTTCCTGCCCAATCTGCATCACTAAAGCCTACAAGACTAGCATTAGTGTCAAAAGAGTACCAAATCCCATTGTTAGATGTCCCATTCATATACCGAATGATTCTCTTAACGGAAGAGAGATGGGACTCCTTAGGATCCGATTGGTACCTAGCACACACACCCACAATAAAAGAGATATCGGGCCTACTTACGGTCAAATAGATCAAGCTACCAATCATGCCACGATACAAAGTTTGGTCCATACTTTTACCACTAGCATCCTTGCTTAGCATCAAAGTAGTACTCATGGGTGTATCATAATGTTTGGCACTTTCAAGGCCAAATTTCTTCACTAGGTTTTTGGCACACTTAGCTTGGGATATGAAAATCCCATCATCCATTTGCTTAATTTGTAAACCAAGAAAGTAACTTAGCTCACCAATAAGGCTCATTTCAAACTCATGAGACATGACATCAACAAATTGTTGGACTTTGGTGTTATTTGTGGAGCCAAAAACTATATCATCAACATAAATTTTTACCCAAAGACACCACACTTTGATGATTTTAGACTCATCATAATACATTTGATCCCTCTTAAATGCTAGCAAAAGAATCTACAGCTTTGACAAGATGAAGGCTCCCAACCTTTATCTTAAGTTGTGAATATTATTCAAGACTAACTAAAGAATTGTGTCTACCACATACATATCTAGATGTATGAACAATTTGGTTTCCAAGTAATAAGGGATAGAAATAGTATAACGATTTCATTATACCAAGCTTCATACATAGATAAAATCATATCTAGGTTCTCCCTGCAAGATTCCAAGAAAGGTATGTTACCGTTCAGACATGGAATCAAACTTTCTAAGGAACAAGTTCCTAAGAATGAGCATGAAGAGAAATTTATAAGTAGGGTTCCATATGCTTCGGTAGTTGGAAGTCTCATGTATTCCATGCTCTACACTAGACTAGATATTTGTTCTGTTGTTTGCATAGTTAGCAGGTTTCAATATAAACCTGCTCATGATCAATGGATAGTAGTCAAGCATATATTCAAGTATCTTAGAGGAACGAGAGATTATATGCTTGTATACTCTGGAGGGAATTTAATTCCTATTGGGCATACAGATTTAGATTTCCAATCGGATTCTGACTCTAGGAGATCCACATCAGGATCTGTGTTTACTCTTGAATGAGGCGCAGTCATATGGAGAAGCATTAAGCAATCATGCATTACTAATTCCACCATGGAAGCTGAGTATGTTGCCGCACGAGAAGCTGCTAAAGAGGTTGTTTGGCTTTGCCAATTCTTGATTTACATGGAAGTGGTTCCTAATGCGAATAAGCAGATCACTATCTATTGTGACAACAGTGGAGCAGTGGCTAATTCAAGAGAACCAAGAAGCTGTAAGAAAAGGAAACATATTGAAAGGAAGTATCACCTTCTAAGGGAAAATATGCATAGGGGAGACATGCCGGTTACCAAAATCGCGTGAGTAGAAAATCAAGTGGATCCCTTCACAAAAGCTCTTCCACATAATAGTTTTGATAGGAATCTATAGAACATGGGAATGAGAGATATGACACACTTGATATAGCGCAAGTGGGGGATTGTTAGGATTATGCTTAATAGCAAGAGTGTAATAATGTATTTTCAAATATTTTCATATTAATAAAGTGATGTCTAATCTAACAAATCTTATTGCATTTATAGTTTAATTATTTTTGTCAAAAGTAAATAATCATAAGGTCAAAAGACTAACAAAAATGAAGAATTGTATGTACATCTAGATATGTATGAGGTAGACACACTTTTTTAGTTAGTCCTGAACAATATTCATAACTTAAGATAAACATTGGACGCATTTACCTTGTTAAAGTTGTAGATTTTTTTTCTAGCATTTGAGTGGGATCAAATGTGTTATGATGAGTCTAAAATCATCAAAGTGTAGTACATGTAGGCAAATGAATTTAGTGCACTAGGTACTTTGAATAAGATCATAGTGAAATACTTTACCTAGAACCGTTAGTCGATAAAAAATTTCACTTAAGAACAATCGGCGAGTCTATCTCAATCCTGAGATAAATGATGGATATATGGTTACAAGTGTTATCATTTGAGTTGTCAATAAGTATGATTATATAGCATAGTCTATCCCCGATGGTTTGGTGGCATTCATTAGTTAATCGATAAAGGACTTCATTTATAGATATGTACATCGTGGCTCCATTTATTATATTTGAGTATAATATCATCATATGGATATTTTGAGGTATTGGAAATTAAATCTTAACGCTAAGTTTTTAATAGTGTCTATTGAAACATGGCTTCTGGACAAGTTAAAATATCCAAGTTCAAAATGTGGTCATATGAGTAAATATGGTAACTGGGAGAGCTATAGGCGGTCTATAAGCTCTTGTCGATTACTGGTACTTTTCACAAGAAAACACTATCTCCATATAAGGTTGTCTAGGGTACGAATGAGAAACATTATTTTATTGTATCTTTATTTAAGAGTTTAATTTTAGTTCTTTAGTGAAATGAGCAAAAATCAATAGATAGAACCTAAGTGAATCATTTACTGATTGTAATTAAGTTAGGTCTATTGAAGCTTAAATTTAGATAGCCCGCCACGATCCCCAATTTGTTGGGATTAAGCTCGATAGCAAGAATATAATAATATATTTGACAATCTATTCATATTAATAAAGTGATTTCTAGTTTAAAAAATCTTATAGTATTTATAGTTTAATTATTATAATTGTCAAAAGTAAATAAACATAAGGTCAAAAGAGTATGAGAAAAGAAGAAATATTCATGCATCTAGATATGTATGAGGTAGACACAATTCTTTAGTTAGTCTTGACTAATAATCACAACTTAAGATAAAGGTCGGGCGCCTTTATCTTTTCAAAGTTGTAGACTCTTTTGCTAGAATTTGAGTGGGATCACAATGAAATAATCTATCTAGAACCGTCAATGGATAAAAGTTTTCACTTGAAGACAATCGGAGAGTCTATCTCAATCCTGAGATAAATGATGGACTTGTGGTTGCAAGTGCTATCATTTGAGCTATCAATGAGTATGATTATATAACATAGTTTATCCTCGATAGTTTGGTAGTATTCATTTGTTAATCGATAGAGGACTTCATTTATATATATGGATATCGTGGCTCCATTATTAAATGTGAGTAGAATACCATCATATGGATATTTTGAGGTATTCGATATTAAATCTTAACATTAAGTTTTCAATAGTGTCTATTGAAACATGGCTTCTATACAAGTCAAAATATCCAAGTTCAAAATATGGTCATATGAGTAAATATGGTAACTAGAAGAGCTATAGGCGGTCTATGAGCTCTTGGCGATTGCTGGTTTTCTTCATGAGGATACATTATCTCCAATAAAGTTGTCTAGGGTATGAATGAGCAATATTAACTTTTTATATCTTTATTTAAGAGTTCAATTTTAGTTCTTTAGTGGAATAAACTAAAATTAATAGATCGGACCGAAGTGAATCATATGTTGATTGTAATTGGGTTGTGTAAATTGGAGCTTAAATTTAGATAGCCCACCAAGATCCCCAATCCACATGAACTAGCATGGATCACTTGATATATTCTATCGCACCAATTTGTAGGTCCATCTAGAATTGTATTAAGGCATGTGGACTTGTTTCATTTTTAGTAAGAATGGGTCTAGTTCACATGTGGACATTTTTTTAGGTCCAACGGATTTAATAAATAAGAAAAATACTATATTTTCCCATGTGTGGTCTTGGGCGGCAAGACTAAATATATTAGCTTATTTTATTATTTTATTATTTTATTAAATGGAAATTAATTAATTAATTATTTAATTAAAAGTCAAAATCTTTTTCCTAGTAGGAGTAGGTCTCCTATTGTCATATTATTGTTGGTAATATGATAAGTATCAAATACTGTATTTGATAAGTAGATAAATAATATGAATTTATTTATCTAGTCAAATTAGGAAGTATTTGATTGCTATTAAAACTTTAATTGACAATTGGTCATATTAGAAAGTTTTAATTTAGTCACCGTTTAATTATATTCAATAATTGGTTATTGAATAAATACACTATTTGAGTTGGATTAGGAGTCTTGGTGTAGAAAAGAATTCTTTTTCGAAAAGGATTCCTGGTTACCAAGTAAATCCACCTAATGATAGGATTCTTGCCCACCAAGTAAATCCTTCTTAGGAGAGGATTAGGTCTCATAAACTAAATACATTAGGATTCTTGGTGTGCAAAAGAAACCCTCTTTTTAAGAGGATTGAATCCAATTTTTGATAGAAGTCTTGGTGAATTAGAAATCCTCTTTCTATGAGGATTTTCGGCCACCTTTATATACTCCTATAAATAATTTCGACCAAGCCCTAATTTTTGGTGTGAGAAGTTGTTTTTTGTTTTTTTTTTATTGTAACAATAAAAAAAAACTTCATCTAACTCATTGTGTGAAGAAATCGGCCCAGTATAGAGAAAAGGGGGAACGTTTTTGTTTTCGATAGTACACTAGTATCCCTTGCATCAAAACGGTTTTGTGTACAACATCGAATCAAGGCTCATGCGAGTTTTAATCAAATTGATTGATATTTCATAAGTGACCGGACGTTCTTGGTTTTTCTCTTGGAGGATTATTGTGACTAACAAAGAAGAAGATTTCGTTTGTTTCCATCCTCAGGTATACAATTTAAAGAAAGGGAGCCCACACTCCTAGGTGATTCACGTTCGTGATTGGATTGGAAGATCTTGTGGATTCAATTCGATGTTAGATCAATGGTCTCGAGAAAAATGTATGATATTTTTAATATACGTCAATTAATCTAGGTTTAAGGTTCTTTCAATTAATGGGAAAAAATATATATATATCAAACCCTAATTTTACGCTTCCGTTGTGCGATTTTACCTACAATTAGTATCATAGCCTGGTTGTACCCTTGATTAATTGATGTATGTGTACGTGAATCTTTTTCTTTTTATTGTATATATTCATGTTTTAGAAAGAGATGTCATTCTAGGTATTCGCATATATATTTACATTAGAATGTATGGATATATATATATATATATATATGTATATATGTTTTATATGTGGATTGTTATTGTTTAATTTTGGTCCTAGAAAATTAATGTATTTTTGTTTTGGGATTATAACAAGAAGGGTGGCCTATCATCGCCATAATTTCTTTCTTGGTAGTTGCTAAGTTTTTTTATTATTATTATTTTGTTGTTGTAATAAATAAAAACTGCACTATATTGTATTATATTATCAAATATTCTTCTATAATACACTCAAGTATCGAAGACTCGAAGGTTTGAAGATTTGGAAGCAACCGGAACAAGTTTGGGACCATACGATCCATAGCAACAAACGTGTGTGCGAAGAGCACACGGCAATGATTGTTGTGGCATGGGATGCGCACGGCAGCCCTAAGGAAACCATGGGCTACGCATGGCAGCCTTTTTTGGGGTTGTGGGTTGCGCACACCCATGGGAGGGAGCCAAGGGTGCGCACACCCATGGGAGGCCGAGGGAGTCCAAATGACGAAGGTAGTGTGAAGACTTGTTCGCCAATAAAGGAATTTTTTTGTATTCCAAGGCATATGTAAATTACTTGCTTTTCTAGGATGGACAAAAATTGTAGCTATTTATAATTTTGTAAATATTGCAATGTTTGTCATTGTTCGATAACATGTCATATAGAATAGAAGTGCCACTCATATATCTCTTTTGGTATGAACTTGCATTGAATGGTTTAGGTATCAAATTGGCATCTAGATAACTTGGTAAATCATTCTTTGAAATTCTATCACACGCCTTAAATAATTGAGTGGGAGAAGGTGTTTTGGAACACCTACGGCCTCCAAATTTAGTTGAGCTTTATGTTTCGTGTAATAACCCCCCCCCCCCCCAAGGGTATTCATGAATGGAATTTAGCAAGATACTTCCTTACAAGGACAGACTAGACAATTGGCCCAAACGATATCTACTCCGAAAGGAGGGGTATTCGTGAGGAAATATATTAAAGGTCGATAACTTGGTAACACACTCATTGTGAGTTTATTAATATCCTCCCAAGAGTTCTTGTTAATAAAATCACAAGGCTAAAATTGAAAACGTTGGTTGTTATGTTAACAATTAGGTAGGGCCTAGCCCAACTAGTAGATGGTGCAAACTCCCAGAGGAGACGTGACATTTATGGGTGTTGGATCACCGTTGAATTTTACGATTGAATTATTTTATTTTATTCCAGATAAACATTCGAAAGTGCTTTACCATGATTGTTTACTTATATAATTTTTGTTATTTAAAAGAAATCATTACCCCATCCCTAATCAAACATCCTAAAAGATAATACTTAAACTGATGATAATTATGTCAAATGGAAGAGGAAAATTGGGTTGTTGTTGCAAGTTGAAAAACCATAAGTTTGTTCTGTCTTTTCCTAAAACACCTACTCCTATTACTAAATCTAATGAGGTGTAAAGAGACGAGTATCAGTAGTGGGTAACTTCATATGAGATTGCTAAATGTTACATTATGGCCACCATCTCCGACGTGTTACAACAGCAGCATGAAGGAATGAAGTATGTTGCCGATATAATGATGTCTCTAGAGGAGATGTTTGCTTTAAAGTCCAGGACAACTAAGAGAGCGGCAATGATTACTTTCATGAATCTTAGGATGAAACCTGGACAGGCTATGAAAGATCACATGATGAAAGTCATAGCGCATCTCAACATTGCTGAACTCAATGGTGCTGAGACAGATGGTGAGAGAAAAATTGACATGATTATTAACTCACTATTTGATTCCTTTGATTAGTTCAAGTTGGACTACACCTTGCAAGGCCCAATGCAAGATGTTTAAAGCACCGAAAAGATTCTTATGAAAGGCAAGGGTCAAGAGATTCATATGGTTGGTAAAGTTGCTGCTGTTAAGACCCGTCAGAAGGTCAAGAAACAACAGAAGAAAAAGCAAATTGGGCCTACATAAAAGGAGACCAAGAAAGTAACCAATATCAAATGAAAGTGTTTTCTTTGTAGTGAAAAGGGAAAAAGGAATAGAATGAATGTGAATGAATTCAACTTGTGTTTAGGCAATGGAGCGTTGGTGTCTGCTAGTGTAGTGGGAGATATTAGAAATAGTTTAGATTCTTATAGGCATTTAGATTTAATATACGTTTATTATGTACCTTAATTCAAAAGGAATTTAATTTCAATTTCTTGTTTAAATAAATTTGGTTATTCTGTTACTTTTAATAAAGATTTTATTTTTCGTAAGAATGACAAAATTATTTGCAAAGGTACATTGGAAAACGGTTTATTCTATTTACATAGAAATATCTCTCACTTGTTAGACACGGAATCAACGGAACCTAATCAAAAAAAGAGTAAAATTATCAAAAGATCAAACCTACCTATGGCATTTGTGCCTAGGTCATATTAACCTTAATAGGATTAAAAGATTGGTTAGTGACGGACCCCTAAGTGACTTAAAGGTTGATGATCTACCAACTTGTGGATCTTGTTTGGAAGGTAAAATGACAAAAAGGTTGTTCACGACCAAAGGCACAAGAGTCGTCGAATGTTTAGGATTGATACACACCGATGTGTGTGGTCCTATAAGCATTCAAGCTAGAGGTGGATCTGATTACTTCATCATTTTTATGGATGATTACTCAAGAATTGGCTATGTGTATCTCATTAGACATAACTCATATGCTTTTGACATGTTCAAAGCATTTAAAGCTAAAGTGGAAAATCAGCTTGAGAAACGCATAAAAATCTTGAGGTCTGATCGTGGTGGAGAATATCTTTTTGGTGAGTTTCAACAATATTTTACTGATAATGGGATAATTTCTCATTTTTTTACATCAGGTACACCTCAAAAAAATGGGGTGGTAGAAAGAAGAACTAGAACTCTTTTGGACATGGTTAGGTCTATGTTGAGTTATTCAGTGCTTCCTAATTCTTTTGGGGATATGCTTTACAAACTACCATGTACATTCTAAATGATGTACCATTTAAGTCGGTTCCTAAAACACCGTATAAGTTGTGGACCAAGCAAAAGCCTAATTTACAACACTTAAGGATATTTGGATGTCCTGCGTACGTATTGAAAGGAAAGATAGAAAATTTGGAGTCCCGTTCAGAAACATGCGTATTTGTAGGGTATCCAAAAGGAACAAAAAGATATTATTTCTACAGTCCTTCAGATCTTAAAGTATTTGTTTTGATAATTGCTAAATTTCTAGAAGAGGACTATATGAATAATTTTGTGCCTAAAAGTAGAATTGTCCTGAATGAGCTTTCAAGAGGTACAATTCCATAAGAGGTTTCACAACATAGCCCAATTGTAAGTTCCACACCAACACAAAATCAACAATCTACCATACCTCGTCGTGGTGGAAGGGTTAGTATACAACCCGAGAGATACATCGGTCTAGGAGAATCTATAGAGAATCTCCCGAATCTATAGAAAATCAACAATGGAAGATGTTAATTGTCACCAATGGCAAAAGGCAATGCAATCCGAAATTGAATCTATGTTCAAAAACAAAGTTTGGTCTCTTGTAGACTTGTCTAAAGGGAAAAACCCATCGGGTGCAAGTGGGTATACAAGAGGAAAAGATGAATGGATGGAAAGGTGGAAACCTTTAAAGCTAGATTGGTAGCTAAAGGTTACACACAGATGGACGGTATCGATTATAAGGAAATATTCACTCATGTGGGAGAATGTTGGGATTATGCTCGATAGCAAGATTATAATAATGTATTTGACAATCTTTTCATATTAATAAAGTGATTTCTAGTTTAACAAATCTTATAGCATTTATAGTTTAATTATTATATTTGTCAAAAGTAAATAATCATAAGGTTAAAAGACTATGAGAAAAGAAGAATTGTTCATACATCTAGATATGTATGAGATGGACATAATTCTTTAGTTAGTCTTGAATAATATTCACAACTTAAGATAAATGTTAGGTACCTTTATCTTGTTAAAATTGTAGATTCTTTTGCTAGCATTTGAGTGGGATCAAATGTGTTATGATGAGTCTAAAATCATCAAACTGTGGTGTCTTTGGAAAAAAGAATCTAGTGTACTAGGTGCAATGATTTGGATCACAATGAAATACTTTATCTGGAACCATCAATAGATAAAAGTTTTTCATTTAAAGACAATCGGAGAGTCTATCTCAATCCTGAGATAAATGATGGACTTATTGTTGCAAGTGTTGTCATTTAAGCTATCGATGAGTACGATTATATAGCATAGTCTATCATCGATAGTTTGGTGGTATTCATTTGTTAATCGATAGAGGACTTCATTTATAGATATGGACATTGTGGCTCCATTCATTAAATGTGAGTAGAATACCAACATATGGATATTTTGAGGTATTGGATATTAAATCTTAACGTTAAGTTTTCAATAGTGTCTATTGAAACATGGTTTCTGGACAAGTCAAAATATCCAAGTTCAAAATGTGGTCATATGAGTAAATATGGTAACTTGGAGAGCTATAGGCGGTCTATGAGCTCTTGCCGATTACTGGTATTCTTCATGAGGATACACTATCCCCAATAAAGTTGTCTAGGGTATGAATGAGCAATATTAACTTATTCTATCTTTATTTAAGTGTTCAATTGTAGTTCTTTAGTGGAATGAACTAAAATTAATAGATCGGACATAAGTGAATTGTTTGTCCATATAAACTTGCATGGATCAATTGGTATATTCTACCGAACCAATTTATAGGTCCATCTAGAATTGTATGAAGGCATGTGGACTTGTTTCTTTTTTAGTATGAATGAGTCTAGTTCACATGTGGACTTTTTTTCAGGTCCAACGGATTTAATAAAATAAGAAAAATACTATATTTTCCCATGTGTGGTCTTGGGTGGCAAGACTAAATATATTAGCTTAATATATTGTTTTTTATTTTATTATTTAATTAAATGGAAACTAATTAATTAATTAGTTAATTAATTAATTAATTAAAAGTCAAAATCTTTTTCCTAGTAGGAGTAGATCTCTTATTGTCATATTATTGTTTGTAATATGATAAGTACCAAATACTATATTTGATACGTGATAAATAATATGAATTTTTTTATCTAGTCAAATTAGGAAGTATTTGATTGCTATTAAAACTCTAATTGACAATTGGTCAATCTAGGAAGTTTTAATTTAGTCACAATTTAATTATATTCAATAATTGGTTATTGAATAAATATACTATTTGAGTTGGATTAGGAGTTTTGGTGTAGAAAAGATTTCTGTTTGGAAAAGGATTCTTGGTCACCAAGTAAATCCACCTAATGATAGGATTCTTGCCCACCAAGTAAATCCTTTATAGGAGAGGATTAGGTCTCCTATACTAAATACATTAGGAGTCTCGGTGTATAAAAGAAATCCTCTTTTTAAGAGGATTGAATCCAAATTATGATAGGAGTCTTGGTGAAGTAGAAATCCTCTTTCTAGAAGGATTTTCGTCCACTTATATATACTCCTATATATAATTTCGACCAAGCACTAATTTTTAGTGTGAGGAGTTGTTTTTTATTTGTTTTTTATTGTAATAAAACAAACTTCGTCCAACTCATTGTGTCAGCCAATCATAGAGAAAAGAGGGAACGTTTTTGTTTTCGATAGTACACTAGTATCCTTTGCATCAAAAGGGTGTTGTGTACAACATCGAATCAAGGTTCACACAAGTTTCAATCAATTTGATTGATAATTCACAAGTGATAGGACGTTCTTGGATTTTCTCTTGGAGGATTATTGGGACTAACAAAGAAGAAGATTTTGTTTCTTTCCATCCTCAGGTATACAATTTAAAGAAAGAGAGCCCACACTCCTAGGTGATTCACGTTCTTGATTGGATTGGAAGATCTTGCGGATTCAATTCGACGCTAGTTCAATCGTCACAAGAAAAAAGTATGATATTTATAATATACATCTATTAATCTAGGGTTAAAGTTCTTTCTATAAATGGGAAAATCTTTTAAATATACCAAAACTAATTTTACGCTTCCGTTGTGCGATTTTCCCTACACAATCTACACGAACTTGCATGGTTCACTTGATATATTCTTTCGTACTAATTTATGGGTCCATCTAGAATTGTTTTTAGATTTTGGAATCGAAATGTTTTCGGAGAGGTGAGGTCGTGTGTGATCAACACACCCGGTAACTCTTCAAATACCCGGTATGGGCGGCCATGGATGTAGGATTCTATGGGTGGTCCCTAGCATTCCATTAATACATTAAGAATATAATTTGCACATTTTAGTTAAATGGGCTCTTAAATTATATTAATGTAAAAATTTAAGGCATGTCGACTTGTTTTTTTCTTTTAGATTGGGTCTAGTTCACATGTTGATTTTTTTATTAAAGTCTAATGGATTTAATAAAATGGAAAAACAATATATTACCCATAGTTTAGGCTTGGGCCGCAAGGGCTAAGATCATTGGCCTAATATATTTTTTATTTTTTTATTTAAGCAAATGGAAGTTAATTAATTTATTAATTAAATAGTTGTTTGATTAAAATTCAAAATCATTTTCTAACTAGTAGAAGGTCTCTTAGTGTCATACTATTGTTTGTAGTATGATAAGTATCAAAAACTTTATTTGATAAGTAGATAAATAAAAGAAATTTAATTATTCAGTCAAATTAGGATGTTTTTGATATCTATCAAAACTCTAATTGACAATAGGTCAAATTAAAAAGTTTTTTGATAAATTCACAATTTAATTGATATCAATAACATATTATAGGATAATACACTGATTAGTTGGAATGGGGGTTGAATGCAAAAGTTGATAGGAGTTTTGGTAAAACAAAAACTCCCCATTTGTGAGGATTTTCGATCACCTATAAAATCCCATCAAGGGAGTTCGGCCAAGACGTCTTAAGGTAGAATTTTTTTTATGTGTTTAAAAAAATTCATCCAACTCTTAGGAAAAGTGTGTTAGAATTCAGCCAAAAGGAACCGAAACAAAGAGCGTTTTGTGTTCGATAGTGCACTAGTAGCTTTTATATCAAAAGTCTTTATGCACAACATCAAATTAGGTGCACGCGAGTGTTCGATCAAAAGATTGGGAATTTACAAGTAACCAAATGTTCTTTGTTTTCTCTAGGAGAGTTATTGTGACTAACAAAAGGAAAAAGTTTTTATTTTCCATCCTCAGTTACACAATTCTAAGAAAGAGAGTCCACACTTCTAGGTGATTCATGTTCATTATTGGATTAGAAGATCTTACGGTTTCAATTCGATTCAACAGCAGTCGTCACGTGAAAAATGCATGATACCTTTTAATTATATGTTAATTAATGAAGGGGCAAGGTTCTCTCTTTTAAAGGAAATTTTTTAAAATATACCGATCAAAATTTGCTTCCGCTGTGTGGTTTTTCCTACACTTTTTGTCAAGGTTTCATATTCATCCATGTGCATGAGAGGGTCCTCAAAATGGATTCGAATTTAGAGTTTGAAGACTAAAGAACTGTTGTTGAGCACGGAGGAGCGTAAGTGGCCAAAACGGCCACTGTGCCGTTCCTCCTGAGATGGCGCGTGGCAGTCTTGGGTAGGAAGCCTCATGTTGGGATTATGCTCGATAAATAATCATAAGGTCAAAAGACTATGAGAAAAGAAGAATTGTTCGTACATTTGGATATGTATGAGGTAGACACAATTCTTTAGTTAGTCTTGAGCAATATTCACAACTTAAGATAAAGGTTGGGCACCTTTATCATGTTGAAATTGTAGATTCTTTTGCTAGCACTTGAGTGAGATCAAATGTGTTATGATGAGTCTAAAATCATCAAAGTGTGATATCTTTGGGAAAAAGAATCTAATCTACTAGGTTCATTGAATAGGATCACAGTGAAATACTTTATCCAGAACCGTTAGTGGATAAAAGTTTTCACTTGAAGACAATCAGAGAGTCTAGCTCAATCCTGAGATAAATGATGGACTTATGGTTGCAAGTGTTATCATTTTAGCTATCAATGAGTATGATTATATGGCATAGTCTATCCTTGATATTTTGGTGGTATTCATTTTTTAATCGATAGAGGGTTTCATTTATAGATATGGACATCGTGGCTCCATTTATTAAATGAGAGTAGAATATCATCATATGGATGTTTTGAGGTATTGGATATTAAATCTTAACGTTAAGTTTTCAATAGTTTCTATTGAAATACGATTTCTGGACAAGTCAAAATATCCAAGTTCAAAATATGGTCATACGAGTAAATATGGTAACCAGGAGAGCTATAGGTAGTCTATGAGCTCTTTACAATTGTTGATATTCTTCATGAGGATACACTTTCTCCATTAAGATTGTCTACGGTATGAATGAGCAACTACATTCTTGTGTGAAATGTGTTTGATTGTTTATATGTTTGTATAACATGGATCTTAAACTTGACTTTAGCCACAGATTTTTCATGATTGAGTTCTGGTCATTTCGGTTACTCATACTACTGATTTTAAGTTCTAAGTCAATATTTTTGAAACTTTCCAGTCATGTTGCATACATTGTCTTCATCTTCATGTATCAAGTTAAATTCCTACTTTTTGGGTTGAGTTTCTTATATTTACAGGTTCATGAGAGATTCCCAGTTCATAATATTCAAATGGATTTGAATTCGAATTCCGGAGGCCAAAGAACGGTCGAAGAACACGAGAGGAGCGCAAGGGAGGAGCGCCGGCCAAAGGCCATCACATGGTATGAACCAAAGATGGCGCGTGGCCATCTTGGCCCAGAAGCCTTGCTGCCCTGAGATGCCCACTCATCATCTTAGGGAGGATCTAAGGCAAAGGTTCATTTGGGTCATTTGGGTCTTGTCTCTTTTAAATCCACTCCTTCCTTCTCATTTTATAACAAGTTGAGTATTGTTGAAAGTTGAAGAGCAAGTGTAAAATTTTTCTCTCAACTTTTTTTATTTTTGTTTTTGTGATAACTTCTTCAATTCTACTCCGAATCACTTGATTCCAAACCCGATTTTGAGTGTATTGAAGAGATCTACAAATCCCAAACATTTACAAAACCGAAGGATGTCTTGATTTTTCACAGTGATCAGATCTTCAGTTCGAGATTTCATCCTTGTTTGGTAAAATCAACTTTTTCTTAGTTTTCTTCTTCGATATTCTTAGTGATTGATATTATTTGATCAAGAAGCATGAATAGGATTATTTTGATTTCATTTTATGGTTTTTTCTATTGATTTTCAAGTTTAGCATGATTTCTATTCATTTGATTGATTTTTAGCTAAGCTTGATTTTTATGAAATTGATTCTAGAAATATAGTGTACTTGTGTGATTAATGTTGATTTCTTGATTGATTTCATTTCTCTAAGAACTAGGTTGTATTCATTTGGTATCTCTATTTTCATATCTAAGTTCTTAGATGATAACATTCTTACGTTGTCTAGATACATTTGTGATTATTCTTTGAAAGCATAATCTAGCTATCGTGTTACATGTTCATAAATTGTGTTTGATCAACATAGTCTAGTTGTGTGTGATTCCATCATTTGCATAAGCACTTAGATCTTTGCCTTGTGAAGAGGTAGGAAGTCTCATATGTTAGAGTGATTCTTTGATTTGAGCAATTGGAATTCTTACCTAGAGTTGGGACGACTCAGATAGCTAAGCAAGTGGAAGTCTCAACAAGAGGTAGGAGACCTCGGATTGTTGAGTAAGGAAGTCTTAGTTAGAGTCGGGAGGACTTGGATAACTAAGCAAGGAAGTCTTACCTAGGGTCGGAAGGATCCAAAATGGTGAGCAAGGTGGCAACAAGTTCATTGATTAGGATAGATGGGTAGTTTCTAGGTGAAGGGGTCACTATACTTGTTTTATCTACTAGTGGATTTGCTTTTGCCGGTGGTTTCTAACTCGTGGATGTTTCCTCTTCAGAGGTTTACCACATAAAAATCTTGTGTCTTTGTTTGCAATTTTCATTAAACATTATTTTAATTGCATTGTTTTAAAAGAAAACTAAAATTTGAGCATATACCTATCCCCCCTAGGTGTATTTAAACTATAAAGATAAAGGGAAATTCAATTGGTATCAGAGCGAGTGTGTATACGCACGTAGATAGATTTTCTTTATAGTGTTTGTTATCTTGTTTTGTTTGATTAATCATGATTAAAGAAATGTATTCTTTTGTGACTTCTCTTGTTGAAAGTGAGTCCATTGACTTAGATGATCAAAAGATCAAAGATCTTATTCAGGAGAATGAAAGGATCTCTAAGGTCAATAAGTCTCTCACTAAGAAGTTAGAAAATCATGATTGTAGCTCAAAATGTGTTAATGATCTTAATGACAAAATTCTTAATCTTGAGAAAAGCTTGATTTATAGCAATGATAGATTAAGTATTTTGAAGCATGAAATTGAGCAAAGAGATGAATCTCTTGATTGTGCTAGGTGAATTGAAAATGTGCTTAAAGCAAAACTTAATGAGCATGAGAATCAAGAGAAAGTGCTTAATGACAAGCTTAATGAGGCTAAAGAGATGATTAACAAGATGTTATCTAGCTTTAACAAAGTGAAAGCTCTCATTAAGGTTGGAAAGCCTTCAACCGACAAAAGAGGTTTAGGATATGTTAATGAAAAATCAACTCCTTCATCTAACAAATCTACTTTTGTCAAAGCTTGTAGCAACTTAAATGTAGGTACACTCTCTAATGTTAAAGCCATGAATGGTACCAAAGGTGCCTTAACATCAACAATGAAGGTCAAGAAAAAGACTCAATAATGCCAAAGACAAGTTACATCATCATCAAATGCAAAAGGCAAGACATCTAGTGTTGCATGTCAAAGAGGTAAAAATGTGAGAAGGAAAAATGAGTTTAATGCTCAAGCAAATGGTAAACTTCTCAAATTCATACCTATTTGTCATTATTGCAACATGGTAGGACACATAAGACCTAGATGATTTGAATACATTCATAAATTTAGAAATGTCAACGATTTGAGTGATATGTCTTTGAATGGTCCTAGGCAATCATCCATGTATGGATCTAGAATTAGACCTAAGAAGACCTTGGAAAAGCATGTTGAGAATAAATGTGTTGATGATTTATTTGTTAAATCTTGTGTTGTGCCTCGTTCTATTATGCATAAGAAAGTTGACAATGCTTTGTTTGATATGTTTGAAAATGTGACTAATGGAGTCAATGTACCTAAAAATAATTCAAAGCATGTCAATAAAAGTAGAAAAGAGAAATTTGTTAAGAAAGTTCAGGTTAAGAAAAATACAACACAATGTTTGGTAGCACGATATGCTTTAAGAGCTAACTCATCTTATTATTGGTACCTAGATAGCGGTTGTTCTAGGAATATGACCGGTAACAAGGAATTCTTTGAGAATCTTGTTATGAAAAATGGTGGATGGGTTACAATTGGTGATGGCACCAAGAAGCAAGTTTTAGGTAAATGAACTATTTACATTCTCGGGTTACCTTAACTTAAGGATACTTAGTATGTTGATGTCTCCAAGCTAATCTAATAAGCATTACACATTTGTGTGAGATTTTTCATGAGGTTAGCTTTAACAATGATGTGTGCACCATAATTGATAAAAAGGGAAAAGTGGTTTTGAAAGTTAAAAGATCTCTAGATAATTTTTATTGTCTTAAAGTAGATCCTCTAACTTGTAATATGGCACATGAGTGTAACAAGCTTGAGTTATGGCACGAAAGATTATGCCAAATGAACTTTAGAGATTTGAAGAAGCTTAAAAATTATAACATTGTTGGAGGTCTACCTAGTCTTGGTAGGAAACTTAATGGAGTTTGTGAACCATGCCAATTTGATAAACAAACTAGAGTGTCTCATAAAAAGAACACTAACTTAGCTACCAAGAAGCCCTTAGAACATGTGCACATGGACCTAATGGGACCAATTCAAACCGAAAGCATGAATGGTAAAAAAATACATCTTTGTGTGTGTTGATGATTTTTCTCAGTTTCCTTGGGTTTATTTTCGTAGAGACAAGACCGAAACTTTTGATTACTTTAAGAGATTTTGTAATCAAGTTCAAAATAAAAAAGGACTTGGAATTAAGAAAATATGTCGTATTAGGAGTGATCATGGGAGTGAGTTTGAAAATGCAAAATTTAGTGAGTTTTGTGATGACTTAGGGATTTCTCACCAGTTCTCAGCTCCTAGAACTCCTCAACAAAATGGTGTTGTTGAGAGGAAGAATCATGTCTTGCAAGAAATGGCTACAAGAAATGGCTAGAGTCATGCTCAATAGGAAGAAAGTCCATAAGAATCTTTGGGCCGAAGCGGTTAATACCGTTTGCTATGTTTCAAATAGAGTCTTTAGATGGCCTAGAACAAAACACACCTCCTATGAGCTTTTGAAGAGAAAGAATCCCAATGTGACTTACTTCCACACTTTTGGGAGTAAGTGTTTTATTTTGAATGATAGAGATCACTTAGGAAAGTTTGATGCTAAAAGTGATATTGGTCTCTTTCTTGGGTATGCTAATAATAGTCGTGCATAATGGGTGTTCAATTTGAAAACCAAGACTATTATGGAATCTATTAATGTGAAAATTGATGATCTTAGCATGTTTGATTTGTGTGATGATAATGGTGTCAATAAACCTAAAGAACATTTGTTAAAAGACACTAAAATACCTATTGATGTGACTAGTTATGATGAAGTTGAATCTAGTCATGATAATGAAGATGATAGTGATGTTAGAGAAGGAAGTCATGGGTTAGAGAATGCCTTGAATGATAATCAACATAATGACCAGGATGTTGAAAATTCTATTCCTAGACTTAGAAACATGCACTATCAAGAAGACATCATAGGTGATTTAAATGAAGGGGTTTGGACTAGAAGACAACTAGCTAACAAGATTTCATATGCTTGCTACACTTCTCAAATTGAACCCAAAATTATTAATGAAGCAATTGTTGATGAATATTGGGTTGGTGCCATGCAAGAAGAACTAAATCAATTTGGGAGGAATGAAGTGTGGTCCTTAGTTCCTAGACCTAAAGATATCAATGTGATTGGTACAAAATGGGTGTTTAAGAATAAGACTGATGAAAGTGGCAAGATAGTAAGAAATAAAGCAAGACTAGAGGCTCAAGGATACACTCAAGTTAAGGGTGTAGACTATGATGAGACTTTAGCACCCGTTGCACATCTTGAGTCGATTAGACTTTTGTTGTCCATTGCATGTATTAAAACTTTCAAATTATTCCAAATGGATGTCAAAAGTGCTTTTCTCAATTGATACTTTCAAGAAGAAGTGTAAGTTCAACAATCTAAAGGTTTTTTAGACCCACACTCTCCTAATCATGTGTTTAAGTTGAAAAAGGCTCTTTATGGCCTTAAGCAAGCCCCTAGAGCTTGGTATGATAGGTTTACTCAATATCTTATTGACAACCAATATAGGAGTGGCATTGATAGAACTTTGTTTGTCAAGCATTATGATAATGACATTTTTGTTGTACAAATATATGTTGATGACATTGTTTTTGGGTCTACAGGTAAAACCAAGGTTGATGATTTTATGAATGTTATGTCAAGAGAATTTGAAATGAGTAAGGTAGGTGAACTTAACTACTTTCTTGGTGTGCAAGTGAAACAATCTAGCAATGGTATTATGTTGTCTCAATCTAAATACACTAGAAATCTTGTTAAGAAATTTGGCCTCGAAAGTGGAAAAGAATTTGAAACACCTATGAACACTACTTTAAAACTTGACAAAGATGAAAAAGGAAAAAATGTTGATCAAAGTCTCTATAGGAGTATGATAGGTAGCCTTCTCTACCTAATGGCTAGTAGGCCGGATATTTATTTTAGTATTTTTTTGTGTGCTAGGTTTCAAGCTAATCCAAAGGAATCTCACTTGAAAGTCGTTTATAGAATCATTAGATATATAAAAGGAACACATAATCTTGGTTTATTCTATTCCTTTGATACTAATTATATTCCTGTTGGCTATTGCAATACGGATTTAGGCAGGAGACATAGATGATCGTAAGATCACATCGGGCGGTTGCTTTTACTTGGGGAATAGCTTGGTTGCTTGGCAAAGCAAGAAGCAAAATTTCGTCTCTCTTTCGTTCTTCGAAGCCGAGTACATTACGGCCAAAAGTGCTTGCACACAACTTTTATGGATGAAGCAAATCCTCAAGGATTATGAGATTAAACAAGGTAAAATGACTCTATATTATGATAATATGAGTGCTATTAACATCTCTAAAAATCCGGCTTAACACTTACACACAAAGCATATAGACATTAGGCATCATTTCATTAGAGAACTTGTTGAACATTCAATAGTAACTCTTGAGCATAAGCCTACTAAAAATCAACTTGTGGATTTGTTCACAAAGCCCTTGGACAAAGAGAGATTTAAATCTCTTAGAAGATCCATTGGCATGATCTGTGTTGATTAATGCTTTTGTGTGGTTATGAGTGGCTTGATGAGCAAAACTATATTGTATATCTATTTCTTTGACAGCTACTCATGTGAGAAGTAATGATCTTGATAAAATAGCTCTTATTGCTACTAGATCATGCACTTAAGTCTTTGTAATTGTTTTTAAAAAAAATGCACAAATGCTTGTCTTATATGTTTTAGTTCGAGTAGTTGAGTTTGACTATATGCTTGTTATGGATACATCTTGAACTCTTTTGACTAGTACTTTTAAAATGACCAATGGTTAGTATCCATTTTGCTTCGGCATTACATAGAACTCAACGAGCACCTTCATGAAAAGGGCTACACACTTTGATTGTGAAGCCACCCAATTTAGGAAAGGGCTACACCATTGTGATGAGTGAAAGCCGTCATGAAGTGAATTTTTATTTTGTTGTTAAAGTAAAATCAAAGAAGTGTTGATATAGAATCATCGAAAGAAAAATCTTTGATTCAAAGCTTAAAAGGAAATGGAGGAAGGCTTAAAGGAGTTTAGTAGAAAAATATTGTGAATGCTCGGGTTGAAAAATAGAAATGGGAAAATGAGCCACATGCACACACAACGCTCATATGTTGAAATCTATTCTCTTTAAAGCAAATTTCCGGATGATTATTGGTTTGACCTTAATTGGAAAATCTTTAGATGAATAGGTGTTGAAATAATTTGCATGTCGATATCACAATTACTCCATTTATATATTCTAGAAGCATTTTCACACACACACAATTTTGCTTAATGTGCATGATTTATTAGCAATGAAAGATTATTTTTGAAAGAGTAATGAAAATCTATGATTCTCTTATTAATTTTGAAAAATAATGGTTTAATTTCTCTTTTTGCTTGAAATGTGTGATTGTGTGATTCCCTTGTGAACAAGTTTACTTGCTTATTAATATATGGAGCATATGTTAAGGGGGAGCTTAGTTTGTTTAACTTAGTTCTCTATACAACTTTTTTGCTCATTATCTCATGATTTTATTATGCATCCCTTATAACCTTGTAGGTATTTTCAATTAGCATTCACCTCTCTCTCTAGGTTGTGTAATATTTTTTTGTCTATTTACTTGCCCAAAGGGAGAGAAAGTGTTTTCCTCACCATGTTACTTACTTTTGATAAAAAGGGGAGACAATTCATTAATGGAGAGAAATCTTGTTTTAAGGGGGAGAAAGAATTCTTTTTTGCATGAGATAAGAAGAGATAAGGGAATGGTAATTTATGTTTTGTTTTGTATATTGTTTGTTTTTCTCACCTATCTTCTTTGTTGAAGCTTGCTTTTGGTTATTCTTGTCTCTCAGGTGCTTTGAATGTGTGAAGATATTCTTGAAGTCTCATGAAGACATTTTAGTCTAGGGATATCTCTTTGTAATGTGAGGATGTGAAAATGCAATCAAAAATGATTATAAGTGATCATTGTACGATAAGGTAGAGGTTTTGTCATGGAATAGCCAAAAGGTGAGATTGTAAGTTTTAGATTTGTGTTAGCTTGATTCCATAACAAAACTTCATTTCTTTGTAATGTTTAGTTGCTTAGGTGGTTCGTAATGATAAGAGCTTCAAGGAAGAAAAGCAACTTATCATGCAAAGTTTGTCTTCAAGAGGATTGGTACTATTCTCGGATGCTAAGGTATCAAGATTCTTCTTCCTCTTGCAAGGCGTAAGCGCACACACACATAACATACATTTTTGTCCCTACATCATTGTGCATCAATTGGTATAACACATTCACACACTTGATATTAAATGCTCATGCATTGGTATGAAAGTGACGTGTTTTGGAAAATGCATGTATTGAGACTATGTTTATGTAGTTTGTATTCTTGTGTGAAATGTGTTTATTTGTTTATATGTTTGTACAACATGGATCTTAAATTTGAATTTAGCCTTAGATTTTTCATGATTGAGTTCCGGTCATTTCGGTTACTCATACTATTGATTTCAAGTTCTAAGTCAAAATTTATGAAACTTTCCAGTCATGTTGCATACATTGTCTTCATCTTCATGTATCGAGTTGAATCCTACTTTTTGGGCTGAGTTTCTTATATTTCCATGTTCATGAGAGATTCCCGGTTTATAATCTTCAAATGGATTTGAATTCAGAGTTCGAAGGCCAAAGAACGATAGAAGAACGTGAGAGGAGCGCAAGGGAGGAGCACCAGGCCAAAGGCCATCACATGGTGTGATCCCGAGATGGCGTGTGGCCATCTCGGCCCAGAAGCCTTGCTGTCCCGAGATGCCCACTCACAATCTCGGGGAGGCTCTAAGGCAAAGGGTCATTTTGGTCATTTGGGTCTTGTCTCTTTTACATCCACTCATTCCCTCTCATTTTATAACAAGTTGAATATTATTGAAAGTTGAAGAGCAAGTGTAGAATTTTTCTCTCAACTTTTTTTATTTTTTTTTTTGTGATAACTTCTTCAATTCTACTCCGAATCACTTGATTAAAAAACCGATTTCGAGTTTCTTTAAGAGATATACAAACCCCAAGCATTTACAGAACCAAAGGATGTCTTGATGTTTCACAATGATCAGATCTTCAGTTCGAGATTTCATCCTTGTTTGGTAAATCATCTTCTTATTAGTTTTCTTCTTTGATCTTCTTAGTGATTGATCATATTTGATCGAGAATCATGAATAGGATGATTTTGATTTAATTTTATGGTTTGTTCTATAGATTTTCAAGTTTAGCATGATTTGTGTTCGTTTGATTGATTTTTAGCTAAGCTTGATTTTCATGAAATTGATTCTAGAAATATAGTGTACTTGTTTGATTAATGTTGATTTCTAGATTGATTTCATTTCTCTAAGAACTAGGTTGTTTTCATTTGGTAACTCTATTTTCAGATCTAAGTTCTTAGATGATAACATGCTTACGTTGTCTAGATACATTTGTGATTGTTCTTTCAATGTATAATCTAGCTATCTTGTTACATGTTTATAGATTATGTTTAATCAACATAGTCTATTTGTGTGTGATTGCATCATTTGCATAAGCACTTAGATCATTGCCTTATGAATCGGTAGGAAGTCTCATATCTTAGATCGATTCTTTGATTTGAGAAACTAGAAGTCTTAGCTAGAATCGGGAGGACTCGGATAGCTAAGCAAGTGGAAGTCTGGACAAGAGGTAGGAGACCTTGAATTGTTGAGCAACACTGCGAGAGAAATTAGCTACTGGGACGAAACTTTTAGGGACAATTTTTTTTTTTTCCCAATAGGTTGTATTTTGGTACGAAATAAATTAGTCGTCCCTAAGACTAATATTTTGGGACGAATTTTATGTTGTCCCAATTGGCCCTCTATCCAAATAGTATTCTTTGTATTTTCCTTATTTTATATAAAATTTAGTTTAAATAATTTTTTTATTTAATTGTGGTTCTTAATTAATTTTCTTCACTTTTTTATAATAATTACTATAACAAATCCATAACATACGTATGTATATATTCTAATTATTTTTAAATATAATAATAAGAATCTAAAATATGTTGTAATAATAATAATAATAAAAGTGGTCGAGGACCTTTGGCAAAGTATATAAGGATATTTTTCCTGTTTTTTTGTAATAAATATTCAAGTCTAACTTCACTTATAAAATCGCAGATGTGAGAAGAAATCTCTTCAAAAGTGAGAGTCGCATTCCAATTTTTTATTGTAACCATTTATCTCATCGATTATAGTAGACTCTTGAATCGATTAGTATCTGATTTTAAAAATAATAGTTTACCAAAACATTATCTAATAAATGTTTTTCAATATTCTTTGATATATTATATAAAATAAATATAAAGACTACTGGGACCAATTTAAATGATCCAACAATATTTTTTTATAATTTGTTCATTAAAATTTTAATTTAGATAAATATAATAAATATAGTAACATCTTAACGTTATATATAAATCATTTTACATAAATCGTCAAAGTTAATGTTGTAGTGTAATGGTTTGAGCACTACACTGTCTAAGGGAAGTCACGAGTTCAACTCCAACGCAATTTAAATGTGGAATGTGGGTTGTTGCGCTTGTGGTGTGGTAGTTGAATTGACCTTTTTATTTCTATTAATCTATAGGGACGAATTATATCGTCCCAATAGTATATCTCTTGGGACGAATTTAGAATTTCATCCCAAATGATAATTTTTTATAATATTTTATATTTCGTCCCAATAGGTACTTTTTAGGGACGAATTTCAATTTTCGTCCCAAAGAAGCTATTGCTACCCACCTGAGGCGACGGAATTTGGGAGGAATTTTTTTCATCCCAATAGAACTTTAGGGACGAATTTTGGGCTATTGGAACAAAAAAAAAAGCATCCCGATAGCCCTTTTTTTTTAGTAGTGCAAGGAAGTTTTAGTTAGAGTGGGGAGGACTCGGATAACTAAGCAAGAAAGTCTTGCCTGGGGTCGGGAGGATCCAAAAATGTGAGCAAGGTGGCAACAAGTTCATTGAGTAAAATAAAAGGGTAGTTTCTAGGTGAAGGGGTAACTTGAGAGATTGTACTTGTTTTGTCTACTAATGATTTGCTTTTACCGGTGGTTATTAATCCGTGGATGTTTCCTCTTCGGAGGTTTACCACGTAAAAATCTTGTGTCTTTGTTTGCTATTTTCATTAAGCATTATTATAAGTGCATTGTTTTAAAAGAAGACTAAAATTTGAGCATATACCTATTCACCCCCCCCCCCCCCTATAGGTATATTTACACTACAAAAATGAAGGGAAATTCAGAATCGGCAATACTTGGAAGTGTCCCTCCTCTTAAAATTGGACTATTATGGTGGCCTTTTTTTTAGATTCTTACCCTCGATCGTAGTCAGGACTTCTTCCTATTTTTAGGCAGGTGGGGTGTAACTGGTGTATTGCCTCTTGAAGTACCTATTGCCTTTCTAATCATCATTTTTACGACCCTCCTTGTTTTTTTCTGGATTGATCTTTTGGTCTCACTTACTATTACCCTTCGAATAGCCATCCTAAGATTTTTGGCTGCTTTTTGGTCTGCCACCATGTATGAGCTCTCCCATATGGGCTATCTGCTATTCCTTTGCCATTGCATATCCACTCACGTCGTCTACCACGTTAGCATAAGTGATTGACCCTTTCTGCCTCAAACTGAGTGACAACTGGTTGTGCTACAAACTATTGATGAATGCAAACACCACTACATAGTCACTAGGATCCAGGACCTCCGATACTTACTGTGAGAATCAAGCTAGGTAGTCTTTCAACTTCTCGTCCTTTCTTTACCTCAAAGTTCACAGGATGGATATCGATTTTCTACATTGAACGTTCCCCATGAACTGTCTGGTGAAGGCTTGTATTAATTCCTCAAAGTTTCTGATTGATCCCCTCTAACGAACCATCTGGACCCCTGGTCTCTTAATGTCTAATAGAACATCATACACATGAGTGCATCATCATAGTCATATTATGCAATCATACTCTAATATCTTCTGACATGCTCTTATGGGTCGGTGATGGCCTTGAATTATTCCACATGCGGCATCATGAACATTTCTGTAAAGTGGGCTTGCCATATGGAATCGATGAATGGACTGCAGGTGTTACAAATTAACAAGTTCCCTTGCCCTTCCTTCGCTCTAGAGCCTCTATCCTTCTGAATAAGACTTCTCGCTCACCCACTAGCTCTATATGCTCATCTAACTTCTGACAAATTGTAAGGCTTTACAAATCTCTAGAGACTCGTTCTATGACTTGGGCATCACGGAGGTTGTATTTAACTGCAGGGGTTGTCTCCCTACGCCTTCTGGGAGGATCTTCCTCTTCAGTCAAAATTGATTGAGATCTTTATCTACGACTGCCATACATTTCTTCCCGATCATATTTGGTCCCCCTTTCGTGGTATCTTCATGCATCCCCTTATAAACTAGACTTTTTACGCTCTCTTGTTTCTTGATTTCCTCAGGCCGCGTGCTCCCTGACATCCTGGTCATCTTGGCAATCATCTATCCTTTGGGAAAGCTCCCTCCTTTCAAAGCGATCTGCCCTATCTCTACCAGACTTCTACGATGCACCTAGGAACATTGCCAATATCTCAGAACGTACCCTAGGATTCATAGAAAGGTAAGGTGGTGACCTTTAACTAACTTAAAAGCCCACTTTTAACTAGTCTATCTACCCTGTCAAGGTTGATATGGCCAATTCTTATATGCCATAGATACGTTTCATTAAACCTTTTGTCATTTTGTTTTAGGTTTTTCAACTTTAAATAATTCAGTTTTGAGCTGTCTTATATGAATTATCGGTCTTAATACATACATGTTGTTTTCAATTAAACCCGGACATATGTTCAATCCATTTCTAGAAATAATAACATACTTAATATTAAAAGAAATAGAATAAAATTGTTCCAACAACTTGGATACTGAAATAAAATTTATTTTAAATCCAGGAATAAAATAAACCTTGTTCAAAACTAAAAAAACAACTATTAAATTGGAGTCTAACTACTCCAACTGCTCTTGCTGAAACGATGCCCCCTGACTCAACGCGCATTGAGAAGGCTCCCTCCTCAAGCTCCATCCTAGAATTAGTCCACTGCAAAGAAGAACAAATATGGTTAGTGGCCCGTGAATTTACTATCCAAGGTGAAGAATCAACTACCACTATGATTCAATGAAAAGTTAAATCACATTTACCTTTTGCCTTTTTTTCTTCTTGGCAAACTCTTCTAGATACTGAGGATAATTCCTCTTCCTGAGACCTACCTTGTCGTAATGGAAACATTTTCCTTTGCCTTTGTCGATTAAGGTGCTCTTCATTTTGCTTTGAGCTTTCTTATTCTTAGGATTAGCCTTAGCCTTACCAGCAGATCTCTTCCTCGTCTTGGATCCAGAAGAAGATGGTTCGACAACATTTGCCTCACTAGTCTTACCTTTGTGGTCCTTAGTCAAGAACTCAAAGGTTGTGAGCTCATTCAGCAATAGAGTTAGGTTGAACTTCAATTTGTTCATCCTGTAGTTGCTTTTAAACTAAACAAAACTCTACGAAAGAGTTGTCAGTATAATGCTCACCTGGCTTGCCTCATCAATGGCTCCGCCATTGACCTTAGCTGTGTTGAAGTAGGACACCATGTCTAGGACATGTTCCCGGACCGATGAATCCTCCTTCATCCTAGCAAGCATTACGGAATAAACAGCTTCGTGTCGTTTTTGCTCTGATGGCTTCCCGAATATAGCCCGTAATGACTCTATGAGTTCGAATGCTCTAGTCATTGCCCTGTGCTTGGTGACAAGCACATCTGTCATACTGGCTAACTGATATATCTAGGCCTTTTCATTAGTTGAGATCTATTTCTAGTGTACCTCACGAACATTTCATATAGCATTGGCAGCAGGCTCTGGAGGACATTTCTCCATAAGCACGAATTTGAGGTCTTTAGTTACCAGGATTGCGTTAATATTATTTTTTTCACTTTGTATAGTTTTCTATGGATAATTTGTCATTAGCGAGTATAGATGCACATTTGGGGAATAGGGATGGATTTAGGTCCCCCTATCCTCACCCCCACTTCCCCTTCCCCTTCCCCTTCCCCTACCCCCTTCCATTTCCCTATTTGGGGAAAATTGGGATGGGGAATTTTGGGGGGAGGTATATCCATCCATCCCTAACCCTAGTTCCCCATTTTTCTCCGTTTTTTCCTGTTTCTCTATTTTCTTTAGTTCCCCATTTTTCCGTTTCTCCATTTTCTTTAGTTCCCCATTTTCCCATTTAACTAAAAATTACAAATTAAACTAAAAAAAAAACAAACATTCCATTACAAATACAAAATAAAATCCATTAATGCAATAAATAGAGTAAATGTGTATATATACTTAAGGTTTCAAAGAATAAAAAAAGATTTAAAAAATATATATTATAATATATCTTTGGGGAAATGGGGATATGGGGATGGGGAGGGGTCTCCCCATCCCTATCCCCATTTCAATTAAGGGATGATTTTCATCCTCATCCCCCCCTCCCCATTTCACCATTTTTCCCCTAAAAAAATCTGCAAATGGTGATGGGGACGCGGGAAATTTTTATTTATACCGAAACCCTAATTTGAAATTTATTGATTTTCACGCTTCCATTGCACGATTTTCCCTTCAATTGGTACCATATAGATTAGTAGTGCCTACACATACATTTAACCATTGTTTATTTCAGTCAGGATCTTAATAAAGTTATTTTATTAAATCCTTAGTGAATGTGACCAATCATTTCAGATCTCATAAACTTAACTTGAAAATTGCTGCTTTAGGTCAGACAATCTCAAAATACTTTCAAAAATCCTATTCGTTAGGAAGTCAACCTTGATATTGACTCTCATGGAAACTTTCCTTAGGGTGAATGAAAACAAAGTCATTTTAAGGCCCCACTTGAATCTCACGGTGTTGAACTAACGATGGAGATTGCAAGACATATTGTAATATATCCCCCTCCCATTCACTATTTTACAGCTAGGGTTTTGATTTATTGATGCACCTAGATTATACTAAGAATTAACGGCTAATGTAACTCCATGTGTCTAGGGCATTCTATTAACATAGTATAATCTCATTCTATAAACTAATTATAAAACTACCTGATTTTTTAACAATTAATAAATCTTTTTTATTAATCTAATTCTATTCTATGTAAACTAATCTACTAAGACTAGAATTAATAATGTGATTTACCAAGTTTTAACTATTAAAACTAAAACACATTTTTCAATCCAATTATTATTATGGCCTTAATCAAATTAATCCTAATAATAATAAAATAACCTAACTAATAGCCCATTATGTGAATTACCAAGTTTATTAATCACATTAGAAAAAACAAATAATATTATAGGCTATTATGCATGTATGACATTTAATAAAAATGTATGTGTAGGCACTACTAATCTATATGGTACCAACTGAAGGGAAAATCGTTCAACGGAAGCGTGAAAATCAGTAAATTTCAAATCAGGGTTTCGGTATAAATAAAAATTTCCCCATTTTAATAACAAGAACCTTAACCCTAGATTAATTGATGTGTATAAAAGTATTGTACCTTTTTTTTCGTGGTGATAGAACAAGCGCCGAATAGAATCCGCAAGATCTTCCAATCCAATCACAAATATGAATCACCTAGGAGTGTGGGCTCCCTTTCTTTAATTGTATACCTGAGGATGGAAACAAACAAAATCTTCTTCTTTGTTAGTCACAATAATCCTCTAAGAAAAAAAAACAAAGAACGTTAGGTCACTTGTGATTTATCAATCAATTTGACTGAAACTCGCGTGAACCTTGATTCGATGTTGTACACAAAACCTTTTAATGTAAATGCTACTAGTGTACTATCAAAAACTAAACGTTCTTTCTTCCTTTTCTTCTTTGATGAATCTCACACTATTTCTTAGAGTTGATCGAATTTTATCTAGAGCAAAAATAAATTTTTCTCCCAAAATTCTTACGTTGACCGAATTCTCTCCAATTAAAATTACTAAGTTGGCCGAAATTCTCTCTCTAAAAATATATAGGGCTGGCCGAAATTCTCTCTTGCAGTAATTAGGGCTGGCCGAATTTAAGAGATATATATAGGATCACAAATCCTTTCCTATGAAGGATTTACTTGGTGGGTAAGAATCCTATCCTTAGGTGGGTAAGAATCCTATCCTTAGGTGGATTTACTTGGTGA